>CM076575.1:39375827-40044351 GCA_034641835.2 Pinus albicaulis | reverse complement strand
CAACAGCACTATAAATATTGTTTGTGATGTATTCATTTGATCAAAGATAGAGTAATAAATTATATTATTTGTGTGTATTTCTGTCTGCAATAGATGCTTTGTCTAATTTTAATATTTTTAGTTATTTTTAAATGTTAATTATTAATTTTTAATATTAATATTAATATTATTTATTTATTAGCTAATTAATCATTAATAATGTTAAATAATAATATATAATTTTTAAATAATAACAAAATTAGTAATTAACAATATTTATAAATAAATAATAATAAATATATCACATTGGTTGGTTCGAAACAAATAGACATTGTTCATTTTAATGTGATTATTTCCAAAAAAAAAAATTCATAATTTAACATGAATCACACAAGCCAAAAATCTGTAAATAATTAAATGTGATTGTCCTAATTTTAATATCAATCGCATTTTAAAATAAGTCACACGTGGATTATAATATAATACTAATTCCAATTTACACATTCCAATTTACACGTGAGTTCATTGAATATGTCGATTTAATATTTCAGCTTGCACGTTGACTTATTGAAGATTTCAATATAATATTTGGATTTATTGAATATTTCAATATAATATTTCAACTTACACATGGATATGCCATATATCAATCATAGTTTGAAATCAGTCACACCTGGATTATAATATCAATACTAATTCCAACTTACACGTGGGTTCATTGAATATGTCGATGTAATGTTTCAACTTACACGTAGATTTTTTGAATATTTCAATATAATATTTGGATTTATTGAATATGTCAATAGAATATTATATGAGTATGTCTTTAAATTTTATTAGGATTTTATGAAATAATTTAAAGAAGTACAGTTCACAATTTATATATTGGTATTTTGAAATATTTATTTATATAATATTGTATTATCTTTTTTATTATTATATTTTGGGGGGGATATGTTTTTGAAGTTGTGTTGGATTGTAATTAGTTAAAAAAAAAGTGAAATAACAATTTGGATTTAAATAGTAAAAATAATAAAATAGACATCAAATTTATTAAAGAGGAAATGAAGAAGCTAACTGAGTTGGATCATGCATGCAATAAAATAACGTTGCACCTTATGATTATTGGTATAAAAAAATAGAGAAAGACGAAATGAACAAGCTAATTGAGTTGGATCATGCGTGCAATAAAAGAACCTTGAATCTTATGATTATCGGTATTAAAAAATAGAGATATGAGGACATTTTGGAAATACTAAAAGAACTAATAAATAAGTCACAAATTGAAACAAGTTTCTCTCATAAGCAAGAACATTTGAAAATGTACTCGAGCATAAATATACATTGATTCGTGTTTGGCTATAATGAACATAAATTTTTCATAATTAGTAAATCTCCAAGCCTAAAGGGACACAAATATTTATAAATGAGGACCTCATCTCAATAGACCAAGTTGAAGTAAGGAAGGACGTTCAAAAGGTAAAGGAAGTCAAAAAGAAAAAAGAAGAAAAATAAAATAAAAAGAAAGACCAATGGGAAATCATTGGAAATAGAAAATCCATTATTAGGGATAGAGACCAAAACGAGTGTAATAAATATGAATTTGGAACACTCTTAATCCCCTTTTAGAACTATCTTGGCTTTCCATGTTGTAAAGGTCCTATGTTAAGTTATACTTTGAGTGAAATTGATATCAGTTTTTTAGCTGTAACTTGGGAGCATGATGAGTCTAAGGTCCCTAACATATATGGATTCGTTTTGTTGTTAGCTTGGAACAAAAAATACCCTCCCAAAGGAATTGCAGGAATAGCCTATTATATAAAAAGAGTGTCTCTCCTCATACTCGCCTTCATAAGATAAACCCCCTCATTTGGTACATTTGGATTGAAATATTTAACATTAATGCTAAGAGATTTATGTCACAATTGGTTATTTCGCACCTATTAACTCTACTTTTTAGAAGAAAAACAATATATATAAGAAATTCCTTTATAATATCATAGAGCAGAATATCTATGGGTGAAGATGTGAAGATGGGTAATACTTTTGTGAGAATTCGGGGCGAAAAACGTTTTTCCTCCATAGTTCAGTCGAACTTTTGAAATTAGTTCAGCCAAACTTCGTTTTCCGTTTATATTGACACCGTATTGACGGCAATGGCAAACAGATTTTTCGCCGGAGTTTGGAAAACAGGTAAACAAAGTTCGCCCGAACTAATAGTTCGACCAAACTTTTAAAATAGTTCAGTCGAACTATTATTTTATAAATATATTGCCTGCAAACTGTTCCGAGTTTTTGTTCACATCTGTCCTGCGCGAATTGATTTGATTTGCTGTTGTCCCGTGCGAATTGAGTTGATTTGTTGTCCCGCACAAATTTAGTCGATTTTCTATTGTCCTGCATGAATTTAGTTGATTTGTTGCTGCGCCAAGGGAGTTTTGTTGATTTGCATTGCGCTGAGGAGGTAAGTTCTGGTAAATTTGTTATTTTCTATAAAAAAAAATTGTTGTTTTTTTTAATTTGATTTTAATTTGATTTTTTTGTTTGCAGAGTTCTTCCATGACGTCGTCAGGGTCTTCAGCGTCTTCAGGGATCGTCTTCAGTGTCTTCTGTTGTGACTTTCCAGGTGCGACTTTTTGGTAAGTTCAAATAGAAAAAATAGAATCAGATTTGATGATTCCAATCAGGCCTGGAATTTCGAATATATTTTGCCTGTCAATTGAAAATTTGAAGACGGTTGTTTGTTTTCCATGCCTGTCAATTTACGTTTTCAGTAAATTTATGACTGTCAATTTTTTTGTGTTACATATTATAAAAAATTGCCAAAGTTCTTGCAGTTTGCAGTTTAACATTCAGAAGTTTAACATTCTCCCTGTGAAAAAATCTTCCATCATGGCCACCAAAACACCAAATTTCTGACCAAATTTCTTCTTGTTTTTCATTTTGTCTCATCCTCATAGTTACAGTCCCTAGCCTAGTTATTTCGTCACAATAGAAATTTAATAAACATCCCCCACCTTTAAAATATTTGGGTGAAGCATATCACTCTTCTCACTTTAACGTCACTTCGTTTTTCTGTCTTTGTTTTTCAAAGTATTTATGCCCATCATATCTAAAATTTTAGCCAATACAGTTATGAATAACATAATCGTTTATAGGGACACAAAATATGACTCTCTGTGAGGCGTAGGAAACCTCAGAAGAACAACAGTTGGACGGAAAATAAGGAACAGGTGCAATCCATTTCAGTCAGTTTTGATATGATAGGCAGGATACCATTTCAGTGAAAGTATACAAACAACTTGTATATATAAGATATTGCATATCTAAGTTGAATAATTCTACGCAGTTTATGTTGGTACTCCATTACTTTCATAGATATAGGAAAATATACTCTCTACTTTTAAACTATACTAGACTCCGCTTGGTCCACTTTTATACCCCTAATACACTGGGATGAGGGTGCAACATCTCACTCATCTCACTTTAACATCACTTCATTTTTCTGTCTTTGTTTTTCAAAGTATTTATGCCCATCATATCTAAACTTTTCCCTCCCGAAAATTACAACTATCAATACAGACAGATGTGCACCACATGCCAGAATGCCCAAGCCACCAAGAATGGGGCTAATTCAATCAATTCATCTAGTGGTTTTGTCATATTTACCTTTGTATTCAAATACTCTAATACAACCACTACAACATCTATGAGAAGTATTCCATGTTTCAGGTCACTTGACCATCTAGAAAACTAGACACTAAAAAAGAATTGACTGCTAAGAATTGATTGTTCATTAAGGCTAAATTCTTCTGCTAAGAATTGTCTGTTCATATCTCATATTAAAAGTAGTTAAATCAAATTTACTCAGAATTTAAGCTTCTGCAAAAAAATATTTAATATTTCTTATCATAATATTTCTTAAAATTCGTTCATGATATCTATGGTTGCTCACCTTCATTCAGTATTAAAGAATAGCCAATTTATTTCTTGATAGCTTAGAGAATAGCCAATAATATTTATGTAATCTACACTAGTTTATGTGTTCTATTCCTTGTGTTAACTAGTGTAATGAGAGCTTCAAGTATCATGCAAGTGGTTACAGTGTATTCAGCCTTATGGAATATGTACAACCTTTGTTAGAATAGGTAACAGCTTATGTTAGTCACAGTAATCACAATACTAGGATCAATGGTCTTTCAACATGCTATTATTGGTGTTATTATACCCGTAGACCTCATTAAGGCTCATTGCATTCATCCTTATGGAATATGTACAACCTTTGTTAGAATAGGTATCAACTTATGTTAGTTACAGTAATCAATACACTGGGATCAATGGTCTTTCAACATGATATTATTGGTGTTATTAGGCCCGTAGACCTCATTAAGACTCATTGCTTCTGCTAAGAATTGACTGTTCATATCTCATATTAAAAGTAGTTAAATTAAATTTACTCAGAATTTGCAAAAAACATTTAATATTTATTATCATAGTATTTCTTAAACTTCCTTCATGATATCTATGGTTTCTCACCTTCGTTCAATATTGGGTAAAAGTTCATGGTCTTACCTTAATTTCTATTCTAAATCCCTTTCCTAACTTTGATCTTCATTTAATATTTCTTATCATAATATTTCTTGAACTTCCTTCATGATATCTATGGTTTATCACCTTCGTTCAATATTGGTTTAAAGGTCATGGTCTTACCTTAATTTCTATTCTAATTCCCTTTCCTAACTTCCCAACTTTGATTTTCATTTAATATTTCTTATCATAATATTTCTTGAACTTCCTTCATGATATATATCATTTCTCAGCTTCGTTCAATATTGGGTAAAATTTCATGGTCTTACATTAATTTCTATTCCAATTCCCTTTCCTAACTTCCTAACTTTGATTTTCATTTAATATCTCTTATCATAATATTTTTTGAAATTTCTTCATGATATATATGGTTGCTCACCTTCATTCAATACTAGGTAAAAGGTCATGGTCTTACCTTAATTTCTATTCTAATTCCCTTTCCTAACTTTGATTTTCCTTTTTGACCTTGGAGATAAACCAAATCATTATATTGGGTAAAAGGTCATGGTATTACCTTAATTTCTATTATAATTCCCTTTCCTAACTTCCTAAATTTGATTTTCATTTAATATTTCTTATCATAATATTTCTTGAACTTCCTTCATGATATATATGGTTGCTCACCTTTTTTCAATATTGGGTAAAAGGTCATGGTCTTACCTTAATTTCTATTCTAATTCCCTTTCCTAACTTTGCGTTTTTTCAATATTGGGTAAAAGGTCATGGTCTTACCTTGATTTCTATTATAATTCCCTTTCCTAACTTCCTAACTTTGATTTTCATTTAATATTTCTTGAACTTCCTTCATGATATATATGGTTGCTCACCTTCGTTCAATATTGGGTAAAAGGTCATGGTCTTACCTTAATTTCTATTCTAATTCACTTTCCTAACTTTGATTTTCCTTTTCACCTTGGAGATAAACCCAATCATTAAATATGATAGTCATCCCTTCTAGGGAACTTAGTATGGGTTTCTTAGTGGTTTCGATCCCTTATGATGATGTGAGGTGGTGTTTCAAACATGGGAGTAACTTGTGTTTGCATGTGATGCTCACGGGCCATGGTTTCTTTTGTGGGTTATAGAAGTTTTAGTTCTACCTCCTAAGATAAACTTTCTAAAAAACTTGCCTTTATTCCTTAAATTCAAAATAGATCTATACTAAGGATTACTCTTTATATGTATTTCTACCATATAAATTCTAACGATAATTAATCACATATATGTGTTGAAGTAGAATATGAAATAAGCCCTTTTTACACTTGGCTTGGCTCGTAGGTACATAGATGTGTGGGTTTGGGAATGTGGTTCACATGAAAAGTAATAGGGATGGATTTAGTGGACACCTTTTATAAGATCAGGACTCAAACAATTGTGATATTTTCCCTTCTTTCCAACTTAGTCCATCGTTATCGAAAAATCCCTTTTAATGAAGGAGATATATCCATATTGATCCACTAATATTTGTTCACCAACAACTATTCCATTTTGGACTTTTATATCTCAAAAATATGCTCATTGAATTTATGCATCTATATCTTTAAACTACTTGAAACTATTTTATCACACCATAGGAATCATTTCGAGAAAAACACATTAGCCATAAAAGTTTCCCATTGAAACCAAAAGTGATTTGATACAAAACATAGGTTTTAACCTTATATAGTTAATTGTTTCAAATAGATTTTTAATAACTTAAAAAATAACCAATGTAATACACATGCACACATTAACATATAATTGTGATTTTTTCCCTTCTTTCCAACTTAGTGGACATCCTTCTAGAAAAATCCCTTTTAATGAAGCAGATATATCCATAGTGATCCACTGATATTTGTTCACAAACAACTCTTCCATTTTGGTTTCTTTTGTGGGTTATAGAAGGTTTATTTCTACCTCCTAAGATAAACTTTCTAAAAAACTTACCTTTATTCCTTAAAGTTACAATAGACCTATACTAAGGATTACTCTTTATATGTATTTCTACCATATAAATTCTAAGGATTACTCTTAATATGTATTTCTACCATATAAATTCTAACGATAATTAATCACATATATGTGTTAAAGTAGAATATGAAATAAGCCCTTTTTACACTTGACTTGGCTTGTAGGTACATAGATGTGTGGGTTTGGGAATCTGGTTCACATGAAAAGTAATAGGGATGGATTTAGTGGAAACCTTTTATAAGATCAGGACTCAAACAATTGTGATATTTTCCCTTCTTTCCAACTTAGTCCATCCTTCTAGAAAAATCCCTTTTAATGAAGGATATATATCCATATTGATCCACTAATATTTGTTCACCAACAACTATTCCATTTTGGACTTTTATATCTCAAAACTATTCTCATTGAATTTATACATCTATAAATTTAAACTACTTGAAACTATTTTATTACACCATAGGAATCATTTCGAGAAAAACACATTAGCCATAAAAGTTTCCCATTGAAACCAAAAGTGATTTGATACAAAACATAGGTTTTAACCTTATATAGTTAATTGTTTCAAATAGATTTTTAATAAATTAAAAAATATTCATCTGATACCATCTATCATGGCCCCATCCTATGGTCTCCAAGAGACCACCATGGGTTTTGAGTGGAACTGACTATATTTCATTGTAGTTATGCTACTACTCTAACCTGGACTACACCTACTACTTTCTTCACTTCAACACTTGGTCAATTTTTCATTCAAGTTCAATCTTCTTATTTAATTATTACAACAATGGAAATAAAATTTCAATTAACATTCAATAGTTCCACAATTAAATGATATTGTAAAACCATGTTCATTCATAAACAATAATATACGAGAGTATGTGATGGGAGGGGGAAACTCCCAAAACACTTTCCCCTAAATGAAGAGCCAATTATTACAAAAGGGTTCATATTTTGTAAATAATTTTGTCTTGTAATTCATCTTAACTATTGATTTTTCAAGCTTGAAGAGGGATCAAATCTCTTAAGGTGCAAACTATTTTCGAATTTTTGCACTCTCAAAAGAGGTTTGCACATCAATAGATTTGATATGGATCTAAATTGCTATTATTTTAATTTATTGTAATAATTAAATTAATGATTAATGATGATAATTATAAAAGCATGTATATTTAGAAATAGGATTTCTCTAATTTTAATTTAATTACTAATAATTATTATATTAGGTGTATGGTAATGATTTAACTTACATATAATATTTTAGAATATTCTTAGTAATAGTCACAAATCAAAAGTTGAGATTTATTTTACAAGTAGTTATCGTGTTTTTGGAATTTTAGTTTAATTAATTAATTAAAGAAGAATGTCATATGAAATGACTTACATAATTTTTTTAGACACATGATATTGAAAAAATAGAATGTTAACCCATAATATTGTAACAAAAAACTATTTAAAAATTAAAAATCTCCATAATAAAACAAATATAAGATTAAAAGACGGGAATTCACATACCTCATTATCATTCTCTTCCTCTCGACTTCTATTTACCTTTTTCTTCTCCTCTACTTACCATCATGTCCTACTTTTCCTCTGTTGGTTGTGTCTTCACGCTTTTTCTATGACGTTGCACTGTGCTCTGATAGCTGCCATTAACGAAAAATTCAAAAGAGTTTGATATGCTCATCCATTCTATCCAATATATAAAAGGGTGAGGGGTTCTCGCTTCATCTATCGTGATGTTGCAACTACCTCCTCACAAGATGACGATGACCGCTAAGTATCTGATTGCCCACACTCGCAAAAATCATCTCTCAAAGCTTTTGTTCAGTCCTTTCTTGACGGGGACATTGAGAGATGTTTTAGAATGCCCCAACTCCATCAAATCGGAGGTGAATCAGACTTGGAAAATCAGGCTTTCGCTTATATTGATAAAACTTATACATATTGTTGTTGTCCCGTTAGCCAACTTAGGCACCTGGATAGAATTCTATTTAAATCTGCTTTCTCATAATGGTGGACTGCTAAAAGCACTATTCAGGTGATTATTCACTTGTGATTTTGTTGATATTTTATGGATTAATCACTATTCAGGCGATACTCCTTCATAGGTAGTATATTCGTAACTTGCTTTACTCTTAATTCAAATTCTTGTCTTTAATTTCTTTTGAATATAAGAATAATTATTCAATGGTTTATAATTGATCTCATTGTCATTGATGAATGTATCTAACCATTTCTTAATCTTCTTCTCTATGAAATCCATTAGGTTGTTGAAATTATTACCCCATAATGTCCTAGTAATTTTCAAATACGCCTCTAATTGGTCCTTTAAAATTAACATGGAGTCTAAGTATTCATGGGCCTTCAATATATTAGACAACCTTGATTTCTTTAAAGAAATATTTACTGCTACAATTATTAATTTTTGTACATTAGTCAATAGCATCTTTTAACATTTGCATATTTGCAAACCATCTTACTTTGATCTTCTTTATTCACTTCCTCATTGTAAGCCCTTGCTTAGTTTTTGAAAATCATTAAGGGTGGTGATTTTGGTAATGAATGTCAATAATTAATTTTCAATGAAATACAAATTGTATTCTAGTTTTTTCTATGAATAGTCATGAATGAAGAAATCCTTTGAGAGAGATTAAGTACAAGAATATACACCATGCTTATTCAATGATGCTTAGTCACTTATCCATGTTCTATATGACATAAACTATAATTCCATTAAGTATTTTAGTTTCCTTTCTGATTATGGTGGGTTTGTTGGGTGTGATTGATGGTGTCAGTTATGCAGATAAAATAGCTAGAGAGGACATGAATAAAGGTATAGGACCGAGGGATTATTTAAGCTCATTGATTTTACTTTTTAATCTTATGTTTTCAATATCATTCTTTGTAACGATAAGTGAAAGGGCATACCTTGTGGTCATATGCAAATTTAGAAGCCCAAGACATCTATAGAAACTATATAAATTATGTGTTATATGTCCAAGATTCTCTTGATCTCACACTATTTCAAATTCATGCAAAATACAAAATCTATTCCACCATTGATCATTTGTGGAAATTAAATCAAGATTGCAATGCACACATGAAACAATAAAAATTCACCCACATTAACACAGTTTTTTAACGGGAAAGCCTGAAGCTGAAAACCCCAAATATATGTATATAATATATGTCACAGAGATCATGTAAAAATCCTCATACAAATTTGATCATATCAAGCTCTCAGTACAGTACAATCGCTACACATTAATCAAGCTCGATCTTGCAAATCCATGCACCGATCTTTGCCAACTACTAGCCTGCCTCTACTGTGCAATCCCTGCTAAAGAATGGCTCTGAATGAACTCGAATTGCTCCAGCCTTTCTCACGCAATCCTCATTGGCATCTCCACTAAGTGTTGGATGCAATCAATGCATCACTATAGTCACAACTGATAGTCACACTTTCTCTTTCACCTATCTCTCCACTGGTCTCCACTGAAACTACCATGCACTGTAGTTAACTGATGTATTCTTCAGTTGATTAATGAGTTATTATTTAGTGAATTGATTAACTTATTAATTCACACCACTCTCACTAGTGTATTAATCAATTAGACTAGATACAACTAGCTCAACTGAGTCTAACTGAGTTAAACTAAATACAACTCCACCAACTACTTCTCCAACTCCACCAAAATCTGTCACATGAGTTATAACTAAATTCCTCCATGCATTAGCTCTAGTAAACCCTCAGGAATAGCGTAATTCCTTTTCGGCCCTGCGTACTTACATCACATTGCACTCATGGAAAGTGCTCCAAGAGAATAAGATAATGTTTAGAGTCAAAGAATATTGTTAAGAGCTAATAATATTAAGCGTATCTATTTTATTAATCTAAAAATAGATTCAACGAAATATGTCTAAAAATAAGTCCATCTATTTTTCCAACGACCAATCATCCACGGATAGCATCCTGCAACTATGAGAATATGACCAGAAATGTCTAAAAATAGACTTTGCCAAAAATAGCCTACGGGCTGTTGAGCTCCAAGAATGTTCTTTCTTCCACCACATTCCACTCCATTTCTTTTGTCCATTTTTAATCTCAGGCTCAAATGATCAATAGAATTAGTTAAAATTTCTTTGAGAATGAATATCATGACTAACTTGCTATGTTTTTATGATTTTGTCATTGTAGTACTTTTTGAACTAAATCTAGCTACAGAATGCAGACATTCTGTAGCTAGTTGCCAATTCTGCAGCCGGCTTCATGTCTACACAGGTTCCAGGTGTCATCTCAGAGAAAATCACATATGGTCGTATTCCACATCATCTCCTTATCATTTTTTTCTCTCCACGAAGTTTGAACGGAATCCTGTAGGTGGTTATGCACGTGGGAACTCAAATTAGGAGGTAGACTCCTAACAGGATAAGGACAGTCCAGATGTCCTTAATCATATTACGAGACCACCTTCAGAGTTCTAGTTCGATTCTAATTAGGAAAGACAATTATTCCTATGTTATCTCAGATACGGTTATGTAATTTTGTTATAAATATGCTCGAGAAACCGAGGGACAAGGTTAGATTTTATGGTTGATTGCTAGATTTCAGAAGTCCGAAAACACTCTGTTTTGAAGTAATTTCTCTTTAATGAAAGAAGCATCATTTCCTTGAAAGCGTTGAATCAATCTTGAAGTATATTTCGTGCTACTCTGGTGGTAGAGGGCCCCTGCCCCCTGAGCAGCCTTGTTTACATGGTTTAGATAAGTATTTTAGTCTCGTTTTCATTTCTAGCTTAGGCAAGTTTTTGAAGTTTATGTTCATACTTGTTTACATTAATTATCACAGCTAGACTTACTCTAATAAACTCTTCCAAAATATCATTACGATGAATAAGGCATAGCTGTGGTATTGTAGGTTTTAGTTGCATTTCCTTTCGTTAATTATCACAGTTAGACTTACTCTAATAAACTCTTCCAAAATATCATCACGATGAATAAGGCATAGTTGTGGTATTGTAGGTTTTAGTTGCTTGTTTACACTAAGTGTCACAGCCGGTCTTACTCTTACAAAATCTTCCAAAACATCATTAACAACGAATAAGAAACAGCTGTGGTATCTTAGATTCTAGTTGTATTTGCTTTCAGTTTTATGTTTATGTTCAATTGCATTGAATAATACAGCCATACTTGTTTTCACAAACTCTTCCAAAATATCATTCATATTGAACGAGCTGGGCTGTAGAATTCCTTATTTTAGTTGCATGTTAACTTAGTTACAGCACTTCGGAGGTAGAATGCATTTAGTTCAGCTCTGTCACTACATTTAAGTTTGATAATGGCATTTTAGTTTAACACTGTTCACTGTACTCCAAGTAGACTAGTAGCACTCTAGTTTAGTCTTAGCTCATTGTATTAACATTCCAGTTTAGTTGCTATCCATTGCATTTTAAATTGTAATAGTTGTTAAATTTAAATACCACGGTCTTCATTATTTACAAAACTTCTTTTGTTCCGAACTCATATTAATACATAATCATCTGGATAGAAGCTAGTATCAGTCTAAGGCCTGGAGTATTTTGCAACCTTTTTACCATTTCATAAACGAGGCTTTTCTCAAAGACTATTCTAAAAAGGAAATACATAACTTTTGAGTGAGGCCTAGTGGTGTTAAATTGAGTCGCAGAACAGAATTAGAAGCTAGTTTAGAGTAGAAATTTTATTACAGTAATACAAATGTTCTTTTCCAAATATATATTCCAATAAACCTTTAATCATGGATGAGATGTTGTAACATTGTAAGTTGATTGTTTGATTGTTTAATTAGGAGAACTTCATTTATACTTAACTTGTCCATTTCTCAAGCTCTTCCAACACATCTTTAATGAATGAATTGGATAAGTTTAAGTTCATGTTGTGATTTATTTTCTTGCACTGAAGTCATTATCAAACTTTGTACTTGTTGTTTTCCATCCATAGTTTAGGCTTTGTTCTGTTTTAACACAACCAATAGCTTCTTTTCACTAGCACTTAGTTCTTTCCTTTTTCAACATAAAACCATAAAACCAAAAACATCATAAAACACTAAACACAACGTAGTGAGAAACAAATACCTAGGCAAATATAGTGCACCACACTTCAACAGTTTACTAGCCCTGGTTGAAAATTAATGAACTCAATTTAGGAACACTAGGTTGAGCACAAACAGGGCCCACTTAGTGAAGGCGACTCTTTTCAATAAGCTCATCATCTTGTTGAATCTCAACACTCCCTCTCAATAAGATAGGGATTATCTACCACCTCGGTCCTGTCTCTATGGTATTCGGATTTTCTCCTGGTGAGCGCCTTCGTCGGAATATCTGCATCCTTATCCTCTGTAGGAATGTAAGAAAGCAACATGATCTTCTGCTACACACAATCTCTGATATGATGGTATCGGATGTCAATATTTTTAGATCTATCATGAAATACTGGATTAAATGAGAGTTTAATTCAACTCTAATTATCACAATATATCACAGTAGGATCTAAGTGAGAACCGAATAAACTGACTAGGATCTTCCTAATCCATATAGCCTCACATACAGCCAAACTTGCTGCCATGTACTTGGCCTCCGCTGAACTGAGTGCCACAGATCTTTGTTTCTTGCTGTACCAAGAAACTGTTATAGATATGATACTGAAAATCCCTCCAAATGTGCTATTTTTTTCCGTTGGGCTTCCTACCCAATCTACATCTGTGAAGCCATGCAGCTTCAACTCATCCGATTGTCTGTACCACAATCCATACCCAGATGTGCCCCTGAGATACCTCAGGACATCCTTGCCTGCCTTCCAAAAGAGCTTGGTAGGCTTAACCATCGCTTGTGAAAGCTGGTTCATAGCATAGCATATGTCCGGTCGTGTATTGACTAAATACATGAGCGAACCAACCAACTGTCGATAAACAGTGGCATCCACTACCTCTGCCGATGTGGCATCCTATTTCCTCCAACAACCAGGAAGAGGAGTGTCAATAGGCTTGCATCCTTGCATGTGAAACTTCTCCAATATCTCTCGGGCATACTTGCCTTGAGACACAAACAGTCCACCCTTCTGCTACCAAATTTCCAATCCCAGGAAATAATGAAGGAGGCCCAAGTCCTTCATCTCGAACTCCTTTGCAAGATCTGCCTTGCATGAGTGTATCAACAATTCATCACCTGTTAGTATTAAATCATCTACATAAAGCACAATGATCAAAAGCTTACCCTCCACCACAATCTAGTAAGGTTTAGGATCCGCCTCACTCTTGGCGAAACCAATTCCGGTGAAATAATTGTCTATCTGTGTGTACCAAGCATGAGGTGCTTATTTCAGCCCATACAATGCTCTTTTGAGCCTGCACACATGCGACTCGTTGCTGAAGATTTTGAATCCTTCAAGCTGCTCAATGTACACCTCCTCCTCAATGACTCCGTTGCGGAACGCAGCCTTCACATCCATCTGATTAATGTGCCAACCCATCTGCGTTGAGAGAGCAAGGATGGTCCGTATGGAAGAATACCTTGCGACAGGTGCAAAGGTTTCTTCATAGTTGATCCCCTCAATCTATGACAAGCCTCGAGCAACAAATCTTGCCTTATACTTCTCGATGCTCCCGTCAGCAGCTTTCTTCACTTTGTAAATCCATCTCAAACCTACCATTGATTTCCCTTCTAGCCTTGGGACAATCTCCCATGCACTGTTTTTGACAATTGAATCATACTCTTCCACCATGGCATCTACCCATGCGGGATCCTCCACATATTCCTCAAAAGAGGAGGGCTTTGTCATGATACACTTGCTCATCAGAGCCATGCATCCAGTAAATCAGTCAGGTGACTGTCTCTGTCTGCGCTGTGATGTAGGAGCTCCTACATTCTGCGCTGCATCAATATTTAGTCACTCAGCTTCTGTAGTGCGCTTCCGACCTCTGATGTTTGGCGCTGCATGAGTGGTTTCTTCCACTCCATGAACCTCCTCTTGTGGCTGATCCACATCCTGAGGCTCATATTTAGGAACAAGTAGCTCCTCATCTGCATGCAAGTGTAGCTCCCTCTCAAGCAACAACTTCATGACTTTCTCCTCATGAAATTTGATATCCCATCGCACGACAGTCATCCGACTGTCTAGAAAATACACACGATAATTGTGGGGTGTTTTTGTGTACCCCACAAATATCCCAACCTCTGCGGTTGACTCCAGCCTCTTCCTGGCATCCTTCATCACATGAATGTAAACAAGTGAGCCAAAAATATTCAAATGAGAAATATCAGGCTTCTTACCAGAAAACGCCTCTTTGGGTGTATTCATGCCAAGTACTCTATGAGGACGATGGTTTTGCACATAAACCGCAGTGTTGCATGCCTCAGCCCACAAGTGTATGGGAAGGCCCTGATCATGCAACATCGTCCATGCAGCACCCACGATTGTTCTATTCTTTCTCTCTACAACCCCATTATGCTCTGGATTATGAGGCACTATGAGTTCTCTTCGAATTCCTTCTTTGCTACAGAAGTTTTTGAATTCGCCAGAGATGTATTCACCACCATTATCGCTCCTTAGAGCTTTCACCTGATTCCCTGACTCTTTCTCAACCAGTGCCTTGAACTCACAGAACTTTGAGTATGTCTCGCTCTTCTTCTGCATGAAGAAGATCCAACACTTACAAGAAAAGTCATCAACAAATATCACATAATACCTGTGCTTTGCTTTTGAAGAAATTGAGAAAGGTCCACACACGTCTGTGTGAATTCTCTCAAGGATCGTCGTGGCACGACTATCCTTCTCATGAAAGGTGGTCTTCACAAATTTTCCCAAAGTACATCCCTTGCACTGATTTGACTGCGCAAGTGTACCCTTGGGAAGCCTAGTAGAAATCTGTTGCAAAAGTTTCAAAGCACCATGGTGAAGATGGCCCAATCTCCTGTGCCACAATTCACCCTCATCCCAGCTCACCACTCCTTCTGCTTTTCCTGGCATTTCTGCACAGCCATCTACCTGCAATTGATAAATATTCTTAACTCGAATCCCTATCCTCCTGGTTTGACCAGTTTTTTTACTACGCACGAAGGCTTTTCCCTCACTAAAAACAACATGATAACCCTTGTTTTCCAACATCGCCATAGAGATCAGATTCTTCTTCAATCCTGGAACATGTATGACATCCTTCAAGATGAAAGGTTTACTAGACTCCCTCTCAAAGGAAATGGTCTCGATACCAGTCGCATTGTATCTACCATCATCGCCCATCTCGATGTGTACTCCAAGATCCTTTTCATCCAGATCACTGAACAAATATTTGTCTTCGTTCATATGGAAAGATGCACCACTATCAAGAAACCACACCGATCCCATCACACTTGAAACCAAGCATGTGATTAAAGAAAAATCTAGCTCAAACTGTGAGGCTAAGGCCTCTCGAGCTGCAGATCCAGCAACCTGTTTATTCTTCTTCTTCTGTGTGCAATTAGTGGTGAAATGCCCGTGCTGGTGACAGTGAAAACACTTCACCTTGGAAAAGTCCTGCTTCCTGCTTTCGCACCGGATTGAGAAGGATTTTTCTTCCCCTTCCCTTTCCTTGCTTTGGTAGCCAAAGTGCAATTTTTTTCATCTTCATTCTTCAATGAAGATCTATCCTTGGTACCCCGCCTTATCTCCTCTTGCACAAGATTCGACCAAATTCGCTCCCATCCTGGCAGTTTCTCTCGTCCATTGACAGAGTCCTCGTAGCTATGCCAACTCTTCGGAAGCCCAAGGAGAGCCAAGCTCACCAAGTATTCTTCATCAACATTAACCCCCACACTTCCCAGCTCATCCTTGCAATCGACAAACTTCGTGAGGTATTTTCGTATATTGTCGCCTTTCTCCATTTTTATTTTTCTGAGCTTGTCTTTAAGTGCCAACTTCATCTGGTCGCTTCTGCTTTGGAACAAGTCTGTCAAAGCCTTCCACATTAAGAATGGAGTGGCTTTACCATGAAGGCTGGACACTATGTGGTACTTCACACCTTCCAATAGAATTCTTCGACACTTTGCTACCTTCTTTTTCCATGCGTCAAGTGCGGCTGCATCACTAGAACCACGCTTTGGAATATCAGCATCTATGAACTCCTTCAACCCATTATCATCCAGCACCACCTCCATCCTGTCCTTCCATGGAATATAATTTGAGCTACAATCAAGGGCATACTCCAATCGCAATACGTTAAAAGACATTTCAATGAATGCTCAACTTCGACACCAATAAAACACTACAGCAAATTTGAATTCCACCAGCATAAAACTCAACTTCTTCAATAATTGCGATCTCCTATGATCAATACTCCTCTGATACCATGTAGAAATTATATAAATTATGTGTTATATGTCCAAGAATATCTTGATCTCACACTATTTTAACTTCATGCAAAATACATAATCTATTCCACCATTGATCATTTGTGGAAATTAAATCAAGATTGAAATGCGCACATGAAATAATAAAAATTCACACACATTAACACAGTTGTTTAACGGGAAAACCTGAAGCTGAAAACCCCAAGTATCTGTATAAAATATATGTCATAGAGATCATGTAACAATCCTCATACAAATCTGATCATATCAAGCTCTCAGTACAATACAATCACTACACACTAATCAAGCCCGATCTTGCAAATCCATGCATCGATCTTTGCCACCTGCTAGCCTGCCTCTACTGCGCAATCCCTGCTGAAGAATGGCTCTGAATGAACTTGAATTTCTCCAGCCTTTCTCACGTAATCCTCATTGGCATCTCCACTGAGTGTTGGATGCAATCAATGCATCACCATAGTCACAATTAATAGTCACACTTTCTCTTTCACCTATCTCTCCATTGGTCTCCACTGAAACTGCATGCACTGTAGTTAAATGATGTATTCTTCAGTTGATTAATGAGTTATTATTTAGTGAATTAATTAACTTACTAATTCACACCACTCTCACTAGTGTATCAATCAGTTAGACTAGATACAACTAGCTCAATTGAGTCTAACTGAGTTAAACTAAATACAACTCCACCAACTACTTCTATAACTCCACCAAACTCTTTCACATGAGTTCTAACTGAAGTCCTCCATGCATTAGCTCTAGTAAAACCTCAGGAATAAGATAACGATTGAGGTCAAATAATGACCAAACCATCTTCTGACATATATAATTTAGGCCCTTAGTAAAAATAGATTCCACCCAATATGTCTAAAAATAGAAGTCCATCCAATTTTCCAACTTGACCAACCATCCACAAATAACATCCTGCAACTCATAGAATATGATCAACATGTCTAAAAATAGACATAGTCTAAAAATAGACTTTGCGCCAAAAATAGCTTGTGGGCCCACTTAGTGAAGGCGACTCTTTTCACTAAGCTCATCATCTTGTTGAATCTCAACAACATCCAACTCTTGATACATCTAACTTAGAATTATATTTCTTTGTTATTCTCTTATTCTTAGCATTAAAATTTTCAATTTGTAACTTTTTCATGATTTATTATTGTGATTAGAGAAATTTTCAGTCTAAAAGTAGCGTGCTAAGGAAAATAATAAAGTAATAGTTAAAATAATCAAATAAGAGTTATGAATTTTGGAGGGAAAAAAAGAAAACTACTTTTTTTTTAATTGTATTTTTGTCTTATTTACTTATAGGTTTACTCAAATTTTAAGTGTAGACACTTGTTGTATGTGGAATTAAATTCTTCATCTAACGAGTACCCATTATGTATACTTTTGAGAAGACCCACATTGATAAAAAATGAAGATACGTTAAAAACGTGTGTTGAACACATTTTTTCTAATGTATCTTTAATTTTTATCAATGTGGGTATTATAAAAAGTATGCATAATGGATACTCGTTGGATGAGGAATTTAATTTCGCATCCAAAGAGTGTCAAAAATTAAAATTTGAGTAAAATTGTAAGGAGTAAGAAAAAAATACAATTAAAAAAGTAGTTTTTCTTCTTTTTCCTCTGAAATATTTACATGTACCTCTTTTTAAATTTAAAGAATTTTCATTGGTTTACATATTATAACATGGAAATTACGTGAAAATTTCATGAGCACTTTTAGGGTAAAATTTTATCTAACGGGGTTTTATGTATAGTCATGATTTCTCCTAGAATATAGTTTGTTCATCTATAGACAATTATTCCACCATCTTTTGAATTTTTCCAAAGCATAAGGCTACGGATCCCAAGACTATGGCACTAAATACTTCCATATCATTAGGAACAATTGATTGTTGGGTCCCTTTTTACTAGAAATTTTTTTACTCTTTGATGAAGTAACAACAACATAAAACCTTTTCAAATTAACATGAGGGGGTGGCTTTTCAACATCGTCTCCAAAAAAAAAAAATTCATGACTCTCTCCTATAGCTGCAAATGTATCGTCTTTGGCATGTTTAGGAGGAAATATGATGAGTTGGTTGAGATGATGAATATTGTACATTTGTGGGGTTTCCCCCTCTTTTTATATTATTTATATTTTCTCTTGAATTGGTACTAACTTGTGAAACTATAGCATCATTTTGTATGAGTTTTTCCTTCTCTTTTTCCTTTGATAATTCCACTTCATTATCTCTATTTCCTTTTTTTATTTTATTAAACAAGTTGCCAAAAATTACTAATGATAAATGTCAAGAAAATAACTCCTCAAGATCAAAACCTTGGACGAGTCTAACTTCATTAAAATTGAAGGGTTTCAACATATTGGATACCTCTGCAATACCTTTGGGTTTCCTACCTCTACTGCGCAATCCATGCTGAAGAATGGCTCTGAATGAACTTGAATTTCTCTAGCCTTTCTCACATAATCCTCATTGGCATCTCCACTGAGTGTTGGATGCAATCAATGCATCACGATAGTCACAATTAATAGTCACACTTTCTCTTTCACCTATCTCTCCACTGGTCTCCACTGAAACTTCCATGCACTGTAGTTAAATGATGTATTCTTCAGTTGATTAATGAGTTATTATTTAGTGAATTAATTAACTTATTAATTCACACCACTCTCACAAGTGTATCAATAATTTAGACTAGATACAACTAGATCAATTGTGTTAACTAAGTTAAACTGAACACAACTCCACCAAACTCTGTCACATGAGTTCTAACTAAAGTCCTCCATGCAATAGCTCCAGTAAACCCTTAGGAATAAGATAACGTTTGATCCAAATATTATTAAAGAGCTAATAATATTTGACATGTATAATTTTAGGCAGCGGTACTAAAAATAGATTCCACCCAATATGTCTAAAAATAGAAGTCCATCCAATTTTCCAACTTGACCAACCATCCACAAATAACATCCTGCAACTCATAGAATATGATCGACATGTCTAAAAATAGACTTTGCGCCAAAAATATCTTGTGGGCCCACTTAGTGAAGGCGACTCTTTTCACTAAGCTCATCATCTTGTTGAATCTCAACAACATCCAACTCTTGATACATCTAACTTAGAATTCTATTTCTATGTTATTCTCTTATTCTTAGCATTAAAATTTTCAATTTGTAACTTTTTCATGATTTATTATTGTGATTAGAGAAATTTTCAGTCTAAAAGTGGCATGCTAAGGAAAATAATAAAGTAATAGTTAAAATAATAAAATAAGAGTTATGAATTTTGGAGGGAAAAGAAGAAAACTACGTTTTTTTTTAATTGTATTTTTTCCTTATTTACTTATAGGTTTACTCAAATTTTAAGTGTAGACACTTGTTGTATGTGGAATTAAATTCTTCATCTAACGAGTACCCATTATGTATACTTTTGAGAAAACCCACATTGATAAAAAATGAAGATACGTTAAAAACGTGTGTTGAACACATTTTTTTAATGTATCTTAAATTTTTATCAATGTGGGTATTATAAAAAGTATGCATAATGGATACTCGTTGGATGAGGAATTTAATTTCGCATCCAAAGAGTGTCAAAAATTAAAATTGTGAGTAAGAAAAAAATACAATTAAAAAAGTAGTTTTTCTTCTTTTTCCTCTGAAATATTTACATGTACCTCTTTTTAAATTTAAAGAATTTTCATTGGTTTAAATATTATAACATGGAAATTATGTGAAAATTTCATGAGCACTTTTAGGGTAAAATTTTATCTAACGGGGTTTTATGTATAGTCATGATTTCGCCTAGAATATAGTTTGTTCATCTATAGACAATTATTCCACCATCTTTTGAATTTTTCCAAAGCATAAGGCTACGGAGCCCAAGACTATGGCACTACAATTGATTGTTGGGTCCCTTTTTACTAGAAATTTTTTTACTCTTTGATGAAGTAACAACAACATAATACCTTTTCAAATTAACATGAGGGGGTGGCTTTTCAACATCGTCTCCACAAAAAAAAAAAAAATCATGACTCTCTCCTATAGCTGCAAATGTATCGTCTTTGGCATGTTTAGGAGGAAATATGATGAGTTGGTTGAGATGATGAATATTGTACATTTGTGGGGTTTCCCCCTCTTTTTATATTATTTATATTTTCTCTTGAATTGGTACTAACTTGTGCAACTATAGCATCATTTTGTATGAGTTTTTCCTTCTCTTTTTCCTTTGATAATTCCACTTCATTATCTCTAGTTCCTTTTTCGATTTTATTAAACAAGTTGCCAAATATTAATAATGATAAATGTCAAGAAAATAAATCCTCAAGATCAAAACCTTGGACGAGTCTAACTTCATTAAAATTGAAGGGTTTCAACATATTGGATACCTCTGCAATACCTTTGGGTTTCCTACATACCTTTGTAATGGAATATCTACCACAAATCAACACAGAGAGTAATATGGGACTTTATTGGTACCTATAAAGTATTATTTATGTATATTTATCTTCTTGTACACATATTTTTTATTCAAGAAATATTATGCTTGTTTATTCAACCTATGTGGTTAAAATGCAGTCAATATATATCGAAATTTTCTGAAAAACATATCTTGGATGAGGAAAAAGTGAAATGGTGCATTTTGTCTCCATAAAATGGAATATTAGAATTGCACTAGTTTTTTCTAATGGTTTATATTACTCTTCAAAGGTATGCCATTGAATGAGTTACAATAAACTATTTTTATCCCCAAAGAAGTTGTCATGAAGAATATTTGACTCTTCCTCTAATTAGGTAATTGAAAGGAAATCTCATTGGAAATCACCTCTACCTAACTAAAAAAAAAATCTCCCTCTTAAAAGAAAATATAGATAGAACCGACCTAGATATGTGGGACATTGAATTGTGTCCCATAATACACATGAAAAACCAAGATAAGTCTATGTAGGGCTTAGCTAGTAACGAGACATCAATATAAAAAATATTATTTGGCATGTGCATTGTTTGAACCATGAATTCTCTAAGAACATTCACACCCCTGCCCTGAGAGTCAGGAAACATACATGATTTCAACATCTTAAGTTTCCTTTTTGCTTCAAAATTTTCTTGAAAACGTTTGGAGTTAGAGGCACTAAATTGTTTCCATGCGAAGTAACTTTAACGTTTCTTGTTTTAGGATTGAAACAATGGGTGCACCAAGAAATAATTTCATTGAAATAAAATACTCTAGGAACACATCCAACCTTAGCAAGAACCATGCTTCAAGTTTTATTACTAAGCCTTCACTCGATTATTTTCATGATTTTATTAAGTATGGTTTGTAAGTGGAGATATTTATTTTACAATACTATATGATACGATAGTGCATATAATTTATGTGTGCAGAGAAAGAGGTGTGTGGGGAAATGGGATTTATAGAGAAAAATTATGGAGTATCTTTCACACACTAACAAAAATGGCTAAGTATAAGAGAAATATGAGAACAATTATATGCAGAGGTGTGTAGCAAAAAGTGTGCAAGGAAAGAGGTGTGTAGAGTGTGGGTTTCTTATTTGAGGTAGTAAGTTCTGCATAAGGCTTGAGAGTTATAACTAAGTATGGTATTTTTTTGAAGATAAAATAGATGTATAGATGATTTCTAAGATTGATGAAGAATGATGACGGATTAGGGTTAGATGGGGTAATGCATGAAAATGGGTCAACAATTCCTTGAGTCACTGATAAAAGAAGACATGTAAACTCCTAGAATCACAAACGCCAAAGCAAGTTTGAGGAGTGGATGATTCCAAATATGGAAATATTCGAATATTAAAAATGAAAAGTGGGTTATTAGAAACAATTTATGATTCTCCACCCTTCGGTTGCAAGACCATGATATAAAACAATATAACAGTTGGGAACAAACTCTAGTAAGAAATTGATACCACATATATTGAGTGGGAAGATGTTTAGGGACTAACATCAACCCATCGATAAAAAATGAACAACTAACCATCATATAGACACATTTCAACAATTGAGACACCTACGTATCTAGCCACAGTTCTCATCGATTTTGTAAGAAGACAATATGGATACATGAAGCATCCAAATCAATTTGACATTCTTCATGCGCATAGAAATGAGGAATAGAAAAAAAAAATTATCACATATACCACACACCTTACAAATTTTACTCAAGGATGATTATTATGTCACATTGTATTTTCACACAAGTCTACCAAACATAAAAGCCAATTTCATAAAAAAAATGAAAGTATGCAAATTCTAACGAAATTTTTATTAAGCAAAGAAAAACCTTTTATAATTTTACATGAAGGAAACTACTTCAATAAATTAGGAGAAAAATTATCTCTAGATCCAACAAATTATGATTTTTATATAAATTTGCAAGGAATAGATTGAGGAAATATCTCAACCATTTCCATGAAGACCTCAACTAACCCCTAAGACTAGGTAATCTAATGGTCTCGATAATAAAAATCTCAATAATTATCACACCATACAATAAATAATACATATGAAAATACGAAGGACTAGAATCTATATCTTCTTAGGCTACATCATTTTCATCTTCATATAAGACCCTAGAAATCCCTATGAGAAAATCCTAGGTGGTAAAGAAACGTGGTTAGAGTTTCTTGAAGACAAGAAAACTACATTACAAGGTAAGGAGGATTCACACATGTAGTACATGCACCACACATCATAGTCACATCAATTCATTCCCCATTTATAGACACATGTGAAGAGGTCTCTTCGATAATGTGGTAGGTATTATTTATTGCTAATATTGATGAGGAATAATGGAAGTCTAAGAAGGCCGAGAATGGCATGGAAATTAACCAATGCAACTAATTCTAACAAGAAAGCTCCTAAATAAAGATCAAACTATTATAAAAGGGTTCATTTTTTGTAAAGGAGTGTGAACCTTGTTGTATTTTATGGTAGATAAGAAAACTAAAGAGTAGGGAAATAAGAAGTGACACATATAGTACATGAGAAACATTTTATAACCACATGAATGCTTAACATTGTAGGAACTTGTGGAAATATATCTCCAAGACTTTGGTGGGAATTGTAGATAAAAAAGATCAGTTAGAAAGCTTATAAGTTTAAGAAATCTAAGAACAGCAAGGAAAGAAACCAACATAATTTTGTCTAGGAATAAGGGTCCTAAATGTAGAAGGGATGATGTTTTGTAAAGGAGTTTGTGTTGTAATTCATATGCTTGCTAGTGGAAAGAAATAATACGAGTTGAAGCAAAACAAAGTAGACATGAGTGTAAATAGCTAATGTAAGTATTGTAGATTCAATGCCCAAGGGTCAAGAGAAAGAGAGAGCCAAGTTCAACCACATGACAATTGTGAAGAAAACTTGGTCATGGAAGTTGCATGAGAATTTGAAATCCAATCAAGAAAAATGAATAAAATATATAAGTAACCATGTGAAGTGTGAAAATTCGTAATATAATTAATGTATTTTAAACTTTTAATTAATTAATAATAATTATTATTATTATTATTATTTTAATTAAAATTATTAATTTAATCATTATTAATGTAATGTGTTTTCATGTATATGATGATTGTGGTTAGTAGTTTCCTTCTTAATATTAAATAATAAACAATTTAAATTTAAATATATTCCATTGTTAAAAATATATATTTTTTAAAATAATGTTAAGCTTAATTTTTTTTTAAATAAATATAATTTAATGATACTAAACTATTTTTTCTAATCCACTAAATACCCATAGAAACAAATGCAAAATCATAATAAAGCTATTACCATCATAATGGTTAATAAATTGAACCAACATTAATGGTTAATAAATTGAACCAACATTTCTAGAGCCCGTTGTTAATGCAAGGTAACTGTTGCTCTCACACCTATTAAATTAAATTAAATATAAATATGGACTACGAAATCAAATATGTCATTGATATGGACTCAATCAACACTCTAAAAACCCAAACGTTAACCCAAGGTAACTATTTCATGTACATGTTTTAAATACCAAAGCTCCAAATGAGTTTGATTACTTCTAATCGTGGTTCATCATCCTTCATTATGGGAAGAGAAATTCTTGTTTTATTAATAATTTGTGAGTATTACATAGTAATGGAGTTGTTTTTAACGCTATTTTTTAGAGTTTCGTGGATTGTTCAGCCGAAAAATTTGAGGTGAAATTTTGATTTGTGTTACTGAAAAACTCCTAGGGAATTGAATTGTGCATATTTTACCCATCAAACTTGTGATTTCAATGCTAGAACGCTTGAATTGTGCATAGTTTACTAATCAAACTGGTGATTTCAGTGAATTTCCACCCGATTTTAGAAAAATTAAATCCTAAAAATCCACCAATTTTCTTTCCAAAAAATTACATTAAAGACAATTCTTATAACAATATTTACTTCCTAAAATAATCTCATGAACAAGAACAAGAGTTCAGACACACATCAAAAAAAGCGCATGTTTTTTTTTAATTAGTGATATCCGAAATACACATGTTTTTTATTGATACACCTACCCACTCATGAATGAATGATATTTTAACGTTCGCGAGACTAAAAATAGTCTATGGGACCACTAGCTTCCTTATTTTTTGCCTTCTGTAATTCAATCATTTTCTTACTCAAACTGATGATGAGTTGACCTAACCTTCTAAGATTTCCATCACTGAAAAGACAATGCCATGGAATTGATGCTAACATACTAGGTAACTGTCCCTGATGTCTCTGAAAACATCACATTCCAAAATGAAATGTTTTTCTGATTCCAATACCCTAGAGGTGAAAAAAGTACATACCCTTTCTTCCCAGACTTCTTTAGGTCTCTTCCTCCGTCCCATTTCACACCGAAGTTAATGTGAGTTAGTTCTTAATTGAGCAATAAGAACCTTTTCTCTCCACGGAATGCTAGCTCCAATGTATTCTTTTTGTTGGAGATCACAAGTGGGGTTGAATTCCTAAACATACTACTTATTTCTACCCAACTCTTTTCCCCATGATGAGAGTCTTCCTCCAGTGCGAATTTATGGCCAAATTTGTTTGGAAAAATCGAGATGGTTTGAATGTTGTCTAGGTAATCGAATTGACTAGTGACCATCAAACGATTAATTGAATTGTGAGTGGGTAATTGTTTGTATGAATAATTACTTCGTACAACTTTCCAATAAAATAGTAATAATAAAAAAAGTTATGTCTATTTAAAACAAAATTGAAATAGAAGTTATGTCTATTTAAAATAAAATTGAAATAATTATATAAATGGAAAATATATATATATATATATATATATATATATTAAATTATAAAACATAAATATTTTAACGTTAAAATGGAAACATTTAAAAACATTAATTTAATGTGGATATAGAGTTTGTGGAGATGTATGGAAATATTAATTTGATGTGGATATAGAGTTTGTGGAGATGTATGGAATATATGTTATCAAATATGAGTTTACAAATTAGTGATATTAAAAAATAGTATTTTAAATTATATAATATAAATATTTTAATGTTAAAATGGAAATATTTAAAAATATAAATTTGATGCATTCTTATTATAAATTTTATTATCATACTATATAAAAAAAACATCATTAAATTTAATATTATTATTATATTAATATTATTATATTTAATAATTTTAAATTAATAATAATTAAAAAATGTATTTCCCCTCACTATAGATTTTTAGATGGAGGTGGAGGTCTATGTCCTCCAGTTTTTCATGTCCTTTATTCTTTGTCTCTTCATGGCTGAGGAGTTGTCATGTTCCAATTTCCTTGCAAAATGATGAACGGTAACTATCTCATTCCTCAAACTCACAAAATTCACATCTCAATTCTTGTCTTCACAGGGGCATTGAGATTCGATGTTTTATAATTCTCGAACTCCATGTAATTGAAGGCGAATGAGGCAAATCAGGCTTTCGATTATATTAATAAAACTTATCAAGGATGTCATTGTACCATTATCCAATTTGGGACCTAGATACAATTTTATTTAAATCAACTTTCTCAAAATGGTTGATTGCTAAAAACAATGTTCAGGAAACTCACCGTTGATTTTATTGATCAATTTATTTATTATGTTTTCTCTTTTAATGTTTGGAAAATTAAATAAGGATTTCATTCTCAAATGACATCAATAATGAGGGATTGTTGTTTTTGATTGGTTTGTTTCATTTTATTGTATTGTAAATGAAACTAGTATAGATCCATATAAATCATGGCTCTAATATGATTTTTATCATAGATGAAATTATTATTGTTAAATTTGTTGGATTTAATAATTACGATTTTATTCTTGTTGGTATTAATAGTTATATTCATCTTGGAGTAGTAAGGATCTTAAGTTGCTTGTCCAAATTCTCATGGCTTCTGGCTAGAAGGACAATATCATTAGTATAGAGGAGAAGAGTAATGTCCATACTAGAGAGCTTGGGGCCATTACATCCCGCAACTTCCAAACACTCTTCTAGCTTATTGATATAAGTGTCAAAAAAGGGTAGGGGACACCTTTGCGTAACACATATATTGCATTTAATTTCTTTAGACCAACCCTCAACATTTAATTTTGGTTTTCTTAAGCTTGGCTACAACATTTTCACATAGCCTAATCACAACAACCCTCAACTCGAGAGGAATCCCAAACTCCATGTCCTCCAAAGAAAATATATCCTCCTCTATAAGAGTGTTTAATATGTTGCCATGGTGTCTAGGGAGTCATAAAGGTTCTTGAGATAAATACCCCAGTTTCGAATTAATTTCTTTTATTCTATGGAAAAGTATATTCCTCTAGAACTTTCTAGGCTCAGATTTAGAAATGTGAAGAAGATCCTCTTGTCTATTCTTAATATATGATGTTTTCTTCCTTTTGATAAGAGCTTTGTATACCCTTATTTTTTCAATTTTTACTTTTTTGTTAGGAGCATCCAATTTTACAATCATTACCATACCAAGGGTTGGAAGTTCTATTATTCTTTTTATACAACATAGATATTTTTTAATGGTAGTGGAAAGAATTGTAGTAAAATTGTGGTAGATGTGATGAATGTTATCATTATACGTTAAGAAACCTAAATCCCTCTTTAAATCATGTAAGAAGAGATCCATTTTACTTTGGTCATAACATATCTTCCTTTAACTATCACAATCCTTTTGCATGTGGTTGGTATGTATCTCAAGATTTAGGGTTAAGGATAAAGGTCCATGGTCATAATCATGCTTGTGGTCATTTATAAGGTCATAATTTACAATACGATTGAGAACATGGGTGTCAGATATTGCATAATCCACAACATTATTGCCCAATCTATGAATACAATTAATTGGGAAATAGTTTGACCACTTATTAATTCCATTACAAATTATAAGGTCTTGGGAACTGCAAATATTGATAAGCTAGCTACCAAATAGGCTCTTGGTTTTGTTTTCAGAATTTATTTTGAGTCTATTAGCTAAGTCACAGTTCTAATTAATAATAATAATAATATATTAATTATTAATTATACAAAAAATTAATATATTATTATTATAACTAGAAATTGTATCACATGTTGCAAAAGAAACACCTTAAGGAAATAGAATAGGAAAGAGTAGCCTAAAAGAAATAAGATGTTGCAGAGAAGGAGCCATCGTGCAGGAATGATTGGAAAATTTTGATTCCATGGAAGCATGTCGTGGAGATTTCAAAGATATTGATGATAAGAGTTATCAACCAGAAAGATACAGTTGTTAAACTCGGAAGCCTCTTCTGGATTGAAAAAATAATAACTGATAAGATATAGCAAACTTCTTGGCACAATATGTCAGTTTGCAACACGTCCAAATAAAACAACTGAAGTAAATAGCATCAGATTGTTTTCAATGCATTTATGTAATTAAAATAGAGCTAGGAACGTTTGAAGTCTACTCCATTGAAAATTAGAAACATCTTCATGCATGTTGGCATCAACATAAAACTAAAATGATTAGCATATATCATTGCAGACATGGTTACATTTTTTCATGGATTAGGTGGTATGTATCAGCAAGAAAGGATATTAAATTCTGTTATAAGTAATGCAACTGTTACACGAACTATTCATAGTCCTTAATGATATACTCAAATTTATTTCACAATACTAATCAAGTGTCTAAAGAAGCCATCATCACTTCCAAAATCAGATATTTAAACATACAAGTTGTAAAAAATGAATTTGTTTCTATTAAAACATACAAGTTGTAAAAATTGAATTTGTTTCATAAATTTTAATAGAATCATGTGATCAGATCTAAGATATAGTTATCAAACTCTGAAGCCTCTTATTGATTGAAAACATACTAAATTCATAAGATATAGCTAAAGAGAATATATATGTGTGTGTGTATTTTAATTTAATTTAAAAAATAAAAAAATAATTTATTTGAATACATTAAATAAATAATTTGTAATTTAACAAATAATTATATCAAGAAAAGGCAAGGACCATGTTATAGTGAAATATTACTGCAATATTGCTTCCTTGAACCTCACAAATTATGAGGGCTATGTTGAAATAAAGTTAAAGACCTTCTCTCATCATGCCAACATGAATGCCTCATGAACGAAGAAATAGATCGTGATTTTCTACCTTCAAAATTAAATGTATTTTTGGTGTAGTTCCTCCATATTTAATCTTTACCACTTCCTAATGAGTCACCTATGTATAAGTTTTTCATGATCTTTGAAAATATTCAAAATATTAGTGATCTCCCTAGTGTCTACCATGTTCTTGTTTTTTCAGTGTCGCTGATATGAATTTGGCTTCTTTTGTTCTTTTTGAAGATAGTAAAAAAGGTATGGAGAGGTGGCTTTCATCACTTCAAAAGAAGTAAAAATAAGGCTATTCGATAGCATTTATAGAATTGGCGAACATGTCTTGTTATCTAGTGTTGGCTACTTAACATAGATTTCTTGATCCTGTGTACAAGAAATGAAGTTGTATTTAGCTTATATTACATTAACAATGAAATTGCCAAACTTCATGGCAGGATTTCCATCACATTTGTAGATAAAATTATAACACAGTGTCACATGTTTCTTATGAGAGCTAAATGCTCCTATATGCATGATGGATTTCATCACTTAAGAGCAATAAAAACAATTTTATTGTGAAAAACTCCAACACATTTGTAGAGAAAATTATAACACAGTATCACACTTTTCTTATCAAAGCTAAATGCTCCTATATGGAAACAACTATGGATTTCATCACTTAAGAGGAGTAAAAACAAGTTTATTGAGAAAAAGAATCCAACACATTTGTAGAGAAAATTATAACACATTATCACACTTTTCTTATCAGAGCTAAATGCTCCTATATGCAACAACTATGGCTTTCATCAAGAGCATAGCAAGTAATTTTATTGAGAAAACAACTCTAGCACTGAGAGAGATTTGGAAGCAACTGTTGAATTGCTAAACATGTCTTGCTCTATGGTGTTGGATATTGAGCATAGATTTCTTGATATTGTATACAACAATGTAAATTTTCATGTAGCTTATACTACATTAACAATGAAAATTTTCTTGTCACTTGTAAGATCCCAAACCTTAATAATTTAGTCATATCTAGCAAATTCTAGTGTTCTCAATAAAAACCATGAACATAGATAGGATCTAGAAATGTAGCCCTTTATTTATATTATTTGTTGAAAATAAAGTACATGCCCTTATAATAAAATTGAGCTCCTGTAGATGGCATGCTTGGTTGCTCCTTAAAATAGAAAACAAACACAGAAGCACAATCGTGGACCCTGGATGGATCCACCAGACAAATTCACCATGGGGTTTTCATCCCGGGATCAATGATAGAACTGGCCAAGCCAAGTTCTCAACCCAAACACAATAATAGATAATCCAGAATGATTCTAAATGCCTAGCTTCTCTCCCCTTTTATAGGCTTGATGGACTTTCTATAGACCTTATTTTTTTATTTTTCTCGGAAACCAACAAAAAATACCATGGGTCAATACCATGGGAAAATACCATGGTAAGTACCATGGATCGATTCTATCCACTTTTACTGGATCAAGAAAGGGAATATTACAAATCCTCCTTCCCAAATATTTCTTGTCCTCAAGTGATCCACTTCTGTCCACAACAGAAGCATTTGTACATTGATACCAAGATCCCATACAACCTGATGTATTGTTCCAAACATCCATGTTTAATTGTCCTGAATGGATCCTTCGATGCCTGGATCCCAAACAATTCTCTGACCAATCCTTCCTTCGATAGATTTACCTGGATCCCAAACAATCCTTTGGCCAATCCTACCCCCAATGGATTCTCCTAGATTCCAATGCCACCTAAATCCTGGTACATGTGGGTTATGGTACCATTTCAACTCTCCATCGTTGCCCGAACCAAATGGTCCAAGCTATAATTTTCCCTTGGCTATGGGTATCCTCCAAATAATCAGCCCATTAATAGAATACCAACTCATAATATCTCGCCAATCCATACTTGGGAAAGAATGAATATCTACAAATATACTATGTTTATGTTGTTCGATGCTTGATTCATGCCGCTCTACTTGGTTACCCAACATGATGTATTTGGAGAACTCTTCCCTACTCTTCTCAATGTATAAAGGTGGGTTGTTGGTGTTGCAAGCCTTATCTATGTATTCCTGTAGAACGCTGCTATGGGACTCCCAATTGTACTCCTCATGCAGCATTGTGAGGGACTTGAGTTGTTCCTCAATACTAAAGAACTTGGTCAATGATTTGGCACATTTCCCTATGAGTTCCTCAATTTTTCTATTCTCCTGTAAGACAGTGTCTCGGACTGTCTACACTCTTTGCTTCAACAACATAAGATATTTCTTGAAATGCATGATCCTCTCCTGAAAGTATTTCACTGGAAATTCTAGTGCCCTATTGAATTTCTCTATATTTGACTACACTGGATTCCCCACGACCGCTGCTTTAACTTGAATCTTTGATTGGCCCTTTAGAAATGACTCATCCTGCATACTATCTTTTTTTTGCTAGCCTGCATGATCATGCTCATCATATCGGCTTATTACTACTGGCTCCTCATTTGATTCTCCTTGGGTGTATTCATCCTGGACCTCTTCACATGCGAGGATCAGTTGTCCATCCCCTCTGGTCGTCAAACATGGATGTACTAGTGGAATGTTGTCTATACCCGATTGTGCATACTCTTTATGGATGCCCTCTGTTGTATTTATAGATTCAACTACCACATCATCAGGAGGAATTGCATCTTTCCTTTTGTCATGTACTTTGTCAAGCTGACTACTCAGCTTGTCCTACAAGTTTCTCTGAAGAGCATGGTGTTGATGCTCACCATTTGTATTGACTGCTCAGATCCTTCATAGGTCCTCTCCTGAAAACCAGCAAACCCATATGGATGAATCCCCATGATCTGAAGAAGTCTCTAATTTTTCTATCCTTGTCACCTCCTTATTATCTGGACATGAATTGTCAAGTGCCCAAACTCCCTTGCATACAAAGCATAAGCCTTTCCTCCTTAGTTCATTCTTGTTGTCTCCACAAATCTTTGTTAGTTCCTCCTTGGTTAAATTATTTCTAAGTAGTTTGATGCTCTATTTGATCAACCCCTCAGCTAGTTCATAAGCATCAGGTGATGCAATTAGCTCCTTTCTCCAAATGGTCAACAATTTGGATCTCAATTGTTCGCAAATGGCCCTATCTTCTCCTAAGATCGGAGACATGATATTTTGCACGTCTGTTTTGATGAAGTTTGGATGAGACGTTGTAATTCCATTGCAAAAGTATTGGAGCATCTGAAGGATTAAATCATCACACTCTAGATCCAGCATAAGCATACCAAATCTGAATTTTTCCATGTGTTCCAAAATTGTGTTCTTTTGGAAAAAAGTAAGAACGGTGGTGTTTTCCAACCCTTGGAGTGCTTCTACCATTATCCGAAAAGTCTTCCTCATGATGTCATCATTGTAGGGCAATAGCGGTGTTGTTAAGGCTATGATTTTACCAAGACAAGAGGTGACCGTGAGTCTAACCTTTTCACAAGAATGCTCCAAGAACCTAGGTTGTATCAAAGCAAGCATGGATGACTTCAAGGCCCAACTTGACCCTTCCCATTTTGATTTCTATATCAAGCTCAAAGCCATGTTTAATGTGTCTAGCTGTAGAAGAACATATTTTTAGTTTGTACCCTGCAATTTAGATCCAAGATCAAAGAGACACTTACTTTTTACATCTTCCTTTTAGGTATCTTTTAACTGTAGAAAGATAACATGGACCTTTCGAGAGAAGGGTCTATTGTTCTGCTCTTGCTTTTGATTTGTATGTTGTTGCCATATTTGATCCACAGAAGTATTGTAGCCTAGAGAATCTAGTGATATATCATTATGTTGAATCTTGTGGCGTTTCCAAAAATAAAATGACAACATTGGCATCAATGGATCTCAATACTTAGCTAATGAGAAACCTGGGAATGATCCCTGTCTAGCAATAACTTTCCAACCTTTCAACAATGACCATATTTGCAAGAAAGATATGAATCTTCCGTACACATGAATAAATATCATGGGTACATTTATTCATAAGAGGCTATATACAAGCTATAAATTATTTTGTCAATCATGCCTTCAAATATTTTCACAAATTTAACCCACAGACTTATAAATGATTTTCCCTTCACTTATGTCTCCCAATAAAATAATTTACTGAAAAATAAAAATCCAACAAGGGTGATAAATATCACCGAAGTGAGAAATGCTGGCTAGGGTGAAAAATAAATTTCACTGAAGTTCCTTGCATAAAACTCTCAGGCTAGTAGGATGCACAGCTCTGATACCACTGTAAGATCCCAAACCTTAATAATTTATTTATATCTAGCACATTATATTGTTCTCAATAAAATTACATTAAGTAAAAACCATGAACATAGACAGGATCTAGAAATGCAGCCTTTTATTTATATTATTCGCTGAAAATAAAATACATGCCCATACAATAAATTTAAGCTCCTACAGATGGCGTGCTTGGCTGCTCCTTAAAACAGAAAACAAACACAGAAGCACTATCGTGGACCTTGGATGGATCCACCAGACAAATTCATATCAAGACATTTGATCTCTCTTGGCTCTTGATATTGATCTAGGCCATCTTAATTCCCCCTTTTAAATAAACTACATTACCTATGAATACCATGGGTTGTTTTTATAGTTTATTATTATTTTTTATTATTTTTTTATTTTTTATTGTATTTTGACCTACTTAAAGTGTTCATTACATTATGTCAATCCTTTTATTTAATTTATTTTTATTTTTATTTTTGTGTAATTTGACATAGTCAAAATGTTAAAAATGGCATAACAACATTTCTATCATACTTTGTTGGAGAGCATTGTGACACAAAAATGTAATATTTAAATACATAAATAGTTATTTTCCTTTTTTATAGTGTTTTTTATTCATTTATTTTAAATTAATTGGTTTGTGTGGAGTTTAATTTTATGTTATAAATTTTATTTAAATATAACAAATTTTTAATAACATCATTTAAACTTAAAACTTGTGGATCTAATGGCCTAAAAAGTTTCAATCGTCTAACATTTGATCCAATAGCTCAAACATGGACACATTGGCACCTAGTGGAGTTGTTTTCAAATAAGAATGAGTTGTTTTCAATCTTTTTATTTAGTTCACTTTTATTTTTATTTTTGTGTAATTTGACATAGTCAAAATGTTAAACATGGCATAACAATATTTCTATCATACTTTGTTGGAGAGCACTGTGACACAAAAATGTAATATTTAAATACATAAATAGTTATTTTCCTTTTTTTATAGTGTTTTTTATCCATGCAATTCAAATTAATTGGTTTGTGTGGAGTTTAATTTTATGATATAAATTTTATTTAAATCTAAATAACATCGTTATAACTTAAAAGTCATCAAAACCTAAATACTTATCTTAATTCCCCCCTTTAAATAAACTACATTCCACATGAATACCATGGGTCAATACCATGGCTGTTTTTATAGTTTATTATTATTTTATTTTATTATTTTTATTTTTTATTGTATTTTGACCAATAGTTATTTTTCTTTTTTTATAGTGTTTTTTATCCATTTATTTTAAATTAATTGGTTTGTGTGGAGTTTAATTTTATGTTATAAATTTTATTTAAATCTAAAAAAAAATTAATAACATCATTTAAACTTAAAACTTGTGGATCTAATGGCCTAAAACGTTTCAATCATCTAACATTTGATCCAATGGCTCAAACATGGACACGTTGGCAGCTAGGGGAGTTGTTTTCAAATAAGAATGCCTTAAGGCTTAATTATTAACTATAAAAACAATTAATATATGAGTTAAACATATATACATGTAATGAATCATGTAACAAGATTCTTAACCACAGAGATTCATCTCCCTTTACCATGGAGATTCTTAATTTGTAAGTAGGTTTTTTTCACAATATCATGGGCCAATACCATATCTTACTAATACCATGTCATGCCAAAAAAACCATAACTCATATTCATGTGACACATGTTCATATGATATTTTTTAATTAATTAATTTAATTAAGAGAATAGAAAGAGAATAACTACTTTGGAAATGTATCTTAACCTTTGATTTCTATACACTATTATGAATATTCTAAAATATTCCATTGAGGTTGAATCCCTACCATCCATTTGATATTTATTGATATTTAAATTAAAATTTTGGAAGCTTCATTCCAAAATAAACATTCTTATGGACATAATTATTTCTTTCATTAAAATTTGGTTGTTTAATATTTTAGATAACTCGTAAAACTTTTTTTTTTAATTTATACCTAATTTACTTTATTAAAATATAATACAATTTTTTTTCAACCAAATTTAATTTAGATTGGGACCAACCTCAATGTTGCATAAAAAAATCATCTATCAATATCTAAAATAGTGATATTGTCACCAATATTATGGAACATCCTTTAAAATTTAAATGAATATATACCCCCCAAATTAAAAATAAGAATAAACCCATTTTGAAAGCATAATAGACATATGAGTGAAAAAATTATAGACATGTGCCATAAAAGTAGAAAAGTGAAAGCACCATTTTTCTTCTTTAGCTCTCGACTAAAGAGTAACTCTTGGTTTCCAATTTTATTTTATTTCCTTTGTGTTTAATCATATTCATTATGTAGGAGGAAATTTTCTGGGGAAGATCCTCCACTAGCCTTCGTGGTCTCGCCACGTTCACCGGAAACCTGCCATGTGTCCATATTATACTTTTGTAAGTTTCTATATTTAGACACTTCCTTTCACGAACTAGACTACGTCGTTGTTAGGGAGGGCATACACAATAGCCTTATCCTCTTCTAAAAATCACCCTCCATCGTTTGGGTGTCATAGCCCACTGTTGCTACTCTCCTACTAAGTGTTGGAGTTCCCATGTTTTGGCCAGATTGGCAAGACCAAAAGATGAGACAACATCAGAACCACTTCTGGGCCCTAGGATCTAGCCCTCTTGGACCCGGAGAGGGATCTCTCTAATAACACAAATAAAAATATATCTTTGAAGCTCGAATTAAGATATTAGGCTAGGTATGAAGCACAAAGGGGTGTTTTAAAATGATTTGGTTGGTTGGTTGCTGGGTTGGTCATGAGATCATGAACTAAGAAAATAATGGGAGAAAAGGAACAAAACAGCAGGATGTTTCAGCAAAGAGGATAGGTCAAGAAATTGCCATCAATTGGGCTATGGATTCATGAGAGGTAATTACATGCAACAACTAGCCAAGGCTTTCAAAGGGAAAGTCATCTACACTAAAGGATATTTTCAGATAGATGATGGAATGGAACATTAAGGAAAGAAAATGAGAGAAGGAAAGCCACCTACTTTCTGTCTATAGATCAAGTCAAAGGTCATTTAACTCCAGGCCTGCTTCGACATAATCAAAGGCAGCTCTCAAGGGAAGGACAAAGGGGCAGCTTATAGATCGGACCAGAGGTCATTTAACTCCAAGTCAGCTTTAGCATGCTCCAAGGAAAAACAGAGATGAGTTCAACAGAAGGGATCTCAGGAAGGCCAGTTGGTCACACAAGGATCTTAGTGGACATGGCTAACTCTAATCCTCAGTGTTCCCAAATCTTCCATCTTAAACCCAACAAGAACATCTAAGAACTGATTCATTTAATTCATACATCAGCTAGCAGGCAATAACATCCACTACACTGGTTAAACCAAGTGAAAACACTTCTCAGATAAAACATTTCAGAAGATAAACATAAATGGCAAGGAAAGCAGGAACATAGGGTACCTAACAAGGGTAAATCCTATGTCAAACTTCTGATGCAAGCCAGTAGAATAATGAACAGCATGAAGTGTAATAAACAAAGTAATAAAGACATCACCAATAGTAATAGACCAGGATCCTATGAAATGTGCTTGATTAATGATGCAAAACCAGTCATATACATCAGAGCTCAATGGCTGAAATACAATCCAAATTTCCCCTCCCAGCCTACTACATAATAACTACTATGCTACTCCCTCCCAAGACTGTTCTAATAGTCAAACATGAATCCCTCTAACTCCAACAACAGCAACTAGACAACAACGGCCCAACAACAACCTTTACAATATGTTCTCAGGGATTTCTTATAGGAGAATGGGAATAACAGGGGTAGATACAAATTAAATGTGTCCATTTAAGATAGAGTGATGGAAGAGTCCGAGCCCATTCTGCTTAATGGAAATCTGCTTCGCTCTATGTACTCTGTAATCTTCTCTGGAAGACTCTGTCAGGCCAAGATTGACCTCTGGTATTTCTTTGGAGTTATTTCAGGTGTCTGGAACTCTGCGCTACCTTCTGAATTGGATTAAAGTCTGCGGGCCTTCTCCATACCTCCATTACTGCAGCTCTGACAGTCTTAAATAAGCCTCTGTTCGTAGCATTCGTTTTAAGGGCTCGAGGACGCATGGCGGGCATTGTAGGAATGGTGTACGTCTGGAGAAAACGTTCTGCTGGCATTAAACACAGATAAGACTGTTGCGTGTGCATTGGTATTCAAATTGCACCTTTCATTTGAATTGCGGGGTCAAACATTAATAACATCAATAATAACCTTAACCCCCTCTGAATCACTCCTGCTGATCCGCTGGTAGATGCTGAAATGGCCTCTCTATGCTATCTGCACAATGAAATAAACCTGTTACAAAACCCAGGCAGTGGTGGCGCAGGCATGCTTCGGAAGCCTGTGGAAGCGGTGGTGGGGCAGTTGAGAGCAGTAAAAACAATGCAAGGTGGCAGAAGAAACGGTTATGTGGCGGCAGCGGAGCGGTGGCTTTTCATTGAACAATAGTGACCAAATGCAACGAAATGGTGGAAATTATGAACAATAGGGTTTGGTGGTAGAATGCAGCGCAGACCATTAGATCATAGTCAGGGGACAAAGATCGATGGCAGAGATCGAGAAGCTATATGAAAGTGGGCGGAACAACCATGAAATATAAGACTTTAGTGCAAAGTATTAAACTTTGGACTTTGAACAAAATACAAAGAAATGTGAAGGAAATGCAATGCAATACGATGAGGTGGGACCCAGCCGGAGGCGGAGGGCGATCAAATCTCGACCGTTAGATCTTAGACCCGATGGACGGCCAGGATCGAATCGGGCAATCGCAATCGGAGGAGGGATAGGGGTGTCACTTTTCAAAGTTTCGATTGCGATTGGCGGTGGGAGCGTGATTGAGCGCTGACCGTTGGATCCATAGATCAAATCAACGGCTATCGTTCAATCGGAGGGAGAGTGTGATCGGGGATCGGAGGGAAAGGCTTGCGATTGATCGGGGATCGGAGCGATGGGCTTGCGATTGTGATTGGGTAGAGAAAGCGATGGTCGTCGGATTGGCGGGGAGACGAATGGCTAGGATCTGATCGGACGAATCGCAATCGGGGGCGTAGAAGAGGGAATGCGATTGAACGGTGCGATTGTGACGGAGCAACTAGCGTTGGGCCGTAGGATCTTCAGGAAGAATCAACGGTGGGGATTAAGCCGGGAAATCGCAATCGGGGGGAGAACATGGGTGACACATATCAAAGTTCCGATTGCGATTTGGCGGGGAGTGCGATTAGTGCTCCGCCGTCAGATCTTCATGACAGATCAACGGTCTAAAACGCGTCGCAAGACTTATGAAAAAAATACAATCGCGTCGGGGTTTTCGGTTGTAACAAAAGAAATGCACCCGCCCGATACTTCGATTGCGATTGGCTCCCAAGGCTTAAGTGCTTGGTTTTGGGTAAGGGTTACGTGGGGAAGTGGTTGGAGCTTGCGGGAAAAACGGCTTAGGCCTTAATATAAAGTTGGAAAGTGGGCTTTATCCCCATTTTAATTAATTTTTTAGGTTAGAGAAGGGAACGGTAGAGGGGTAAAGGGGAAAATGGGAAAACAAAGGGTAAGGGAAGAATTTAAAGGGGATTTTGAGGGGATTTGAAAGGTAAGTGGGGAATTTAGAAATAAGAGGCATGAGGATGAAAACAAGGGTTTAGGGGTAATGAAGTAAGAAGGGACAGAGGCCTTTGAGCATTTCTTCACAAACAGAGAGGCTTTATAATGGGAATCAGCAGAGGGGATTTTATCAAAGGACAAAGGCACAAGGAGGCTTCAAGGATGATGTGCTTTCAAAGGAAATGCATTCCTTGAAGGCTCAACAACATTTTAGCCCCCTATTTTCTTGTCAAAAATTTATGGGGGGCTAACAGTGGCTCCACATGGGGATGGCTTCTTCTTGAAGGAGTCAAGAATCCAGAAAATAATCTTTGGTGTAGGCCAGATGCCTGCTGCTTGGCACATCCCTTTCTTTCTTTAGATCAGCTGCCACAAATCTTGAAGACATCATATCAGCAGAAAAAAATTCTCCCAAACAACTACCTACCCACACTATAGTCCTAACATTTTCTTCTTTTGGGCGCATTTGGACTTGCAGACCCTTTACATCATCAATGTTTACAAACAGGAAAATAAACCTATTCTACTTCTACCCTTATTACTCCATGAGACCAAATTAGACTGTTGGCCTCATAACTTCTCTACCTAATCTAATATCTGCTAGGATTAAACTGTCTAGCATATTTCTTCTCTACATTCTAAGACAGAAATTGAAAAACAGTCAAGCCAGGATTAGTCTGTCTGGCTTGCTGGACTTTGCAGAAATTAAAACAACTAACTACATGCTCACAGACTGAGCTTTATTGAGCTTTCCTACCTACCCTACTCTAACTGAAATATTTACAGTCTAGCTTACAAACATTGTCTTCCAATGTAACCAGTCCATCAAGTGATCCCATGGCTGGTCCTTTCTACTCAACTCCTTGATCATGCTGGATAGGCAGGGCAGATCCCACTCTTTTTGTTCAATATCAGCAGCCTTGAAAATTTTTCTTCTTGTCTGCAACATGCTGCTCACAAAGACCTTTGATCCTTCTTCAAATGTTTGCAGGAAATGAACATAAGGATCATGAGAAGATACCTGGCTATGAATATCTGGTAGGCTGGCTTCAACCAGGATCTCTTCTTCTTCCACTGGATGGAGAAAAAGACTCTCCTGGAGTAGATTGTCTCCTTCATCTTCTGAACTGGAGGACTCATCATATATTGGAGCTGAGTCCTCTTGGAACTCTGATATGTTCTGCTCTGATATGTTGAGCTCTGTAAAAATATCTAAGCATTCTTGAGCAGTGGTTTGTTCCATTGCTTCCTCCTTTTCAAGAGAAGGCTCGTTATTTTCATCTTGCTCAAGAACCTCTTCTTTGCTTTCCTCCTCATCCTCTGAAAGGAACAGCTGCTGGTTACCAGTCTCACTGATGATCTGTGGTAAAGCAGAATGAAGATTCACAGAATATTCATCTGCTATTATATTGTCGTAGCTCTCTCCATCAGTGTCATAAATTGGTTGGCTCGGCCAAGTCAACCATTCTGGACACTCAGCAGGTATTTCATCGTCCTGATCCACAGAGGAGTCTTCAGGGTCTAAATCACCAAAATCAAGAGATGAATGAGAAGGAGCGTGTGTTGTACAAAATATTTCGAAGGTGGACCGCTGGTTTAATATCTGATCAATCTCTTCTTCTGTCAAAAGAGGGGTTTCCCTCTCATCATGGCTAGAAGAACAACAGTCCTCATTCTCTTGGATTAGCTGACTGGGAGGCGGGATGTTTACTTGAGCCTCTTTTTCCACATCAAATTCTGCCTCTTCCGTGTGGTCTCTTGTTTCCTCAAGGCAGCGTTCCCTATTAGCTTTCGCTATTAGGTCTAGATATTCTCTGGTCAACGTAACACAACACATAAGTGAGCAATCAGGCAGTTCCTTCTTGCTTTCCTCTTCATCTTCTATAGACTCCTGAGCATCATACATGTCTTGATCATCTTCTAGGTCCTGAGTTTGTCCTTGCTCTGGGAGATGCATGGGATGTTCTAAATAATCCTCATTTGCATTCAGATTAGCCATATACATCTCCAGCACTTTACCAAATGTTTCTGTTATTTCACATAATTGATCATACAAAGCATCATACTTTGTATCCCTACCCATGTTTGGATTCATGCTTTATGCAAAGAAGGCTACTGCTTCTTCTCAACCAGTTCAGAGTCTTCTACCAGTGGAGTCATTTGGTCTTTTAGGAGTTATGGAGTGTGGAGTCGCCAGGTGGATAAATTTGACTATTTGGAGCAGGCTACTGTCCACCATCAGCAATTGAGATTCCAATCTAAAGGAAAATTTCTCTCTTTCCCCAGTGGAGTCGTCGTTATGTTGGAGTTCCCATGTTTTGGCCAGATTGGCAAGACCAAAAGATGAGACAACATCAGAAACACTTATGGGCCCTAGGATCTAGCCCTCCTGGACCCGGCGAGGGATCTCTCCAATAACACAAAGAACAATATATCTTTGAATCTCGAATTGAGATATTAGGCTAGGTATGGAGCACAAAGGGGTGTTTTAAAATGATTTGGTTGGTTGGTTTATGGGTTGGTCATGATATCATGAACTGAGAAAGTAATGGGAGAAAAGGAACAAAACAGCACGATGTTTCAGCAAAGAGGATAGGTCAAGAAAGTGCCATCCATTGGGCTATGGAGTCATGAGAGGTAATTACATGCAACAACTAGCCAAGGCTTTCAAAGGGCAAGTCATCTACACTAAAGGATCTTTTCAGATAGATGATGGAATGGAACATTAAGGAAAGAAAATGAGAGAAGGAAAGCCACCTACTTTCTGTCTATAGATCAGGTTTCAGAGGTCATTTAACTCCAGACCTGCTTGGACATACTCAAAGGTAGCTCTTAACGGAAGGAAAAAGGGGCAGCTTATAGATTGGACCAGAGGTCATTTAACTCCAGGTCAGCTTTAGCATGCTCCAAGGAAAAACAGAGATGAGTTAAACAGAAGGGATCTCAGGAAGGCCAGCTGGTCGCACAAGTATCCTAGTGGATAGGGCTAACTCTAATCCCCAGTGTTCCCAAATATTCCAGCTTAAACCCAACAAGAACATCTAAGAACTAATTCATTTAATTCATACATCAGCTAGCAGGAAATAACAGCCACTACATTGGTTAAACCAAGTGAAAACACTTCTCAGATAAAACATTTCAGAATATAAACATAAATGGCAAGGAGAGCAGGAACATAGGGTACCTAACAAGGGTAAATCCTATGTCAAACTTCTGATGCAAGCTAGTAGAATAATGAATAGCATGAAGTGTAATAAACAAAGTAAGAAAGACATCACCAATAGTAATAGACCAAGATCCTGTGAAATGTGCTTGATTAATGATGCAAAACCAGTCATATACATCAGAGCTCAATGGTTGAAATACAATCAAAATTTCCCCTCCCAGCCTACTACATAATAACTACTCTGCTACTCCCTCCCAAGACTGTTCTAACAGTCAAACATGAATCCCTCTAACTCCAACAGTAGCAACTAGACAACAACGGCCTAACAACAACCTTTACAATATGTTCTCGGGGATTTCTTATAGGAGAATGGGAATAACAGGGGTAGATACAAATTAAATGTGTCCATTTAAGATAGAGTGATGGAAGAGTCCGAGCCCATTCTTCTTAATGGCAATCTGCTTCGCTGTATGTACTCTGTAATATGCTCTAGGAGAATCTTTCAGGCCAAGATTGACCTCTGGTATTTCTTTGGAGTTCTTTCAGGTGTCTGGAACTCTGCGTTGCCTTCTGAATTGGATTAAAGTTTGCAGGCCTTCTCCATACCTCCATTACTGCGGCTCTGACAGTCTTAAATAAGCCTCTGTTCGTAACATTCGTTTTAAGGGCTCGAGGAGGCATGGCAGGCGTTGTAGCAATAGTGTACGTTTGGAGAAAATGTTATGATGGCATTAAACACAGATAAGACTATTGCGTGTGCGTTAGTCTTCAAACTGCGCCTTTCATTTGATTTGCGGGGTCAAACATCAATAACATCAATAATAACCTTAACCCCCTCTGAATCACTCCTGCTGATCCGCTGGTAGATGCGGAAATGGCCTCTCTGTGCTATCTTCACAATGAAATAAACCTGTTACAAAACCCGGGCAGTGGTGGCGCAGGCATGCTTCGGAAGCCTGTGGAAGCGGTGGTGGGGTAGTTGAGAGCAGTAAAAAAAATGCAAGGTGGCGGAAGAAACGGTTATGCGGCGGCGGCGGAGCGGTGGCTTTTCATTGAACAATAGTGACCAAATGCAACGAAATGGTGGAAATTATGAACAATAGGGTTTGGTGGTATAATGCAGCGTAGACCGTTAGGTCACAGTCAGGGGACAAAGATCGACGGCAGAGATCGAGCAGCTATATGAAAGTGGGCGGAACAACCATGAAATATAAGACTTTAGTGCAAAGTCTTAAACTTTGGACTTTGAACAAAATATAAAGAAATGTGAAGGAAATGCAATGCAATACAATGAGGTGGGACCTAGCCGGAGGCGGAGGGCGATGAAATATCGACCGTTAGATCTTAGACCCGATGGACGGCCAGGATCGAATTGGGCAATCGCAATCGGAGGAGGGATAGGGGTGTCACTTTTCAAAGTTTAGATTGCGATCGGCGATGGGAGCGTGATTGAGCATTGACCATTGGATCCGGAGATCAGATCAACGGCTATCGTTCAATCGGAGGGAGAGTGCGATCGGGGATCAGAGGGAAAGGCTTGCGATTGATCGGGGATCAGAGCGACGAGCTTGCGATTGCGATTGGGTGGAGAAAGCGATGGCCATCAGATTGGCGGGGAGATGAACGGCTAGGATTTGATCGGAGCAATCGCAATCGGGGGCGCGGAAGAGGGAATGCGATTGAACGTTGCGATTGCGACGGAGCGATTAGCAATGGGCCGTAGGATCTTCAGGAAGAATCAGCGATGGGGATTAAGTCAGGCAATCACAATCGGGGGGAGAATAGGGGTGACACATATCAAAGTTCCAATTGCGATTGGGCGGGGAGTGCGATTAGCGCTTCGCCGTCGGATCTTCATGATAGATCAACGGTCTAAAACCCGTCGCAATACTTATGAACAAAATACAATCGCGTCGGGGTTTTCGGCTGTAACAAAAGAAATGCACCCACCCGATACTCCGATTGCGATTGGCTCCCAAGGCTTAAGCGCTTGGTTTTGGGTAAGGGTTACGTGGGGAAGTGGTTGGAGCTTGCGGGAAAAAGGGCTTAGGCCTTAATATAAAGTTGGAAAGTGGGCTTTATCCCCATTTTAATGAATTTTGTAGGTTAGAGAAGGGAATGGTAGAGGGGTAAAGGGGAAAATGGGAAAACAAAGGGTAAGGGGAGAATTTAAAGGGGATTTTGAGGGGATTTAAAAGGTAAGTGGGGAATTTAGAGAGAAGAGGCGTGAGGATGAAAACAAGGGTTTAGGGGTAATGAAGTAAGAGGGGAAAGAGGCCTTTGAGAATTTATTCACAAACAGAGAGGCTTTATAATGGGAATCAGTAGAGGGGATTTTATCAAAGGAAAAAGGCACAAGGAGGCTTCAAGGATGATGTGTTTTCAAAGGAAATGCATTCCTTAAAGGCTCAACAACATTTTAGTTCCCTATTTTCTTGTCAAAAATTTATGGGGGGCTAACACTGAGCAACTGTTCTTTATGAAAAATCAAACATGTGGAAATTTGACATCTAAGTTGTAGGCAGACGCAGGTAGTTGTGAAAGGTCATAACATATTTTTGTGGAAATCATATTAATTAAATTTCATAATGGTTGGGAGAATAAAATAGAGGTGGATAGTTATATTTTTTATATTAATGGAAATATTCAAATTTGATGTTGCGACTGTCAAATATAGGGTTTCAAGTAACCTTCTATATATTTCCACTTATTTCCATTTGTATCTTTAGATGGTTGCAACTTTTCTCACTATTGTGTTCACAATTTTTTTGTTTTGTTAAAAAAAAATCTCTGAATGAATATTTGTATCTTAGACTTACTCTATTTTCATTTTTTTTTATTTTATGCCTCTTTCATCATCTTTGAAATTGAATGAATATATGCATCTTAGACTTACTCTATTTTCATTTTTTTTATCCTATGCCTCTTTCATCACTTGGTATCAAAGCCAAGGGTTCTTAGAGATTGGCAATGATTCAAGGTTTATATCAATAAGCAATGGAAACTTCAAACACAAGATTGAAAAATCCACAAATTTCTTAGTTTAATGGAAAAAACCCTGATTATTGGGCAATCACAATGAAGACATTGTTTTTTTTTCAAGATATAAGGGATATTGTAGAGAATGGGTTCCAAAATTGTAGAAACATAAAATGCATTAATACAACTAGAGAAGTATTTGTTGAGATATACTAGGAATAATGATTCCAAATCCCTCTTCTATATAATTGAAGCATGCATGAGATATTTTTCCTAGAATTGTAACAACAATAAAATCAAAGCAAGAATTGTGCATTCTCCAGATGGCATATCAAAGCATGGGAAAGGCGAAAACAAGAAAGTTGAAAACGTTGAGAAGAGGTTTTGAAATAATATATATGAAGGAGTCTGAAATAGTAGACTCATTCTTTACTAAAATCATTGGACCGGTAGGCCAAAACAGATTTCGTGGTGAGACACTTGAAGAAAGGATAATGGTTGAAAATATTTTAAGAAGTTTACCTGAAAGATTTAAATCTATTGTTGTGGCCATAGAGGAGACAAAGAATTTCTCACATTTCTCATTGGATGAGATCCATGCATCACTCATTTCCCATGAGCATAGGTTGAGCAAGCCAAAAAAAATCTTCATTGGAACCTGTTTTCAAGATAGAAGTCTCAATTGGTCATAATAGAGGTAGAGGAAGATCAAATATTATAGGTAGAGGAAGAAGTTCATGTAGATGGGGAAGAAGAAACTCCTCAAGCTCAAGTGGATGATTCAACACTCAAAATCCAAGTGAAAGTCCAAGCCAAAACCAAACACAAGGTCAAAGGTATGACACGTCTCAAATTCAATTTAATTATTACAAGAAGCATGGGTATTATTCAAATGAATTTAGAAAGAAACAATATGATCTTAACAAATCAAATACAATTTTGACAGGGGAAAACCAAAACCAAGACAACATGTTATAGCTTGTAATGTAGCACAAGAGAGTTAAAAGTATGTATGGTTTTGAGGCTTAGGTTGCAACAATTACATGATAGGGAATATAGAAAAATTTTCCGATTTGGATGGGAGTGTAAAATCATAAGTCATAACAAAATATTAGTAATGGGTAAAGGAAACACCAATATTATAACCAAGAAGTGGGGGAAAACATATATTTCAAATGTTTATTTTGTTCTAGGCTTAAAACACAATCTAATAAGCATTGGACAACATATGCAAGAAGGGTATAATGTCTTTTTCAAAAATGGAGAATACACAATCCTAGATAAATTTCCAGGTAAACAACTTATTGGAAAAGTCAAACTGATAAGAAATAGAATGTTTTCCCCAAGGATAAAACCATATTTTAAGGTAGAGCTTTCTCAATCACAACCCTCAATGAATCCATGTCAAGATGATGAAGAAAAAATTTCAGCAATCGCACAAGAAACCTTTCAAGTAGAAATAAAAGATGAAAATTGGCCATGGCATTTAAGATTTGGACATCTCAACTTTGGAGGTCTAAACCTGCTACATAGGAAATGCATGGTAAAGGGTTTGTCACTTATATAAAAACTACAAAGATTATGTGAATGATGCATATTGGGAAAACAACATAGGGAATCATTTATATTTAGAGATTGTCATTAAGGTAAAAGACACTTTTAGATATTTTCCATTTATATTTTTGTGGACCAATGCATACACCCTCAATTGGTGGAAGATATTATTTTTTTACATTCATAGATGACTATACATCAAAAACATGGGTTTATTTTCTAAGACATAAAAATGAAGTGTTTTAGTGACTTTTTAAATTCAAGGCTCTTTTGAAAACCAAAGTGGGCACGAAATCAAATCATTGAGAACAAATAGAGGTGGTGAATATATTTAAAATGACCTCCTAAGTCTTTTCTAGGATCATGGAATTAAAAAAAAAATGACAACAATGTACATACTCAAAACAATCGTGTCACTAAAAGGAAAAATAGAACAATTATTGAAATATCAAGGCGTATCTTAAAAGAAAAGCATCTGCCAATGAATATTGGGTCGAATTTGTAGCATGTGCATCATACATTATAAATAAATGTCCAGCCAAAAGTGTAAAGAAAATTATTACTGAAGAAGCATAGAGTGGAAGAAAACATAATGTTTCTCACATGAGAGTGTTTGGATGTGTGGCATATGCACATGTCCCGAATTAGTTAAGAAAGACATTAAACAAAAAGGACAGAAATGAATATTTTGGGTTATAATGATGAATCAAAGGCATATAAACTATACAATCCAATAACCAAAAAGGTCATAATCAACATCAATGTACAATTCATAGAAGAGGAAGCATGGGATGGAAGTTTGGAGAAATAAATTAATGTAGCAACAAGTTTAATACGAGAAGATAAAGAGGAATTAATAGCAACACATAGTTTAATTGTGACTCTTCCCACACTTATTTGAGTTTAAAAAAGTATACCTCAAGTGATACCTTCAAAAATAAAAAGGACAATCTCATGTATTCTAGAAAATACTCCAAGTAGACAATAAATATCGTCAACACCTAAAATTATTAATCTAGGGACAACAACTTCTCATTCTACAACTTCAACTTTAAGTGACACATCAAATCCAACTTTGGAAAGCTTGAGAAGACAAAAATTTATAATTTTGAGAGATATTTATGAGCAAAATAAAGGTGAAAGTGGTGCAGGTCTAAATTCTCTCTTTGCTTTATGTCACATGTAAACGATCCACTTAATTTTGAAGATGTAATTAATGAAGAAACAAGGGTAGAAACAATGGATGAATAAATAGAGCTATGAAAAAGAATTATACATGGGATTTAGTGAGTTTCAGTACGGAGAAGAAATCATAAGTGTAAAATGGATCTATAAGACCAAAAGCAATGTAGGGGGAAGGATAGAAAGGTATAAAGCAAGAATTTTTGTTAAGGGATAAAAACAACAACATGGAAGATATTATGCTCAAACATTTGCTCAGTTAATAAACCCATGGGTGGTTAGTATTAAATCCTTGGGTTATGAGTGCCTTAGCTTTATAATATCAATCCCTTGGGTCTATTAATGTAAGGGTTCCTATTCCTACGATATAATATTATTGATAGAATTTATAATATTAATCTTAGGGTTTAATGTAAATCACTTGGTTTTGTAATCCATTGGCCTTACAATATGAATTCATTGGGTTTATTAAATACATTATGTCAAAGACTCTCTCGATATGAAAATAAATCATGGTCAATCATGACCAACCATGGTACAACGTCATATTATGATAAGGATTTTCTCTATACGAAAATCAGCCATGCTCAAGCATTGTCAAACATGTTTATTTTAGCTGTAGTCTAAAAAACCCACAGAATAACCCATAAATTCTGGTAAGATTATGAAAAATTCTAGCAAAGATTTTTTAAAATCTGGGTTACAGTCATTAAAATTCGGTATTTTGGGTGCCCTAAGGGTTTTTGATGGTGTTGAATCCATTTCCACCATCAAAAATGCAATTCAAACACTCCAACTACCTGATTTTTTAAATTTTTTTTACCTGATTCCATAAAAAACTGTCGTCCGAGCTATTATGTTGCCTCGGTAGACAACTCCTTTATTTTATGGTTTATAATATTTATTTTAGGGTTTATATACCTTGTTTTTATAATATTAATTCCTTGGGTTTAATATTATTCCCTTGGAATTATAATCCCTTGGGTTTATTAATCTTTAGATTCATATTCCTAAGGTATAATATTATTCATAGGGTTTATATTATTAATCCTAGGGTTTAGTATAGATCCCTTGGGTTTACAATCATGGTTAGCCATGGTCCAACGTCACATTGTGAAAATTTTGTCTCAATATGAAAATCAACCATGATCAACCATTGTGAACCATGGTCCAATGTCACATTATGAAAAAACATTGTAATAATATAAAAATCAACCATGGTAAACCATGGTCCAACGTCGCATTGTGAGAAAATTTTTCTCAATACGAAAATCAAATGTGGCCAACCATGATCAACCATGGTCCAACATCTCTTTGTGACAAATATTGTCTCGACGTGAAAATCAACCATGGTCCACCATCGTCAATCATGGTCAACTATGGTCCAACATTGCATTGGAAAAATATTGTCTCAATATGAAAATCAACCATGGTCAACCATGGTCCATTGTCGCATTATGACAAAAATTCTCTCAATATGAAAATCAATTATGGTCAGCCATGTTCCAACATCGCATTGTGACAAGGATTGTTTCAATATGAAAATTAACCATGGTAAATCATGTTTGTTTTAGGGTTTATAATATTATCCCCGGCTTAATATTATTCACTTAGGTTTATAATATTATAAACATTGGGTTTATAATATTATTCCGTTGGGTTAATATTATTCTCTTGGGTTTTTCGTATTAATTCCTTTGGTTTATTAGTGCCTTGTGCTTATAATATCAATCTCTTGGGTTTATTAATATAAAGGTTCATATTCCTAAGGAATAATCTTTTTGATAGGGTTTATAATATTAATCTTAGGGTTTGAAACAAATCTCTTGGGTTTATAATCCATTAGATTTATAATATAAATTCCTTGGGTTTATAATATTTATCTTAGGCTTTGTATGCCTTGGGTTTACAATATTACTCCCTTGGGTTTATTAGTGCCTTGGGTTTATAATATCAATCGCTTTGGTTTATTGATCTAAGGGTTCATATTACTAAGGTATAATATTATTGATAGGGTTTATAATATTAAACCTACGGTTTAATATAAATATCTTGGGTTTATAATATAAATTTCTTGGGTTTATAATCTATTGGGTTTATAATATAATTTTTTTGGTTTTATCATCATTATTTATAATATAATGATAATAATATTTTATAATGTAATTATTATTATAGTATTATTATTATATTTATATATTTATTATTATCAATATTAATATTAATATTAAATCTATATCTATATCTATTGATACCTATTTTCCTATATCAAGCACATTTAATAATGTTGTGGATATTATAGTATCAATCCATTTATGTATCCCTTAGATTTATAGTATCAATCTATATGGTTTGTAATATTTGTTAGCACTCAAATCTACCTCAGGCTGAAATGAAGTAAAACTCAAGGCTACATCAAACCACGCTCAGCCTCGTAGCTAGCCCTACGAGGACAGGAGAGGGCTCTCTCCGTCAATCTCGAGAAAATAAGCAATAGGATGCGAGATGACTTACAATAAGAACTTATTTTAGGCTAGTAAAGAGATATGTATGTTTGATTTTTGGTTTTTTGGGTTTTCGCTGGAGAAATGGGAAAACAAATTTTGGGTCCGGGGATAAGGTCAGACCTTTGCAGAGTTCAAGCTGGGGCGAGGTAGGTGATGATATTGATGCTTTGAATTGGATATATGGATAGATTAGACCGACGAGGAGCTGAAGAGGGCAAAGAAGAACTTGGATCCTCTCCAAACAGCTGAAAACATATAGAACTAACTGAATTCAAAGGCTAAGCACTATAAACAATGGATTCAACCTTATTTCACTCATTCAATTTAGTTCAGAAGCATAATGAAAGGATGGCAACATTAAACATGAAGAAACTTACAGTAAACAAAGGAGAAACATCATCAAGAACAGAACACCACAAGGATCCCAACAAGTGCCGCAAAACCCCTGATCTTTCCTTAGCCAAAATATGAAAATATGTACAATGGTATCAAAAGTATCCCAAGAGTCCAACCTCTCCAACCCATGAAAATGATTGAGAAATTACAATATATAGATCACTCTAACCCCTTTCCCCACCTCTAGGGGTCGAATTCCCTCTTCAGGGATCAGTTTCAACCAATTCTAATCATGGAACTACAATCTAGCCAGCTAACAACTTGCCTCTAAAAGAGTGGAAACTGATCCATTACATGATTTTTTACTCATTTGAGAGTGAATCTTCTAGAAGAGATAAAAACAAGCCAAAGTTACATGCCAAACATGAATTTACATCATAAAAACCCAAAAATTCTATCCTCAAGCAAAACTGGTCCATAATAGGCGAAATACTGAGCTGGCAGCTGAAAATTCAGAAAAAATTCCAGGTGGGTCGCTCCTGAACTGTGTGGGTCGCTCATGTTCCAGGCTGAATTTGAGGTACTTCCCGGCATCCAAATTGAGCTCATGATAGCTCGTTGGAAAGCCCTGGATGTCTAATTTCCAACCAAAGTGGAATTTCGGAATTTGGAGCTCATTTGACCCTCCCAAACCTCATTCTCCCAGAGGTACTCCCTGCTGGTGCAAAAGGTGGCAGCAAGGTGGTTTTCATGGTGTTTTTGAGCTGTTTGACCATCCAGATTTTGATGAAATGCTAAGTTGACTTCAGAGGATGCATAATTAACCATGAAAAATCCAAAAATGTAAAAATCTCCTCCAGAAAGTGTCCCAAAAAAAAGTGAGCGCATGAGCGCGCGACCCACGTAACTGCAAAACCTGTTTTTTAGACCAAAAATTTGAAAATGACAAAATTTTCTCCGAATTTGCTCAAATTCGGAGCGAAGACCCTCCATCATGTATCTTGCTCATTCAATGAAGCCTCGGCCAAAATCCGGAGTGGATCAGGCCTTTTCCGCCATTTTAGTGCTCTCCTGGTGCATGCAGCTCCTGTGGTGAAAACACTGTCTCGGTTGTATGTGTTGGTCTCTACCATGATCCTGTGAATGTACCTGCGCTGATGAAGAAGGCGAGACCCCTTCCACGCCATGTGGAGATAGTACTCGCGTTGCTGATGAAGTCAACGAGACCCCTTCCACCCCGGGTGGAGATAGTACTCGTCGTGATGTTGAAACAAAGCTCTGTGGCTTCTCTGATATGTTACCACTACTGGTGCACTGGTATGCTCCATCTCAGTGCATCAACCTCAACGATTGAGTCACTATCCGACTCCTGCTCATACACTGACTCTGTCTCTGACATGGCCTGGAACAAGATATTGGCACTATGTATACTGATATAGATGCAGTGAAAGAAAAGTTATAATGTATGTTCAACACCTAATAGATATCACACACTGCCAAAGTATCATAGGAAAACAAAATTACAATGAGGATGGCTCTGTTTTAGTGGCATGAAAACTATCACTGCTTTGACCATAAGTGAGTTTCACAAATGAATTCCAGCTGCAAAGTATGGGGCAAGCTTTTGGTAATGATGGGCAAAGTTTGTCAAAGAAGCAAACAAGTAGAGGACTGTGTTTATGAACTGGAGAACAGGGAGAAGACCATGACCATAGTGATACAAATTACTATCACAATGGTAATATAATGATAACAACAACAATGGTGATATTATGGTAATGAGGGCTATAGATTAGTCGACATAAGACTGTGCAAAATATGAAAGAGCATGAACAGCAGCGACAAGATGATAACTGAAAGTGTGAGGATCATCTATACAACGTGCTAGGGTGTGAAAATCTCCACCATTTGAAGGTTTTCAAATTTTCCACAAAACTGCCCATACAATTTCAAAACCCTTGAGAAATCATTTGCATGGTGAATGTAGGGTTTTCTCCAAGCATGGCTTATTGCCCAACATCAATAATATCATAATCATGCTAAAAATCCATTGAACAATGATTAAAACCTGTTTGGAAGCTTTTGGAGTCGATTAGAATCAAAACTGGGCACAAAACACAAATTTCTGGGCTTTGTTGTTTCAGTGGGTCGCTCCCCCGAAGTGGGTCGCTCCCATTCATTTTTACACTGGCTGAAATGCTCAAGTGGGTCGCTCCCCTCAAGTGGGTCGCTCTTTCCTCTTGCCACATAGTGCATTTTGCAGAAAGCTTTTGGAGGCCTTCCCGGTGTCCAAATTGGGCGTGTGATAGCTCGTTGGAAAGCTATTGGAGTCTAATTTCCAACACAAGTGGAATTATGCAATTTGGATTTCATTTACCCTGTCAAAAATCAAATCTCCCAACACTAGTCAAAATGATCAGAATGAGGCTGCCTCAAGGCAGAGTGCTGTTGCAGTCAACTTTTGAAGGTCTTCCTCAACTCCAAATTGAGCTCATGATAGCTCATTGGAAAGGTCTTTCTGTCTAGTTATCATTTGACTCATCATGCAAGTCATTTGGCCAACCATGCTAGGAGAAAGCTTGATTTTCCCAAGGTCACTTTAGAGGTGCATTCAATTCTCCTGAGGCAACGGTATTTTTGACATTTCTCCAAAACCATGATACCTGTGTAAAACGTGAAGGAGGTTTTTCTTCCTTGGCCTTTTGTGAACAAAAACCTCTCTCAGGTTTCCAAAATTCATCTTTGATTGCTCTGAAACCTCTTTTGAGTGAAACTTATCCCGATGTGTGAAACAAGGAATTTTGTCGAAATGAAGCGAAATGAAGGGGATAGGGGGCTTCTAAATTCTTGGGGAAATTTTGGGAAGTAGGGAGGGATGTTAGGAAGTAGGGGGAAGTGGAATCACAGAGATTGAGTGAGGGGAAGGGGTACAAAAGGGCAAAACACAGGCCTAGCCTAGGAAATTGCCAAGTTTTGGCTAGAAACTAGGGTTTGTGCAAAAATGAGGAATTTGGGGGATCTCAATGATGGGAAGTGTTTAATTAGGTGAATTAATGATAGGGGAAGGTGTATGAACATCAGGATACAAGTTTTTCGATGATTTGACCATCCAAGAGAAATTACCTCCAAAACCCTAGGAGAGGGAAATGGACCTTACCTAGGCACAACTGAAGCATGAACAAGCTGTAAAATGACCCAATGGAACTTGACATGATGATGAAAACCCTATGAATGATGGTACACTCATCTGAATGGTGACATGAACCGACATTTGGACAACTTTGAAAAGAGTGAAAACAAACCCTAGACCTAATGCCTAGTGACCAAATTTTGCTTGAAGACTCTTTGAAATGAAAAAATTTGACCTTGACACCTTAAAATCATTTTGTAAGAGCATGTTTGATCACTGGAGGAAGGCTGCAAAGACTGACACTAACATTGGCTCCAATGGGGATGGTAGCTCCTTGGAGGTGCCAAGAACGACAGATCTTTGGGAGAGCAGACCAGTGCCTTATCCATTGGGCAATGGAATCAAAAACTCAAACTGAAATGCATGACTGAAAACTGATGACTTGACGACAAAAATTGACTCTCACTCAACTAAAAACTGACTCGATACTTAAACACAACCGACAAACTGGAAAAGATGCTCAAAGTAGAGCTTATTCAATACAACCTACTCTAATTGTACTTTACACCACCCGATCAACTGTAATGGAACAGCCAATGCAACCATGTAAGCATGTTGGCTGCTGTTTGATTTCTTCCCACATGCTTGCTTATGAACAATGAGAAATAACTACTAAAAGGCAACTCCCATGGAAACTTTGAACCAAGTGGACTGCTGATAAACTTGCAAAGCATAAATTGACTGGACGACTGCAAGAATATTGCGAATGGATCTTCATAAACATAGCTCTGGTCCAGATAATATCCATACCTTGATCTTAAACTTTTCCTCACAACCGCGGTGCTTTTCTTTGGTGATTGCAGCAAGCTGTCAAAAGGATCCTGAAATTCATGAAAAATGAAACTCTGTTGCTGATTCCAGACTGAACAAAAGCCTCCTTTATCAATCTCCTCATATGAATGGAAATCTTGACATGTGCTATGCAATGAACAATCTGTTAAACAAGACAATGAAGGTGACCTTTGAACAAGATTATCATCAACATTCTTTTCGGGCACATGGTTAGCTAATGGAGCAGAATTTTTATAACAAACATCATCCAACACACGAGCAATGGGATCATCAAAAATTTGAGAAGAGTGCTGTAATGTATCCATTGAAACTGTATGACCTCCTTCTGGCTGTTCATCTTTTCCTTGAGATATATTATGAAGATTCTGCCTTATAAACTGAAATGCTTCAAAACAAAGGGTATAGAATCTTCCTGCATCATCAAATTATGTATTTCATCTTCCACAACTTCATCTGTAATCTGATCTTCAATTGCATTGGATGGCTGCAAATCTGATGTTACACGCTGCTCATTTGAAGATTTACCATGCAATTTTTCTCTCAAAAACTGAAATGATTCAAAACATAAAGGTACGGAGTCACCTTGAATCATTAAATCATGTGTGCCCACTTCCAAATCTTCAGCTGCAACTTGACAATCAATGATTTTTGGGGGCTGCAAATCTGAATATGAGAAGTTTTCGTTGCCCTCAAGACGATCCAGATCAAGACTTGTTGACGTTTGATTTCTGATTGCATGGAAGTTATCTCTAATGAACTGAAACGAATCAAAACAAAAAGGCAAAGATCCTTCACTTACATCAAAATTTGCTACACTTTCCTCATCATTGCCATAGCTGATATGCATCGGTTGATCACTGTACTCGAGCTGCTGAAAGTGAACTTCCTCCTCGCACAAACTAGCTACTGATTTGTATGCAAGATTAGTTTCTATTTGGAGAACATAATCATCATCATACTGATCAAACTGAGTCAATTCATCATCAAACATACACATCATATCAACAGCTCTCTCTTCTTCACACTGATCTATAAAACAATCACTATGACTACTGGGATCAGAAACAAAATGTTTTGGGTCAGCAACTTGTTCTTGAATGTCATTTTCATTTTTTGCAATCATTTTCCGCACCATCTCTTCTATTGTGTTTACGAAAAGATCAAGATTTTCCTCTGAAAGTGTCAGCTGCTCTGAAACATTCTTCTTTTCTTCTTCCTTCAACCTTGCCCTCAAGATCAGCAAATGAGCCTCTACATTCACTGCCTTGTTCTGCATCTCGTGAAGTGTTGCAATATTATTTTCTCTTAGCTGAAACTCCATTTCCGGATCAAAGGCACCTGAGTAGTGCAAGAGAGCAGATCTAGGAGAAGGTCTTATATCAACTGGCATCGAATAATAAACTTGGTTAAATCTAGCAGAAAATTGTTGTACTGTCTCCCCTGGCAATCTTTTCAGCTGGTTATACTCCTCTATAATCAACAAAAAGTTCTGTCCAATCATCCACCTGTCAAGGAAAACTTTGACAAACTGCTGGAAATCTGTGATGCTCGCATCAGGCAGGGCTTTGAACCAACTCTTCACTTGGCCTTGCAAAGAAAGAGCAAAAAGCCTAATACTAACATCTTCATCATCAACTTCAAAAAGATCTAGAAAAGTCTCAACATTCTGCACATGTTGCTCAGCATTGACATTGTTACATTTACCATCAAATCTCGGTAGATATAGGTCATAATTTGCAGGAAAAGCATGAAGAACAGAAGGTAAAACAAGAGGTTTGTACTGATCTGGAATTTTACAAGGTGTAGGGGCATGTACAAGAGCTGTGGGATTAGTTTTGTTTTCTGGTTCATCACTCTGTAGAGAGTCAACATAAGATGTGGGAAAAGTGAGGAGGCCAGGATCAAAGGGAAACTCAACATTTACACTCTTTGAATAGGTCGAGTGAAGATTTTGATGACCTTTCTCATACAACAAACTTTGAAAAACTTTCAAGACAGCTTCAAGACCAGCAAAGAAGTAATTTACAAGAAAGCAGATTAGATCCCGAATACCATTCCACTTTAGATACCTGAACTTTGTGTAAGATCCTTCCATTTTCTCAGAGAAAGAGTCAGTCCTCCAGACTTTGAATTGGAGTCACCAGGTGAATGATTTCAGCCTTCTTATGTCTGGTCGTTGTCCACCATCAACCATCAGATCTGATCTTGATACATATACTGGGGCAATTTTCAAATCAAGGGACACATACACAAGCTAAACCGGAGATCGACTGAAGCAGCTTTTATCTACTATGCACTCGCAAAGCAATGTGCAGTTCGAAGGCTACCTGGCGTGACTTCAGACTCCGTCTATAACAAGCAAACGTTTTGAGTTTCTCCCCAGTATGGTCGCCACTATGTTAGCACTCAAATCTACCCCAGGCTGAAATGAAGTAAACTCAAGGCTACATCAAACCACGCTCAGCCTCGTAGCTAGCCCTACGAGGACAGGAGAGGGCTCTCTCCGTCAATCTCGAGAAAATAAGCAATAGGATGCGAGATGACTTACAATAAGAACCGATTTTAGGCTAGTAAAGAGATAAGTATGTTTGTTTTTTGGTTTTTGGGTTTTCGCTGGAGAAATGGGAAAACAAATTTTGGGTCCGGGGATAAGGTCAGACCTTTGCAGATTTCGAGTTGGGGCGAGGTAGGTGAATGTCTTGATGCTTTTGATTGGATATATGGACAGATTAGACCGACGAGGAGCTGAAGAGGGCAAAGAAGAACTTGGATCCTCTCCAAACAACTGAAAACATATAGAACTAACTGAATTCAAAGGTAGAGCACTGTAAACAATGGATTCAACCTCACTTACTCATTCAATTTAGTTCAGAAGCATATGAAAGGATGGCATACATTAAACATGAAGAAAATTACAGTAAACAAAGAGGAAACACCATCAAGAACAGAACACCACAAGGATCCCAACAAGTGCCGCAAAACCCCTGATCTTTCCTTAGCCAAAATATGAAAAATATGTACAATGATATCAAAAGTATCCCAAGAGTCCAACTCTCCAACCTCTGAAAATGATTGAGAAATTACAATATATAGATCACTCTAACACCTTTCCCCACCTCTAGGGGTCGAATTCCCTCTTCAGGGATCAGTTTCAACCAATTCTAATCATGGAACTACAATCTAGGCAACTAACAACTTGCCTCTAAAAGAGTGGAAACTGATCCATTACATGATTTTTTACCCTTTTGAGAGTGAATCTTCTAGAATAGATAAAAATAAGCCAAAGTTACATGTCAAACATGAATTTACATCATAAAAACTCAAAAATTCCATCCACAAGCAAAACTGGTCCATACTAGGCGAAAATCTGAGCTGGCAGCTGAAAATTCAGGAAAAATTTTAAGTGGGTCGCTCTTGAGCCGAGTGGGTCGCGCGTTTTCCAGCCTGAATTTGAGGTACTTCCCGGAATCCAAATTGAGCTCATGATAGCGCGTTGGAAAGCCCTGGATGTTGACTATCCAACCCAAGTGGAATTTCTGAATTTTGAGCTCATTTGACCCTCCAAAACCTCATTCTCCCAGAGGTACTTCCTGCTGGTGCAAAAGGTGGCAGCAAGGTGGTTTTCATGGTGTTTTTGAGCTTTTTGACCATCCATATTTTGATGAAATGCTTAGTTGATTTCTGAGGATGCATAAATAACCATGAAAAATCCAAAAATGCAAAAATTTCCTCCAGCAAGTGTCCCAAAAAAAAGTGAGTGCATGAGTGCGCGACCCGCTTAACTGAAAAACCTGTTTTTGAGACCAAAAATTTGAGAATGACAAAATTTTCTCCGAATTTGCTCAAATTTGGAGCGAAGACCCTCCATCATGTATCTTGCCCAGCCAACGAAGCCTCGGCCAAAATCCGGAGTGGATCAGGCCTTTTCCGCCATTTTAGTGCTCTCCTGGTGCATGCAGCTCCTGTGGTGAAAACACTGTCTCGGTTGTATGTGTTGGTCTCTATCATGATCCTGTGAATGTACCTACACTGATGAAGAAGGCGAGACCCCTTCCACGCCATGTGGAGATAGTACTCGCGTTGCTGATGAAATCAACGAGACCCCTTCCACCCCGGGTGGAGATAGTACTCGTCGTGATGTTGAAACAAAGCTCTGTGGCTTCTCTGATATGTTACCACTACTGGTGCACTGGTATGCTCCATCTCAGTGCATCAACCTCAACGATTGAGTCACTTTCCGACTCCTGCTCATACACTGACTCTGTCTCTGACATGGCCTGGAAACAAGATATTGGCACTATGTATACTGATATAGATGCAGTGAAAGAAAAGTTATAATGTATGTTCAACACCCAATAGATATCACCCACTGCCAAAGTATCATAGGAAAACAAAATTACAATGAAGATGGCTCTGTTTTAGTGGCATGAAAACTATCACTGCTTTGACCATAAGTGAGTTTCACAAATGAATTCCAGCTGCAAAGTATGGGGCAAGCTTTTGGTAATGATGGCAAAGTTTGTCAAAGAAGCAAACAAGTAGAGGACTGTGTTTATGAACTGGAGAACAGGGAGAAGACCATGACCATAGTGATACAAATTACTATCGCAATGGTAATATAATGATAACAACAACAATGGTGATATTATGGTAATGAGGGCTATAGATTAGTCGACATAAGACTGTGCAAAATATGAAAGAGCATGAACAGCAGCGACAAGATGATAACTGAAAGTGTGAGGATCATCTATACAACGTGCTAGGGTGTGAACATCTCCACCATTTGAAGGTTTTCAAATTTTCCACAAAACTGCCCATACAATTTCAAAACCCTTATAGAATTAACTTGCATGTGAATGTAGAGTTTATACATTCTTCTCCGAACATGGCCTCTTTCCCAACATCAAAAACATCACAACATTGTTAAAAATCTACTGAGCAATGATAAAAACTTGTTTGCAAGTTGTTGGAGATGATTTGAATCAAAACTGGGCGCAAAACACAAATTTCTGGGCTTTGTTGTTTAAGTGGGTCGCTCCCCCCAAGTGGGTCGCTCCCATTCATTTTTACACTGGCTGAAATGCTCAAGTGGGTCGCTCCCCTCAAGTGGGTCGCTCTTCCCTCTTGCCACATAGTGCATTTTGCGGGAAGCTTTTCGAGGCCTTCCCGGTGTCCAAATTGGGCGTGTGACAGCTCGTTGGAAAGCTATTGGAGTCTACTTTCCAAAAAAAGTGGAATTATGAAATTTGGATTCCATTTACCCTGTCAAAAATCAAATCTCCCAACACTAGTCAAAATGAGCAGAATGAGGCTGCCTCAAGGCAGAGTGCTGTTGCAGTCAACTTTTGAAGGTCTTCCTCAACTCCAAATTGAGCTCATGATAGCTCATTGGAAAGGTCTTTCTGTCTAGTTATCATTTGACTCATCAAGAAAGTCATTTGGCCAAACATGCTAGGAGAAATATTGATTTTCCCAAGGTCACTTCAGAGGTGCATTCAATTCTCCTGAGGCAACGATATTTTTGACATTTCTCTAAAACCATGATACCTGTGTAAAAAGTAAATGAGGTTTTTCTTCCTTGGCATGGTTTGAACAAAAACCTCTCTCAGTTTTCCAAAATTCATCTTTGATTGCTCTGAAACCTCTTTTGAGTGAAACTTATCCCGATGTATGAAACAAGGAATTTTGTCGAAATGAAGCGAAATGAAGGGGATAGGGGGCTTCTAAATTCTTGGGGAAATTTTGGGAAGTAGGGAGGGATGTTAGGAAGTAGGGGAAAGTTGAACCATAGAGATTGAGTGAGGGGAAGAAGTCCAAAAGGGAAAAACACAGGCCTAGCCTAGGAAATTGCCAAGTTTTGGCTAGAAACTAGGGTTTGTGCAAAAATGAGGAATTTGGGGGATCTCAGTGATGGGAAGTGTTTAATTAGGTGAATTAATGATAGGGGAAGGTGTATGAACATCAGGATACAAGTTTTTCTATGATTTGACCATCCAAGAGAAATTACCTCCAAAACCCTAGGAGAGGGAAATGGACCTTACCTAGGCACAACTGAAGCATGAACAAGCTGTGAAATGAATCAATGGAACTTGACATGATGATGAAAACCCTATGAATGATGGTACACTCAGCTGAATGGTGACATGTACTGACATTTGGACAACTTTGGAAGAAGTGAAAGCAAACCCTAGACCTAATGCCTAGTGACCAAATTTTGCTTGAAGACTCATTGAAATGACAAAATTTGACCTTGACACCTTAAAATCACTTTGTAAGAGCATGTTTGATCACTGAAGGAAGGCTGCAAAGGCTGACTCTAACAATATTTATCTTTTTACAAATAATAATTAATTAATAATAATATAAATAATAATAATAATAATTTTTAAATAATAATAAAATTATTAATTTTAATATTTATAAATAAATAATAATTAATAAATATAATTATTTTTAATTATTAGTTAATTGATTACTATTAATATGACTATGGTTTATAGTATCTATCCATTTGGTTTATGATATTTATTTTTTATCAACAATAATGATTAATTACTAATTATTAATTACTATCACATATTAATAGTTAGATATCATTTTTTCGGATTCAACTGCATTAAGTAAGTCATTCAACTATGACATTTCCATGAGAGGTAGTTGTCACTGACTAATTTCTCATGATTTTTGAATATTCCACTTAGCACTCATTGCATCGGGTGATGCTCATAGGAGTGAAGAAATGGGATTGAAACTAGTGAAATGAATCACATAGCGTCAATCATCATTTCTAGGGCTTGCACCCAATAACGAGGACTTCCCGAGAGAATACCCATCCCAGATCACCTCTGGCTCAAGCGCGCTTAATTGTGGAGTTTTCCCCACAATCAAACCCACTTAACTTGCTACCCCATTTGCAAAACCTTAACAAGTATTGTGCCGCGTGAACCATTCAAGTAGAGCTAACTTTACTCTTTTATATTTAAGTATTGAGGGGTTTCCACAGTTCATTATATTAGAGAGAAAAAAAAGGTAAGATGTCATTCAACTATAACCATTTCCATGAAAGATAGTCTCACTAATTTCTCATGATTTTTTACTAATTAATATTTATTATTAATTATTAACAATTATAAATACTATTAATTATTAACTATTATAAATATTATTAATTATTAATATTAAATAGTAATAATTAATATTAATTATTAATGTTAAATATTGTTTATTTATAATTATTATTAATTTTTAATAATTGATAATTAGTAATTAATAATTATGAAAAAAAATTCGGTATTTTGGTTTTAATGTGCTTATTACCGAAAAATTCTTCATAATTTTACTATGGATCACAAAAAAGCCAAAATTCTATAAATAATTAATAATTTTTAATTAATTTTAACTTTTAATTACTAATATTAATATTATTTATTTATTAATTAATTAATAATGTTAAATAATAATATATAATTTTTAAATAATAATAAAATTATTAATTAACAATATATAGTTGATACATGTTTATAAGCGTTCATCAATCACATTTAATTATTGTGCTAATTTTAAAATGAGTCACTTGGATTATAATATCAATACTAATTCCAATTTAATTCCACTTTACACGTTGATTTATTGAATATTTCAATATAATATTTGGATTCATTGAATATGTTGGTATAATATTCCAACTTACACGTGGATATGCCAATATAATATATCAATCATAGTTTGAAATCAGTCACACCTGGATTATAATATCAATACTAATTCCAACTTACACGTGTGTTCATTGAATATGTCGATGTAATATTTCAACTTACACGTAGATTTATTGAATATTTCAATATAAAATTTGGATTTATTGAATATGTCAATAGAATATTATATGACTATGTATTTAAATTTTATTAGGATTTTAAGAAATATTTTGAATAAGTAAAGTTCACAATTTATATATTGGTATTTTGAAATATTTATTTATATAATATTGTATTAATTTTTTTATTATTATATTTTGGTAAGGATATGTTTTTGAAGTTGTGTTGAATTATAATTAGTTAAAAAAAAAACGAAATAACAATTTGGATTTGAGTAGTACAAATAATAAATTAGACATCAAATCCATCTAAAAGGATTAATTGAGTTGGATCATGCACGCAATAAAAGAATCTTGAATTTTATGATTATCGGTATAAAAAAATAGAGAAAGAGAAAATGAACAGGCTAATTGAGTTAGATCATGTGTGCAATAAAAGAACCTTGAATCTTATGATTATCGGTATAAAAAATAGAGATATGAGGACAGGTTGAAAATACTAAAGGAACTAATAAATAAGTCACAAATTGAAACAATTTATCTCTCATAAGCAAGAACATTTGAAAATGTACTTCAGCATAAATATACATTGATTCTTGTTAGGCTATAACGACCATAAATTTTCCATAGTTAGTAAATCTCCAAGCCTAAAGGGGCATGAATATTTATAAATGAGAACCTCATCTCAACACACCAAGTTGAAGTAAGGAAGGAGGTTCAAAAGGTAAAGGAAGTCAGAAAAGAAAATTAAAAAAAAAAAAAGACAAATGGGAAATCATTTGAAATAGAAAAGCCATTATTAGGGCTAGAGACCAAAACGAGTGTAATAAATATGAATTTGGAACACTCTTAATCCTCTTTTGGAACTATCCTGGCTTTCCATGTTGTAAAGGTCCTATGTTAAGCTGTATTTTGAGTGAAATTGATATCATTTTTTTAGTTGTAACTTGGGAGCGTGATGAGTCCAAGGTCCCTAAAATATATGGATTCGATTTGTTGTTAGTGTTAGCCCCCTATGAATTTTTTGACAAGCAAACAGAGGGGCTAAAATGTTTTTGAGTCTTCAAGGAATTCATTTCCCCTGAAAACACATCATCCTTGAAGCTTCCTTGTGCTTTTTGTCCTTTGATGAATCCTCACTGCTGTTGTCTAGTTTAAAAGCCTCTTTGTTATAAAGAAGAATGCCCAAATGGCCCCCTTTTCCTTCTTATTTCTTTTCCACTAAACCTCTATTTTCATCCCCTTGTCCCCCCTTCTAATTTCCTTCTTACCCTTTAAAGCATCCCAAATTCCCTTTTAACCGTACAAATATCCTTTGTTTGGTTTAATATTCCCCTATTCCCTTTACCGAATCCTTTCCCCGGCCTTAAAAAGCATTAAAATAGGCCAAAAAACCCACTTCTTACCTTATAATAGGCTCTAGCCCCTTTTGGCCCAGCCCCGCAAACCACTTCCCCACGTGACCCAGTGCCAGAACCAAGCACAAAAGAACAAGGCGCTTATCGCAATCGGAGGTGTCGGGCGAGCGCAACTCTTTGTTAAATTAAAAATTTCCGATGCGATTGGTTTTTGGCCTACAGACCTCCACCGCGATCCCGACCGTTGATCGGTTTGGATCCGACGGCCCAGCATTCATCGCATCACCAACCGTCGCCCCTTCCCCTTCGCTCCTCCGATTATATTTAAACCTTCGATCTCCCCGCCAGATCCGACGGCTGGCGCTAATCGCATCGTCGATCGCAATCGCAATTCTCAATCGATGCTACCCTCTGCCCTTTGCAATTGCGATCCTCCGACGAAATCTCCGCTGTCGATTTCCCTTTTAATCCGATGGCCCTCACTTTCCCGCTTCAATCGCAATCGCAATTCTCAATCGATGCTACCCTCTGCCCTTTTTTATTGCAATCCCCCGATCCGATCCAAGCCGTCCATCCCTCTAGATCCAATGGCTCAGATTTATCCTGCTCCACTCTTTTGTCCCCGCCCTTCTCCCCGCCGATTGTTTCTCCACCGTTGATCTATCGCTCTGGTCCAACGACCATCGCATAATCGCGACATCGCAATCGCAAATTCCAAACCGTGTCACCCTCCGTCCCCCCCCCCCGATTGCGACCCGCCGATTGAATCGCAACCGTTCACTATCTTTGATTTGACGGTCTGCATTCATTGCCCTCTGCCCATGACCGGGTTCCACATCAAGCTCGTTTCATATATTTCATTCAATTTCCTTTGTATTTCCTCCAAAGGTCTAAACCTCACGGTTTACACTAATTTTATTTCTCCGCCTGTTTGACTATTAACCCCTCCGTCTGTTGATCCCGACCGTCGATCTTCGTCTGCCCCTATGATCGAACGGCCCTCCTTCATCCTCTCATCAAAACTCCATTTCATTTCATTTTCAGTTGTTTCCTCCATGACTATTGTTTCTACAGTTCCACCACCATTCCTCGAGGCCTCCACATCATTCTTCCGCCACCACCTTGGATTTATAATTGATGTGTTTCATTGTGCAGGGTTCTCACTAGAATGGCATTTCACTTTGTTTATCATAATCACAGTCACTATGATTCAGAGCGTAGAGAAGTCGTCACAGCAGCAAAAGTGAATCAGTAGAGACGGATTAGAGAGAACCAGGCCTGTTAATTTGCATATTTAGCACCTAACCCCGTGATCAAAGAATAAGAGCGCAGTTTGAAAATTTAAAGCACACTGTCAAGTCCTATCAGTGCTTCCAGCATCAGCATAATGTTTCTCTCTAGACGGACACCTCTGGACAGTGTTCTCCATGCCTCCTCGAGCCTTTAAACAGATGAGTATGCTGACATAAGTCTTTTTTACTGTCAGGACTGCAGTTATGGAAGCATGGAGATCTGAAGACCTTTCAGTCACCTTACTTGCTTCAGAAAACATAACAGGGAGCCTTACAGCCAGAAAGGACTCCAAAGAAACATCAGAGGTCAAAATCGACCTAACAGAGACTCCCAGGCCTTACTATAGAGTACTTACAGCGACGCAGATTGCCATTAAGCAAAGTGGGCATGAACTCTTCCTCCACTCTGTCTTAATGAGATTCATTTAATGAATATTGTCTACTCCTATTATTCTCTTCTCCTATAAGAATCCCAGAGAACATATTGTAAAAGGTGGTTGTTCGGTTTTTGCTGTTGTAGTCAGGGGGATTCATTTTTTACTGTTAGAACAGTTTTGGGAGAGAGTAGTAGAGTAGTTTGTAATGTAGTAGGCTGGGAGGAGAAATTTTGGACTGTAACAGCCTTTGAGCTCAGTGTATGCGACTGGTTTTGCATCAATTAATCAAGCAAATTTCACAGGATCCTGGTCTATTGCTACGCGTGATGTTTTCTTATCACATTGTTTATTACAATTTTCATGCTGTTCATTTCTTCTGGCTCGCATTAGAAATCTGGCATAGGATTTACCCTTGTTAGGTACACTATGTTTCTGCTCTCCCTGACTTTAATGTTTTCTACTAATAGTGAATCTAAGAGTAAATTCATGCAGCTTAACCAGTGTAACAGAGGTTATTTCCTGCTAGCTGATGTGTGAATTCAGGGTTTACTGCTTGGATGTTTCTTGTTGGTGTCAAAGCATTGAAGGTTCAAATTCCTTCTCTGATTTGTAGACTCTAGCTTTGTGTCAAATCTTATCTCTTTTTTTCCCTTGGAGCATGCTAAAGCAGACCTGGAGTTAAATGACCTCTGGTCCGATCTATAAGCTGACCCTTTGTCCCTCCATCGAGAGTTGCCTATGAGTATGTCCAAGCAGGTCTGGAGCTAAATGACCTCTGACCTGACCTATAGACAAAAATTGGGTTCCTTTCCTTCTTCACTTTCAATCCTTAATGTTCCACCCCACCATCTATCTAAAAGATCCTTTAGTATAGATGACTTGCCCTCTGAAAGCCTTGGTTAGTTTTTTGCAAGTAATCCCCTTTCATGACTCCATAGCCCAATGGATGGCACATTTCTAACCTATCCTCTTTTCCGAAACATCCTGCTGCTTTGTTCCTTTTCTCCCATTACTTTCTCAGTATATGATCTCATGTCTCAACCCAACAACCAACCAACCAAATCATTTTAAAACCCCTCTGTGCTTCATACCTAGTCTAATACCTCATTTTGAGCTTCAAAGATATATATCATTCTTTGCTTTATGGAGATATCCCTCTCCGGGTCCAGGAGGGCTAGATCCTAGGGCCCCAAAGTGGTTATGATGTTGTCTCATCTTTTGGTCTTGCCAATCTGGCCAAAACATGGGAACCCCAACAGTTAGTGTGGAACAAAAAATACCCTCCAAAAGGAATTGCAGGAATAGTCTATTATATAAAAAGAGTATCTCTCCTCATACTCGCCTTCATAAGATAAAACCCCCTCAATTGGTACATTTGCATTGAAATATTTAACATTAATGCTAAGATATTTATGTCCCAATTGGTTATTTTGCACCTATCAACTCTATTTTTTAGAAGAAAAAAATATATATATAAGAAATTCCCTTATAATACCTTAGATCAGGATATCTATAGTTTAAGGAATGAAGGTAATATCATCTTGTTAGGAGACTTTAATGCTAGGACCTCATCGAGCTAAGTTATTATTCTAAGTCACGTTTAAAACCCTGATCCTCCATGGCTATATGGGGACCTTGATTTAGCTAACAGATTTAAAAGTAACTTTGAAGACCTAACTAAGAATTTATTTTTTATTGAGCTAGTCAAACTTTGTAGTTCTAAAGACCTTATAATTTGCAATGGCATATTCAAGTGGCCAAACTCTAACTAGATAAATTGTATTCATGTGATTGGAAGTAGTGACGAGGAATTTTTGGGAAAAAGGGTTCACCCTTTGCCTTATGAAGAAAAATAGATAAGGAATAAGAGAATGAACAATCTATCGAGAAGAATAAAGAGGAAGAGGTAAATTCCTCTCACCAAGGTTCTGCCCCTTTCGTCAGAAAAATCGCAACACTTGTTTCTTCATGCTCGTCCCTATGGCCAACTTCTTCTTTCAATGGTCGTGACATGCCCAAATCTGGTTCAGTTGTGGTAGGAATCATCCCACCAAAATCTTCCTCTTTTGGCTGCATGTTCACAACACTTACATCATGCTTGACCATGATACCAACTTCCTCTTCATACATTGCAACTTCTTCTTCTTCGTCATAGCTAGAAACTTCAACCTGCCCAACCAAGTTGAAGAAGCTCCCTTCTAACATTGTCTTCCAAAACTTCAAGTTATTCTCACAATCGTGGCCTCTCTTCCTTCATGCATCCCAACATGTGCATGAGCTTCATAATTCTATCACAACCCTCTTGCAAACCTGACATCATATTGCCCAACTCTTAACAAGTTCAAAACCTTTATCATAGTCTTCCAAACTTCTCCAAGTGCCCACCTTCGCAAAGTAGGCTCTTATATTATATGCTCATTCAGTGGGGAGATGTGTCACCAACTTATATTAACACCCACTTTCTTCAAAATGGGCTCTGATAACATTTGTCACAGCACCATCCTATGGTCGCTAAGAGACCACTATGGGTTTTGTGCGGCACCGATGATATTTCGTCGTAGTTATGCTACTAATCTAACCTGGACTATGCCTACTACTTTCTTCACTTCAACACATTGTCAATTTTTCATTCAAGTTCAATCTTCTTATTTGATTATTACAACAATGGAAATAAAATTTCAATTAAGATTAAAGAGTTCCACAATTCAGTGATATCGTAAAACCAACAGTCATAAACAACAATATACGAGAGTATGTGATGGGAGGGGGCAGCTCCCAAAACACTTTCCCCTAAATGAAGAGCCAATTATTACAAAAGTGTTGATATTTTGTAAAGATGGTTGTCTTGTAATTCATCTCAGTTATTGATCTGTCAAGCTCGAAGAGGGATCAAATCTCTTAAGGTGCAAACCATTTTTGAAGTTTTGCACTCAGAAAAGAGGTTTGCACATCAAGATATTTGATATGGATCTAAATTTGTATTATTTTAATTTATTGTAATGATTAATGATGATAATTATAAAAGCATGTATACTTAGAAATAGGGTTTCTATAATTTTAATTTAATTAGTAATAATTATTATATTAGGTGGATGGTAATGATTTAACTTACATATAATATTTTAGAATATTCTTAGTAGTAGTCACAAATCAAAAATTGAGATTTATTTTGCAAATAGTTATGTTCTTTCAACACTTTTAATATTTAATTGATTAATAAAAAAGAATTTGATATGAACAAGTGTCATATGAAATGTTTTTTTAAGAAAACTGGACTAAATCGTACCTCAACAGTGATTCCCTCTCGACTTCTATTTACCTTTTTATTCTACTCTACTTACTGTGTCTTACATTTCCTCTGTTGGTCATGTCTTCATGTTTTTTCTGTGACGTTGCATTGTTCTCTGACGGCCAGCTGCCATTAATGAAAAATTCAAAAAAGTTTGATATGCTCATCCATTCCAATATCCAATCAATAAATGGGTGAGGGGTTCTCGCTTCAGTTGTCATGTTGCAACTGCCTCCTCACAAGATGACAACCTCTAAGTGTCTCATTGCTCACACTCACAAAATTCATCTCTCAAAGCTTCTGTTAATTCCTTTCTTGACGGGGCCATTGAGATCCGATGTATTAGAATGCCCCAACTCCATCAAATCGGAGGTGAATCAAACTTGGAAAATCAGGCTTTCGCTTATATCGATAAAACTTATCCAGATTGTTGTTGTACCATTAGCCAACGTGGGCACCTGGATAGAATTCTCTTTAAACCTGCTTTCTCAGTGTGGAGTTATAAAAACACTATTCAAGCCTTTTACTGGTGATTTTATTGATCCTTTTTCTTTATTTTATTTTACAGTCGTTTTTGAAGCTGTGTATTAAGAATTCAACAAGGATTTTATCCTCAACCAACATAATGAGTAAGGAGGGATGGGTGATTTTTATTTTTCTATTTAAGCATCATCAGTAAGGAGGGATGGGTGATTTCTATTTGTCTCTTTCTTTCTCATAGAAGACATGTTTTTAATATATTGAAAATTTGAATTTTAAAGGCCACCATCATCAATTAGTGTTTGGGTGAATGTTTCTATAATATGTTTAGGCCAAAGCATCGCAATACCAAGAAGAGGGTCCGAGACATTTCTAAGTGTAATCGGCCTTCTTTAGCATCACAAAAACTTGTATCAAGGTGGAAGCAGGAGTGATAATATAATTGACTGAACAATTGAACCCGGGAATAGGTTCTATGCAGACCTTTTTACCACTTACCTTTTACGCAGCCGCAATCTATGTTATTTTTTTTGTGATGTGATATCGCTATCGCATATCGCATTCGCAAAGATTTAAGTTTATGGTTTGAGAGCCCGCAACTAAGTTGTTTTTGATGCGATGTGATGTGCCACGTCACATCGTACATCGCAGGTTGCTAAGTTTAAAGTATAAGCATGAGAGTTAAAAGTTAAATTCACCAATTTGTGCGGACGTGATGTGGACCTGAACTGCATTGCATAAAATTTGAAGTCCGCCAATTTTTGTTTTTTAATGCGTTTTACGTGTTTTCGTATGTAAATTGGAATATGGTATGTGTATCGTTTTTAATGAAGGAATGGGTCTATTGACGACCCAAAGGACAAATGTTGTTTAACGTCCATTCAACATTGAAGCATTATTGAATAGACTAGGTTTTTAGGCTTCGGCCATTCTTGTATAACTAATTTAATTTCATTATGTATTCACTGTGATGGAATGAAAAAGAAGTTTCAATCCTTCTCTTGTGTATCGTTGCCTGTGTATTTACTATTAATTTCCGCATTTTTTTGTATTTTGTGTGTTTTGGGGGAGCATCCCTCTGTTATTGATTTCGTTCAATATTTCCAACATGGTATCGGAGCAGGTATAGGCTCTCAGTCAAAGAAGCAAGAGCTCGCTTTCTTTGCTGTAGAAGCTATAATATTGATTTGAGAAGAATATTTCTCCAGCAGTGAGAAAGCTTCTATTTTACACAGTCAAGAAGATTGTTTTATTTAACACAATCATGATGGCAGCAGCAGGCACCAGTCTGACAAATCCCCAACTACCACAATTTAATGGGAATAATTATAATTATTGAGCCATTACAATGAGAACCTTGTTTGCTTCACAAGATATATGGGAGCTAGTGGAAAAAGGTTTCAAAGAACCAGTAGACGTAGCAGCACTGGCTGCTTTGACCGCATCAGAAAGAGACTTGTTGAGAGATAATAGGAAGAAGGACTCCAAAGCCTTCTTCTATCTCTATCAATCAGTACACGAGAGTATATTCCCAAGGATTGCAGCAACAACAAAGTCTAAGGAGGCATGGGATACTCTCAAGACATCTTATCAAGGCATGGATAAGGTGCAGACAATAAAGCTACAAATGTTGAGGAGAGTCTTTGAAACTCTCTGTATGAAAGAGTCTAATAACATAGACTCATTATTCACACATGTGATTGGGTTGGTTACATAGATAAGGTCTCATGGAGAGACACTTGAGGAAAGAATAATAGTCAATAAAATCTTGAGAATTCTACCCTTAAGATTTGATGACATAGTAGTGGCAATAGAAGAGATAAAGGATCTCTCACAATTTTCAGTGGATGAGCTTCATGTATCCCTGATGTCTCATTAACATAGACTGAACATAACAGTGAACTCCTCATTGTAGAATGCTTTCAAGAAACAGATGTCTTTTGGTCGAGGTAGAGGTCGAGGAAGATCAAACTACTGAGGAAGAGGAAGAAGCCCATAGAGAGGTGGACGAAACAACCCTGCAAGAACAAGTGGAAGGGGCAACAATTAGAATCAAAATGAAGGCTCAAGTCAACACCAAGCACAAGGACAAAGGTATGAAAAATCCCAAGACCAATTTCATTATTGTAAAAATTATGGGCATTATGCAAATGAATGTAGAAAGAAACAAAATGACATGAATAATAGGCAAAATGAAAATTTTTCAAAAGATGTTTAGAACCAGAGTAATGTGCTTTTAACATGTAATGTAGCACAAGAAAAAAAATAAGATGTATGGTTCTTAGACTCAGGTTGTAGCAACCACACGACTGGAAACATAGCAATGTTTGCCAATCTGGATGAGAATGTGAAGTCTGAAGTGATAACAGAGACTGATAGTAGAGTGTTTGTAAAGGGAAAAGGAAGACTTTCAATATTGACAAGGAAGGGAGAAAAGAAATTTGTGTCAGATGTATATTATGTACTTGGCCTGAAATGTAGCCTTCTGAGCATTAGACAGCTCATGAATAAAGGCTACAATGTATTTTTTAAGAATGATGTGTGTACAATCATGGAAATACCTCCAAGTAAACAGGTCATTTCAGAAGTGCATATGACAAAGAATAGGATGTCTCCTCTCAAGCTCATAACAAACTTGAAGGAAGGAAGTGTTGTAGCAATAGTCACACAAGATGTCCTTCAAGAATAAGTGAAAGACGAAAACTAGTTATGGAATTTGAGATTCGGACATCTCAATTTTGGATGTTTGAACCTCTTGCATAAAAAGGGATGGTAAAAGGATTACCACTCATTGAGAAACCTGACAGTCTATGTGAAGGTTGCATCTTGGGCAAGGGCACCCTTAGAGATTGTCCACTCAGATTTTGTGTGGACCAATGCAAACTCCATCTTTATCTGGCAGCCATTATGTTTTGACATTCATAGATGATTACACCAGAAATACCTGGGTGTATTTCTTGAAACATAAGAGTTGTTGATCAAGGTTGTCATTGATGTCAATATGAAATTGGCTGAGATGGAAAATATTCTTAAGATGCCCCAAAATGTGATGATAAGGTTGAAGAGACTAAATTTCTAGTACATGATGATGATGTCATAACTCTTGGTTGATAAGGATGCCATCAATAAGATGTCAAGCCACAAATATTTCTAGCCACTAATAAAGAAGTCTTTCATGAGAAAGTCCTTGAAGTAACTATAATATTGCAGAGTGCCAATCATGTGCCTTGATTGATGATCTAGACCTTAGGTGCCAATATACAAGCCTTTGAAGTGGAGGACTATAATTGATGAAGTCATACACATAATGATGTCATACTCTTGAAGAATGACCACACGTTGACATAATTGGAAGACTTCTTTAGAGCTTTTGACAAATTAATGAAGGCTACACTATGACATATCACTGCACTAGTATATGATGACATTTTTTATCTGTGATGCTACATGAATGTTGCACTCCTACATAACGACTCTATGATCCTATGATGACAGTAATAACAATGAAGAAGTCAAAGAATGAAGAACCCACACTGTCCCAAACGTTCCTCATGCTATCCCAAACTTTTTATGCATAAAATTTAAGGACAGTCACAAAGAAAAATAAAATTTCCAACCTTAGAGGAAATATTTCAACATGGGACCTAGACCATCTTAGAGAGGATTTTTTCCTCTTTCCAATGAGCCCTTATTTGTCTCGAAACTCCTAGCAGTTTGTGAGATATTGATTTTTCAAGTTAAAAAAATATATTTATGACAGTGAGCCGACCTACCCTTTGGTACACAAGTCGGCCTCCATGTTTAGACATGTCCTTTCGTTTGTCATTACAAAAAAAAAGCCTATTTATATACAGTCTAAAATTTGGTTTCTCATCCAATAAAAAAAAACTCGGCTATTATCACCAAAATAGAAGAGCACTATTCACAGCTCATGAACACAAGGGAGAAAGGACTATAATTAATTAAGGCTAGGTTTGAAACAGTTACAACATGTAATAATTGACCTCGTCCTAAAAAGACCTACAACTGCTCTGGAGCTCACACCTGTGACTGCCTCTATGATTACACAGTTCGGATTTACTGCAGACCTGTAAATTTCAGACTATTGTTCAACACTGAAATTTCAGATTTATGAACTATAGCACTGCAACTTCAGACCTGTTCAACCTCCGCACTATTAGCACATTATCCTCGCACTGACAACAATATTTTCAGACTTGTGACATCTATTTCAGATCATGTGTGGACCTGTGGCATACTTTATACTCGGATATTCTACAGAACCAATATCGCAGAAATTGAATTTTGCTGAGGTGGTGAAATACATCAGATGGCATGAGTTGAGATCAGCTACAGTCAAAGGAATATTGAGAAATCTAAATTTCACAGCAACAACCCTCAGACCTGTGGACAAAATTGCGTACAGTCACCTAAACAGACCTTGAATTTACAATTCTAATATGTGACAAGTGTAGAAACAATATTCTGTGGGAAGGGCGTCTGACCAGTCTCTTTGGAGACACAATTTTGGGCTCAACTTAAAAAGCATTCCTTGAAGCTGCTTTGAAGTGCTTTAGATTCAAACCATCTTGATGAAGATTTGAAAAAGAATCTTGATGGCAGCCTGTGAAGTTTAGAGAGGTAGCATTCAATTTTTTTTGGAGAAAACACCTTGAGGCAGTGTTCAAAGACTTGAAAAAGACTTGAAAAAGACCCCTTGAAGTCACATTTGAAGCAACGATGGTGGCAACATCAAGAATTTTGTTGAAGGTGCTCAAGTAAGTTCATCACTCTTAAAAGTAACATTGAAGATCTCTTTGGAACACATTGGCGAGGCTTTGAAGGTGCTTTGAAACTAAGCTTGGAGATATTATTGGTGATCATGATGCATTGGTGATGTCATGATGAGGTGACCTTGGAAATATTGTTTGGGTACGATGAAGGATGATGATGACACCTTCTAAGTAGATAAGTTTTTCATTGATGATGCAAAGTCTAAGTGAAGGCATAGCTGACGATTGACAATGCCCATTGTAGAAGACATTGGGATCCGTGAAGAATAACCAAACATATTTTGAGGAAGTGAAGTTGCGGGTTGGAGCCCAAGAGGTTGGAGCCTCATAGAGACAAGGTTGGTGTCTTGGAAGATAAGGGTTGGATCCCTTGAGGTTGGTGCCTTGGAAGATAGGGTTGGAGCCCTAGAGGATAGGAGTCCTCAACAGACCAAGTTGGAGCCTATACCAAATATAGGGTTGGAGCCCTTGAGGTTGGTGCCTCGGAATTGACAAGGTTGGAGCCTTGGAATTCCAAGTCGGTGCTTGGAAAATACAGGTTGGAGCTTGGGAGATTGAAGATTGGTGTCTTCATCTACGGTTGGAGCCCTACATATATTGTACTTGATTTATTGTAAAGAAGAAATTAATAAAAGCATTTATTCTTATTGTTCATTTTCTGTTCTAAATATAAGTGATCTAACTGGTAAAATTAACAATTGAAAAGAAATATTGATTCACCCCCCTCTCAATATTTCCAATAATTAGTATCAGAGCCAGTATCTTCACTCAAATCCTAACAGCTTGAAGGTTGATCATTAGAACACAAATGGAAAAACCAAGGAAGAAAGTCTCCAGTCATCCTAAATATGTGTCTTCCACAACCATCGAAATTGAAGTCAATCAATTTGCGAAGGCTCCATTTTTCAATGGAAATTTTGATATATGGGAGGCAAGAATGAGGAATTTCTTGAAGACTCAAGGAATTGAAGTTTGGAAATCAGTCATTACTAATGACACGATGGACGAAGAATCCAAGGAGTACAATACAAGAACAATGAAGGCAATTTTGAATGGGTTACCAAATTCTGTGAAGGCCAATTTTGAAAAACGTTCGTCAACAAAAGTCATATGGGAAAAAATTCATGATCTTCACTAAAAATGAGCATTGACAATGATCTCTAGTGAAGATGATGATGGAAAACAAGAAAGAAGTCCAAAATCCATCAAGGAAGTTTAAGATAAGAGATATGACAACAAGGCTAAAGAAGACCTAGAAGATGAAGAGAACAAAGAATATTTTGAAGAAGATCTCCTAAATAAAATTATGGCTTCCATGGAAGAGATTAACAGGTTGAAAAAGGAAAATGAGGAACTTAAGAACAAAGAAAGCGCAAGTTGGTGACCAAAAAAAGACAAGGAAGGAAGTTGACCTTGTGAAGGTTCAAGTTCAAGAAAGAGATGAAGACCTCACCAAAATTAAGGAGGAATTTCATAAAAACAAAATAAAGCATCATGAAGAAGTCATATCTATGAAAATTCAATTGGATAAGGCAAAGAAAAGGGAAGAAACTTTGTCAAGTCACCTTGAACAAAGACTTAAGAGCTTGAACAATCTTGAAGCAGAGATTGGTCAATACAAGGATGAAGTCTCTTTTCTTAGATCTCAAATAGAATAAGCAAGGAACAAGCACACGAAGCAACAAGGATGATGGAAGAAATGAAGAAGAAACTAGTCATGAAAGATGAAGATTGTGAAAAATTGAAAGGAGAAATTGTCTCTCTTAAAAAGGATGTTGGCTTGCTGAATAAGAACTTGAAGAGTTCCCAAACCCTAGATTACATCCTAAGTCATCAAATATCCCCCCTTGATAAATTAGGTCTTAGCTATGCAGGTGAACCCTCGAGCAAGAATGATAATGCTTCAAAAAAAAAGGATGTGAGGAAGCCAGGAAGAAATGATACTCCCAGTTCTAGCAAAGGCAAAAGTCAATATGACATTAGAAGAAACCCTCCTCCAAGGATATTTACAAATGATGTCAAGGATACAAAAGGAAATGAATATCATCAAATAATTCCAAGGCACAAAGACTTCAAACGTACTTCAACGAACTCTTCATCTCCCAGGTACCAAAGTATATTTCTTGGTTATTGCTATTCTTGTACAAACTTTGGGCACATGGCGAAAGATTGTAGGGCATATCACAAAGACATATAAAATGATCCCTGTCAATCTTCTAGAAGTAATTTTGGAGGAAGAAGCATGATCCCTCATTCATGAACAAGATGGAGTGCTTCAATTTCCATAACATTGGAAATATGGCTCGTGATTGTAACTTGAATTGGGTCCCTCAACAAGCTAAAATTATGTCAACCAAGCCAGAGAAGAAGGTTACACAAGTATGGGGAAGGAATCAAATAGCATCTGAAAGTTTCTTGAACACTCCAAACAACAACACATGCTTTTTATTTGATGAAGACATCCTTAATATTCCAAGTGTTTGATGATGAGACTCTGCCAGAAAGTAGACGATAGACCATGCATATTGTTAGCGGGAGCTTACGATTTTTAATCATTCTTGTAGAATCTATCTGTGAAAGGGCCATATGAAATCCTTGATGAGTCACACAAGGACAATCATACTTTGATAAATCATCTCTCGAGAGCAACTCCACTGAGGAATATGATCCCATACTCATCTAGTGGACTATTGTTGACAATCTCTTCGATTTTATCACTAAGCAAGTAATCTTTCTTGAGGTAGAGGAGTTTATGTAGACAGAGGGAGTTGGTTTATCACATGAAGAAATGTAGACACATCTATCATTAACCACATTTCCATAAGGAAGAGCACCATGACAGGGAGATTAACTTACCTATGAAGAACTACTATTGATGAAGAAAAGATGCAGCTTGACAGGGAGAGTACTTGGGCATCCCATTTACCATTGATGTCAAAGGGGGAGAGAATGCTAGAAGGGCAAGAATATTGCCATCAATGACAAAGGGGGAGAATGTTGATCAAGGTTGTCATTGATGTCAATATGACATTGGCTGAGATGGGAAATATTCTTGAGATGCCCCAGAATGTGATGATAAGGTTGAAGACAATAAATTTTTGGTACCAGATGATGATTTCATAACTCTTGGTTGATAAGGATGCCATCAATGAATATTTCAATCCACAAAGATGTCTAGCCACTAATAAAGAAGTCTTTCCTGAGCAAGTCCTTGAAGTAACTATAATATTGCAGAGTCCCAATCATGTTCCTTGATTGATGATCTAGACCTTAGGTGCCAATATACAAGCCTTTGAAGTGGAAGACTATAATTGATGAAGTCATACACATGATGATGTCATACTCTTGAAGAATGACCCCACGTTGACATAATTGGAAGACTGCTTTGGAGATTTTGACAAATTAATGAAGGCTGCACTATGACATATCACTGCACTAGTATATGATGACATTTTTTATACGTGATGCTACATGAATGTTGCACTCCTACATAATGACTCTAAGATCCTATGATGACAGTAATAACAATGAAGAAGCCAAAAAATGAAGAAGCCACGTTGTCCCAAACATTCCTCATGCTGTCCCAAACTTTTTATGCATAAAATTTAACGACGGTCACAAAGAAAAATAAAATTTCCAACCTTAGAGGCAATCTTTCAACATTGGACCTAGACCATCTTAGAGAGGATTTTTTCCTCTTTCCAATGAGCCCTTATTTGTCACGAAACGCTTAGTAGTTTGTGAGATATTGATTTTTCAAGTTAAAAATATATATTTATGACAGTGAGCCAACCTACCCTTTGGTACACAAGTCGGCCTCCATGTTTAGACATGTCCTTTCGTTTTTCATTACAAAAAAAAAGCCTATTTATATACAGTCTAAAATTTAGTTTCTCATCCAAAAAAAAAAAACTCGGCTATTATCACAGGAATAGAAGAGCACTGTTCACAGCTCGTAAACACAAGGTAGAAAAGATTATAATGAATTAAGGCTGGGTTTGAAATAGTTACAACATGTAATAATTGACCTCGGCCTAAAAATACATGCAACTGCTCTGGAGCTCGCACCTGTGACTGCCTCTATGATTACACAGTTCGGATCTGCTGCAGACCTGTAAATTTCAGACTGTGGTTCAACACTGAAATTTTAGATATACGACCTATAGCACTGCAACTTCGGACCTGTTCAACCTCCACACCAATAGCATAGTATCCTCGCACCGACAACAATATTTTCAGACTTGTGACATCTATTTCAGATCATTTGTGGACCTGTGGAAGGGTTGTGGCATACTTCATACTCAGATATTCTACAGAACCAATATCACAGAAATTGAATTTGCTAAGGTGGTGAGATACATCAGATGGCATGAGTTGAGATTAGCTATAGTCAAAGGAATCTACAAAAATCTAAAGTTCATAGTAGCTACCCTCAAACCTGTGGACAAACTTGTGTACAGTCACCTAAACAGACCCTGAATTTACAATTCTAATCTGTGACAAGTGTAGAAACAATATTTTGTGGGAAGAGCGTGTGACCAGTCTCCTTGGAGACACAATTCTGGGCTCAACTTAAAAAGAATTCCTGGAAGCTTCTTTGAAGTACTTTAGATTCAAAACATCTTGATGAAGATTTGAAAAAGAAACTTGACGACAGATTGTAAAGTTTAGAGAGGTAGCATTCAATATTTTTTGGAGCAGAAACCTTGAGGCAGCGTTCAAAGACTTGAAAAAGACTCCTTGAAGTCACATTTGAAGCAACGATGGTGGAAAAATCAAAAATTTTGTTGAAGGTGCTCAAGTAAGTTCATCACTCTTAAAGCTAACGTTGAATATCTCTTTTGAACACACTGGCAACACTTTGAAGGAACTTTGAAACTGAGCTTGGAGATATTATTGGTGATTATGATGCATCAGTGATCCATCATGAGGTTATCTTGGAAATATTGTTTGGGTACGATGAAGGATGGTGATGACACCTTCTAAGTAGATAAGGTTGTCATTAATGATGCAAAGTCTAAGTGAAGGCATAGCTAAAGATTAACAGTGCTCATTGTAGAAGACATTGGGAACCGTGAAGAATAGCCAAACATATTTTGAGGAAGTGAAGTTGCGGGTTGGAGCCCAAGAGGTTGGAGCTTCATAGAGACAAGGTTGGTGCCGTGGAAGATAACGGTTGGAGCCCTTGAGGTTGGTGCCTCAGAATTGACAAGGTTGGTGCCTTGGAAGATAGGGTTGGAGTCCTAGAGGATAGAAGTCCTCAAGAGAATAGGTTGGAGCCTGTACTAGATATAGGGTTGGAGCCCTTGAGGTTGGTGCCTCAGAATTGACAAGGTTGGAGCCTTGGAAGTCCAAGTCAGTGCTTGGAAAATATAGGTTGGAGCCTGGGAGATTGAAGATTGGTGTCTTCATCTAGGGTTGGAGCCCTACATATATTGTACTTGATTTATTGTAAAGAAGAAATTAATAAAAGCATTTATTCTTATTGTTCATTTTGTGTTCTAAATATAAGTGATCTAACTGGTAAAATTAACAATTGAAAAGAAATATTAATTCACCCCTCTCTCAGTATAGTGAATTATTCGAACAATTCTACCACTTTAAAGCTCTTGTTGAAAAGCAGAGTGGGCACTACATAAACGTGTTGAGAACTGATAGAGGTGAAGAATATATCTCCAAATATTTCCTATGTTTCTATAGGGAGAACAGCATACACAAGCAGTTTACCACAAGGTACACACCACATCAAAACGGTGTTTCAGAAAGGAAGAATACAACCATCAAGGACATGGTCAGAAGTATGTTGAAGGCAAAACATTTGCCAAATGAGTATTGGGTTGAAGTTGTCAATTATGAAGCATATATTTTGAATAGATGCCTAACCAAATATGTTATGAATAGAGTTCCGAAAAAAGCATGGAGTGGAACAAAGAATTTTGTCACTCACATGAAAGTATTTGGATGTGCGGCTTATTCACATGCCCCAGATAAACTAAGGAAGAAGTTAAACATCAAGGGGGAGAAGTGCATCTTTTCTGGATATAGTGATGAGTCCAAGGCATACAAACTCTATAATCCATCCACCAAGAAAGTTATAATCAGAAAATATGTATAGTTTATTGAAGAAGAAGCTTAGGATGGAAGCTTAGAGAAAACATTGAACATGATGACTTGTGTGTCTCATGAAGAGAAAGACGAATGCACAACTACAAATAATTCCTCTACAATGGTTCCTCCTCCACTTACACAAGCACAACAGAGCACATCACAAGCAGGAAACAGAACAACCTTGATAAAACAAGAAAGTGCTTCTCCAAGAACACCAAAAAGACCAAGATTCAGAAATTTGAGTAAAATTTATGAGCAAGAAGCTGATAATAATAATTGTCTGAACTCTTTATTTGCTTTGTACTGTCATGTTGATGACCCATTCATTTTAAAGATGCAGTAAAAGAATAAAAATGGATTGAAGCAATGAATGAAGAGATTGGTGCAATTGAAAAGAATGACACATGGGAGTTAGTGGACCTCCTACGAGGTAAAGAACTCATTGGAGTAAAATCAGTCTATAAGACCAAGAGAAATGCTGAAGGCAAGATTGAAAGGCACAAAGCAATACTTGTTGTGAAAGGCTACAAGCAGCAACAAGGAAGAGACTATGAAGAAACCTTTGCACTTGTTGCAAGGATGGAAACAGTAAGAACAATGTTGTCCCTTGCAACACAACAAATGTGGAAAGTCTACCAAATGGATGTGAAGTCAGCATTCTTCAATGGAGTGTTGAAAGAAGAGGTATATGTTGAACAACCTCCAGGCTATGAGATTGAAGGCCAAGAGAAAAAAGTGTGGAAGTTGAAGAAAGCTCTTTATGGGCTGAAGCAAGCACCAAGAGCATGGTACATCAAGATAGATGATTACCTGACAGAAAATGGGTTCGAAAAATGTGATGGTGAACCCACACTCTACATTAAAAAAATGATGGTAAGATCCTTATTGTTGTTTTATATGTAGATGATTTAATTTTCACAGGCAATGAAGTTTCTCTCATTGCTGATTTTAAAGCAGTCATGAAGAGTGAATTTGAAATGACTGATTTGGGTTTATTGAGATACTTGTTGGGCATAGAAATAAATCAAAATGAAAAGGGAATTTTTTATTTCCCAAGAAAAATATTTTTCAGAAGTTTTAAAGAGATTTATCATGTAGCACAACAAAGTAGCGGTAACTCCAACTGTCATGGGGTTAAAATTAAGCAAAGAAGATTACAGCAAGAATGTCAATCCGACATTGTATAAGAGCATAGTTGGCAGCCTCATGTATTTGATTGCAACTAGGCCTGATATTATGTATGATGTAAGTTTAATTTCCAAATTCATGGAGACACTAAAGGTTGGTACCTTTCCCAAAAAAAACCTCAAACTTAGTGCCACAAAAAGCATAGAAATCCAACTCTTCGACCCTTGCTAGAAACAGACTCGCTTGAGCGATCCTCGCCTCCTTCTATGATATTTCTTAGCTGCAATCCATTTATGCGATGTGCGGGCCTGCCCCTGGGCTAACCTGCATGTGGGCGAGTGGGCGTGCCTCTAGGCCGACCTTCCTATAGCGGGTGGGCACACACATAGGCTAACCTACCTATGGGCATGTGGGCACCGCTTCGTTGGGTGGGTGTGCCCCTCCCTGGGCGTTATGCCCATTGTATGCTCCATGTTAAATTCCCATCGCAATGTTGTGTCACTCACTCCTTGTCACAAATCCCCTCAACTTGTCCTCATGCCCCCACTCACTACGTCCTGCTCGTCATGCCTCCCTTTTCTGCTACATCTTGCCATCACGTTTGCTCGGGTTCCCCACCTTGGGTGTAGGTGCACCCGTGGGAATGGGTTCCCAAGTTAGGTTGATGTTTGTCATGTCATTGGGCAGGCATGCCCATCGTGACGTTCGCACTATGTCTCGCCCATCACCCTATCTCATGTCGGTGTGCCCAAGGCGTTCACCCCACCAATTCTCATGCATGCTGCCCCTATGTGGTCTTGGGTGCCTCTCCTCCATGTGGGTGCGCTTGTCGCATAGGAACGCTCGTCACACCTGCAAGTCAGTTTTTTGCCACCAAGTGAGCATGACCCATCATGGGCATGCATTGGCCTTGGTGCCAACTCGAGGCCCTGACATCCTGCCCCACTTCAAAAAGGCTATCTCCCATGAAAACACCATCTTAGCAAACTCTATCTCCAAGACCAATTGTTGCAAAGTGCCACCAACTCTAATGTCAATCCTTCGTGTTGCGGACCTGCCATCGTACTTCCCTCCCCTTAACAAGTTCACAACCTTTATCACAGTCTTCCAAACTTCTCCAAGTGCCCACCTCCCTAAAGTAGCCTTTGATATGATATGCTCACTGAGTGGGCAGATGTGTCGCCAACTTCTATTAATGCCCACTTTCTTCAAAATGGGCTCTGATACCATTTTTCATGGCCCCATCCTATGGTCTCCAAGAGACCACCATGGGTTTTGAGTGGCACTGACTATATTTCGTTGTAGTTATCCTACTACTCTAACCTAGACTACACCTACTACTTTCTTCACTTCAACACTTGGTCAATTTTTCATTCAAGTTCAATCTTCTTATTTAATTATTACAACAATGGAAATACAATTTCAATTAACATTCAATAGTTCCACAATTAAGTGATATTCAGTCATAAACAATAATATACGAGAGTATGTGATGGGAGGGGGAAACTCCCAAAACAGTTTCCCCTAAATGAAGAGCCAGCCAATTATTACAAAAGGGTTCATATTTTGTAAAGAAGTTTGTCTTATAATTGTCACACTCATTAACAACAATCTACACAAGAATTAAAATTTTTTTTTACCAAGGACACTAACCAGTAACAAATATTTAACTTGGTGTAAATGTCATCACCATTATGTAACAAATATATATATATATATAGTGTTAACATACATATGTCAGCTTGTACATAATTTGGATTATAACATTTCTCATTATATGTAAATTCCTACACGGTAGTACATACATATATTTATAATCAATTATGGTACTAACATACATATATCACTATAAACTAAATTCGCGTGATAGATTACATCATATGCAACCTCTATAATTTACAAGGTGTACATCTGTACTTAACACAGAATTCGAACTTCAATGAACACATATAATTTCTGAATTGCAAGTTATCGTTTTCCACGGTTTTGGATATGTAATAAGGGTATGATTCACACATTAATACGCCACCTACCAACACGTCATACCATAGGTAGATGTGGCTTACCGGAATTCAATCTCCGGTGTCCAGGGTGGCAGAGAATCGAGTGTTGATCCTTTCCGTATCTGCAACTATGGATATGGAAGTAATTAGCAGTACTGAACCGGCTTTTTGGCACGGGATTCCCTCTGGACGAGGCACAGGTGTCAAAACTTGCAAAGACTACCGCCCTTCCGCATTAACACTCATGACAGATGGCTCCGGTCTCGATTTGCTGAAGATTTTACGAGGGAAACAGGTTATTTCCCCTGGTTTGCTCGGCAGGCTTTCGATTCGGCGCTTGGAGTTCCTCCATGGCGTTCGGGATGAAATTGCGCTCCTCCTCGACATTTCCGTCTTAAATCAAGTTATAACAGGAGAAGGTATGCGGAACATCCCTGCAATACCAAGCTTCGTCTGGCACACTCTACTTGCTTTGTTACATGCGTTTTTCCTGCAAATTTCCTTTCATACCCAAGTTTTTATGTTGTTTGCATTGAGGTTTCCTTCGTTCTATTTACATGGATTTCGAAAAAGAAATTCCGGATATCAGTAGATGAGATCAGGCTCTCTGGTTGCTGTTCGACGTTAAAATTTCACCCTTCGAATGTTTGGTCTCTTACCTTGTGGGTTAACTCGTCTCAGTCCGAATACTGTATACTCTTTCTCGCTACTAAATGACCACGCTTTTCCTCCTACAGGTTTAACAACTTGAGCCTTCAGGTAAGCAACTGTGCTTGGTAATTTGCGTGCCGTTGTATTTTAACCAGATATTAAAATCTTACTGAATAATTTCTTGGTCTAATGTGCTCGCAGGTAAATACGGACAACCCGCTTCCTCTTGCAGTTAACATTTCCTTGGCAGCTTCAGCTGAAGTTTTCTTCCATGATACAGGTACCCAGTTCAGCCCGAGGGCTCGGCTGATACTTAGCGACCCAGTACTGTTTACTTTTCTAAGTTTTCTAAGCATGGCACTCGGTTATTTATCAGTCCAAACTAGGTTTTTTAAGTTTGCTGAGTTTCCATTTAAAGTCTTGTAACTATGTCAGGGTTCTTACCCTAAGTTTTTGACAATACTCTAGTTATTAAGTTGGTTCGTAGTGGGTGTTCTTCGGAACACTACATGGATACCGTGGTGTGAAAATTCCGCCATTTTCAGTACTCTAATATGTCTGTCTCAAATTTTTGTTTCACCAGCCTCATGGTTAAACTTGAACTCTATGTTTTCATGATTATATGCGATCTTTCATTTACTGAAGACGTGGTTCTACTATATATATTAATTTCCGAATGTCGAATGAAGTCTCTTCTACAGATTTTTACTGTATGTCTCTGTTATGGTTTCTTTCCACAGTTCGCATTAGTATTAATTTAGAGCTTCTGCATGTCGGTTTAGGAAAGAGTTATCTATTTGTGTTTCTACCTAAACAACTTTAGGGTGACCGGTCCACCACCCCGACCGTGAATAGGTAAACTCTAACAGGGTTACCTGGGCAAGGGTTCGATATCACTTCGGCACCCTTCTTTGCCCTAAAAACCCCACCTACGTTTCTCTTCTATAATAATATTCTACGGATAATTTTTATCTTGGGACCAGTAACAGAGAAAAGAACCAGATAGCTTCTACATGGTAGATTTGTACATACGATTCTTATGCATACGTGTTTCCACAGAAAAATACACGAAAATAGGAGAGTTATATTAATTCCACAGGTAGTTGAACTCGAGCACATACTTAATAATACATAGTTAAACTCTTTTCCTTCTATACAGTATACACGGTTAAGTCCTTTTCCTTCTATATAGTATAAACAGTTAAATCCTTTTCCTTATATACAGTATAACAGTTAAATTCTTTTCCTTCTATACAGTAAAAACACATTCCTGGCATAGTAAAGATTATACAAATCTATTATACAAAATACTAAGAATGTAATATGAAATAGTCATTTAACCTGAGTTCCAAATAGATTAATCATGTTTGTGTACTTATCTGGGACTGGGTAATCGATTTCCAAAGTTGTGGTCCTCCCTACCAACCAGGTGAGGCCATTACGTCCTTCACCTGCCCCCTAGCTTCAGAACTCTGGGTTTAGCGTCACGGAGTTTACAGTGGAGTCCTCTCTGCTGTGACCTCTGGAATTTCCTTCCAGCCACAAGCAGGATGTCAGGCCAAACTCAAGGGTTTCTTGAAAGATACTTCCACCGGGTTTTCCAGCTCAAGACAGTACTTTCCCCTTTCTTGCCTACACCTTCAGAACCCCCCCTCCTCCCTTGGATTTGCACTTTATCGATTCAGAAGAGGGTAACTGTTTTTTCCAAACTGTCTCCAACCACTTCCCATTCTGAGAAACTATCACCAACAGCTTTCTTTTTGAAATTCTCTTTTCCTCTCATTATTTCAGAATAATCAAAATAAAAAAATAATAATCTAAAAATAGTGATTGTCTCAAAATCTCCTAATAGAGTCTTGTTTTTTCAGAAAATAAAATTAAATAACATTAAATAAAATAAACCCACTGTTTTGCTTCTTTTCTTTTAACTAGTAACTACTAGTTACTTTCTTTATGAAGCTGTCACATCTCCCCCCTCTGGGAGTAACACCGTCCTCGATGTTTTTCAACCCATCTCTGCAAAGAGTTCTGGGTAAGCTTCTTTAACAAATTTTTCATCCTCCCAAGTAGCCTCGTCCGGTCCAAAGTGCTTCCACTGCACTTTCACCTGGACAACTACTCTTTTACGGAGCTCAATCTCCCTGGGATCAAGTATGCGTAGTGGCTCTACTAGAAATTCTCCGTCCAGTTCTACCTGGATGGACAGAACAAGTTTTATCAGTCAGTAGAGTTAAACTTGATTCGACTTCAGTTAGGATTTATTTGTTTATTTCTTTATGTATACATTTTTATTTTTTTTACTTTACATCCTACCTGAATGTTTTACCAATGAATTACATGTTTCTCATCATGCACGTATCTCTTTAACAGCGATACATGGAACACATTATGCACTTTAATATGACTAGGTAGCGCCAGTCTATAAGCTACTGGCCCCACCCTTTCCAGAATTTGGAAGGGTTCGCAGTAACGAGGGGCTAACTTGGAGCAAGAAGTCCACCTCAAGGTACTTCTCTTTGGTTTAATCTTGACATACACATGGTCACCCACTCCGAATTCGCGATAAGATCTCTTCTTATCTGCAAAAACTTTTTGTCGGTCCTGCGCGGCCTTCAAATTCTGCCTTATTCGTTTTACTTCAGCCTCTAGCTCTGCCAACATTTCGGGTCCTAGCATTGATTTTGTCTCTGGACTGCTCCAGTTAATTGGTGTACGACACTGTCGCCCATATAACGCCTCGAAAGGACTCATTTTTAATGATTCTTGATATCCATTGTTATAGGCAAATTCCACTAAGTGCAGGTAGTTTTCCCATTTAGCTGGCTACTGCATTACATACATGCGCATCATATCCTCCAAAACCTGGTTTACTCGTTCTGGCTGCCCATCCGTTTGAGGATGGTATGCAGTGCTGAAGTGTATTTGAGTTCCTAAACCTGAGAACAAAGTTTTCCAAAATGCGGAGGTAAACTTAACATCCCGATCTGAAATCACGGTCTTAGGTATGCCATGCAACCTAAAGATTTCTCTCATAAATATGTCTGCGATCTGCACTGTCTTGTAAGTAGACTGCACAGGTATGAAGTGGGCAGATTTACTTAATCTGTCCACCACTACCATGATTGAGTCATTTTGCTTCCTTGTTCGAGGTAAGCCGGTGATGAAGTCTAAAGAGATCACTTCCCATTTCCACTCAGGGATGGGTATGGGCTGTAGTAGTCCTGCTGGGTGCCGATGTTCCACTTTAACTTGCTGGCACTCTAAACACTTACTCAGATATTTTGCAATTTCTCTGCGCATACCGGGCCAATAAAATATCTTTCTAATTGTTGAAAGCATCTTCTGGTAACCCGGATGACCAGCATAGTTGTTGCGATGGTACTCGTCCAGAATTAACCCCTTGAGACTTGCACGATTAGGAACGTAGGTCCTCCCGCGAAACATTAAAATTTGCTCCTCATTGCTTCCATACTCGGATGGCCTACCTTGCTTCTGGTCTTCTTCCATTTGTCGCCACAAAAACTGGTATTCTGGGTCCTTCTGGGCCTCTTCCCTTATTTGTTCTGATAGCTGGTTTACAGGTTGGCTGTAATACATTGCATAGATCCCATGCAATTTCCTACTCAAGGCGTCTGCAACTCGGTTTTCTTTTCCTTTAACATGTTCTATGTCCATGTCAAATTCGCTCAAAAAAGCGTTCCACCTTGCTTGCCTAGAGTTTAAATCTACCTGCTTGAAGTAGTTAGTCAAACTGCTGTGGTCTGTTTTGAGTATGAACCTTTTGCCCAGTAGGTAATGCCTCCACACTCGGAGAGCATGCACTACCGCGGTGAGTTCCAGATCATAAGCAGAGTACTTTTGTTCATGTTCTCTCAACTTCCTGGACTCATAGGCCACTACCTTGCCTTCTTGCGTTAATACTGCACCCACTCCCTCCTTGCTGGCATCAGTACACACCACATAATCTTTGCTGGGATCAGCAACTTTCAGCACTGGTGCTGTGGTCAAGAGTTGTTTCAGCTTCTCAAAGCTGTTCTGACATTCATTCGTCCACTTGAAAGATCTGCCTTTCTTTTGTAAGGATGTAATAGGATAGGCAATCTTAGAAAACCCTTCGATGAACCGCCTGTAATACCCTGCCAGACCGATCTGCCACATTCTATGGTACTTGCCATTCCATGATGGTTTTAATCTTTTCGGGATCCACTGCTATTCCTTCAGCTGTTACAACATGACCTAAATACTGGATTTCTGATTTGAAGAAATCGCACTTGCTGAATTTAGCGTACAGCTGGTGCTTCCTTAGTATCTCTAACACTATTCTCATATGCTCCTTATGTTCTTCCTCGCTCTTGGAGTAGATCAGTATGTCGTCTATGAAGACCAAAACAAAACGATCCAAAAACTGATGAAAAACGCCATTCATCAACCTCATAAAGGTTGCTGGCGCATTTGTCAACCTGAAGGGTAATACTACAAACTCATAATGTCCATATCTAGTGCGGAATACTGTCTTGCAAACATCCTCATCCTTGATTCGAATCTGGTGATATCCAGACCGCAAATCTATTTTAGAAAATACTTTGGCACCTCTCACCTGATCGAATAAATCATCGATTCTGGGTAGAGGGTATTTATTCTTAACTGTCCGCTTGTTGAGTTGTCGGTAGTCCATACACATGCGTAAAGTTCCATCTTTCTTTTTAACAAAAAGGACGGGTGCTCCCCAAGGTGACACGCTTGGGCGAATATATCCTTTATCTAACAATTCCTGCAACTGCATTTTTAACTCTGTTAATTTTGGTATACTCATTCTGTAAGGTGCTCTAAACACAGGAGAGGCTCCAGGTAGTAGTTCAATAGTGAAATCAATATCCCTTTTAGGTGGCAGTCCTGGAATGTTTTCTGGAAACACATCCAGGAATTCCTGTACCACAGGGATGTATTTTATATCTGCTGCTTTTCCGTTGGATTCAACATACCCTACTTGAATTGCGTACAACTGACATCCCTTTCTGATACACTTGCTCATCTGAGATGCTGTTATGGGACGCAGTTGTACAGGTTTTTTAATTCCTTTGATTTCCTTACGTGTGCCATCCTGCGCTCTATAATAAATTTTCTTTTCCTTACAGTCCACTATGTTAGGTCTCTGTAATTTATTAGCAAGATTGGGAGAGTCCAATCACAGAGTTAACATCATTTCAACCAAACTTTGGGATTCTAGGATTTAGCCCTCCTGAATCCGGAGAGGGGTCTCTCCAATATGTACAAAGATGGATATTGTCTTTGAAAGATTAAGGTAATGATATTAGGCTAGTTATGAAGGCCAAGGGTTTTGTTTTGTTTTGGATGGTTGAGCATGAAATGTTACTTGAGGAGAAAGTCCTAAGTGCAAAAAGTTTCAAAAGTGAGAAGTTGCAAGCAAATAGAACGGTTTTGGCAGATAGATAGATATAACGCTGGTTTTTAGTCCATTGGGCTATGGAGTCATATCTGGGCTTTAATTGAACAACAACATCAAGTGTGATCCAAGGGGCAAGTCATCTATACCACGAGATTATTGAGATTAAAATGATGAAATGGAAACATTAAAATGTTGGAGGGGTGGAAACTGATAATAATTTCTCAGAGGATTTATAGTCAGTCCAAACAAGAAAAGCCTCTTAAGTAATTGTTTTAAAACCAACCAAGGACAGGGCTAACCATAGACTTCTTGGGCAAGTTCTTATTAAAGCGGCTTAATTGACAAACAATCCAGTAATCCACATAATTACCTTCAGAAAGTATGAAAACACATAAGAAAAACAGAGTGTAACTTAAGATCAGATAAAGTACTTTTAAACCTAGTCTGCTTTCAGTCAACACCAAGGGAAACTTTCAGAATCTGCCTTTGGAGAAAAGAATCTAGGAATCGGGGCAAACCATATCTTCTCTAGTCTAACTTTAATAGCAAATAATGGAAATAACATTCGAGAACAATGTTTGAGCAAACAGAAGGACGAGGGAACGCCAACATTCCTAACTGTTTAAACTGTATTGAATCATTCTCAAATAAAAAAATCTGAAGAAAACATTAAGATAAAGATTTCTCAGCCAGAGAAGGTTACTGCTATACATAAAATCCTAACCCTGTTTAAACTGTTCTTTACAGAGGGAAAATGAACAATATGGCATACATAGAAGGAAAACGATTAACAAAGAAAGAAGCACTTCACCAGTGATAAAGACCAGGATCCCAAGAAACAACTTTTATATTGATGTCAAACCGGTTACAATCTTCAAGTCCAATGTTTCAGTTCAGCAATCATCTTCACTATTCAACCTAACTACTCTAGCGCAAACAGAGCTTCAAGGGCCAGTGAACACTATGTACAAATAGAAGTCTCGAGCTCAAGTGTATTTCAAAGTTCTGCAACCAACAACTTCTCATCTTATGCAGAAGTACTTATAGGAAGATGAGGAGGTGATATTTTAACAAAATATCTCAAGGATAATTAATGCAGAGTGAAGACTTCTCGGCCCTTTGAGAGGCTCGATGAAGAAATTCACAGGTGGAACACTGTATTAACTGTTTACAATAAATATCAAAGCTCGGTGGGAGCTTTATTTGACTTTGATGCTCTGTACGCTGTGTGGAGTAATTTCTTGGCTGTGCTGGAGGCGAATATCAGATTTTCTTCAATAACTTCGGCCTCTATTTGAATTCTTTGAGGCAACAGGTGGCTCGGTGGTAGCTGAGGAATCAATTTGCCTCAGATGTGGCGGTGGAGGCTTTCTGTCTGATAAAACACTTTAGGTTTTCTTTTAAACTGTGTTTTAGATTGGGGATTAGGCTTTTAATAACTGTCTTAGCCGTAATCCCCATAAAAACTATCTTCAATCTTCATCTGCTGTGCTCTGTCTTCAAAACTGATACTCTTTAACTGTGTTTGAATTAAAACAGTGTCTTGTTGATGTGCAGACCCGCACTGGGCTTTACGGCATCAATACTCATAGAGTACTGACGAAACATGGAATAGAGCCCCGTGGATGGCTTCTCTGTAATGAAACGAAGGCATGAGAATCGTCATTCCCAGCCCTTGGAATTTCTTCGTTATACAATGGAAAACCATTTAGAACACCTGCATCAAGCAAAAAATAATTAAGAAATCCTGCGAAAAATAGGTTTAAACTGCTTCAGATGGCGGGGGAGGAGCGTAGCCGTCGGATAAAAATATCTAACGGTGGAGATCGGCGCAAAAAAGAAAAATGAGAGCGGGGAGAAGACATAAGGCGGGGTGGTTTGGACCGTCCGATCTGGACACGTGGACGGTCCATATCTAATCGGAGGATCTCAATCGGGGGTGGCAGGCAAGTGCGTGCGATGTAAATTTTCAATGCGATTAAGCGCTGGCCGTTGATCTGCAGATCAGATCGACGGTGGAAGGTGAATCGGAGGGTTTTCGAAATGGGGCAAGACCTGTGATCGGAGGGAATAAGGACCGTTGGATCTTCGGGAGGATGGACGGCTCAAATTGGATCGGAGATCGGCAATCGGGAGTGCAACAAAAACTCATGCAATTGAAATGCAGCGATGCGATTGAGCGCGGACCGTTGGATCAAGGATTAGATCAATGGTCGGGATTGAATCGGGGATCGACAATCGGGGGTGAAACATTGCGATTGTGATTTAGCGATAACCGTTGATTCAAGAACGAGATCAACGGTGGAGAACCAATCAGGGAAGTCGCGATCGGGGGCGAAACAAAACGCATGCGATTGAGCACAGGCCATTGATCTAAGAACGAGATCAACGGTCGGGATTGAATCAGGGATCGGTAATCGGGGGTGAAACATTGCGATTGCGATTGAAACATTGCGATGCGATTTTGCACGAACCGTTGGATCAAGGATTAGATCAACGGTCAGGATTGAATCGGGGAGAAACCCTTGTATATTATATAAAAACCCGAACTTTTGAAATAAACAAAGGTTTTTATGGATCTGGGTGGAAAAAAATATATATAAAGCAGACAGGCGCCCGACTGCGGGGCCTTTGGATGTATGAAAATTGATAGGCCCGGGGCTTTATATATAATAATGGCCTAATCGCAATCGGAACTACGGACCTGGTCTTTCTGATCAACCCATTGAAATTTCTCCGATTGCGATTGCGCGATCGGTCTTTTTGATCTAACCATTTTATATTTAACATGTGACTTTGGCTCATTAAATCAAAACTTTGGAAAAGAGGGTTTTTGTAATTTACAAAGGAAAAATGGGTCGAAAATGAAATATTCACAAGGTTTAAGCGCCGAGGGCGGGCTCAGGGTTATATGAAAATAATATGATCTGCGGTTTATGAAAAAGGGGCTGATCGCAATCGGCATTTTGAAATGGCTCACAAACATGCACACTTGAATCTTTCCAATGCGATTAGCACCGAAAAGCTTTGGCGTTTGGTTTCGACGCATGGGCATGTGGGGGGAAGTGGTTTAGGACTTAGCCCAAGGGGCCTAGGTCCATAGCAATAAAACTTTGTTTTTTATGAAAAATTTCAAGGTTTTAAATGGATTTGGGGGTTTCGGCACAGCTCAAAAAAGAAGTTTTAAACCATGTCAGGAGGATTTTCATGAATGGAAGGAGAAACTTATGAAAAGTAGGGAAATAATATGGAGAAAAGGGGGAGTAAATGAAGGTTAGTCATGAGTGGGAGAAAGGGGAAAAATGATGGTTTCTTCAGCAGTTTCTTACAGGAAATCAACAGAATTAATAGGAAAAGTGATGAAGATTTTGGACAGAGGCATGAGGCCTACAAGGAGTCTTCGAGAGCCAACAAATTTTAGTAATGAAAAATTGTTCCTTGAAGGCTCAAAACAGATTTAGCCACCTTTTGGTATAAAAAAATATTATAGGTGGCTAACAGTGGCTCCACTTGGGGATGGTGCCTTCTTGAAGGCATCAAGAATTCAGACTTGATTTCTGGGAGGCTGATTAGTTGCCTCATCCATTGGGCTGTCCTTCTGTGATTGAATGATCTTCTCTAAAAACATATTTGGCAGCCATGAAAACAATGGACCTTTATCAACAAGCTTTCTACCTACCCAATCCTACAGATCTAGCATTTTTTCTTCATCAGAGTGCACTTGGATTGGCAAACTCTATTCACAACATTTTATTCTTTTGAAAGCAGGAAATATAATCTATTTCTAATCCTTATTTCTCCCTGAACTCAGATTAAACAGTTGAGCTCAGATATTTCTCTACCTAGTCTACTGTCTGTTGGGATTAAACAATCCAACAAACTTTCATTCTCTAAATTCTACAACAGAAATTTAAAAATAGTCAAGTCAAGATTGAGTTGTTTGACTTGCTATGATCTATGGCATAAGAACAAGCTGCACATAGATTATTATTTGTAGAAAATTAAATCAAAATGGAAGGCTTAAGATCTGAAAGTTTCTCATTATGGCCTTCTTTCTTCCTTTCATAGCTATGATTTTTCTTTTTTCTGTGAGCTATCCCTTCCTGGATATCTGGTTCAGATTTTGAGCAAATTAGAACCAGTTTTTTCCTCTTTTATGACTTAGAAAATGAAACAGTTTTGAGTCATCTCTCTTCAGAAACTTTGGTTCAGATTTTGAGTTTGTTTGAACCTTAATTTCTACCCTAATCTATCTACTGATAAGCCAAGATTAAACAGTTTGGAAAATCAAATTCACTACCCTATCAGCAGAAAATTGAAAGCTAATTAGCCAAGATTAAACAGTTTGACTAACTAGAAGTGTGTTTTGCAGGAGTGGCATTTAAGCTTGCACACTTTCAGATTTGTTTCTCTTTTTTGGCATGGGGCTTTGCCTTTCTTGTTTTTCATTTCTGCCCTCTTTTCTTTCTTTCTTTGTTTTTGTATTTTTTGATTTTTCATAACTTTGAATGCAATGGTGGATGAAATATTCATAATGAAAAAAAAAGGAAAAAGAAGGCTTAAAAACATATCATGAATCAAGAGAAGTAATGCTTGAGCATCCTGCCATTGACAGGACCCCCAAACAAATCTGTTCCATCCAGCTCTTGTAAGAAGAATGCATTGTTTCCAGCAACTGAATGAATAGATTAAGGGCCAAGCATAGATTGTCAAATTTACCATGCTTTCCCTTATCTTCTCTCTTGGAGTCCCACTTTAAAACTTTGTCCCCAATCTTGAAATTGCTGGCCTTTGTTCTTCTGTCAAAAAGCTTCTTAATGCTGTCCTGTTTCTACAATGTTTTGTTGTACACTTCCTCTCTAGTTTGCTGAAGATGAATGGTCTGATTTATTCTTCTGATTATGTCATTTTCTTCAGTCTGCAACTCTTGAATTAACTTCATAACTGGTACACCAAGGTTGTTAGGAAAAATTGCATCTGTACCATACACAAGCTGGAAGGGTGACATACCAATGGATTTCTTCAATGTTAATCTGTCAGCCCAAAGTGCATGGATCAGCTTTGTGTGCCAAGACTTCTTGTTGTCCTCCAACAGTTTCTTTATTATGTTCACTAAGCTTTTGTTGGAAGATTCTGCAAGTCCATTACCTTGAGGGTAATAGGCTGTGGAGTGTCCCAACGTTATCTGATATTTGCGACAGAATTCCACCATTTTCTTTGATCCAAATGCTGCTGCATTATCTGTGATGATCTTGGTAGGGCAGCCAAATCTGGAAAGGATATTGGTTTCTATGAATTTTATGATAACCGAATCATTGGCCTGCCTACCAGGAATGGCTTCTATCCACTTAGTGAAATAGTCTGTGGCGGTAAGAATCCATCTATTCTGGGCAGAAGATGAGGGATGGATTTCACCTATGAAGTCAAGTCCCCACTGTTGAAAAGGAGCTTCAACAGTGATTGGATGCAGAGGAAGGGGTAATAATTTTCTCTTGCCCTCAAACAATTGGCATTTATGGCAAGTAGTTGTCATTTTGTGAACATCGGGAAAAAGGGTGGGCCAATAGAAACCAGCCCTCAAAATTTTGTTGGCTGTTGACTTCCAGTACAAATGGCCTCCACACTCTCCTTCATGAAATTCTTGCTTAACCTTCTCTGCATCAAACTCAGGCAAACATTTAAGCAATATACCACTAGCATTTTTCCAATAAAGACACCTATCTACAATGCAATAGTTTACTGCTTTCAGTTTTAAGAACCTTGCCTTTGTTTTCGACAAACCGGGAGGTGTATTTAAATTAAGCAAAACATAAACGATATCAGCATACCAAGGAGAATTCATAAAATGGTTTTCAATAATGGGAGTTGAGAATTCTTCTTGGCTGTCCAAAGCATTAATCATATTAATATCAAGAACTTCAAAATTGGATTCGGCCATTAATCTAGCTAGACCTTGGCCTTTGATGAGTTTAGTGGGTTTTATCTCTAAATCATATTCGAGAATAACAACAATCCACTTACCTCTCTTACCATCTGGGTCCTGTGTTAGAATGTCTTTAACAACCGAATTAGGGACAAAGGCAATGATGTGTGAGTGAAGGATGTATACTATGAAGTCTTTCAATGCTTTAACCAAAGCAAAAGCTTGCTTTTCCATAATATTATACTTCAAAGGGGCATCCCTCAATGCCTTGCTAAAGAATGCAATAGGCTGCTCTTGTCCTTGTGGATTTTTCTGTAAAAGGACATCAGCAATAGTATGTTCTGATGCAAATGAGAAGATATAAAAATATTTTGAAAAATCAGGGCTTATGAGAACCGGTGTTTTGGTTAATGCTTGTTTCACCAGCTCAAAGGATGTCTTTGCTTCCAAGGTCCATTTTATCCCTTGCTCCTTCTTCAACATGTTTGTGATATTTCTAAGGAGCTCTGCCAAGTTAGGGATGAACCTTCTCAAAAATTTTATCTTTCCAATGAAAGACTGCAACTCTTTGATATTTTGAGGATGAGAGATTTGCAATATAGCCTCAATCCTCTTTGGATCTATCTTTATACCCTCTTCTGAAATAATGTGTCCAAGAAGCTTACCTTCTTGGAGACCAAATAGTGTCTTCTTAGGGTTTAAAGATATTCCAAACCTTTGCACTTCTCGAAAACTTTTCTCAAATGTTCTAAATGTTCTTCATCTGTTTTTGAAAACACAGTGACATCATCTAGATAGATAATGATGAAGAAGCCCAATTCTTCCGAGAATGCTATGTCCATGGCTCTCTGAAAGGTTGCTCCGGCGTTCATTAGACCAAAAGGCATCTTCACATACATGAAAGTGCCCCATGGAGTAGTGAAAGCTGTCTTTAATTGATCAGCAGGGTGAACTAAAATCTGATTATACCCTGAATAGCCATCAAGCAACGAAATCCTTTTAGACCCCACCACCCTTTGTAAAATGTGATCCATTTTTGGTAAGGGGTAGTTGTCTTTTAACGAAGCTTTGTTTAAGTCTCTAAAGTCTATACAAAGCCTGATTTCTCCAGTCTTCTTCCTAACGGACACCAGATTAGATACCCACTCAGAATATCTAATAGGGACAATAATGCCAGCATCGTGCATCTTCATGATTACCATTTCTTGGTAGTGCTTGAAAAGGCTGCTTTTTACTCTCAAAATGTTCTCGAATAAAGGGTTTTCTGAGGCCTCTAAAAGGTATTAAAAACACTCAATTCCCCAGTGGAGTCGCCAGAAATGTTAGGTCTCTGTAATTTATTAGCAAGATTGGGAGAGTCCAATCACAGAGTTAACATCATTTCAACCAAACTTTGGGATTCTAGGATCTAGCCCTCCTGAATCCGGAGAGGGATCTCTCCAATATGTACAAAGATGGATATTGTCTTTGAAGTTTAGGGTAATGATATTAGGCTAGTTATGAAGGCCACGGGTTTTGTTTTGTTTTGGATGGTTGAGCATGGAATGTTGCTTGAGGAGAAAGTCCTAAGTGCAAAAGTTTCAAAAGTGAGAAGTTGCAAGAAAATAGAACAGATTTGGCAGACAGATAGATATAACGCTGGTTTTTAGTCCATTGGGCTATGGAGTCATATCTGGGCTTTAATTGAACAACAACATCAAGTGTGATCCAAGGGGCAAGTCATCTATACCACAATATTATTGAGATTAAAATGATGAAATGGAAACATTAAAATGTTGAAGGGGTGGAAACTGATAATAATTTCTCAGAGGATTTATAGTCAGTCCAAACAAGAAAAGCCTCTTAAGTAACTGTTTTAAAACCAACCAAGGACAGGGCTAACCATAGACTTCTTGGGCAAGTTCTTATTAAAGCAACTTAATTGACAAACAATCCAGTAATCCACATAATTACCTTCAGAAAGTATGAAAACACATAAGAAAAACAGAGTGTAACTTAAGATTAGATAAAGTACTTTTAAACCTAGTCTGCTTTCAGTCAACACCAAGGGAAACTTTCAGAATCTGCCTTTGGAGAAAAGAATCTAGGAATCAGGGAAAACCATATCTTCTCTAGTCTAACTTTAATAGCAAATAATGGAAATAACATTCGAGAACAATGTTTGAGCAAACAGAAGGACAAGGGAACACCAACATTCCTAACTATTTAAACTGTATTGAATCATTCTCAAATAAACAAATCTGAAGAAAACATTAAGATAAAGATTTCTCAGCCAGAGAAGGTTACTGCTATACAGAAAATCCTAACCCTGTTTAAACTGTTCTTTACAGAGGGAAAATGAACAATATGGCATACATAGAAGGAACACGATTAACAAAGAAAGAAGCACTTCACCGGTGATAAAGACTAGGATCCCAAGAAACATCTTTTATATTGATGTCAAACCAGTTACAATCTTCAAGTCCAATGTTTCAGTTCAGCAATCATCTTCACTATTCAATCTAACTACTCTAGCGCAAACAGAGCTTCAAGGGCCAGTGAACACTATGTACAAATAGAAGTCTCGAGCTCAAGTGTATTTCAAAGTTCTGCAACCAACAATTTCTCATCTTCTGCAGAAGTACTTATAGGAAGATGAGGAGGTGAGATTTTAACAAAATATCTCAAGGATAATTAATACAGTTTCAAGACTTCGTGGCCTTTTGAGGGGCTCGATGAAGAAATTCACAGGTGGAACACTGTATTAACTGTTTACAGTAAATATCAAAGCTCGGTGGGAGCTTTATTTGACTTTGATGCTCTGTACGCTGTGTGGAGTAATTTCTTGGCTGTGCTGGAGGCGAATATCAGATTTTCTTCAATAAATTTGGCCTCTATTTGAATGCTTTGAAGCAACAGGTGGCTCGGTGGTAGCTGAGGAATCAATTTGCCTCAGATGTGGCGGTGGAGGCTTTCTGTCTGATAAAACACTTTAGGTTTTCTTTTAAATTGTGTTTTAGATTGGGTATTAGGCTTTTAATAACTGTCTTAGCCGTAATCCCCATAAAACTGTCTTCAATATTCATTTGTTGTGCTCTGTCTTCAAAACTGATACTCTTTAACTGTGTTTGAATTAAAACAGTGTCTTGTCGATGTGCAGACCCGCACTAGGCTTTACGGCATCAATACTCACAGAGTACTGACGAAACATGGAATAGAGCCCCGTGAATGGCTTCTCTGTAATGAAACGAGGGCATGAGAATCGTCATTCCCAGCCCTTGGTATTTCTTCGTTATTCAATGGAAAACCATTTACAACACCTGCATCAAACACAAAACAATTAAGAAATCCTGCGGAAAATAGGTTTAAACTGCTTCAGATGGCGGGGGAGGAGAGTAGCCGTCGGATAAAAACATCTAACGATGGAGATCGGCGCAAAACAGAAAAATGAGAGCGGGGAGAAGAAATAAGGCGGGGTGGTTTTGGACCGTCCGATCTGGACACGTGGACGGTCCTGATCTAATCAGAGGATCTCAATCGGGGGTGGCAGAAAAGGGGATGCGATTGAAAAGCAGCGATGCGATTAGGTGTTGGCCGTTGATCTGCAGATCAGATCAACGGCGGAAAGTGAATCGGAGGACGGTGGAAAGGGCTTCCGATTAGCGTTCGGGCGACCAGTGCGATCAAGCGATGACCGTTGGATCAGCGGGAATGAACGGATAGGATGTAATCGGAGGGATCGCAAGGGTGTGTGATGGCCGTCGGATTGCGAAACAGATGGACGGTCGGGATTGAATCGGGGATTAGAAATCGGGGGTGCGACGGGAAGGTCTGCGATTGCGATCGGAGGGAACTTTGCGATTGAGCGTAGGCCGTCGATCTGAGAACAAGATCAACGGTCAGGATTTAATCGGGGATCGGCAATCGGGAGTGCAACAAAAATGCATGCGATTGAAAGTTTGCGATGCGATTGAGCGCAGGCCGTTGGATCAAAGGACTAGATCAATGGTGGAGAATGGAATCGGGGAGAAACCCTTGTATTTTATATAACACCCGAACTTTTGAAATAAAACAAAGGTTTTTTATGGATCGGGGTGGAAAAACATATATATAAAGTGGACAGGCGCCCGACTGCGGGGCCTTTGGATGTATGAAAATTGATAGGCTCGGGGCTTTATATATAATAAGGGCCTAATCGCAATCGGAACTGCGGGCCTGGTCTTTCCGATCAACCCATTGAAATTTCCCCGATTGCGATTGCGCGATCGGCCTTTTTGATCTAACCATTTTATATTTAACATGTGACTTTGGCTCATTAAATCAAAACTTTGAAAAAGAGGGTTTTTGTAATTTACAAAGGAAAAATGGGTCGGAAATGAAATATTCACAAGGTTTAAGCGTCGAGGGCGGGCTCAAGGTTATATGAAAATAATATGATCGGGGGTCTTAAGCAGCAAGGCTAATCGCAATCGGAACTTTTGGAGTATGGCAAAGACTTGCGTCTTTGATTCTTTCCGATGCGATTAGCACCTTAACGTATTAGCAAGTGGTTCCAGACCCAAAGCGTATGGTGGGGAAGTGGTTTAGGGCTTAGCCTAAGGGGCTTAGGTCCATAGCAATGAAACTTTGTTTTTTATGAAAAATTTCAAGGTTTTAAACAGATTTGGGGGTTTCGGCACAGCTCAAAAAAAGAAGTTTTAAACCATGTCAGGAGGATTTTCATGAATGGAAGGAGAAACTTATGAAAAGTAGGGAAATAATATGGAGAAAAGGGGGAGTAAATTAAGGTTAGCTATGAGTGGGAGAAAGGTGAAAAATGATGGTTTCTTCAGCAGTTTCTTACAGGAAATCAGCAGAATTAATAGGGAAAGTGATGAAGATTCTGGACAGAGGCATGAGGCCTACAAGGAGTCTTCGAGAGCCAACAAATTTTAGTAATGAAAATTTGTTCCTTGAAGGCTCAAAACAGATTTAGCCACCTTTTGGTATAACAAAATATTATAGGTGGCTAACACACTAATGTCCAGTGTTTCTCCAACCAGTCCATTCCTAATAATACATCATACGATTCCAATGGTAGAATATTTAAGTCTACCTGCAGCTGTTGTTTTTCAACTTCCAGAGTACAATTCTCAATTTTCGCAGTCACTCTGCGTTTAGCTCTGGTGGCTAGTTGAACTAACCAGGGGTTTTTAAATTTCTGCTCTTTTAAATTGCACATATCCACTAGTTTAGGGCTTACATAACTTAAACTAGCGCCAGGATCTATTAAAATCGAGACAGGTTTAGATAACATAGTACCTTCCAGTTCAATCATTGTGGGCTGGAAATCAGCCTGTCGATCCTCCAAAGCTGCATTTATACGTGGTATGTTTCGCGCCACGTCCCCCACGGTTGATGCCTCTTGCAAGTTTGCCACGTTCTCATTCTTTCTTCGTTGTGGGCAGTTCTTATAGTAGTGTGCTTCCCCACCGCCCCAAAACTGTAGGGGAGGTTTAGAATTCTACCCTTGTTTTGGTTTACTTGACGCTTCTGTGGGTTTTTCTTCAGCTGGCCACCTGATCCTTTGATGGTTCCTGTTAAACTGTTTGCTGCCAGCGTTCCGTCCTACCCCTTTGAAGTGGTTGTTTTTGCTGCTTTTAAAAGTAGAGGAATTCCTCTGACTTTTCTTGGGCTGCCAACCCTTTTCGCCATCCCCTTTGGTCTTATACTGCTGGTAACACATGCATGCCTTCCAGATAGCTTCGTCCATCGTTTGGGGGTTAACGAACTCTATTCTTCCCCTCATGGGAGCATGCAAGCTACTCAGAAATCTCTGTACCTTGGCTTTTTCCTCTCTGAGATAAGGTACATAACGTAGCAGGGAAGTAAATTTCGTGACATACTCGTCCATAGTCATTTGGCCCAGCCGAAGATCATGGAATTCCTTGGCTTTATCGTCATAAAATCTTTCTGTTAGATATTTATCCTTGAAGTACTGCTGGAATAATTCCCAGGTAATGTCCCGCTCTTCAATACTGCGAACATTCTTTACCTCCTCCCACCACAAGGTGGCTTTCTCCCGCAGCTGGTATATAGCCAATCTGGCCTTCAGATTGCTGCTATACTCATATACCTGAAAGTATTTATTAATGTTAATCAGCCAGGCTTCAGCTGCTTCCTCCGCCTCGCCATCAAACATTGGCGGTTTAATCTTGCGGAATTCCCCTTGCAGTTCAACTTTCTGCTTCTTATGATCTTGCTGATCCGACTGATTTTCTGATTCTGCCTCATTATTATTTCGGTTTCTGCTCCTATGAGAGTAGCTCTTTTCAGTTCTCCCAATGGTGTTGTTTCTGGTTTGCTGATCTTCTGCTTCCGTTGATAATTCCTTTTCTGCACTGGGTTATCGCATTTCCTAATTTTGCTTATCAGAAATACTTTTCAGAATCCTTTCCTGTTCTTGTAACAACTTTTCATTATCCTTGCGGACTCTCATCATCTCTTCCTGTAACTGCTATACAGTGTTTAGCAGAAAACCAGTTTGTTGCTGCTGTTCTTCCAACAATTTACTCGTCTTTTGATGCTGCTCCAATGTGAGTTGAACCCACATTTCTGGGTTCACGGTCTTTTGACCTTGAGTCTCATGTGGTGGCGTTTGAGCTATCCTTTCTGTCATATCTTTCTACTTCTGTTCAGTGCACTAATACATACACAGCTCTGTTAGTAGACCCTTAGGTTACCAGTGTAGCAACCGGCTCTGATACCACTTGTCACAGTCATTAACAACAATCTACACAAGAATTAAAAAAAAATTTACCAAGGACACTAACCAGTAACAAATATTTAACTTGGTGTAAATGTCATCACCATTATGTAACAAATATATATATATATAGTGTTAACATACATACATCAGCTTGTACATAATTTGGATTATAACATTTCTCATTATATGTAAATTCCTACACGGTGGTATATACATATATTTATAATCAAATATGGTACTAACATAAATATATCACTATAAATTAAATTCACATGACCGATTCCATCATATGCAACCTCTATAATTTACAAGGTGTACATCTGTACTCAACATAGAATTCGAACTTCAATGAACACATATAATTTCTGAATTGCAAGTTATCGTTTTCCACGGTTTTGGATATGTAATAAGGGTATGATTCACACGTTAATATGCCACCTGCCAACACGTCATACCATAGGTAGATGTGGCTTACCGGAATTCAATCTCCGGTGTCCAGGGTTGCAGAGAATCGAGTGTTGATCCTTTCCGTATCTGCAACTATGGATATGGAAGTAATTAGCAGTACTGATCCGGCTTTTTGGCATGGGATTCCCTCTGGACGAGGCACAGGTGTCAAAACTTGCAAAGACTACCACCCTTCCGCATTAACGCTCACGACAGATGGCTCCGGTCTCGATTTGCTGAAGATTTTACGAGGGAAACAGTTTATTTCCCCTGGTTTGCTCGGCAGGCTTTCGATTCGGCGCTTGGAGTTCCTCCATGGCGTTCGGGATGAAATTGCGCTCCTCCTCGACATTTCCGTCTTAAATCAAGTTATAATAGGAGAAGGTATGTGGAACATCCCTGCAATACCAAGCTTCGTCTGGCACACTCTACTTGCTTTGTTACATGCGTTTTTCCTGCAAATTTCATTTCATACCCAAGTTTTTATGTTGTTTGCATTGAGGTTTCCTTCGTTCTATTTACAGGGATTTCGAAAAAGAAATTCCGGATATCAGTGGATGAGATCAGGCTCTCTGGTTGCTGTTCGACGGTAAGATTTCGCACATCGAATGTTTGGTCTCTTACCTTGTGGGTTAACTCGTCTCAGTCCGAATACTGTATACTCTTTCTCGCTATTAATTGACCACGCTTTTCCTCCTACAGGTTTAACAACTCAAGCCTTCAGGTAAGCAACTGTGCTTGGTAATTTGCATGTCATTGTCTTTTAACCAGATATTAAAATCTTACTGAATAATTTCTTGGTCTAATGTGCTCGCAGGTAAATACAGACAACCCGCTTCCTCCTGCAGTTAACATTTCCTTGGCAGCTTCGGCTGAAGTTTTCTTCCATGATACAGGTACCCAGTTCAGCTCGAGGGCTCGGCTGATACTTAGTGACCCAGTACTGTTTACTTTTCTAATTTTTCTAAGCATGGCACTCGGTTATTTATCAGTCCAAACTAGGGTTTTTAAGTTTGCTGAGTTGCCGTTTAAAGTCTTGTAACTATGTCAGGGTTCTCACCCTAAGTTTTTGACAATACTCTAGTTATTAAGTTGGTTCGTAGTGGGTGTTCTTCGGAACACTACATGGATACCGTGGTGTGAAAATTCCACCATTTTCAGTACTCTAATATGTCTGTCTCAAATTTTTGTTTCACCAGCCTCATGGTTAAACTTGAACTCTATGTTTTCATGATTATATGCGATCTTTAATTTACTGAAGACGTGGTTCTACTATATATATTAATTTCCGAATGTCGAATGAAGTCTCCTCTACAGATTTTTACTGTATGTCTCTGTTATGGTTTCTTTCCACAGTTCGCATTAGTATTAATTTAGAGCTTCTGCATGCTGGTTTAGGAAAGAGTTATCTGTTTGTGTTTCTACCTAAACAACTTTAGGGTGACCGGTCCACCACCCCGACCGTGAATAGGTAAACTCTAACAGGGTTACCTGGGCAAGGGTTCGATATCACTTCGGCACCCTTCTTTGCCCTAAAAACCCCACCTACGTTTCTCTTCTATAATAATATTCTACAGATAATTTTTATCTTGGGACCAGTAACAGAGAAAAGAACCAGATAGCTTCTACATGGTAGATTTGTACATACGATTCTTATGCATACGTGTTTCCACAGAAAAATACATGAAAATAGGAGAGTTATATTAATTCCACAGGTAGTTGAACTCGAGCACATACTTAATAATACACAGTTAAACTCTTTTCCTTCTATACAGTATACACGGTTAAGTCCTTTTCCTTCTATACAGTATAAACAGTTAAATCCTTTTCCTTCTATACAATATAACAGTTAAATTCTTTTCCTTCTATACAGTAAAAACACATTCCTGGCATAGTAAAGATTATACAAATCTATTATACAAAATACTAAGAATGTAATATGCAATAGTCATTTAACCTGAGTTCCAAATAGATTAATCATGTTTGTGTACTTATCTGGGACTGGGTAATCGATTTCCAAAGCTGTGGTCCTCCCTACCAACCAGGTGAGGCCATTACGTCCTTCACCTGCCCCCTAGCTTCAGAACTCTGGGTTTAGCGTCACGGAGTTTACAGTGGAGTCCTCTCTGCTGTGACCTCTGGAATTTCCTTCCAGCCACAAGCAGGATGTCAGGCCAAAGTCAAGGGTTTCTTGAAAGATACTTCCACTGGGTTTTCCAGCTCAAGATAGTACTTTCCCCTTTCTTGCCTACACCTTGAGAACCCCCCCTCCTCCCTTGGATTTGCACTTTATCCATTCAGGAGAGGGTAATTGTTTTTTCCAAACTGTCTCCAACCACTTCCCATTCTGAGAAACTATCACCAACAGCTTTCTTTTTGAAATTCTCTTTTCCTCTCATTATTTCAGAATAATCAAAATAAAACAATAATAATCTAAAAATAGTGATTGTCTCAAAATCTCCTAATAGAGTCTTGTTTTTTCAGAAAATAAAATTAAATAACATTAAATAAAATAAACCAACTGTTTTGCTTCTTTTCTTTTAACTAGTAACTACTAGTTACTTTCTTTATGAAGCTGTCACAATAATTCATCTTAAGTATTGCTTTTTCAAGCTTGAAGAGGGATCAAATCTCTTAAGGTGCAAACCATTTTTGAAGTTTTGCACTCTAAAAAAGGTTTGCACATCAATAGATTTGATATGGATCTAAATTGGTATTATTTTAATTTATTGTAATAATTAAATTAATGATTAATGATGATAATTATAAAAGCATGTATATTTAGAAATAGAATTTCTATAATTTTAATTTAATTACTAATAATTATTATATTAGGTGTATGGTAATGATTTAACTTAGATATAATATTTTAGAATATTCTTAGTAATAATCACAAATCAAAAATTGAGATTTATTTTACAAGTAATTATAGTGTTTTTGGACTTTTACTTTAATTGATTAATTAAAGAAAAATGCCATATAAAATGACTTACATAATTTTTTTTAAACACATAATATTAAAAAACCAAAATATTAGCCCATAGTATTATAAAAAAATCTATTTAAAAATTACAAATTTCGATAATAAAACAACTATAACCTACCTCACGCGACTTCACGTACCTCAACGTCATTCTCTTCCTCTCGGCTTCTATTTACCTTTTTCTTCTCCTCTACTTACCGCCGTGTCCTACTTTTCCTCTGTTGGTCGTGTCGTCTTCACGCTTTTTCTACGAAGTTGCTCTGTGCTCTGGCGGCCAGCTGCTATTAACGACGAATTCAAAAGAGTTTGATACGCTCATCCATTCTATCCAATCTATAAATGGGTGAGGGGTTCTCGCTTCAGCTGTCATGATGTTGCAGTAAATATTTGATTGCCCACACTCGCAAAATGACGACGACCGCTAAGTATCTGATTGCCCACACTCGCAAAATTCATCTCTCAAAGCTTCTGTTCAGTCCTTTCTTGACGGGGGCATTGAGATCCGATGTTTTAGAATGCCCCAACTCCGTCAAATCGGAGGTGAATCAGACTTGGAAAATCAGGGTTTCGCTTATATTCATAAAGCTTATCCAGATTGCTGCTGTACCATTAGCCAACTTGGGCACCTGGATAGAATTCTCTTTAAATCTGCTTTCTCTGAATGGTGGATTGCTAAAAACACTATTCAGGCCTTTCACTGGTGATTTTATTTTATTGATCCTTTTCCTTTATTTTATTTTATAGTCGTTTTTGAAGCTGTAATTATTAAGAATTAAACAATTAAGATTTAATCCTCAGCCAGCATCATGAGTTATTTTATTTCTCTGTTTCTTTCTCATATCATCTAAGAGGTCTGTTTTTAATATATTGAGAAAATTTTAAAGCCAACATCATTAATTAGGGTTGGGGTGAATGTTTCTGTAATATGTTCAGGCCAAAGCATCGTAATACCAAGAAGAGGGTCCGAGATGTTTCTAAGTGTAATCGGCCTTCTTGAGCATCGCGAAAACTTGTATGAAGGCGCAACAAGCAGGGGTGTTAATATAATAGACTCAACATTAATTGAACCCGGGAATAGGTTCTATGCAGACCTTTGTGCCATGGCTTCAACTGTAGCTTATGAAAATAAACTGGTTATCAGAAACAGGGTCACACAACATTGGAAGGTAGTGTTTAATTTCCATGCATTTATTTTTAGAACATTGGAAGGCGGTAGTGTTTAATTTCCATGCATTTTTAAGTAGTTCTTAATGATTATTCATGTATTTGATTTAATAAATATTTCAATCTGATCCTCCTGCAGATGCACTTCGTGGAGTTCTTAGACTGCTGGAACGGTATATTATATGCAACCCTTTAATTAGATTCAATAATAATCTTTGATTCGGTCATTACATATAGTATATTGTTTAATTAGAATCATTCAATAATAATCTTTGATTCGGTCATAGTGATATATATATATATATATAGTAAATGTGTAAATAATTAATTTTGCGTTCATGACTAGTTCAGATCATTTGCAAAAGAAATCAACGCAGGCTTTTATATTCTGTGATAAGGAGGTGGACGCCCAACTAATAGTGATAGCCTTCAGAGGCACAGAGCCATTTGATGCAGATGACTGGGAAACAGATTTCGATTTCTCATGGTATGAATTGAGCCAAATGATCGGAAAGGTTCATCTTGGATTTCTAGAAGCTTTGGGTCTTGCAAACCGTTCACAAAACCCCCAGATCTTCGATTATAATTCCAGTGATCATGTACCAGCTGATCATGATCCTGAAAAACCTTTGGCTTATTATGTTCTTCGTAAGAAATTGAAAGAATTATTACAAGTTCACAGAAATGCAAAATTCATAGTGACAGGGCACAGCCTTGGTGGCGCCTTGGCAGTGTTGTTTCCAGCAATACTATTTATACATAAGGAAGAGACGTTGTTGGAGAAAATGTTGAGTGTTTATACATTCGGACAACCAAGAGTTGGAGATGAAGCATTCGCAAAGTTTATGAACAAAAGCATAAACGAACAGAGGTATTTTAGAATCGTCTACTGCAATGACCTCGTTCCCAGATTGCCCTTTGATGATCAAATATTTGAGTATAAGCACTTTGGTGTATGTCTTTACTACAACAGCTGCTACCATGAGAAGGTATTAATTATATTTAAATTTATACAAGTGCTCTGCTCTTCCCATTCTCATCGTCTTCAACAAGAAAATCTCGTCTCGATTCATTTGTGATTAGGTATATGTTGAAGTTAATCGTATTTGTGATTCGTTTGTTTGTTTGTTGGTTGTATGGGTACAGAATCTTCTGGAGGAGCCCAACAGAAATTTCTCGTTATTATACTTCATTCCCGTACGCATAACTGCTGCATGGGAATTGGTGCAGAGTTTATTACTACATTGCATAAAGGGAAGGGAATTCAAAGAAACGAAATTGTCGACACTCTACCGAATAGTAGGGCTTATAATTCCGGGGATTTCGTCTCATAGCCCCGTTAATTATATCAACGCTGTTAGATTGGGCCCATCCACGCTGCACCCAAATACATTCAGATCGTCTTTTGGACTGAAGAATTGAAGTAAGTTCCCGAGATCTGCCATGATCTGTTTGGCCCGTGGATTACAAATCCCATGGCTTCATTTGTTTCCTATAATAGTAAATAAATACATTCAGATCGTCTATTGCGACTGAAAATTTGAAATGAAATAATCCAGAGATCCTGGTTCCATGTTTTCAACCATTCTTATGTGGGTACAATCCATAAACAGATAATACATGAAAGTCTTCATCAATGAATGCATGCATGCATGGAACTTATTATGTGCTGTACCTTTGAAAGGACGCCCTTCTATAATGTGTCATTTTTGCCGCATCAACGATAGAGCGATAGAAGCGCATTTTTTTTAATATTAATTTCTCTGTTTAAATATTAATAATTTTGGTTGATTATACGACTTGGGTGGAAAAGTCGGAAAAGTTTTTCTCACTAAACTTTCCCACTATTGGACCAGTACATTCTCAAGAGTTGAACTTTTCACACTCAATGATTATTAAATCTCATCTTATGATATTTAATAATCAATAAGTGGCAAAAGTTCAACGCGTGGGATGGAAATTTTAATTAATTGATTTTTTTAAAAATGTTTTTAAATACATAATTGGATTCACCAATGAATGTGATAAATTTATGATTTCTATAAATTTTTTACATAATTACTATTTTTTATTAATTGTAAAAAATTATATAGAAAAATAAATATAAATATAATTTATCAATAAAAAATATATTTAAATACACTTTATACATATAAAATAATTTATAAGAAAATATTGATTAATATAATCTAAATTACATTAATTAACATTATATATATTAAAAAAAATGATATGAGCTTAGATCTATCTTATCTTTGAATATATCAAGTCTTTACATGGATCAAATCTTTTTTACAATTTTCTTTTCACTGTAAAATAAGTTTTAATATGAAGAGATTTTATCCTTCTTGATACTTTGTAGATCCAAAGTTAAGATGGATTTAGACCAGTTTAATTTCTTTTTTTAAATATGTCATATTCCACGTAAATATTTTGGGTCAATACCATAGATTCTCAATACCATGGACTATTTTTATTTTTTATTATTATTTTATTTTAATAGGGTTATTTTTAATTTGTTATTTTTTTTTACCTAGTTAAAATGTTTATATTACATTATATTAAACTTTTAATTTAATTTGTTTGTTTATTTCTATATGTATTTTTATTTAATTTGACTTAGTCAAAATGTGAAACATTACATTACAACGTCTCTCCCATTCTAGGCTGGAGAGAGGATACTCCATTCCAAAAAGGCTATGGGAGCAAAAATTTATTTTAAAAATCAATCAAAATTTTTTGTTTAACCTCTTTTCCTATTTCCTTACACAACTACTATGTTATAATTTATATTTAAGTTCAAAATATTTCAAAAATAATTTGACATATATTTTCCTCCGCCATGCTAAGTCTACCAAGGCATACATAGTCTGAACCAATGATCTCTTAGGAGGAAACACATGCCCTTCAAACCATTAGGCCCACTCAAGCTATATGAAAATGATAATACAATATTATCAAAAATATAAATGTTGTTTTTTCAATATCATTTTTATTCATCTAATTAAAAAAATTAATATTATTTAATTTAATAACATTATAAATATTAACTCTTCAATGGAGGCGATGAACATCGAAAACAACAATCAACACGGGGTATTAAACCCCACACAATTGGAATTTGAATGAAGTGTGTCCAGGAAGAAACTTCAGACACGGGTTAGTGAAGCTTCGCGAAGGAGCAATGGTTATATAACTCATTTGGGTCATGGTAAGCAATAACAGAGGGACTTTTGGCATGGAGAGAGCGTTGCGAGTGATTAAACTGGTTTATGGTTCGTAAGGCAACTCCCTTGTTCAACCATACCCTACCTCCCTATTCACAACAACTTCAAATTTCAGTAATGCACAGGCTGCTCGTTCAAGTTTGTAGTTTGGGACCCTGGATCTAAAGCGTTTGGTGACATCAATGGCAAAATTAAGGACAATATAGGCACTATTGCTCTAGAATTGATCGTGAGAGTTCCTTCTTCCCTTGGGGTTCAAGTTTTACTCATCAACATTTGTGTTTATATATTTTGTATTGCCCTGACATTGTTTTTTTCTCGCTCACAGGGTGGTGGTTTGACTCGAACACAAGGTTGAAAGGGTCAATGAATGCATGCGAAGATTGCGTTGGTTTGTGGTGGATAGATAATGTGTGCGGTACCTTTGGAAGGACGCCCTTATATAATGTGTCGCATCAAGGATAGAGCGATAGAAGTGCTTTTTTTTTAATATTAATTTCTCTCTTTAAATATTAACAATTTTGGTTGATTTCTCGCCATTTTTATTATTATTTTATTTTAATAGGGTTGTTTTTTATTGGTTACTTTTCTTATTTAATTAAATTTTTTACATTATATTAAATTTTTAATTTAATTTTTATTTTTATTTCTATGTAATTTCATCTAGTCGAAATATTAAACATTACATAACAATATCTCTTTTCTAGGAGAGAGTTTATATAGGCACAAAATTATATTTTAAAAATCAATCTAAAATTTTTGTTTAACCTCTTTTCCTATGTCCTTACACAACTACTATGTTATAATTTATATTTAAATTAAATATATTTCAAAAATAATTTGATATATATTTATTGTAATTTTTTTTTTTTTTTTATAGTAAACTATTTTTTATTTATTTATTGTAAAATATATATATTTTTAAATTATTGGAAGCTTAGTCTCATATTATTAATAAAAATATTATCAAAAATATTAATATTGTTTTTTCAATATCATTTTTATTTGTCTAATTAAAAAAATTAATATTATTACCTCTTCAATGGGGGCAATGAACATCGAAAATGAAAATCAACATGGGGCATTAAGCCCCCCACACACTTGGAATTTGAAAATTCAAACGCGGGTCTGTGAAGCTTCGTTTTGGTAAATACCACCAAGCCAACAAATTCCATAAGAATGAGGCCAATAATATTCTAAAAAGAAACACGCCAAGATATAATTAATAAAACTTTTCAACTTTATATATATATATATATATATATATATATATATATATATATATATATATATATATATATATATATATATATATATATAACACATAAAAATAATTTTTAATATTTTTTATTTCAACCTTTCTATAAACCTAGAGCCCTAATTAAATCAATTTTCTGCAAGACAAAAAGTGGTTTTCTTACTGCGAACATGTTTAGCGGTTTGCCATCTTTGAATGAGCAGCTTGGCCAACTAGCTAGCCCTAGTCCACCTAGCACCTCGAAAGAGAATATTAGCAGGAAATGCATCAACCAGAAAGCGACAGAAACTAGTTTTGTATTAGGGGTGGGATTTCGTTTAAACGACATTTCAATGATGACTTAATGTATTGTAGTCAGAAATTTTCCAGCCAAAGAATGAACATGGAGGTACTGAAACACTGGTCTGCTAGTACTTTTCAATATTTGATGGGTTATTTACCGAAATGTATGATTATGGCAAATGACCGGTTGGCATGGACTATGAACTCGCCAAAGGATGCAAACAAGTTACTGGAAGAACATTTGTTTTTGGGTTCTCAAGCCCCCTTCTTGAAAAAATATCATTTGAAATTTGACACACGAACTAAGAATTTGGAGGTTACTCCGGTCTATGTGTGTTTATCAGGGTTGTGTTTGATGTTTTGGTGAGATGTTGTGTTTTGTGATTGAGAATTTCTTTGAAGCAAAACAATTTTTTATGGATACAAGTTATATGGGCACGGCCCAGATTCTGGTAGGGCTTAATGTGACAAAGGGTTTGACGGATTTCATTACAATTTCACTTGGGGACTCCATTATCAAATAACACCTTGATTATGAGGGTATCCCTTTTCATTGTGGCCGCTATCATACTTATAGACACCTAGGGATTGACTTTCCAATGATACACAGACTCAAGAGGTGGCTCCTAAAGGTTGCATCCACTAGTCTAGAAGACATGGTTTCAAAAGCAATGGTAGAGGTGAGCAAAGAATTAGAAGAGGTGCCAATGTTTCTTGATGAAGTCCCTATGTCAACGAAAAGTGGGATAAAGTACATGGAGATGTAGATGGGTATCTCAAAGTTTTCGGTTCTGATGACCACTTCTAGTATGGTTATTGGTTCCCCTTTTCGTGTCCCTTCTGTTCATGAACTCTTCAATAAACAATTCAATAATTTAGGGTTGCGCTGCAAATTGAGTTGGGATACCCCAATCTACGGGATTTTGATTTCTTCCCCTTCCTACTTACCTTCTATTGCACTTTACAGTCATTGCCACTTCTGTGTCCCCATCACGCACCTTGTTCCTCTCCTTCCTTGGGGCTTGCCCACTCTTCCTATAACCTCAAGCCTCACCCTCCCCTATTCTCTTTCTCCTAGGACTCTCAAGAACCCTCCTTCCACTTTCTGAATATGCGTGGCGGTCTTGGCTGCATTGAGTCGTCTCATCAAGTCCAACAGGTTTGAGGTAAAAAAATGAATATCTACATAGAAATATCAAAGGCTTCAACATAAATTTGTTTGGGTAAACAAAAATATATAGTCAGGACCATTGGATCCATGGCCCCTTTGGGGGTTTCCTCAGGATTATTCTTTCTCTCAATATTTATGGACTGCATAGCCACATACAAGCAATGGCCTTGTAGTGCCTTGCAACAAAGATGATAGGGTCACATGCTCTTTTTTGCAAGAATTTATGATGGAGGGAGAAAATTTGGTTTTTGAGTTGTCCCATATATTTAAAGGTTGGGAATTCATGTTTATAGATGTAGTGGGAAAATATGGGGGACTTATATATGGCTGGAAATCACCTGATTATATTTTGTGATTTGCTTGGGCCACCTGGCATGCTCTGGTGGTAGATATTTGGTCTCAAAACTTGGACATTTGTCACTTTGCAACATTTATGGCCCCTTTATTGACATAAAGCCTTTTTGGGAGAATTTACAGTCACTACACTTATCTCACCCACATCCTCTCATGTGGGTGGGGATTTAAATATCTCCTTGGGTCTTGGGGAGATTTGGGGATTTGTAACTTGAAGGGATCTAGATGAGGATTTTTCATTATTCTATTTGAGAAATAGAGGATGATCGATCCTTTACTCGCGAAGCTTCTCTGACACAGAGAAAAAATAGAATCAAATTTGATATGATTTCTAAGTGATTGGGTCGTTTTATGGTGGTTAAGGAGCTGGTGGATTCATTTTTTCATATTGAACAATGGGTTTCCTCCTTGGGGGCCTTTTGACCATTGTCCCAACATCCTTGAACTAAATTCTGTAGGTCAAAATTCCCCCTCTCATTACAATATTAATCCCCATTGGTTGGAGTATCCCTCCTTCATTCAATAACTCTAAGATGGTTGGAGCTTTAACGCATAGATAGTCAGACATATCCCCCCTTACACTTCCAAGAAAACCTAAAAAGGGAAAAAATACTTCTATTTCATGGGCTTAAAGAAATAAAGAGATGGATTCCAAGTGAATGGTAGAACTGTAATCCAAAATTAAAGACCTCTTAGAGTGTGAAGATTCTAGAATTGACTTTGAGGATCAAAAATATCTTCTTCTTGACCTAGAAATGCAAAGCAAAAACATTATTTTAGATAGGAAAAAGGACCGGAGTACAAATTGCAGGGCTCTTTGGCTCTAGGTGGGAGATGAACACACTAAATTATTTCAAAAAATTCCCAATCATATGAAAGAGATAAAAAAATTGTGGTTAATAGATAGGGAAGATGGCTCTGAGACTAACTCTTCCCAGGAAATTTCTAAGATAGGGGTCTCTTTCTTTATGAACCTATTTAAAAATAATTGTGGAGTTAACATTGATCACATCCTCAAATTTTCTTTCCATTTCCCCATATTTGTGGAGGATGTCGATAATGACTTTCTCATCCCATAAATCACAATGGAGGAGTTGGAAACTACATTGAATGGTTTTCCAAATGGTAAAACTCGAAGTCGAGATGCCTTTCCTATCGGAATTTTCATAACCTACTTTGAGATCATTATCCACAATATTCTTCAACTTGTGGAATACTCAAGGCTAAATGGGCATGTTTTTGGTCCCTCTAATTCCACTTTCATAGCCTCAATCCCAAAAATTGACAATCCTACTTGTTTTGCGATTTTATCCATATATCCCTTTGTAAGTCTATCTACAAAATTATTTCTAAGATTAATGCCTCGTGTATAAAAAACATTGTCTTTGATAATGTCTCTACCAAAAAAAATAGTTTTCTACATGGCAAGAAATTCACGATGTCATTAGCATTGCCTAGTAAAGTCTCCATTCGATTAAAAAACAAAGGAAGTAGGTGGTTGTCTACAAACTGGATCTTTCTAAAGTTTTTGACTAAGTAAGCTATATTTTGATTTGTATCCTCCTTCTACATCTTGGGGTTCATCAAGATTTTGTGGCCTGGATCTATGACTTGCCGGAGGATGCCAATAAGTTATTGGTGCAAGAAACATTGGTTTTGGGGTTCTCAAGCCCTCTTCTTGAAAAAATGACATTTAGACTTTGATGCCTGAGCTAAGAAATTGGAGGCAACCTCAATCTGGGTGCATTTTTCGATATTGCCTCTAATATTTTGGTCAAATTATGTGCTCTGGGAAATTGGAAATAAATCCACGCATTTCTTTGAAGCAGACAACTTATATAAGAATATAGGTTATATGGGCATGGACCAGATTCTTGTAGGACTTAATATGACAAAGGGTTTGGTGGATTCCATTAGAATTTTGTATGGGGACACCATTATCAAATAACCCATTGACTATGAGGCTATACCCTTTCATTGTGGTCACTATCATACTTATGGACGTCTAGGGTTTGATTTTCCAATGATATACAGACTCAATAGGTGGCTCCCGAAGGTAAAATCCCTTTGTCTGGAAACCATGGCTTCAAAAGAAATTATAGAGGTGAGAAAAGTGGTAGCAGAGGTTCGAAAGATGCTTGATGAAGTCCCCGTGTCAGTGGAAAATGGGATACATGACATGGAGATGCATATAAACATTTCACAGTTTTTGGTTCAGGCAGCCACTTTTGGTATGGTTACTAATTCCCATTTGCATGTCCCTTTTTCTCATGAACTCTTGAATCAGTAGTTCAAAAATTTACGGTTTGGTTGCAATTCGAGTTCGGATATCCCAATCTATGGGATTTTTATTTCTTCTTCTTCTTTCTCACCTTCTATTGCACATTCCAAGTCATTGCCACTTCTGAGTCCCCCTCATGCCCCTTTTCCCTATCCTTCCTTGGGGCCTCCCCACTCCTCCTATAACCTCAAGCCTCAGCCTCCCCCATATTCTTCCTCCTAGGACTCTTAGGAACCCTCTTGTCACTTTCCAAATATGGGTGGGGGTATTGGTTGCCTTGAGTGCTTTCTTGAGGTTCAACATGTTCCAGGTAGAAAATCAAATATCTCCAAGGAAATATCAAAGGATTCAATAGAAATCAGGTCGGTTAAACAACAATCTATAGTAGGGGTCCTTAGAGCCATGGCCCCTTTAGGGTTTTCCTCATGATTCTTCTTTCTCTTAGTATTTAGGGACTAGCTAGCCCCATAAAAAATATGGCCTTGTGGTGCCTAGCGGAGATGATAGGGTGAGATGTTTTTTTTTTGCATGAATCAATGATGGAGGTAGAAATAACGCCTTTTCAATTGTACCCTATCTTCAAAGGCTGGGATTTTTTGTTTATAGATGCAATGGGAAAATATGGGGGACTCATATCTATCTAGAAATCATCTAATTATATTTTGTGATTCGTTTGGGCCACCAAGCATGCTCTAGTGGTCAATATTTTGTCTCAAATCTTGGACATTCATTTATAACTTTGCAACATTTATGGCCCCTTTATTGATAAGAAACATTCTGGGAGAATTTATTGTAGAAATTTGTTGAATAATGAAGATTTATCCACCAATATTATCCTAGTCATACACTAATTCGAATTCATGCATAACGCATAACCTCTTCTACAATTGATCATCAATATGCGGAAATAGAAACAGTCGCATGCACACATAAACACAATATGTAATGGGGAAAGCTTATAGCTGAAAACCCCCAGCTATTTTGTATATTATAATAGAAGAGAACATGTAACAATCTCAATACAATACTCCTCACAAGTACTCAGTACTATCTCCAAAAGTTACACACAAACTAGCTCAGTTTTGAACAAGTCACAGGTTCAAAACTCATCCACTATTTGCTTGCCTCTATTGCGCAATCCAAGTTGGTGTAATGAGAGATCCAAGTTAGAATCTCCTATTGGGTGCTCCAAAATCATTGGCACATCTCCCAGCCAGCAATCTTCAGAAGGTATTAACTGATAGTTACAGACTAACAGTAATCTCACCTTTGCCCACTTCACTGGTCTTCAACAATAACTGTATCATACATTTCCTAGAAGCCAACTGACATGTCTAGTTGAATACGAAGACATGGTGAAATTGAACATATTTAATTCACCCCACTATCTCTAGTGTATTAGCCAAATAAAACTAAACACAATCATAGTTCAACTAAGTTAACCCAAACACAACTCCACCAACTGTCTCATCAACTCCACCAAACTCCACCACTTGAGTTCTATCTGAAGTCAACCATGCATGAGCTCACTAAACCCCTAGGAATAGTGTAATTCCTTTTTCATATGCATGGGCCACATCCGTAGCTCCAACTGAAGTGTTGTAAGAGGATAAACTGAAGTTTATAGTCCAAATATTATTAAGGGTAAATAATATTTAACTTTTCTATTTTTAGCCTGGCAGTCTAAAAATAGACTCCACCCAAATGTCTAAAAATAGAGGTCCATATATTTTTACCAACTCGACCAATCATCCAAGAATAGCATGTTGAAACTCCTAGACCATGCTTCATGTGTCTAAAAATAGACATAGTCTAAAAATAGACTTTGCGCCAAAAATAGCCTGCGGGCCCACTTAGTGAAGGCGACTTCATTTCACTAAGATACATCATCTTATTGCATTTTCAACACTCCCTCCCAACAAGATATGGATTATCTGCAACCCCTATCCTGCCTCTGTGGAATTCGAATTTTCTCCTGGTGAGCGCCTTCGTCAAGATGTCAGCATCCTGATCCTCCGTGGGAATATATGAAAGTAACATGATTCTCCGCTGCACACAATCTCTGATATGATGGTACCCGATGTCGATGTGTTTGGATCTATCATGAAATACTGGATTAGCCGAGAGTTTAATGCAACTCTGGTTATCACAATAAATCACAGTAGGCTCCAAGTGCGACCCGAACAATCCGACGAGGATCTTCTTCATCCAAATAGCCTCGCATGCAGCCAAGCTTGCTGCCATGTACTCGCGCTCGTCGAATCGCGAGGCCACGGATCTCTGCCTGCATTTTTAAAACCCGCTCGTCGACCCGATACTAATGATCCCTCCAGATGTGCTCTTTATGTCCGTTGGGCTCCCTGCCCAATCTGCATCCGTGAAACTGCATAGCTTCACCTCATCCTCCTGTCTGTACCACAAACCATATCTCGATATGCCTCTAAGATAACGTAATACATGCTTTCATTCCTTCTAGAAGAGCTTGGTAGGCTTAACCATAGCTTGCAAAAGTTGGTTAATAGCATAGCATATATCAAAGTATGTATTGACCAGATACATAAGCGACCCCACCAACTGTCGGTAAACAATGGCATCCACTACCTCTGTCGAAGTAGCATCCTCCTTCCTCCATCCACCAGGAAGAGGAGTATCAACAGGCTTGCAGCCATGCATGTTGAACTTCTCCAGTATCTCCCGGACATACTTACCCTGAGAAACAAACAGTCCACCACTGAGCTGCCAAATTTCCAATCCCATGAAATAATGAAGGAGGCCCAAGTCCTTCATCTCAAACTCTTTTGCAAGATCCTCCTTGCATGAGAGTATCAATAGCTCATCACTTGTCAAAATCAAATCATCTACATAAAGTACAATGATCAGCAACTTACCCTCCACCACAATCTGGTATAGGTTAGGATCCGCCTCACTCTTGGAGAATCCAAGTCTGGTGAAATAACTATCTATCCATGTGTACCAAGCACGAGGTGCTTGTTTCAACCCATACAACGCTCTCTTGAGCCTGCACACATGCGACTCACTGCTGAAGATCTCGAAACCTTCAGGCTGCTCTATGTACACCTCCTCCTCAATGACTCCGTTGAGGAACGCAGTCTTCACATCCATCTGATGGATGTGCCATCCCATCTGCGCTGAGAGAGCTAGGATCGTCCGTATGGAAGAGTACCTTGTGACAGGTGCAAAGGTCTCCTCATAATCGATCCCCTCGATCTATGAGAAGCCACGGGCAACAAATCTTGCCTTGTACTTCTCCACACTCCCATCAGCCGCCTGCTTCACTTTGTAGATCCATCGCGAACCCTACTCCATCGTATCTTGCCAGGGACAATCTCCTGCGAATACTTCGACAATCGAATCATACTCTTCCACCATGGCATCTACCCATGCGGGTTCCTCCACAGCTTCCTCAAAAGAGGATGGCTCCATCACGACACATTGACTCACAAGAGCCATGTATCCATTGTACCGATCCTGTGACTGCCTCTGTCTGCGCTATGCTGTAGGTGGTCCTACAACCTTCTTTGCATCTTGAGCCAGTCGCTCATCTTCTGTAGTGCGCATGCGCCCTCTGATGGTTGGTGCTGCATGGGTGGTTTCTTCCACCTCCTAAACTTCCTCTCGTGGCTGATCCACATCCGGAAGCTCCTCCTTAGGAACTAACAACTCCTCATCTGCATGCAAGTGTAGTTCCCTCTCAAGCGAACACTGCATGGCTTTCTCCTCCTGAAACTTGATGACCCCCCCCCCCCCCCCCCCCGTCGGTGACACAAGCCACATCGACCGTGAAAAAATACACACCTATAGTTTGGGTGTATCGCCACTCCTAAAAATATCCCAACCTTCTCGCACAATAGTCTAAATAAGGCCCTTCGTCACATGCATGTAGACAGGAGAACCAAAAATCCGCAAATGGGAAATATCAGGCCTCTTTCCAGAATAAGCCTCCTCCGGTGTACTCATGCCAAGAACCTTGTGAGGACAACGGCTCTGCACATACACTGCTGTATTGCATGCCTCAGCCCACAAGTGAAGGGGTAGGCCCTGATCATGCAACATCGCCCGTGCAGCACCCACGATCGTTCTGTTCTTCCGCTCAGCAACCCCGTTCTGCTGTGGGTTATGGGGTGCGATGAGCTCTCTCCGAATCCCTTCTACGGTACAAAAGTCCTTGAATTCAGTAGAGATGAATTCACCACCATTGTCACTCCTAAGAGCCTTCACATGCTTCCATGATTCCTTCTCAACCAGCGCCTTGAATTCACAGAACTTTGAATATGTCTCGCTCTTCTTCTACATGAAGAAGATCCAACGCTTTCGAGAGAAATCATCAACAAAGATCACATAGTACTTGTGCTTTGCTGTCGAAGCTACTGAGAAAGGACGACACACGTCTGTGTGAACTCTCTCAAGGATCGTCGTGGCGCGACTATCCTTCTCGTGAAAGGTGGCTTTCACATATTTTCCCAAGGTACACCTTGCATCGATCTCTGATCGAAGGCAGAGTGCTCCTTAGGAAACTTCCGCAGAAATTCGTCGGCAGATTTCGCGTGCTCCATGGTAAAGGTGGCCCAATCTCCGGTGCCATAGCTCGCCATCATCCCGGCTCACCACTTCTCCTGCCTTGCATGCCATTGCTGCGTAGCCATCTACTTGAAACTGATAAAGGTTCTTGACTCGAACCCCTATCTTCTGGGTCTCTCCAGTTGTCTTACTGCGCAGGAAGGCCTTTCCCTCGCTGAAGACCACATCATACCCCTTGTCTTCCAACATCACCACAGAGATCAGATTCTTCATCAATCCTGGAACATGCCCTTACTTTCTTCAACACTATATTTACTTAGACTCCTTCTCAAGGAGAAAATGAAAGGCACTGAGGTCGGCCACACTGTGATCCACTATTGCCACTATCCTTGCCACGCACTCCAAGATATTTTTCCTCCAGATCTGAAAACAGATCCCGATCTCCTGTCATGTGAAATGACGCACCATTGTCCAAGAACCATACTGATCCCATAACACTTGAGACCAAGCATGCAATCAGTGAAAAATCCAGTTCAAACTGGGAGGACAATGCCTCTCCCACTGCAGATCCAGCAACCTTCTTATTTTTCTTCTTCTGCAGACAATTTGTGGCATAGTGTCCGTGCTGGTGACAGTGAAAACACTTCACCTTTGACATGTCTTGCTTCTTGCCTTTTACACCAGACTGAGAAGCTTTCTTGCTCTTCCCCTTCTTTTCTTTGGCAGCCAAAGCGCAATTCTCTTCATCAAATGCCTTTGATGAAGATCCATCCCTGGTAGTCCGCCTTATCTCCTCTTGCATGAGATCCGACCAAAGTCGCTCCCATCCCGGCAACTTCTCCCAACCATTGACAGAGTCCTGATAGGAATGCCAACTCTTCGGAAGACCAAGGAGAGCTAGGTCCACCAAGTCCTCATCATCAATAGTCACCCCCACACTTCCCAGCTCATCTCTGCATTGAGTGAACTTCCTGAGGTACTTGGCGATACTGTCGCCTTTCTCCATGTTAATGCTTCTGAGTTTATCCTTGAGCGCCAGCTTCCTTTGGTCGCTCTTGCTCTGGAATATATCTATCAACGCTTTCCACATCAAATATGGAGAAGATTTTCCATGCAGGCTGGATACAATGTGATCCTTCATGCCCTCCAACAGAATCCTTCGACATTTCGCCAGCTTCTTTTGCCAAGCCTCAACTTCAGCAGGATCAGTAGGCTTTTGGACATCCATATCTATGAACTCCTTCATCCCATTATCATCTAATACCGCCTCCATCCGGTCTTTCCATGCAACATAATTCGAACTGCCCTCAAGGGCATACTCGAGTTGCAAACCGTTGAAAGACATTTCAACTCCGGCACCAAGAAAACAATCTGCTGCAAAATTCGAATTCCAAGCTCAAAAATCAAATGCTTCTGGATCTATGAGAACAAATTATTTCTAGCACAGAGATTGACTGTCGGGGCATTTACTGGATATGTCACCTTTCAAAGAAAGGATGGATCCAGAGGCTACCTGGCCCGTTACAGACTCTGTCTACTGAAATAATTGTAATCACTGTAATAGATCCTAATGATCAATTCGCTCTGATACCATGTAGAAATTTGCTGAATAATGAAGATTTATCCACCGAGATTATCCTGGTCATACACTAATTCTAATTCATGCATAACACATAACCTCTTCTACAATTGATCATCAATATGCGGAAATAGAAACAGTCGCATGCGCACATAAACACAATATGTAATGGGGAAAGCTTATAGCTGAAAACCCCCAGCTATTTTGTATATTATAATATAAGAGAACATGTAACAATCTCAGTATAATACTCCTCACAAGTACTCAGTACTATCTCCATAAGTTACACACAAACTAGCTCAGTTTTGAACAAGTCACGGGTTCAAAACTCATCCACTATTTGCCTGCCTCTACTACGCAATCCAAGTTGGTCTAATGAGAGATCCAAGTTCGAATCTCCTTGGCTTGATCTGCGCAATCCTCATTGGCAATCTCCTCCAATGCTTGTGCCAATCTCATGCACAAATGATGTCACAACTAATAGCAATCTCACCCTTTCATCTACCTCTTCCACTGGTCTTCACTGAACTGTCCATGCACTGCAGTCAACTGATGTGTTCTTTAGTTGAATAATGAGTTAATATTTAGTGAATTAAATAATATTTAATTCACCCCACTCATCTCTAGTGTATTAGCCAGTTAAACTAAACACAACTAGTTCAACTAAATTAACTTGAACACAACTCCACCAACTGTCTCATCGACTCCACCAAACTTCGCCACTTGAGTTCTAACTGAAGTCAACCATGCATGAGCTCACCAAAACCCTAGGAATAGCATAATTCCTTCCGCGATGCATGGGCTAAATCTCGTAGCTCCAATCAAGTGTCACAAGAGGATAAACCGAAGCTTATAGTCCAAATATACAAGGAATAATATTTGACTGACCTATTTTTAGACAGGCAGTCTAAAAATAGACTTCGACCTGTATGTCTAAAAATAGATGTCCATCTATTTTTACCAACTTGACCAATCATCCAAGAATAGCATACTGCAACTCCTAGACCATGCTCCATATGTGTAAAAATAGACTTTTCACCAAAAATAGCCTGCGGGCCCACTTAGTGAAGGTGACTTCATTTCACTAAGCTCCATCATCTTGTTGCATTTTCAACATTTATAGTCACTACACTTGTCTCACCAACATGCTCTCATTTTGGGTGGGGATTTGAATATCGTCTTGGGTCTTGGGAAATTTTTAGGGCACGTAGCTTGAAATGACCCATATGAGATTTTTTTCATCGATCTATTTGAAAAATGGAGGATGAACTATCCTTTGACCTTAAAGCTTCTCCCCACGTGGAGGAATAATAGAAGTGGATCGGATAGATTTATTAAGTGATTGGATTGATTTTTAGTGGCTGGGGAGCTAGTGAATTCATGTTTTTGTATAAGGCAGCAGGTTGGCTCTTGGGGGCCTTCTTACCATTTCCTTGTCATCCTTGAACTAACTATAGTTTGTTGGTCAAAATCCCCCCTCCCATTTCAAGATTAATTCCCATTGGATGGGGAATCCTTCCTTCATTTAGAAACTCCAAGTTGGTTGGAGGCTATACTGCCTAGATAGTTAAACACCCTTCCCCTTGCCCTTCTAAGAAAAGCTCAAAAGGGAAAAAAATAATGTTATTTCATGGGTTTAAAGAAAGAAATATATGGAATTGAAGTGACTAGGCTACTTGTAATCCAAAATTAAAGACCTCTTAGAAAGTGAGGATTATGGTTTTTGGCTTCGAGGATCATAAACCTGGAAAAGCAGAGACAACAAATTCTTTTGGATACGGAAAAAGGAGTGAAGGATAAAAGGCATGGAACTTTGGTGCATATTCCATTACAAGCAATTTTTTTTATGCATTTACTATAACCGCTACTAAAAATAGAAGGTATTATTCTAGCCTTCACATTCTCTTCGACAAGAAAATCTTGTTTCATTTTTTAAAGATTTTGTTATAGGTTCGAACTCACATTCATATTAAATGGTTTGTTTTTTGAAAATATATTTGGGAGTAGCCCAACATAAATTTCTGATTATTATATTTCATTCCCATACAATTAAATGTTGTGTGGGAATTAGTGTGGTGTTTATTTTGGAAATACACAAAAGGAAGGGAATTCAAAGAAATGAAATTGTCGACACTCTTCAAAATAGTAGGGCTTATGCTTCTGAGGTTTTCATCTCATAGCCCCATAAATTATATTAATGTTTTTAGATTGGGCCCATCCACGTTGAACCCAAATACATTCGGATCGTCTTTTTGACTTAAGAATTCTCAAGGGTGCTTCTAATTCTCTCCATGCACAAAAAACCTGAAGGGAAAAATGTTTTGGAAGGAAAAGTGTCCTACAAAATCAAATTTTTTATGTGGCATATGATAAAGAATAAAGTATCGACCTCGGTCAACCTTTAGAAACATTCTTTACAGGGCCTGGAAAGATGTGCTTTGTGCCATTTGGAGGGAGAATCAACTCTCCGTATTTTTTTCTTTTGTCTCTTTTCAAAGACAGTTTGGTTGGAGATGCGTCATATTTTGTAGCTGAATCTTATTTGGGAATGATAACATATTGAATCTTTTCTATATATATGGTATTTGGGACATATTCCAAATAAATATAAGGATATCCCATTTTTTATGCATGGGGAATATGGCTAGAGCACAATAGGGACAATTTTGATTTCGATCCCTCTGTGGATGTCAAAGTGGAAACTCAATGTCTTGCAATCCTAAATTCTAATGCACATGTCCCAACCTCTCATACATACTCCTTGTCTATGGATATTCTAACCAAACTCATTTCATATTTCTTTGATGGTGCAACCTAGATGAGCTTTCCAAAAGTTGTGGAAGGGGGTATACTATATTTCGCAGATACACACTCGGGTCTCCTTTAACACTAGTTTGGGACCTGCTACAAACAATCGGGTAGAACTGAAAATGCTTAAACTTCTTCTCCAACTTTCTCTTGAACATAATCTCAATCAACTACATGTTTATGAGGACTCTACTTTGGTCATAATTTGGATGAAATTACTTTATATGATTTTTTTTTCTCCTTTATCGCTTTTCATAAATATTCAGAACATGAATACTATATTTTTTTCACAAAAATTTTGATCATGTCTACAAGCACTAAAACCAAGTTGCAGAATCCCTAACAAAGGAGAGTCCATAATTTCCTCCAGACTCTATTTGGTCACAGTTAGGATATTTCGACACATAGGAAATTGGCTTCTTTTGTGTCACCTTTGTAAATCATTCATTCCTATGCCAATTTATTCTTAAGGGGGGGTGTTAGGATATTTCGACACACAGGAAATAGTTAAGTATAACTTGGTCTAGTGTAGAGTTATGAAAAGTGTGTTTATTTACTACGTACATTTGTAACTTATAATCCGACGATCACGATTTGTAGTGATCCGACGGTTCACTTTCTCCTTGGTATTAACGACACTTGATCTATGTCTTAACACCCGATTGGTCCATGATATCTATTTAAAGAGCATGGAGGGTCACTTTTCCGGTAGCTGTTTATGAGAGAAACATATGTAAACATTCTTTTCATATTCATAAATTGCGTGAAGTGGCCACATTGGCTCAGGCCGTGGACTGTTTCCCTCTTCGAGGGCTTTAACCACATGATATATTGCTGTACTAATTTGTGATATGTTTGTGAGCGGGGACCTTTGGTTTTTGATCTAAGGAACTTACCCTGTAAATTCCTACATGGTATCAGAGCTATTTTGAGGGCCACATCTGTTGTTGATCCAAATCCGAAGCCAGTTTGACTGCATGAGACTGTCATTTTCTAGATATGCTATTTCTGAACCTTTTTGGGCTTGGAGAATAGCTCTGTTATTTCTGGAACCTCTGTTACAGTGAGGAACCCCTTTTGTTTCATGCGAAAAGGTTTATGTTTGCCCAAGTTATGTCATTTTAGATCTGGAGGTATAAAGTATCTGTTTTGCAGTTATATTTATTAATCATTTTGTTTATTTCGGTTCCCTTTGTTTATTTCAATTTATATTTTTTCTATTGCCAGATCTATACCCTCTTCTCTGTGTATACTCTTTTCTTTGCGTTGTGTGCGATCTTGGCAAATCAGAATCAGGAAGACAATTTTTTTTTTGCTACGTATGCTCTTTCCCCATGTCTTTGTGTGATCTTGGGAAATCAGAAATAGCAAAAAGGGATAGTTGTTGGTAAGGCTAACCAAAAATATAAAATTCTATCGCAAGGGTAGTATTTAAATTTTTTGTGCTCGGAATTTTTTGTTTTTTTACAGGAAAAATAATGCACAGCGAAGAGTGAAAAAAAAAAACCCTTCCTCCTTTCAAACAATTACAAAATTCTTTTACTAGCTCACTTGGTGTAAAATTAGTTTATGAGAATAGAGGTCTTGTGTTCAAGTCTCTTTCTCAAGTTTCTTTTTCTAAAAAGGTTTTTGTTAAAGAGGTGGGATTTTTTTAAAAGTAGAACTTCATCATCAAATTTCAACCATTCATGTAACTATTCGGCATCTATAATTTAGGTTTTTCAAAAAGGCATAACTTCTTCATCTGGAAGCCGTTTTTTGACCCATTTTTTTTAATCAACCTAAGTTTTCAAGATATTTCCATTGGAGAAGTTTGTTTTAGCCATTTTCAGCTTCAGTTTTTAAAAAAAATGGAAAGTTCTTGCCCGGTTATTCTTAACAACACCAGTTATTTCCAATGGGTACCTCACATGGTAGATTTATTTAGAATTAAAGGGCTTTATAGATTAGCCACATGACAAGAAACTAAACCTATCGATAGAGATAAAGCCGTTGAAAGGGAAAATAAACAATATCAAGCACGAGGGTTGATAGGAATGTCCATTTCTCAAGATCTTCGATTTCATATCCTTGAAATTGACACCTATAATGAAGCCCTGAAAAAACAAAATACTATTTTTGGAATTCAAAATCAAATCATGGCCCACCAGCTTGAAAATGAGTTGCTTACTTTGGACCCTAATAATTTCTCTTCTATTGAATATTTTTTGTCCAAATTCAAGACCCTTAGACTTCTTTTAGAAGGTTGTAAGGTCAAAAAGGAAGATGGTAGCCTCATCTATTCCATTCTTACTAAGATTGGCCCTGCATACTATGTATTTTTTTCCACCTTCCATTCAACTAGAGAAGCCCTCATTTCTCAAGTAACATCCTACAAGAACCCCTCTTTTGATGCCTTATGCGATTCTTTGATAAGAGAACAAGAAAAATTCTTACACCTAGGTCTTAAAACTTCTGGAAACGCTTCTAAGAAAGCCTTAGCAGCCCAACAACAACCATATCAAAAGAATCCCAAGAAAAAATATCCTAAGAAGTATGGTCCTAAAGAAAACAAGGGTCCTAAGCAATTTCAACCACAAACTGAAAAAGAAACTCACCAAACTAATAAGGAAACTAAAAAAAATGGAAGAAAACAGATAGACATTGCAACTTTTGTAATCGTGATGTCCATGTAGAGTCCAAATGTTTTAAGAAGATGGAAGCCTTGGAAGCATCAATGAAGAAGAACCACGTCTATTTGGAAACCTCTTCAACTTCATCTTCGGGAATGGCACTTTCTGCTTGTGGTTGTCAAGCATCTGGTTATGCATTAAATTTATCTTCTTCCTCTCATTCTCATGAGTGGCTCATTGATTCTAGAGCTTCTTACCACATGGCCAAAAATAAAGCCATGTTTTCTTCTTTAAATGATTGTAACACCAAACATATTTATGTTGGTGATGATATATCTCTTAGTGTTGTAGGATCTGGAACCATTCATCTAGATAATGGTCAGTTTAATGATGTAGTACATGTTCCTACCTTATGATACAACCTTCTATCTATCAGATAACTCATTCAGGTGAAGGGACAATAGTATAAATCTCACCTCATGATGTTGTAACGAAGGACCTCAAAGATCCTACAGATATTTTAGCTACTAGAATTGTTGATGATTCCATAAGGTTGTATAAGTTTGACAACTTTGGGTCATCATGTCTTCCCTCCGTTTTTATTGCTCATAATGATGAAGTGAGCAAACTTTGGCATGAGAAATTTGGTAACTTAAACTATCGCTCTCTTCAAACTCTATGTAAGGAAAATATAGTGACATGTCTTCCTATGGTATCTTACAAAGATGGTGTTTGCTCAAGATGTGTACTTGGAAAACATCATCGGGATAGTTTGGAAAAATGTGCCTTTTGGCACGCTTCAGCCCCTTTATAGCTTGTGCACAATGATTTATGTGGTCCACTTCCTATTGTTTCTTTCTCTCGTTGCAAGTGCTTCTTAACTTTCATTGACGATTTTTCCAAACGCACTAGGGTATACTTCTTAAAAATAAAGAGTGAAGTTTTTAACATGTTCTTGGCCTTTAAGGCCTTTGTTGAGAAATAATCTGGACATCAAATTCTTAAGTTAAGATCAGACAATGGAGGAGAATATGTTAACAACAAATTTATCAACTTTTTCACTGAGCATGGTATTCGATTGCAACATACTGTTCCATATACTCCACAACAAAATGGTGTAGCTGAAAGGAATAATTGCACCTTAAAAGAAATACCTAATTGTGTGCTTCAATCTAAAGGACTTAGTCTCAATTTTTGGGCAGAAGCAATTAACTGTGCAAATTACATAGTAAATCACACTCCTACTAATGTTTTAAGGAATGTAACTCCAAAAGAAGCCTAGAGCTCAATAAAACCAAATGTAAGTCACTTTCACATTTTTGGAAGTGATTCTTGGGCCCATATTCCAGATGCGAAACATAAAGCCTTAGAACCTAAGAGTGAAAAATGGATTTTTGTTTGATATTATGAAGATGTCAAAGGATATAGACTTCTTCAACCAAAATCAAAAAATATAATCATTAGAAGAGATGTAAAATTTGATGAAAATATATCAGTTTGCATGCCTAGTTCGGTGGGTGTGCCACATTTGGCCTGCGAGCCTGATTCGGCATATGTACCACCTCTCTCTATCTCTTCTATTTTTTATAGCATTCCTTCTAGTTTAGATGATGACAGCGAGGATGACAATCCTCCTCCACCTCTTGAAGATATGCCTTCCACTCCACAACTTCCAATATGGGTCCGCTCTACTTGGGATACAGTAGGTTCTCTTGCAAGTGACCCTGGAGATCGATGACATACACGTTCTCAGTTCGAAAGAGCCTCTTTGTTATTGGCTCAAGTTCCATAAAAACCTGATTCAGACACCTTTGAAGAAGCTTCCGGTCATCCAGATTGGGATGAAGCTATGAATGAAGAATATTGTTCCTTATTGGAAAAAAATACTTGGGATTTTGTTCCTCTTCCAAAAGGAAGAAAACTTGTCAGATGCAGATGGGTTTACAAAAAAAGGTTTGTACCAAATGGAAAAGTGGATAGATATAAAGCTCGTGTTGTTGCTAAAGTATTTTCACAAGTTGAAGGCATTGACTATACTGAAACCTTCTCCCCTATTGCCAAAATTAATTTTATCTACCTTGTTCTTTCCCTTACTGCCTCCTTTAAATGGGAAGTCCATCAGATGGATGTTAAATCTGCCTTCTTACATGGAGATTTGCATGAAGAAATATACATGGAACAACCCCCTAGCTTTATCCAAAACGACTCTAGCCTTGTTTGTCACCTTAGAAAGTTTCTCTATGGTCTCAAACAAGATCCTCGGGCTTGGTATGCCAAAATGGATAGATTTATATTAGATAATGGCTTTTCTATGTGTCATTCTGACAACACTGTCTACACCAAGAAAGTGGGTAAGTCCTTCACCATCCTTGTTCTTTATGTTGATTATCTTATCCTTACTGGTAGTGATCCAAACCATATAAATGATGTGAATTCTAGCCTCAAAAATAAGTTTGAAATGACAGACTTAGGACACTTGCATTATTTCCTTGGTCTTCAAGTCTTGCAATCCAAAGAAGGTATTACCATTTCTCAGTCCAAGTATTCCTATGATATTCTACACTACTTTCACATGGAAGAATGTAAGTCAGCCCCTTCTCCCTTTCTGTCTGGAGTCAAGCTTTCAGTCACTTCTACTACCCCTGAAGTTGATGCTACCTTATACCGTCAACTTGTTGGTAAAATTATATATCTAACCCTTGTTTTTCCTACTGAGAGTATGCAACATTATTTTTTTCTCACTCACAGGGTGATGGGTTGACTCGAAAACAAGGTAGAAAGGATCAACAAGAGTTTTAGGTGTGGTTGTCGACGTGGCAAGCAGAACCAGCTGAAAATCCCTTTTCATTGAAAGTGGTGTATCGGGGTTCGGCTTGTGGTGTGCAAGTGGTGAATCGCTTGAGAGTTGCGACATGCAGAGGCAACGAGGAAGAGTAAGGTGAGGTGTTGGCCCAAAAGGCCATGGGGAAGTTCACCATGGGGAGCATCAAGACTTTAGGGAAGGAGTGGAACAACCTACAGACCAATCGTCGAAGTGGGTGCTCTTACTACCTCCTTTCGATTCTTTGGAGGCTCAAATTAACCACATCACAATGCTTATGGAGTATTTGTCTCGGGACCACCACAATGATGGAAATGAGGTCATTTCTTTCATGAATGCCCTCCAACACTACTAGTGGCAGATGTTGGACTGAATGGCCTCCATCCATCATGGAAAAAAGAAATTGCAAGAAAGTATAGACCATCTGTAAGGACCACTGGTGCATGTAGAAGTGCATGTACATGAGCATTCCGCTAGCAACATGGTGACGGTTCTGAGAACCGGGGTGCTAGAAATATGCATTTCGATTCTTGAGAATTTTTGGTCTATATGTGAAATCTGTGTTTGGGAAAACAACTTTTCGTCATTATTGTCAGTTGCTTTTGGTATATACCACTAAGCCAAAAAATCCAGTAAGAATAAGGTCAATAATGTTCTTAAAAAAACACATCAAAATATAATATTTTTATAAATTAACATACAAAAATAAGTTTTAATAATTAAATAATTAACACATAAAAATGAAATTTAATATTTTTAAATGATTATATTATTACAAAGAAATTATTAATTCTAAATTAAAATATCAAATTTATTTTTCATTATTATTATTTCTTAAAACAAAAAAAATAAAAAATACACTGGAAAAACAAAAAAAATTGTCGCATGAATAAATAAGAAAATGATTTATTTATTTATTTATTAAAATTCCATCCATTCATTGCAATGAATCTAATTCTCAAAACATTTATAAAAAAATATTGAACTCCATCACGTCTTATCCATTACTATTAATTTTTTCATCCACAGACTAATAATCTAATTCTCAAAGCCTTAATCCATCACGTCCGATCCATTACTATCATTGTTTTCATTCTTCACAGACTGATAATCTAACTCTCAAAGCATTGATAAAAAAAATTGAGCTCCATCACATCTTATCCATTACTATTAATGTTTTCAACGAACTGATAAAGCAATGTTTAAATCTTACTTATCCATTACTATTAATGTTTTCAACGGATTGATAAAGTAATATTTAACGAAAATAAGAGAATATTAACAAATAGGAATTGAGTTGTGACGCGAAATGCCCCATCTCATTAAGACATGACCCAATTGTTTGGGAATCTTCAACAAAAGTGTGATTGATATCTCCTCCCCCAAAACAACACAAAACCATTGTCACTTGCTCAAAAAAACTACAATTGTAACACATACTGCATGGACAGAGTCGGATTCAAGAAAACATAAATCGAAGAACATCATTCTCACATCCACGTCATGAGTGGGTAAAAATGAAGAAAATGTGTGTTTTATTGGGATTAAGCATTTCTTTGAAGCAAAAAAATTGTTTAAGGATAATGGTTATATGGGCATGGCACAGATTATGGTAGAGCTTAATGTGACAAGGGGTTTGACGGATTTCATTACAATTTCATTTGGGGACTTCATTATCAAATAACCCCTTGACTATGAGGGTATCCCTTTTTATTGTGGCCGCTATCATACTTATAGACACCTAGGGATTGACTTTCCAATGATACACAGACTTAAGAGGTGGCTCCTAAAGGTTGCATCCCCTAGTCTAGAAACATACAATTACAATTACAATTACAATCATTTCACATTAATACAACTAAAATTTTACAAATATTTTACATACAATTACAATTAAAATTACAATTACTATTTTACAATTACAATTTTAGAATTTTACATACAATTACAATTTTAAAATTTTACATATACAATTACAATTACAATCATTTCACAATAAATTAAATATTACAATTACAATTAAAATTTTACAAATATTTTACATACAATTATAATTATAATTATAATTACAAATACAAATACAATTTTACAATTTTACAATTTTACATATAATTAAAATTAAAATTTCAATTACAATCACGACATAATATTTAATAATATCATGATTTAATATTAAAAATAAACATCATCATGATAACCATCATACAGACATCATATTCAATTAAAAAACACATTCAAATTCGCTAACATCATCTAATCATTGTGATCATGATCATCTAACAAAACACAAGCATTGTATAATATCATCACAACACAAACATCAAATATACATTTCATGTCAAATAACTGCTATCACATACACATCTATCTGCAAGCTGCACATTAAATGAACATATCTAACATGAACTAACAATATACACATCATGATGATCACCAACATGTAAATTAAGTACAACTGCAACATGAACATAAAATACATGGACTATATATATATATATATATATATATATATATATATATATATATATATATATATATATATAATGTCAAAAATATACAACTGCAATATAAATGTAAAATATCAGTTGGTGGTACATCATCAATAGTAGTACTAGTTGAGGCCTGTTGAGTCAATTGTGTAGCCTCGACAAGCTCAGATAGATGTTGATCATCATGTGCCTGCTAATCTGGGGGTGCCTCATGCTAATCAGGATCAATTGTCGACTGCTCATGATGACTCGACATGGATGGTCCAGCCTCCTCATGATCATGAGTATTGTTGGATGTTGTAGGCTGATGATCATGATGAATCAACGTGGATGGTCCAGCCTGCTCATGATCATGAATGCTGGATGCTGCAGGCTGAGAAGGCTCACTCGACATGGATGGTCCAGCCTACTCATAATCATGACTGCTGGTCGATGCTACAGGCTACTCATTTGAGGCGCGAGGTGAACGATGATCACTCCCCTTATCATGATCATCAGATGATGCGTCGTTGCTTGACTGTTGACATGCTCTATCTTGACCATGCCTACGTCGAAGGGCACTCCTCAACCGCACAACTCAGCTGATAGCTCCTATGACATACCGCATCAGGGTCAAAATTTCATGTGACATGCCTCTCCACATCTCTATCAGCCTAGAATCGGCATGTATCTCTCTCATAGTAGTCGGCCTGAATCCCCCCTCCACAAGAATTCCACATAATTGGTCACCCAAATCCATCCTAAATCTAGTGTCAGGCCTATGCTTCACAATAGCCGGTACCTGCGCAACATGAGGACCTGTTCTGTCTGCACCGACCTCATCCTCGGCATCTGTCATCTCATGATCATCATCTGGATCTACACCTAGATCATTTGTGGCGGTGGCATCTCATCGCCATCAAATGACCCAATGTATGCAAAATATATATAAGTACAAAACAATAATTAAACAATTTCATTAAACAGTTTAATAAAAAACAAGTTAAGAACATGTTAGAATAAATTTAAATAAAATAGTAATATTACCTCTATCATCTGACGGCTCATCATCTGTGAAGAGGATGTTGGCACACCCTCGCCAATCCAAATGAGCATATAGACAGGGGACCAAAACAAAGGGATGTTCATCAACACTGGCTAGCAACTATAGTGCGTCATGCGATATCCCCGTGGAAAACTCTGACTCGCCCCTCTTGGGCATCATCTGTTCCCACATCTGCATCCGTACATGCAACATTGACCTACGAGGTTGTCGAAAAAAGGTAGGCCTCGTCTCTGGAAACCTCTCAAAAAATAAACAAAATATCTCTGAAGCAAAAGGGAATTTCACTCTCCCTTGTGCCTGAGCATGACATCTATCTAAAGTTGTACAGAATTGCCACAAAAAATGGCACCTCACAAGTCGCGGCGCCTGTAATAAAGAATCAACATAAAATAGAAGCAAGCAACTAATGCATTGTCTGTCACTGGTATGGTGTGCAATGGTTGAAATCAGTAGTGAGAGGCACCTCACCCCCTCTCCACCAAATGAAGCAATATGTAACTAACCATTGGAGACCTGAAAATATGCAGGAGACAATAGATCCATGCTAATGTATCTCTGGGAGTACACCAACTGGCTCCCTGTTGCATAGCCAATGGGGAACTCTGGGAACGAGGGAAAATCCACTCCTCTCCTCGATAGGCCAGTAATGAAATAGATGTCCTCCTCAGTGGGCGCATACCACTGGTTAAGACCAACCCAGAAAGCCTGTCAGTAGGCATTCCACCTATGGATAAGTTGTCGCAATAACCCACCATGGCCCTTCAAGGATGTAGCCTCCTCATAGAACTTGAGGAGGCCTATCTCCCTTAGGAGTTCTTGGGTGGTTGTTGTAATAGGGTGAGGGTACATATCTCTCTCCCTCTCTCGTGCCTCCCACAGGCGAACCACATTATACTAGTCAGCCTGTTGTTGCTGTTGTTCCCTCTCTTCTGTCCTTTGACGTTGTCGAATGATTCACACATTAAATAATTTTTTTTATTAAATGAGACATGTATTTACGAATATATATATATATATATATATATATATATATATATATTTTATTTTATTTTGAAAAAAAAAACAGTCGGTGCGCCACAAGAAAACAAGCATTCACCAGTAATGGTGCGTCTATTTTTATTGCACACCAGAGATGGTGCACCTGAAAATTTGCAATGTACCGCAAATCATGATCTGTCCTATCTCAAGCAGTGCGTTGACTAAACTGATGCAAGAGCATCCGGCTCAACAATTTTATTGTAATTTAGTAGATAGAGGGGGTGTTTTGTTTTAAAGGAAATTGGATTTTTATGTAACAAATTATAATAATTTGTTTAGAGTTTGAGTGATTTTAATGAGAGATATTAAGTAGTGAATAATTTTTTAAATGCTCTTGAATGATTAGAGAACATGAGGGAATTAGGAATTATAAGATTTGGGAATTAGTTGTAAATCCTAAATTAGAATTAGGTTGAAAATTTTGGGGATTTATGAGAATCCTTAGGGATAATAGAGGATATTTATGAATTGATTTAGGATCTAAACCAAAATTGGTTTTAGAATGAAATTTTATATATTTTAAGCCTAAGGAGCATAAAGGGAGAGATATTCGGGATTTAGAAAGGTAGCGCTTGGATTGTAAGCCTACGGGCAATAGAAAAAAAGAGGCCACTGATTGAAAATCAGGCTAGGAGAGAATTCCTATGTAAATACTGAGTATTAATTTAGAGAACTTAATTTCTTAATTTATATGGTATGGTTCCAGTTTGGATTAAATGAATGAATGTACCAGAGTATTTTCTTGACAAGATTGTGTAGGTATGTTCGAGAAGAACCAGAGATGAAAATCGAATTCAGCTAGAGTTTGATAAAAATCCCCTTCTGAAGATTGAGCGGCTGAGTAGAATCTATGTGTTCTAAACCTGAGAAATGAATAGCATGTAGAAAGGAAAGGATATTGGGGTTAATAAAACCAATTGAGCAGTAAATTTATGAAGAGAATGATAGAAGATGGGTTCAGGTAATTGAGTGGTTTTAAAAAAAAATCAATGACTGATATAAACAGCTCATGGAGGGAGAGACCCTGTGATTTCATTTGAATGAACAAATGATTTAATTGTGTTGGGAAAAATTGTGTTCTGAAGTGTTACATTTTATTGAAAACCCTTTGAAAATTAAGTTTACAATACTGGCACTGCTCTTTTATTTCTACATTTTGAATTGAGTGTAACAGTGAATATCTTGAGGTTCATTACAGTGCATAAGTCTTTCAATTTCGTTATGATCGATTTATTTAAATGAAGGAAATTTGGTGCGTTTTTTAGCCTTCTTCTGAACAAAAGTTTTGTGGATGGAATTTGCTGCGGTCGAAATTGATAATGGTAGTCACAGCCAAAGCTTAGTGAGGCTCTTGAATATTCCATGTGGATTTTATATATACATTGAATTATGTTTCTCTGATCTTCAGCAATCTAAGCTTTGAATTCAAATTTATTAATTACACCCAGAAGTATTTTGATGGATGTAGAATGGATGCCATAGGGTTCTGAGCAAGACTCAGTGAACAGTAAGTGAAACCGTGAGCTTATGGCTCAGGTGAATAGTGAAGACAGTTTTGAAAACCACCAAAATGCTTTCGCACGGCTTTCAAAGTTGTGAGTGGTGTTTTGTTGACGAACGCGATAATTTCAAGGTCATGACACATAGCAATGGAAAAGCTGGCTATTTCACATAGGATTGAACCTTTAAACTTCATGCTTCTTAATGTGCGATGACCGTCGGATTGATGAATGTGTATTGATTGACGCAAAGAGGAAACATGTATGTTTGAAATAAATTGTGGGTCCATATATGACTAAAATCAAATGAGAAAATCTATTGGAGGGAGATGGAATGGTTTATGGCTACGTACAGTCTATGGTGTAAAGGTGTGTTTGGAAAATATTGTGGGCCCAGATTTGTGTTGGGTGACATAATTGAGGTTTAAACCAAAGTTGAGTTTGTAAATTTGATATTCGTGACATGGGTTTTTAATTATGATTGATAAACAAAATTTCAAGAAAAATAACTTCCGCATATGAGGTGATCTTGATTTGGGGATGTTAATTGAGATGTGCATTTTTATACGCATAGTGTAGGTGTAGCAGTCCTTTGGCTACGTCATAAACGCACCACCAAAGATTAGCTAGTGGTCAACGGTTTGGTCGTTTAACCGATCGCACCGCTGACTATGAAAAATTAGGGAGGGCGGTGCACTGACAAAACTACTCACCCCATGGTGGATAGTTTCGTCAGCACACCGCCCTCATGGAATCGTTACATGGTCAACAGTGCAGTGGTATAACTGACCACACCGTTGACTATGTACCAGTATCGGGAGGGCAGTGCGCTGAACAAACTATACACGCCAGGGCATATAGTTTAGGAAGCGCACCACCCTCCTGACATCACTACATAGTCAACAGTGGGGTCGTTTACATGATCGCACCGTTTACTATGTCCAGTTCAGGAGGGCAGTGCGCTGACAAAAATACCCGCCTTGAGGCACATATTTCCATTAATGCACCGCATTCCTGCACTTTGACATGGTAAATGGTGCGGCCGGGTAACTGACCGCACTGCAATTTTTTTAATTTTAAAAAAGCACAGTGCGTCATTTCGGTATCGCCCCGGAACCGATGCAGATACCATTATCACCGGTCGCGGTGCGACCTGTAAATTTACAAGCAACACCACGAACTGGTGTGAGCCGAACGGCTCGAGTGCACCGTGGGAGATTTTTTTTTTTTAATAAGGTGAATTTTAAGTTATTCTAGAAAAATAATCCGCTAAAAGGTTTAATTATGGAAAAAAAAGTAATATTCCTGTAAATTTGGCCATTAAGGAGGCATATTTGCTGTAGAATTTTCAAAATTAAATTTTCCCACCATTTTGCAAAATTCGAAATGGAGATGGTGGGCAATGGACATCAGCAGTGCGTGCAATGGGAGCTCCGATGGTAGGGCGCCTCACACAAGGTAAATTTTCACCGGTGCTTGAGGGTTCTAGAGCACTGAAAAGTGAAAAATGAGGATTTTTGGCTGTAATTTTTTTATTTATTTAACCCTGTTCCGATGCACAGGTTTTCGATGTGCACCAGGCAGTTTATTCCAACCGCATTGGGTTGTTTCAGTTTTAGCGCGGGGTTTAGGATGTACCGGTGCTGAATCTGTGTAGAGCACCAGTGCGCTACAGTAATGAGACGCACCGAGCGGGTTTGTACTGAGTGCACAGTCCCCAGTGTGCCAATTTTTAGTACGCACCGGTGATTTCTCTAGTGGAATGCACCGATGCAGTTTAGGATGAGAAACGCACCAGAAAAAAAACATCTGCAAAAACCTCCACCCACCAACCTCCTCTAGTAACCTCCACTACAAATGGATGTCTGGCCTATTTTTATAAGGGGTTCCTCAAAAACATCCGCTAGAGGGTCTTTTCCTTGTAGTGACCCAAGTATGTATATCAAGTCTTCTTCGTCCAACATGCCCTTCCTTCTTCTTTCCGTGGGTCATGTTGGGCACTTTGACAAATATCCATTTGACTAATCATGACTCACTCATCGCACCTTATACTCTAAGGTCACATACTTCCCAAACATATCTCGCAGTAGCCAAAATCATCCATCGCAAATATAACTCAACCAGGCTTCCAAGTGAAAGCCATCCATGGATGTGATATGCATGAATCTGGCCCAACTTTGGCAAGATCCATCTCACCGAGTTATGCCCCTTTCGTCAGAAAAATCACAACACTTGTTTCTTCATGCGCGTCCCTATGGCTGACTTCTTCTTTCAATGGCTGCAGCATGCCAAAATCTGGTTCAGTTGTGGTAGGAATCATCTGAGCAAACTCTCCCTCTTTTGGCTGCATGTTCACAACAATTACATTACACTTGACCATGAGACCAACTTCCTCTTCATACATTGGAAATTCTTATTCTTCATCACAGCTAGCAACTTCAACCTACCCAACCGCCCAACCAAGTCGGAGAAGCTCCCTTCTAACATTGTCTCCCAAAACTTCAAGTTCTTCTCACAATCGTGGCCTCTCTTCCTTCATGCATCCCAACCTGCGCATGAGTTGCATACGTCTATTGCAACCCTCTTGCAGACTTGCCATCATGCTTCCCAACCCTTAAAAATTTCACAACCTTTATCATGGTCTTCCAAACTTCTCCAAGTGCCCACCTTCCCAAAGTAGCATTTGATATGATATGCTCACTGAGTGGGCAGATGGGTCACCAACTTCTGTTAATGCCCACTTTCTTCAAAACGATCTTTGATACCATGTGTCACGGCCCCATCATATGGTTGCCAAGAGACCACCATGGGTTTTGAGTGGCACCGACGATATTACGTCAAAGTTATTGTATCACTCTAACTTGGACTATGCCTACTACTTTCTTCACTTCAACGCTTAGTCAATTTTTCATTCAAGTTCAATATTCTTATTTAATTATTAAAAAAATGTGTAGAAATTTGCTGAATAATGATTAATTATCCACCGAGACTATCCTGATCACATACAATTCGAATTTATATGCAACACATAATCTCTTCCACTCAGATCATCAAACATGCGGAAATAAAATCAAGCGATAACACATCAAATCATCATACACATTAACACAGTATGTATGGGGAAAGCTTATAGCTGAAAACCCCGCAGCTATTGTGTATATTATAATGGAGAAATCATGTAACAAACTCAATACAATACTCCTCACAAGTACTCAGTACTTTCTCATGAAGTTACACACAAACTAGCTCAGTTTTGAACAGGTTACTGGTTCAAAACTCACCGCCAATTGCCTTGCCTCTATTGCGCAATCCAGGCCTGTCTATATAGAGATCCAAGGTTCGAATCTCCTTGGCTTGACAGCGCAATCATCATGGGAAATCCCTCCAAGTGTGGTGCAAATCTCATGCACAACTGATGTCGCCACTGATAGCTAACTCCACCCTTTCATCTACCTCTTTCACTGGTCTCCACTGAACTGATCATGCACTGTAGTGAACTGATGTGTTCTTGAGCTGAATAATGAGTTACTAATTAATAAATTAAATAATATTTAATTCACTCCACTCATAACTAATTGATTAGCTAGTTAAACTAATCTCAACTAGTTCAACTAAAATAAACAGAACACAACTCCACTATCTGTCTCATTAACTCCACCAAACTTCTGCCACTGAAGTCCTAACTGAAGTCAACTATGCATGATGCCATCAAACCCTTGGGAATAGCGTAATTCCTCTGTCAGATGCATGAGCCACTTCTGTAGCTCGAACTGAAGTGCTCCAAGAGAGTAAACTGCTATTTAGAGTCCAAATATTATTAAGGGTAAATAATATTTGACTTCCCTATTTTTAGGATAGGCAGTCTAAAAATAGACTTCGACCTATAGGTCCAAAAATAGAGGTCCATCTATTTTTACCAACATGACCAATAATCCAAGAATAACATACTGCAACCCCTGGACCATGCTCCATATGTCTAAAAATAGACTTTGCGCCAGAATTTGCCTTCGGGCCCACTTAGTGAAGGCGACTTCATTTCACTAAGCTCCATCATCTTGCTGCATTCTCAACACTCCCTCTCAGCAAGATATGGATTATCTGCAATCCCTATCCTGCCTCTGTGGAATTCGAACTTGCTCCCGGTGAGCGCCTTCGTCAGGATGTCGGCATCCTGATCCTCCGTGGGAACATATGAAAGCATCATGATTCTCCGCTGAACACAATCTCTGATATGATGATACCAATCTGTGAAGCCATGTTGCCTCAACTGATCCTCCTGTCTGTACCATGAACCATATCCTGATGTGCCTCTAATATAGCGCAATACATGCTTGCCTGCCTTCCAAAAGAGCTTGGTAGGCTTAACCATAGCTTGCGAAAGCTGGTTAACCGCATAGCATATATCGGGTCGTGTATTGACCAGATACATAAGCGACCCCACCAACTGTCGATAGACAGTGACATCCACTACCTCCGCCGAAGTAGCATCCTCCTTCCTCCAACCACCAGGAAGAGGAGTGTCAACAGGCTTGCAGCCTTGCATGTTGAACCTCTCCAGAATCTCCCGAGCATACTTGCCCGAGAAACAAACAACAAATTCTCCCATTGCGCCGCCACCCTTTAACCAGAAATAATGAAGGAGGTCAAGTCCTTCATCTCAAAGTCTCGTGCAAGATCCTCCTGTAATGAAAGTATCAATCGCCATCGCGTCAAAAAGTTCTTTTTAACATACGCACGATGATCAACAACCTTCCCTCCACCAATCCGGTAATGTTAGATTTGTCTCACTTAGAGCTATCATAGCCCTAAGGAAGTAGCCGTTCTGACTGAGTGTACCAAGCACGAGGTGCTTGCTTCAGCCCGTACAGTGCTCTCTTGAGTCGGCAAACATGCGACTCACTGCTGAAGATCTCGAAACCTTGAGGCTGCTCTATGTACACCTCCTCCTCAATGACTCCGTTGAGGAATGTAGTCTTCACATCCATCTGATGGCTGTGCCATCCCATATGCGCTGAGAGAGCTAGGATCGTCCGTATGGAAGAGTACCTTGCGATAGGTGCAAAGGTCTCCTCATAATCGATCCCCTCGATCTATGAGAAGCCACAGGCGACAAATCTTGCCTTGTACTTCTCCACTCGTCAACCGCCGTTTCACTTCTCAGAGATCCATCGCAAACCCACCATTGATTTCCCCTCTGGTCTTGGGACAATCTCCCATGCACTGTTTCTGACGATCGAATCATATTCTTTGATCATGGCATCAACCCATGCGGGTTCCTCCACAGCTTCCTCAAAAGAGGATGGCTTCGTCACGACACATTGACTCACAAGAGCCATGAATCCAGTGTACCGATCCGGTGACTGCCTCTGTCTGCGCTGTGCTGTAGGTGGTCCTACAACCTTCTCTTCATCTCGAGCCGCCGTCGTTCTCTATAAGGCGTATGCGCTCTCTCTGATATTGGAGGCCAGAGGTAATTGCCCACCCTAAACTTCCTCATGGCAATCCCCACATCCAGAATCTCCCTCCTTTTGAACTAATGTTCTCCTCATCCGCATGCATGTCCCTCTCAAGCGAACATCGCATGGCTTTCCTCCCCAAATTTTATCCCACAGACAACAAGCCTTCGACCGGCTCCGATTAAATACAGACTGTGAAGTTGTGAGGTGTATCAAGAAATCTACAAATATTCCAACCCGCCAGCTTGATCCAAGCTTCCTTCTCGTGATCCTTCTCACCCATGCACGAGATTGTGAGAACCAAAATCCGCAAATAGAAATACGTCTCGTCGTAATAAGCCTCCTCCTGTACTCATGCCAAGAACCCGTGAGGACAACTAGTTTCCGCAGACATACACCGCCGTATTGCATGCCCTAACCCACAAGTGAAGGTAGGCCCCGATCATGCAACATCGCCCGTGCAGCACCCACGATCGTTCTGTTCTTTCGCTCAGCCACCCCGTTCTGCTGTGGGTTATGGGGTGCGATGAGCTCTCTCCGAATCCCTTCTGCGCTGCAGAACTCCTTGAATTCAGCCGAGATGAATTCACCGCCGTTATCACTCCTTAGAGCAATCACCTTCTTCCCCGACTCCTTCTCGAACAGTGATTTAAACTCACAGAACTTCACAAATGTATCGCTCTTCTTCTGGATGAAGAAGATCCAGCACTTTCGAGAGAAATCATCAACAAAGATCACATAATACCTGTGCTTTGCTGTCGAAGCAACTGAGAAAGGACCACACACGTCTGTGTGAACTCTCTCAAGGATCGTCGTGGCGCGACTATCCTTCTCGTGAAAGGTGGCTTTCACATATTTTCCCAAGGCACACCCCTTGCACTGATCTGACTGCGCAAGAGTGCCCTTAGGAAGCCCAGTAGAAATCTATTGCAGTATCTTCAAAGGTCCATGGTGAAGGTGGACCAATCTCCTGTGCCACAGCTCGCCCTCATCATCCCGGCTCACCACTTCTCCCGCCTTGCATGCCATAGCTGCGCAGCCATCTACCTGCAACTGATAAAGGTTCTTGGTTCGAACCCCTATCTTCCGGGTCTCTCCAGTAGTCTTACTGCGTAGGAAGGCTTTTCCTTCGCTGAAGACCACATCATACCCCTTATCCTCCAACATCGCTACTGAAATCAGGTTCTTCTTCAATCCAGGTACATGCATGACATCCTTTAAGACAAAGGGTTTACCAGACTCCCTCTCAAAGGATACGGTACCGATACCAGTCGCACTGTATCTACCGTCATCGCCCATCTCGATGTGCATACCCAAATCCTTGTCCTCCAGATCTGAGAACAACTCCCGATCTCCCGTCATATGAAATGACGCACCGCCGTCCAAGAACCACACCGATCCCATCACACTTGAAACCAAGCATGCAATCAGTGAAAAGTCAAGCTCGAACTGTGAAGCCAAAGCTTCTCCATCTGCAGATCTTCCCGCTTGCTTGTTCTTCTTCTTCTTTGGACAATTGGTAGCATAATGTCCGTGATCATGGTAGTGAAAACACTTCACTTTCGCCATATCCTGCTTCTTGCCCTTAGCTCCAGAATGAGAGGTTTTCTTACCCTTCCCTTTCTTAGCTTTGGACATCAAAGCGCAGTTTTCTTCATCAGCTCCCTTTGATGAAGATCCATCTCGAGTAGTCCTCCTTATCTCCCCCTGCATGAGATCCGCCCAAAGGCGCTCCCATCCCGGCAGCTTCTCCCGACCATTGACACTATCTTGATATGAGTGCCAAGCCTTCGGAAGACCAAGGAGAGCCAGGTCGACCATGTCCTCGTCTTCGACAGTCACCCCCACACTTCCTAGCTCATCTCTGCATTGAGTGAACTTCGTGAGGTATTTGGCGATACCGTCGCCCTTCTCCATCTTGATGTTCCTGAGCTTATCTTTGAGCGCCAGCTTCCTTTGGTCGCTCTTACTCTGGAATAGATCCGTCAAAGCTTTCCACATTAAATATGGAGTAGACTTTCCATGCAGGCTGGATACAATATGATCCTTGACGCCCTCCAACAGGATCCTTCGACACTTCGCCATCTTCTTTTGCCATGCTTCGACTTCAGCAGGATCAGTGGGCTTTTGGACATCCGTATCTACGAACTCCTTCAGACCATTATCTTCTAATACCGCCTCCATGCGATCCTTCCATGCAACATAATTCGAACTGCCTTCAAGAGCATATTCGAGTCGCAAACCGTTGAAAGACATTTTCAACACTGGCACCAAGAAAACAAAACTGCTGCAAAACTTCGAATTCCACCTCAAAGCTCAACCGCTCTAGATTTGTGAGAACAAATTATTTCTAGCACAGAGATTGACTGCAAGGGGCATTTACCAGACCTTTCACTTTCCGAAGAAAGATGAATCCGGAGGCTACCTGGCCCGCATGCAGACTCTGTCTACCGAAATAAGTTTGTAATCACCGTGATGATCAATCTCTGCTTCAATAGCTCCGATACCATGTAGAAATTTGCTGAATAATGATTAATTATCCACCGAGACTATCCTGATCACATACAATTCGAATTTATATGCAACACATAATCTCTTCCACTCAGATCAACAAACATGCGGAAATAAAATCAAGCGATAACACATCAAATCATCATACACATTAACACAATATGTATGGGAAAAGCTTATAGCTGAAAACCCCGCAGCTATTGTGTATATTATAATGGAGAAATCATGTAACACACTCAGTACAATACTCCTCACAAGTACTCAGTACTTTCTCATGAAGTTACACACAAACTAGCTCAGTTTTGAACAGGTTACTGGTTCAAAACTCACCGCCAATTGCCTTGCCTCTATTGCGCAATCCAGGCTTGTCTATATAGAGATCCAAGGTTCGAATCTCCTTGGCTTGACAGCACAATCATCATGGGAAATTCCTCCAAGTGTGGTGCAAATCTCATGCACAACTGATGTCGCCATTGATAGCTAACTCCACCCTTTCGTCTACCTCTTTCACTGGTCTCCACTGAACTGATCATGCACTGTAGTGAATTGATGTGTTCTTGAGTTGAATAATGAGTTACTAATTAATGAATTAAATAATATTTAATTCACTCCACTCATAACTAATTGATTAGCTAGATAAACTAATCTCAACTAGTTCAACTAAAATAAACAGAACACAACTCCACTAGCTGTCTCATTAACTCCACCAAACTTCTGCCACTGAAGTCCTAACTGAAGTCAACCATGCATGATGCCATCAAACCCTCAGGAATAGCGTAATTCCTCTGTCAGATGCATGAGCCACTTCTGTAGCTCGAACTGAAGTGCTCCAAGAGAGTAAACTGCTGTTTAGAGTCCAAATATTATTAAGGGCAAATAATATTTGACTTCCCTATTTTTAGGAGAGGCAGTCTAAAAATAGACTTCGACCTCTTCGACCTGAAAAATAGAGTCTCATCTATTTTTACCAACATGACCAATGCTCCAAGAATCTCAAACTGGAATCCCCGAACCATGCTCCATATGTCTAAAAATAGACTTTGCGCCAGAATTCGCCTGCGGGCCCACTTAGTGAAGGCGACTTCATTTCACTAAGCTCCATCATCTTGCTGCATTTTCAACAAAATGGAAATAAAATTTCAATTAACATTTAATAGTTCCAAAATTCAGTGATATTGTAAAACCAACAGTCATAAACAACAATATACGAGATTATGTGATGGGAGGGGGAACTCCCAAAACACTTTCCCCTAAATGAAGAGCCAATTATTACAAAAGGGTTCATATTTTGTAAAGACATTTTTCTTGTAATTCATCTAAACTATTGATTTGTGAAGCTTGAAGAGGGATCAAATCTCTTAAGGTGCAAACCATTTTTGAAATTTTTCACTCTGAAAAGAGGTTTGGACATCAATAGATTTGATATGGATCTAAATTGGTATTATTTTAATTTATTGTAATAATTAAATTAATAATTAATGATGATAATTATAAAAGCATGTATATTTATAAATAGAGTTTCTATAATTTTAATTTAATTATTAATAATTATTATATTAAGTGGATGGTATTGATTTAACTTACATATAATATATTCGAATATTCTTAGTAATAGTCACAAATCAAAAGTTGAGATTTATTTTACAAGTAATTATCGTGTTTTTGGACTTTTAGTTTAATTGATTAATTAAAGAAGAATGTCATATGAAATGACTTACATGAATTTTTTAGACATGTGATATTGAAAAACCACAGTTTGAGCCCATAGTATTGTAACAAAAAAATATGTAGAAATTAAAAATCTCTATAATGAAATAACTATAACGTACCTCAAATTGAAAGACGGGACTTCATGTACCTCAACGTCATTCTCTTCCTCTCAGCTTTTATTTACCTTTTTTCTTCTCCTCTACTTACCGTGTCTTACTTTTCCTCTGTTGGTCGTGTCTTCACGCTTTTTCTATGACGTTGCAATATGCTCTGACGACCATCTTCCATTAACGATGAATTCAAGAGAGTGATATGCTCATCCATTCTATCCAATTTATAAATGGGTGAGGGTTCTCGCTAAGTCTACGAAGGCATACATACTCTGAGCTTTTGACCTCTTAGGAAGAAACACATACTCTTAACCATTAAGCCCACTCAAACTGTATCAAAATGATAATACAATATTATCACAAATATAAATGTTGTTTTTTCATTGTCATTTTTATTTATCTAATTAAAAAAATTAATATTATTTAGTTTAATAGAATTATCAATATTAACTCTTCAACGAGGGCGATGAGCATCAAAAACAACAATCAACACGGGTTATTAAACCTCCACACAATTGGAATTTGAATGAAGTGTGTCAAGGAATAAACTTCAAACGCGGGTCAGTGAAGCTTCATGAAGGAGCAATGGTTATATAACTCATTTGGGTCATGGTAAACAATAACAGAGGGACTTTTGGCATGGAGAGAGCGTTACGAGTGATTATACTGGTTTATGGTTCATAGGGAAATTCGTTCAACCATACCCTGCCTCCCTGTTCGCAACAATTTCGAAGTTCAGTAATGCACAGGCTGTTGGTTCAAGTTTGTAGTTTGGGAGCTTGGATGTAACCCGTTTGGTGACATCAATGGAAAAATTAAGCACAATATAGGCACTATTGCTCTAGAATTGGTCGTGAGAGTTCCTTCTTCTCTTGGGGTTCAAGTATTACTCATCAACATCTTGTGTTTATATATTTTGTATTTCCCTCGCCAGTTTCCTTTTGACTGCTCTGTCAATTGGTGGGGATTGGCGAGGGTATATTTTCGCAATGGAATTCATGGCCCTGTGAGTGCTTTGTTTTCTATGCATGGTGAACAAGAGCAGGGCTAGTTCTAGGAATTGTGGGGAGCTGGGAGGGAGGAGGGTTCGACCTTCGAACCATGCTCTAGACGAAGGCGATTGTAACATTACTTTTTTCTCGCTCACTGGGTGGTGGGTTAACTCAAACACAATGTGGAAAGGGTCAACGAGAGTTTTAGGTGTGGCTGTCAACGTGGCAAGAGGAACCAGATGAAAATCCCTTTTCATTGAAGGTGGTGTATCGGGGTTCGGCGTGTGGTGTGCAAGTGGTGAATTGCTTGAGAGTTACGACATGCAGAGGCAACGAGGAAGAGTAAGGTGAGTTGTTAGCCCAAAATGCCATGGGGAAGTTCACCACGGCGAGCATCAAGACTTTGGGGAAGGAGTGGAACAACCGAGAGACCAATTATCGAAGTGGGTGCTCTTCTTTCGATTCTTTGGAGGCTCAACTTCACCACGTCACAATGCTTACGTCACAATGCTTATGGAGTAGCTGGCTCGGGACCACGACAATGATGGAAATGATGTCATTTCTTTCATGAATTCCCTCCAGCACAACTAGTGGCAGATGTTGGTCTGAATGGCCTCCGTCTGTCATGGAAAAAAGCAACTGCAAGAAAGTCTAGACCATCTTGAAGGACCAATGGTGCATGTAGAAGTCCATGTACATGAACATTCCGCTAGCAACATGGTGGCAGTTCTGAGAACCGGGGGGCTAGAAATATGCATTTAGATTCTTGATAATTTTTGGTCTATATGTGCAACCTGTGTTTGGGAAAACAATTTTTTGTCGTCATTGTCAGTGGTTTTTGGTATATACCATTAAACCAACAAATCCGGTAAGAATGAGGTAAATAATGTTCTAATAAAAAGCACATCAAAATATAATATTTTTATAAATTAACACATAAAAATAAGTTTTAATAATTAAATAATTAAATGTTTTAATATTTTTAAATAATTATATTATTACAAAGAAATTATTAATTCTAAATTAAAATATCAAATTTATTTTTCATTATTATTATTATTTCTTTAAAAAAACAAAAAAAAAACTTGAAATACATTGGGAAAATAAAAAAATTGGGAGTTGTCTTTTGTGAGACTTTTTGGACTTTTATGTTATTTAAACTGGTTTTTTTACTGTATATGGATTCAACACCCTGAAAACCCCTTAAGCCACTTTGATTATGCAATATTACCCATCAAACTTGGGATTTTAGAAAAATTAGACTGAAAAAATCCACGATAAAAACTTGAAAATTACACTAAAAACTACTCGAAAAAATGTCATATGAATAAATAAGAAATTGAAAAACATTTTTTATTAAAATTCCATCCATCCATTACATTTAATCTAATTCTCAAAACATTTATAAAAAAGGATTGAACTCCATCACGTCTTATCCATTACTATTAATCTTTTCATCCACGGACTGATAATCTAATTCTCAAAGCATTAATCCATCACGTCCTATCCATTACTATCATTGTTTTCATCCTCCACATAATCTAACTCTCAGAGCATTGATAAAAAAAATTGAGCTCCATCCCATCTTATCCATTACCATTAATGTTTTCAACGGACTGATAAAGTAATATTTAATCCTACTTATCCATTACTATTAATGTTTTCAATGGACTGATAAAGCAATGTTTAAATCTCATTTATCCATTACTATTAATTAATGTTTTCAACAGACTGATGAAACAATGTTTAAATCTTACTTATCTATTACTATTAATGTTTTCAACGGACTGATAAAGCAATATTTAAATCTTAATTTCTGGAAAAGGAGAGTATTAACAAATTGTGACTCGAAATGCCCCATCTCATTAAGACATGACCCAATTGTTTGGGAATCTTCGAGGAAAGTGTGATTGATATCTCCTCCCCCAAAACAACACAAAACCATGCTAAATAAAGCTACAATTGTAACACCTACCGCACGGAGAGAGTCGGATTCAAGAAAACATAAATCGAAGAACAACTTTCTTTCATCCACGGCATGAGTGGGTAACAATGAAGAACATGTGTGTTTTACTCGGTGTATGTCATAATGAAGAATGTATTTTTTTTTCTCACGAGAGGTAACAACGAACGAAGAATAGGTGTTTCATTTTTACATGGGTATCACAATTAAAAAAAATATGTGTTTTTTCTTTTTCTAATTAGGGTTTGACACTTTCCTCCTTGTTGCATCTCCTCTTTCTTGCATTGCGTAAAGCTTGGTGAACAAGCCATCTCTATAGTAGTTTTTTTACTAATTGTTGCTTCAACTATTTTGGTGATATTCACGATAATTTCGACCTTTCTACAACCTTAGAGTTCTAACTAAATCAACTAAATCAATTTTCAGCAAGACAAAAAGTGGTTTGTTTACTGTGAACATGTTTAGTGGTGCGCTGTCTTTGAATAAGGAGCCTGGCCAGTTGGCTAGCCCTAGTCGAGCTAGCACCTCGAAGGAGAATATTAGCAAGAAATGCATCAACCAGAAAGCAATAGAAACTATTCTTGTATTAGGGGTGGGAGTTCGTTTAAACAACATTTCAACAATGACTTAAGGTATTGTAGTCAGGTAATTTTCGAGCTAGAGAATGAACATGGAGGTACTTAAACACTCGTCTGCTAGTACTTTTCAAGGGTTGATGGGTTATTTACCGAAATGCATGATTATGGCAAATGACCGGTTGACATGGACTATGAACTCGCCTGAGGATGCAAACAAGTTACTAGCACAACGTTGGTTTTTGGGTTCTTGAGCCCTCTTTTTGAAAAATTAGCATTTGGACTTTGAAACCTGAACTAAAAAATTGGAGATTACTCCGATCTAGGTGTGTTTGTCAGGATTTTGTTTGATCTTTTGGTTAGATGATGTATTTTGGGAAATTGGAAATAAAATTAAGCATTCTTTGAAGCGAAAAACTTGTTTAAGGATACAGGTTATATGGGCATGGCTCAGATTCTCGTAGGGCTTAATGTGACAAAGGGTTTCACAAATTCCATTACAATTTCATATGGGGACTCCATTATCAAATAACCCCTTGACTATGGTATACCTTTTCATTGTGGCTGTTATCATACTTATAGACACCTAGGGGTTGACTTTCCAATGATACACACATTCAAGAGTTGGATCCTGAAGGTTGCATCCCCTAGTCTAGAAACCATGGTTTCAAAATCAATGGTAGAGGTGAGAAAAGCAATAGAAGAGGTTCCAATGTTGCTTGATGAAGTCCCTATGTCAGCGAAAAAATGGGATAAAGTACATGGAGATGCAGATGGACATTTCAAAGGTTTTGGTTCCCACGACTACTTCTAGTATGGTTATTGGTTCCCCTTTTACTGTCCCTTCTGTTCATGAACTCTTCAATAAAAAATTCAAAAATTTAGGGTTGGGCTGAAAATTGAGTTCGGTTACCCCAATATATGGGATTTCGATTTCTTCCCCTTCCTACTCACCTTCTATTGCACCTTCCCAGTCATTGCCACTTCTGAGTCCCCCTCATGCCCCTTGTTCCTCTCCTTCCTTCGGGCCTCCCCACTCCTCCTATAACCTCAGACCTCATCCTTCCCTATCCACTTCCTCCTAGGACTCTCAAGAACCCTCCTTCCACTTTCTGAATATGGGTGGGGGTCTTGGTTGTATTGAGTTGTCTCATCAACTCCAACAAGTTCGAGGTAAAAAATTGAATATCTAAAGGGAAATATCAAGGCTTCAACATAAATTTGGTTGGATAAAAAGAAATCTATATTCGAGGCCCTTGGAGCCATGGCCCATTTGGGGGTTTCCTCATGATTATTCTTTCTCTCAATATTTAGGGACTACATAGCCCCATAGAAAAACTAGCCTTGCAGTGCCTAGCGGAGACGATAGGATCACATGTTTGTTTTTGCAAGAAATTTTGATGGAGCGAGAAATATTGGTTTTTCAGTTGTCCCATATCTTCAAAGGTTGTGAATTCATGTTTATAAATGCAATGGGAAAATATGGGGGACTCATATCTGGTTGGAAATAACTTGATTATATTTTTGTGATTTTCTTAGGCCACCTGGCATGCTCTGGTGGTAGATATTTGGTCTCAAAACTTGGAAATTCATTTATCACTTTGCAACATTTATGGCCCCTTTATTGACAGAAAGCCGTTTTGGGAGAATTTGTAGTCACTACACTTCTCTCACCCACATGCTCTCATTTGGGTGGGGATTTAAATATCTCCTTAGGTCTTCGAGAGATTTGGGGGTTTGTAACTTGAAGGTATCCAGATGATGATTTTTTCATTATTCTATTTGACAAATGGGGGATGATTGATCCTTTGACCCCGAAGATTTTCTGACCTGGAGAAATAATAGAAGCAACTTTGATAAAATTGCAAAGTGATTGGATTATTTTATGGTGGTTGAGGAGCTGGTGGATTCACATTTTTGTATTAAACAATGGGTTTCGTCCGGGGGGGCAGGCTTCTGACCATTGCCCCATCATCCTTGAACTAAATTACGTTGGTAAAAATTTCCCCTCTCATTTCAAGTTTAATCCCCATTGGATGGAGAATCCCTCCTTCATTGAAGAAGTGTAAGTTGGTTGGAGGTGGTAACACATAGATAGTCAGACATCTCCCCCATTCCACTTCTAAGAAAACCTAAAAAGAGAAAAAACTATTGCTATTTCATGAGATTAAAGAAATAAAAAGAAATTATTGCTATTTGTAAAATTGTTTTGAAAATTATTAAAAACTTATATTCATATTATTATATTAAAATTTATATATATATTTATGTGCAAATAACAATATAATATTATTAAAAAAAAAAAAATTAATAATATTATTATTATTATTTTTAATTATATAATTATAAAAATAAATATTATTTATTTTAATAAAATATAAATAATAATAATATTTAAAATTATTTATGATGATGATGATGATGATGGTTAGCATCCAACGAGACTAATATTTGGTCTATCGGACCTAAAGAAACGAATTATTTAGTTTGATTTAAGATTTTATTCCTATGCTCAAAAAGCTTGGAGAGAAGCCTCCCGAGCTCACTATAATTTTGACATCTAAAAAGGCTAGGAAGGTCAGTATTGCAACAAAGTTTATGAAATTGAGATCTAATGTGGTTGTATGTGGGGCACTCTAGGAGGAAGTGATTTTCATCCTCGATGCTCATATTCTCACAGAGATGGAAGATCCTTTCCATCCATGGTGTTTTAGGAACTGTCCAACGACCTCTTTCACTAAGGAGCTCATGAGAGTTCTTTGTAATCTTGGCTATATTAATTTTCTTCTTTGAGCTAGTTAAAACAGAGAGATATTTTTGATCCTCTAGGGTGGGGTTGATGACCTCCTTATAATATCTTAATTTTCTTTTAGCTGCTAGATCTTTCTCACACCACATTTTTTCTTTGAACTTATAAGTAACAATTTTTTTAATGTTATTAATGTTTTGCAATGCAACATTCTCATCGATCTCCCAATGGTTTAACTAGGCCCTTGTGTCTTTATAGCAACCTCTTTTAAGCCTTAGGTGGTTTTGGCTGGAATTTAAAGCTAGCTTAGGAAGTCTATGGTCTCCTATGCTATTGAGCTTGTGCTTGTACAACAGAAGCCTAGTCATAGCTAGGCTCTCTATAGGGGAAAGACCCACTTCTATAAGGAGAATAAGATAGGGTGTATTGCTTTTAATTTTGAGGTCATACGTTATAAAACACTTCTAGATTTTCTCAATCTTTCTCCAGGATTCTCTAGAGATGTTGGAACCCCAAACCTCACATCCATATAAGATAACAGGAGTGACTAAAGTTGTAAAGAGGAACTTATTTCTATCCCACATTATGAGGTTTGTCGTTTTACAATTATTTTCAAGACCAAAATAAGCTTTCCACCCCCCATTAATCATTTTCTCAATGCTATAGTTCCAATTGAGCTTGTGATGAATATCAATTCCTAGGTACTTGTAAGAAGACACCTCCTCCAAGTTACTATTGTCATACATAAAATTAGCGTAAGTGTCCTTCTTGGATTTGATAATCACAACTTTTTTTTAATCAGTGTTAACAATCATACCCATGGTAGAGCAAAAATCCTTAAGAATTCTAAGTTGCTTATCAAGATCAAAAGGGCACCTTGCGAGAAGAACAATATCGTCAGCATAGAGAATAAGGATGATGACTATCCTAGTTAAGATTGTGCCAGCACAACCTGCTTCCTCTAAACAACCTTCTAGCTTGTCGATGTAAATTCCAAATAGGGTATGGGAGAGGGGGAAACCTTGTTTAACTCTGATATTACACTTAATATCTTTCGACCACCCCTTATTGCTCTTTAACTTGGCAATTACATTCTTGTATAACCTTATAGCGGTCGCTCTCAGCTCGAAAGGAACATTTAGCTCTTCTAATTTATTCCATAGGTTGTTTATAGGAACCGTATCGAAAGCCTTTCTAAAGTCCACAAAGCAATAGAAGAGATTGGATTTATCATTGCGACATTCCTACACAATGATCCTAAGCATAACAAGGTGGTCTATTGTTGAATGTTGCCTTCTAAAACCTGCTTGGCCTTTAGCCCACTTACCTTCACTTTCAAGCCATATGCTCAACTTCTTTTTCAAAATAATACAATATAACTTGGCTAAGAGAGGGCTGATCATAATTTTCCGATAATTAGAGGGGTTATTTGTATCCCCACTTTTAAAAATAGGGATAATGAGGCTCTGCGTCCAAGGTTTAGGGAACCCTTGCTTAATTGCTTGATTGAAAATCTTGTGGATGTGGGGGATGAGGATAGGACCTCCATTTTTTAAGATTTCCACCTCGTAACCTTTAATGTATTTAGCTTTCCCATTTGCCAGGTGTTTAACCCCAAAATAAATGTCTTCTAATGAGAAAACTTCTTTCGTTGTGAGCAGGGTTTCAAAGTTATCCCTGACATTTGGAGATTCATAAAGCTTTTTACGATAGGAATTCCAGTCGTGTAAAGAGATTTTATTATTATATTTAGTTTTCCTAGTTATAATTTGCCTCCAGAATTTCTTAGGAGCCACCTTAGAGAGGTGTAAGAGATTCTCTTGTCTTTTACAAATATACTACCTTTTTTTCCTTTTAGTTAGGGCTTATATATATATTTATAAGCTCACGTAATTAACACAGGAAATAAGTTTTAAATATTTTAAGAAATAATATTATTAGAAAGAAATTATTAATTCTAATTTAAATTATCAAATTTAGTTTTTCACTATTATTATTTATATAAAAAATATATTTAAAAAATAAAAAAATTATGATATGAATAAGTAAAAGATAAAAACATTTTTTATTAAAATTCCCAAAATCCATTAAATTTAATCTAATTCTCAAAATAATTTAGAGAAAAGGATTGAACTTCGTCACTTATTATCCATTACTACTAATGTTTTCATCCACAGTCTGAATATTTAACTCTTAATTTTGAGAAAAAACTAGACAATATTTAAGTCTTAATTTATGGAAAAAATAAGAATATTAACCAATAGGAATGGAGTAAGACACGAAATGCCCCCCATCTCATCAACAACCGAATTGCCTCTCCTCAAAATGTTTGGGAATGTCGAACGAGGAATTACCTCTCGAGATATATCGTACCTAAGAAAACAAAAAATGGTAATCAGTGGGTGAATAAAGCTACAATTTTAACACCTACTGCACCGCAGGGAGAAACAGTCGGATTCAAGAAGATATAAATTGAATGCACATGTTTACTAATCTATATCGTATGTGTGGGTACGTGTAATAATGAGTGGGGGCTTTGAATGGATAAAGGTATAGTGGAGCCCGTTCCTAGGTTAATCTATATCATATGTGTGGGTACGTGTAATAATGAGTGGGGGACTTGAATGGGTAAAGGTATACTGGAGCCCGTTCCTAGGTTGTAACCCAAAGGTGAGTAGGATGATGAGTGGTTGGTTCAGTGTGAATTTCATGCACGAAGATGACTGTAAAAATATTTTAGCTCGCTCATGGGTTCGTGGTCGAAGTTTCATGCAGCTTATTCCTTGGTTCTTGGGTTTCAACCCTGTGATCGACACGTCGAAGAGAAAAGTTGTTTGGGTCAAGATTTCTGGCTTGCCACTGGAATTCTAGACCTTTAAGGATTTAAGGGATATTGGAAATTCAATTGGACAAACCAAACACATTGACCCTAAAATTTTGGGAACGAATGATAAGAGAATTTCTTGGATTTTAGTGGAAGTTTGCTATGGTGGAGGTCTTCCCGGGGATGTAGATCTTGTTTGGGGCTAGCGACGCCATAAGTAGAGGGTGGACTATTGGGGAGTCCCATTCCTCTGCTTAATATGTCATCACATAGGACATATGTTAAACAGATGCCCCATGTGACACCAGAACATGGCATGGAGAGGAAAGCACAACTTGGCTCAGAAGTGGGTAAAATCTGCACCTCCAAGTGATGCGGGTGTATCGGGTAAGTCTCTCTCATCCTCCTCTGATAGTGATTCTTCTGATGCACGTGAGGGTAGTAATCTTATGAATCAAATTCTAGATACCCATGAAATTACCCTTAATGGCCACTCTAAGCCTCGGTCACCTCGCCCAAATCCTCCCATTGTGGATTCGAGTCTGAATATCTAGTAAATTTCCTTAATTGGCCCCTTTGTGCCTCGGTCCTCTAGGTCACCTCCTCCTAATCCTTCTATCAGGATCTTGTCTCCTTCAAATCTGCTCGCGACTGAAATTGACCACAAATCGGACGACTCTTGTCTTATCATTTTCCATACCTCTGAACCTACTTTGAACGAGCCTGCAAGGCCATCCAAGACCTCCCCATCGTTGTCGCCCTTAGAGTGGGCATCCCCTCCCACTTTGGATCTTGGAATGGGGGTTGGCTCTAATTCCCTTAAAAATTTTGTGCGAAGTGATATAGAGGCCTTTATTGGAAATACAGGTATAGACTTGGTTGCATTTATGGTTTTCGACAGGATCCCTGAGTCTCCTCCATCTATATCTCTAGTCTTGGAGTCCAATAGTACTGTGAGAAAGAAATCAAAAGGCAAGACTAGACATTTTAGAGGAAGATTAAAAAACAAGTCTCTATTCCATGAGGATTTATCTAATTATATGGATGTGCCTGTTACTTCCATTGATGACTTTTGGGCCCTTAGAGCTGGTCGCTCGCATATGGGGCCGGAATGAATCCCATCCTTTCCCTAAATATTAGGGGGATGGGCACCTCCTCTAAAACAAAATTGCCTAAAGGATTTTCTATCCGATTATCTTCCTGGTGTGGTTTTATTACCAAAGAAACTCTGTGGTCAAAAAAAGGCTCTGGATATCATTCTAAAATTGAGACCTGGTTGGCTAGCTGCATGTATTGACTCAGATGGAAAACCAGTGGTCTTTGTGCTTTCTGGAATCCATCATGTTTCTCTTTTAAAGCTTACATATTTTTCGGTGGAATCATGCTCTCGAGATTTATTAAGGGGTTGTCTGTCAAAGTCAATATAATAAATCTCTATGCTCCATGTTGTAATAGATCTGTTTTTTGGGCTCGTATGAAAATATCGGGCATTATGAAGTTAAAAAACCCCCTGGTCATGGGAGATTATAATGACATTACGAAAGATGATGAAATGTGGGGTCTAGAACCTCGAATGGACACTTTGGTTAATCGTATTAGAGACTTATTCAATGATCATAAGATGGTGGATATTAGACCTGTTGAACTAACTCCAACTTGGTCGAATGGAAGGCAAGGGGAGGACTATATTGAAAAACACATCGAGTGGGTTATGATTAAAGTAAATTTTTTTAAATCTCTTGGAAATATTCGTTCACAAGTGGTTTCCTCGTCCATATATGATCACATGGCGGTGGTGTTGTCTTGGAGGGGCAAATCAAAATGTAGGGGCATTGCATTCAAATTCAATCGGATTTGGTTGGAGGATCCCAGTTTTGTGGAGATGGTGAAGTTTTTCTAGAAGTCGGATGGGGATGGCATTGGTTGAAATGGATGGAACAATTTCAGGGAAAAAATTAGGGCCCTAAAGTTGAAAGTTAAATCATGGGAAAGGAGGAAAAAAGCGATGTTGAGGGAAGAGCTCAGAGCATGCAAAGACACGGTATCCAAAATATACGAAGATATGAGGGGGGTATCGTCGGATGAATCTATTTATATAAACCTTCAGAATTTAAATTGCAGGATTACTGAGATCCTAAAAGTGGATGAAATGGCTTGGAAATTAAAAATCCATGTACAGTGGTTGAAGGAAGGCGGCCTCAACACAAAAAATTTTCATAGCACAACAAATGGAAGGAAAAATGAAAAATCTATTTGGTATATCAAGGCACTAGATGGAAATAAGGTTTATACAACTCCTGCAATCCAACAAGCGGCATATCAATATTACTCTAAATTCTACAAAGCTGATGGTGATATCGATTTTCGTAGTCAGGACTGGTTTATCCAACATATGCCTGCTATTTTCGATCAGGGAGCTAATGATACTGCTGGTAGGGATGTGTCAAATGCATAGGTTGAAGTTGTTTTAAAGTCGTTCGCTCATGATAAGAGCCTGGGCCCCAATGCATGGCCTATGGATTTTTTCTTGTTTTTATTTGAGATAATGGCAGATGAGCTAGTGAGGATTATTGAACAAGCCCGGGTGTCTAGGTTGATACCAGGAGACATGAATGCCACTTTTTTGGTTCTTATACCAAAAGCTCCAATGCCTGAGTTTTTTTTCTGATTATCGCCCAATATCTTTGTGCAATGTTATATACACGATATCTTCAAATATTATTGCTAACAGGATCATAGGGTTTCTTGTTTCTTTCATATGCAAGGAAAAATATGGTTTTCTAAGAGGTAGATCAATACGTGATGCGGCTGCCATAGCTAAAGAAGCGATGCATACTATACACTCAAGAAAAAAGGAGGCCCTTATTATTAAAATTGGCATTCACAAAGCATATGATACAGTGGACTGGTCATACATAAGACACATTCTCTTAAAAGTGGGATTATCAATGGAAAATATAAGATGGATAATGGCGTGTATCACTTCTGTCAGATTTGTAGTTATTGTAAATGGGCGGCCTTCTAATTTTTTTACTACTGAAATGGGTCTTAGGTAGGGATGTGCCTTATCAACTCTTATATTTATCCTCATTATGGACAGTTTTAGTAGAAGGCTTAAAATTTCTAATGACGCGGGTTATTTTGCAGGACTATCCTTTTCCCCGACTGTGTGCATGACTCATTCTCTTTTTGTAGATGACCTGCTGGTTTTTGGAAGGACACTCAAAAAATATTGGTTTTATCTTCACTATATACTCATTTGGTATAGAGTTGCTTCTGGTTAAGTGTAAATAAGGACAAATCCCTCTTGATATATGAGCATGGTGATATTGATGAAATACTTTTTATCACTGGTTTTCTGGCGGTGAGAAGTAAGGAATTGAAGGAAGGTTTCACTTATTTAGGTTTCACGCTAAGATCTTCGGCTTATAGGGTATCAGATTGGAACTGGCTGACAGAAAAATTCAGGAACATAATTCATAGATGGACAAAAAAATGGCTTTCCCTCGGCGGGCATTATACATTGGTTCTATCAGTTTTATTACAATTTGTGGTATATTGGGCTCACATTTATTATATTCCCGAGCATAATGTGTGCAAGATTAAATCCATCATTGCTCAGTTTATCTGGTCAAGATATTTGGAAAATAGGAAAATACATCTAGTGGGTTTGGATATGATCACGATACCTAAAATTTATGGAGGCTGGGGTCTGATTAACATCAGATTTTTCAACAATGCTCTGCTGACTAAATCTTTCTGGAGGGTGATAAATGTAAATGGAACGTGGTTGTCCATTATTCGATTCAAATATGGTGGTGGCATATCTGTCATGGATATTTATAGGAGCAATATGAAGCATTCAGTCTCAGCGTCGTAGATTTGGAGAAGTTTCCTCAAAAATTCTCATGTTGCGGCTGATCATCTTTATTGGAGATTCGAAAATGGCCTTGATATTTTGCTAGGCATGGATCGGATTCAAGGAGTGACTGTCCTTCCCTTGGAAAATATTAGACTGCTTCATAGACTAGTGCATAGAATAATTTTCTTCCTTTATCAGACAATCGATTGCTGGAATATGGGATCCCCAATTTGGAAATCTGGGATTCGGATAGGTTTACAAGCAAAGGAGGTGGAGGAATGGGATGAGATTGTAAAAAAATTGAAGCTGGCAGGTTTGTTCTACCATGGGGGGGGGGGGTGAACAAATCATATGGGATGGGCTATTAAAGGATGGAGAATTAATGGTAAAGGATATATATCTGCACATTATTTCAAGAAAATTGAGTGATAAATCTCTTTCGCCTTTTCGTCAACTATGGTTCTGGGGCATTCCTATGAAGATTCTTCTTTTTTTTTTGTTTCTTTGGCGTAAAAAGATCCTAACTTGGGATTTTCTTCAACATAGAGGTTTCCAGGGACTGGGGAGATGTCCATTCTGCCATATGGATGAGGATACTTCCTCTCATCTGTTCTTTTCATGCTCCTTTTCTGTTAGGATATGGGCTCTTTTCTCATCGGTTTTGGGAAGACAGGTCTGGCATCCTGTAAATTTTGAAGACACTATTCAGGTATGGGGACAGAAAAAGGACAAATATAGACCTCTGCCTTTGCTTATTTTTTGGGAAATTTGAGGGGCTAGAAATCATCTAATTTTTTAAGGAATCTCAACACCATTATCTTTGCTTCATGTTTTAATTATGAGATGGCTTCTTGAAGTGCCTTTGGATGTCCATAAATCAAGTGATTTATCGATAATAAATGCACCTCATCAAATAGCCCTTCTGGCAATCTTCTTTGATGGCGCCCAACAGGGCGAAAACTGCGAGTGCAAGGCTTGGATAAAACTCTGTGATGGAGACAGATATCACATAAGATGGAATGGGGGGCTCAAAAAAAGACCAAAGCAGAATTATTGGCCTTATGGAGGGGGTTATGGATGGCTTGTCACCTGGAAATTCAATTAGCTCATGTTTATGGTGATTCTAAGATCATAATTGATGTTTTTTCAGGTAATGGTGGCCTTTTCATCCAGGGTGCACTTGGATGGATAGATAGAGTGAGATATTTGATCACAAAGTTTGCATCGCTATCATGGAATCATATTTTTAGAGAGATAAATACAAGGGCTGATACACTGTTAAAAAATGGTCTTATTTTTCTTCTCGGGCGCATTCATTTTTCCCATTTCATAGATGCTCGATGCTACAGGTCCTACTCGATCCCAATTCCTTGATGGTACCTGTGGATTGTTTTTCTTCATCAAACGAGTGTGCTGTCCTTTTTTTCTAATCTTTATTTTTTGGCAAGCTTTATTTTTTTACTCTCTTTTGGGGATTCATCGGGTGGTTTTTTTTCCTTATGAATTTATCAAGCAAGCGTGAACAACTTTTTTAGTTTCTTTGCTGGTTTTCTTGGCTCTCTACATCATCAAGCGAGCGTGAGTACTGCTGATATGGTTTTCGAACTTGATTACTCCTAGAATCTACTGCAAGAGAGCGAGGTCACACTAATCGGGTTTTAATGATGATTCTTTAATCGCATATTGATGAAGAGAATGAGTTTTTATGATTTTATATGCTGCGTTTTAAAGTTTTCAAATGTGGCTAATGAACATTTATGAAACTACGTATGTAGTTTCCTTATGTTTATTTTGTAATGAAGTGGTTATTAACTTGAATTATGCTAATGTTGCACCATACCATCCTTATTTGGTTTGGGGTGATGGGATGATATTATTATGTTCTCATGTACTGTTTATATCTATATCTATATATATATCTATATATATATATATATATATACAATGTTTTTTTCTCTGAAAAAAAAAACAATGACCAACATGCGTGTTTCAGTGGGTGGATGAAGAACGTCTTTTTTTTGCGTGAGTGGGCAACAAAGAAGAACATGTGTTTTTTTTTTTTTTTTTTTTTTTTTAAATCAGAGTTTCACCATTTTCTACATGTGGCCTTGTGCAAAGTTGGGTGAATAAGAAATTTCCACAGGGTTTCTCCCCTATTGTTACTGGTGGAAAGTTTGGCAGGTTGTTACTTTAGTGACATTCACGATAATTTCGCCTCTTTTGGAGCTCTCGAGCCCTAACCAAAGTGGTTTTTGGCAAGACAAAAAGGGCTTGATTGGTGTTTTTCTAATTGCATACATGTTTATCGGTATTCCATCCTCGAATAAGGAGCTTGATTGGTGGTTTTATTATTGCATACATGTTTAGTAGTGTCCCATATTCGAATAAGGAGCCTCCCTAGCTGGCTAGCCCTACTCTAGCTAGTATCTCGAAGGAGAAGATTAGTAGGAAATGCATCAAGTGGAAAGCAAGAGAAATTGTATAATGTTGGGGTGGGAGTTCGTCTAAACGACATTTAAACAATGATGCAACCTATTGTAGCCAATATATTTTCCAGCAAGGGAATGAACATGGAGTTATTGAGACACTGTTCTACTAGTGATTTTCAAGAGTTGCTGGATTATTTACCAAAATGTATGATTTTGGAAAAGGGATGGTTGGCATGGACACTAAACTTGTGTTATGCAATTGAACTGTGGGAATAACAGAATGATAGAAAGATGAAACAATATTTCCAGAAACACGGAGAGATCACATGAATTGAGACAAGCTGCAAATATATTTTTATTATTTAGAAGCAGAATACAATGTTCACTTGCCTCTTCGAGGAGGAAACATCCAACAAAGAAGAGCTTAATTATAATAAAAATCGATGTGTCTTCCCTTGCTATCTAATACTATTTCTAGATTTATGACATCCAATACCTAGTCAACATGTTTGACTGCTTTCGCCACTACAAAGCTCCTGTTGAGAAGCAAAGTGGACACTACATCAAAGTGTTGAGTACTGGTAGAGGTGGCAAATATCTCTCAAGCGACTTCCTATGTTTTTGCAGGAAGTATGGAATTCTCAAGAAATTTACAACAAGGTATACACCACAGCAAAATGGTGTTGCAAAAAGAAATAATAGGACCATCATGGAAATGGAAAAGAGTATGTTGAAGGAAAAGCATTTTCCAAATGATTATTGGGCTGAATTTGTCTCTTGTGCAGCGTTAATCATTAATAGATGTCTAGCCAAAAGTTTCATGAATAGAGTTCTTGAAGAAGCATGGAGTGGAAGAAAGAAATTTGTCACTCACATGAGAGTGTTCAGATGTGTGGCATATGCACATGTCCCAGATGAGTTGAGGAAGAAGTTGGACAGCAAGGGGGAGAAATGTATATTTCTTGGATACATTGATGAATCCAAGACATACGAGCTCTATAATCCATTAACCAAGAAGGTAATAATTAGCAGAGATGTTCAGTTCATAGAAGAGGAAGCACAGGATGGAATTTAAGAGAAGACAGTCAATGTGAAGACATGTATGTCACATGAAGATAAAGAGGAATTGACTGTAGCAAGTAATTCCTCAACAGTGACTCCTCGTCCACCCACACAAGCTCAACAAAGCACACCGTAGAGAAAGTAATAAGATAGCCTTGTGCAATCAAGTAAGTGCTTCTCCAAGCACACAACAAAGCTCTGCAACTCCATCTACTTCAAGCTCAACACCAAGCTCATCTTCAACAAGTATAAGAAGACCAAGATTCAGAAATTTAAGTGAAATTTATGAGCAAGAAGAAGTTGATAATAGTGATGGTCTGAATTCTTTATTTGAATTATTTTGTCATGTAGAGGACCCAATATATTTTGAAGATGCATTCAAAGAAGAGAAATGGGTTGAAGCAATTAATGAAGAAATAGGAGAAATAGAAAGGAATGACACATGGGAGTTAATGGACCTTACGCAAGGAAAAGAAGTCATTGGAGTGAAATGGGTCTATAAGACCAAGAGTAACATTGAAGGCAAGATAGAAAGGCATAAAACAAGGCTTGTTGTCAGAGGCTACAAGCAGCAGCATGAAAGAGACTATGAGGAACCCTTTGCGCCAGTCGCAAGGATGGAGACAGTGCGAACAATGTTGTAAATAACAGCACAACAGAAATGGAAAGTGTATCAAATGGACGTGAAGTCAACATTCTTGAATGGGGTATTGAAAGAGGAGGTGTATGTTGAAAAACCTCCTGGCTATGAGGTAGAAGGCCAAGAACACAAGGTGTGTAAATTGCAGAAATCTCTATATGGGCCGAAGCAAGCACCCTGTACATGGTAAAAAAGGATAGATGCTTACTTGATGGACAATGGGTTCGAAAAATGTGATGGTGAACCTACACTCTACATTAAAGAAAATGATGGTAATATTCTTATTATTGTTTTGTATGTAGATGGTTTGATTTTTACAGGCAACGATGATTCTCTCATCGCTTATTTCAAAGCAGTCATGAAAAGTGACTTTGAAATGACTAACTTGGGATAGTTAAGATATTTTTTGGGCATCCAAGTGAAGCAAACAGAAAATGGAATTTTTATCTCTTAAGCAAGGTATGTTGCAGATATTTTGAAAAGGTTCAATATGCAGAACAACAAGCCAACACCAACTCCAAGAGTCATGGGGTTGAAGTTGAGCAAGGAAGATTGTAGCAGCAATGTCAATCTAACATTATACAAAAGCATGGTTGGCAGCCTAATGTATTTGATTGCAACTAGGCCTGATATAATGCATGCAATAAGTTTGGTGTCAAGGTTCATGGAGACACCCATGAAGACACATTGGCAAGAAGCCAAAATAGTTTTAAAGTATGTTAATGGGAAGAAGAATTATGGTGTTCTATACTCTGCAACTGATGATTTTAGGCTGATTGGTTACACTGACAGTGATTGGGCTAGAAGTGTTGATGACAGAAAGAGCACATTAGGATATGTTTTTCATTTGGGATCGGGAGCCATTTCATGGGCTTCCAAGAAGCAACCAATAGTTTCATTGTCAACATCAGAAACTGAGTATGTCACCGCAACAACATCAGTGTGTCAAGCAGTTTGGGTGAGAAGGATGTTGCAGGATTTATGTCATGAACTAGACAGAGCAACCACAATTTTCTATGATAACAATTCAGCAATTTCACTATCAAAGAACTCTATTTTCCACAAGAGGACAAAGAAAATTGATGTTAAATATCATTTCGTAAGAGAATTAGTTAACAATTGTGAAATTGTGTTACAACATTGCGAGCCAGAGGAACAATTTGCAGACATCTCCACAAAGCTGTTGGCACAAAAAAAATTGTTTATCTCAGAGAGTGTTTGGGAATGGTCAATGGTGGCAGTTGTGATTAAGGGGGAGTGTTGGAAAATACTCCCAACCACCGCATTGAATAAACTGGCAGCAACCATACATGAGTTAAATGTATTTTGCAAGGGAGGACACTCCAGGCATGGCAAATCCGCAAGCTACTTACTTCATGCAAATTTCCGTAATATTCAGAAAATTGTACCCTGACATCACTCTGCGTTAAATTCCCTTTTCGTCATATCACCTACCTCTTGCTCGCACTGTGCATTTCACAAACCCTTAGCTTTTCCTCTTAACGAATTTCCGAATCCTATATCACCTCCAATGCGATATCAGTGGGACCCATCAAACATTAACACATAACCGAATCCGCAAACAAATCTTTGTTTTCATGTTTTCCTTTACATGAGCCTTTTTGCATTACCCACGGTTTAGTGCGTCGCACTTCGCGCTTGGAAAAACTTAGCCCTTACCTTTTGTGCTCTGCTCCAAACCTTGCGATGGTGTGATGCGATATCGTCATCGCACATTGCAATTTCCAGTTTATAATTTTTGTGTTAAGTTGCTGCGGGCTAAGTATTTTAAGTCACGATGGGATATTGCCATCGCATATCGCAATCGCAAGCTCAAGTGAATAGCGCCCAGTTAAATTTTGTCATTGACGAAGTATGATATGCGATGTCGGTGCGGATGCGATATCTTTCACAGCTAAAACCTAAAGGGTTTCAAGTCCGACGTACAAATTTTTCTGCGTTGTTTATGAAGAAACATGTTTTTCATGGCAGAAGAAAGATTGGTGGTTACTTGTCCGATCCAACATTAAATTTGCATTGAATTGTCAAGCTCCACCATTTTTTTATTAAGTAGGATTTTTTTGATATGTTTTAAAAATGTAGAAGAACCTGTTGAATCAGAAGAATGAAATAGAAAATTTCTCTGGTTTTTATCTCTCTGTGTGGCTCTGTAAATTTTATGCCCAACTGTGTTGCAATTGTTTTAGGTTTAATTTATGAATTCTATGTAAACTGTTTGTTGAGGGAAAAGTATTGACCCTGTTCTTTTCAGCTTCTCGCATTCGTGGATTCTCTAGACATAGCGTCGGAGCATCCCATATTTTTCGACAGTTCTACGTTTTGAAAATTTGTCGTCATTTATTCTGTTTAGCCTGTGGATAGCATCATTCAAACAATTGTGCATATGCATGAAAGTCTGCATCAATGCATATATGTATTCTATATTTTAAAAATATATTTCAAAAATTAATCTAAAATCTTCATTTAACCCTTTTTGATATGTACTTCCACAATTACATAGCATTTTAAGTTATAATTTGAACTTGTAAAGTATTTGGTTTTCAATTATTGGAAGCTTATGCTCATATTATTATATTTCAAATTTATATATATTTATGTGAAAATGACAATATGATATCATCAAAAATTAAAATATAAATGATTGGTTTCTTAATATCATTATTTGTTTAATTAAAAATAAATAATATTTCTTTTAATAAAATTATAAATATTAACTATATTTAAAAATATTTATATTGATAAATATATAATTATAAGCACAATATCATTAACACAGAAAATTATTTTAAATATTTAAAAACAATTATGGCTATGTTTAGATATCTAATGTATAAAAAGAATCTTGACAACATGGAATAAAAAAGGCTCCCTAAAATTGCTTCTAATGGTAGTCAAAACCCTCACCCCCTCACCTTCCCCTCAAGCGCAGGTGGCATAAGGATGCCTAGTTATAGCTCAACCATTGGGGAATTAAGGAGGAGCATAGTATGGGAAGCAAAGAAATATCAAGAATACTATTACCTCCAAGTTTAAGGACAAGATCAAGAGCTAGAGGGTAAAAGGAAGCTAAGATACTATAAGGAAGTGATCAACCCCACCCTTGATAATCATAATTATCTCTCTGTGTTGTCCAGAAATAAGAAAAAAACGAACATTGCTAAGATAAGAACTAATTCCAATGAGCTTCAGAGTGCGGTGGTCTATTCCCAAGACCCTTTGGAACGATAGAATTGGTCATATTTGTGATTCTAAGGAGGTGAAAGATGAAAAACACTTCCTTTTAGACTGCCCAACTGAGTGAAATATATAGAATGAATGAAATGACTATATATGTGTGTGTGTGTGTGTGTGTGTGTGTGTGTTAGAGATGGAATTTCTAATTAATAGGTTTTCTTCAAAAAAAAATTAAATACATAATTGGATTCACCCATAAGTGTTAATATTTATTTTAATAAATTAAATTTATGATTTTTAAAAATATCTATAAAATTTTGACATAGTTAAAATATTTTATTAATTGTAAAAAACTATATAGAACAATAAATATAAATATAATTTATCAATAAAAAATATATTTAAATACACCTTATACATATAAAAATAATCTATAAGAAAATATTGATTAATATAATAAAAATTATATTAATTAATATTACATACATTAATAAAACGATGCCACCTTAGATTCATCCTCTTGGTACTTGGTAGATCTAGACTTAATATGGATCTAGGTTGGTTTAATTTCACCCTTTAAATATGTCATATTGCACATGAATACTTTGGGTCAATACCATGGATTCTCAATACCATGAACCATTTTTATTTATAATTATTATTTTATTTTAATAGGGCTATTTCGTATTTGTTATCATTTTTTACCTAATTAAATTGTTTATGTTACATTATATTAAACTTTTAATTTAATTTGTTTGTTTATTTCTATTTTTATTTCTATGTAATTTGACCTAGTCAAAATGTTAAACATTACATTACAACATCTCCCCCCATACTAGGAGAGCCTATAGGCACAAAAATATATCTTAAAAATCAATCTAAAATTTTTGTTTAACCTCTTTTCCTATGTTCTTAGACAACTACTATGTATAATTTATCTTTAAATTCAAAATATTTCAAAACTAATATCTTTAAATTCAAAATATTTCAAAACTAACTTGGCATATATTTATTGTTAAATATTTTTTATTTATTTATAGTAAAATATTTATTATTTATTTATTGTAAAATATATTTTTTTAAATGCTTATTCTCATATTATTAATACGATATTATAAAAAATATAAATGTTGTTTTCTCAACATCATTTTTATTTATCTAATTAAAAAAATAATATTATTTAGTTTAATAAAATTATAAATATTAACTCCTCAATGGGGGCAATGAACATCTAAAATGCAAATCGACATGGGGCATTAAACCCCCCACACATTTGGAATTTGAATGAAGTGTATCAAGGAAAAAACTCCGGACACCTGTCGGTGAAGCTTCGCAAAGGAGGAATGGTTATATAACTCATTTGGGTCATGGTAAACAATAACAGAGGGAATTTTGGCATGGATAGTGTTGCGAGTGATTAAATTGGTTTATGGTTCGTACGACTATTTCCTTGTTCAACCATACCCCGCCTCCCTGTTCTCAACAACTTCAAAGTTCGGTAATGCACAAGCTGTTCGTTGAAGTTTGTTGTTTGGGATCTTGGATCTAAAGCGTTTGGTAACATCAACGGAAAAATTCAGGAAAATATAGGCACTGTTGCTCTAGAATTGGTCGCGAGAGCTCCTTCTTCTCTTAGGGTTCAAGTATTACACATCAACATCTTGTGTTTATATATTTTGTATTGCCATGGCAAGTTTCGTATTCACTGCTCTCTCAATTGGTGGGGGTTGGCGAGGGTATATTTTGGCAATGGAAGTCGTGGCTCTATGAGTTCTTGTTTTCTGTGCATGGTGAACATGAGCGGGGCCAGTTATAGGAATTGTGGGGAGCTGGGAGAGAGCAGGGTTCGCCCTTCGAACCACGCTATAGAGGAAGGCGACTGCAACATTGGTTTTTGCTGGCTCACGGGGTGGTGGGTTGAATTGAACGCAAGGTGGAAGGGGTCAACGAGAGTTGCAAGTGTGGTTGTCGACGTCGCAAGCCGAGCCAGCCGACAATCCATTTTCATTGAAGGTGTTGTATCGGGGTCCGACCTGTGGTGTGCGAGTGGTGAATCACTTGAGAGTGGTGACATGCAGAGGTAATTTGACAAAGAGTAAGGTGAGGTGTTGGTCCAAGAGGCCAGGGGAAAGTTCACCACGGGGAGCATGAGGACTTTGGGGAAGAAGTGGAACAACCGAGAGGCCAATCGTTGAAGTGGGTGCTCTTACCACCTCCTTTCAATTCTTTGGAGACTCAACTTCACCACCTCACAATGCTTATGGAGTAGCTAGCTTGGGACCACCACAATGATAGAAATGAGGCCATTTTTTTCATGAATTCCCTTCAACACAACTAGTGAAAAATGTTGGGCCGAATGGCTTTCCTCTGTCATGGACAAAATCAACTGCAAGAAAGTCTAGACCATCTCGAAGGACGAGTGGTGCATGCATAAGACCATGTACATGAAAATTCCGCTAGCAGCATGGTGACGGTTTCGAGGACAGGGGTGTTGGAAATATGAAAAATTGAAGAACCTCGGTTGGGTGCATTTGGATTCTTGGGAACTTTTGGTTTATATGGGAAATTAAAAATTTTAAGACTTTTTAAGACAAAAGATTTCTATTGTCTAAAAATAAATTCTTAAAAGTGCCCTTCATGTAGTAGTGTCATTCTTATCTTCAACAAGAAAATCTGGATTCATTTGTTATATGTTGAAGTTGATCACATTCATTTTAAATGGTTTTTTGTTGTATGAGTACAGAATCTTCTGGAGGAGCCCAACATAAATTTCTCGTTATTATACTTCTTTCCCGTACGCATAACTGTTGCATGGGAATTGGTGCAGAGTTTATTAATTCAACCAAGGAATAAGAAAATCGAAAATAATATTACAACTAATTAATGGTTTGAATATGCAAGACCACTGTATGAGAAAGAATCATAGTTTGAGCCTCCCCCGGGGCTCAGCACAACTACAAAACTCTTCACATTACAGGAGGTGGAGATTGGAATTAAAAAGCTGAAAACAGGAAAGGAAAAAGACTTGGTTGAACTTCAAGCAAAGTATCTAAAATGGGGAAGGAACACTCTTGCACCGCACATCATGGAAATATTTAAGAACATCATTCAACAAGGATTCCCAAGGGACTGGACAACTAGCATAACAATACCCCTTTTTAAAAGTGGAGGTATTAATAATCTGTCTAATTATAGAACCATTATGATCAATCCTTTGTTTGCAAAGCTTTTCGGTAACATGGTAGAAAATAGAATCAGTAAGTGGGCAGAAGTCAAAGAAAAGAGGGAAAAAGGACAAGCAGGTTTTAGGCCGAAGCATTCTATAGTCGATCATGACATCACGTTGAGACACATTATTGAAAAGGTTTGGGGGGGTAAAGAAGAAGTATTCTGCTATTTTTTTTACTTCAAAAAGGCATTTGACACAGTCCCAAGAGATAATTTGTGGCGTAGAATGGAAGAACTTGAAATTCCTTTGCATTATAGAGTTGTTGTCCATAGACTTTATGAAGAGGTGAAAGTCGAAATTAAAACCTCGGTAGGTATTTTAGAAAGCTTTAGAAGTGACATTGGAGTCAAACAAGGTTTCCCTCTATCCCCTACTCTTTTTGGTTTATATTTTGATAAACTGGAAGAGTGGCTAAAGCTTCAGTTGGGGGAGTTTGTGATAAAGCTTCTTATATATGCTGATGATCTTGTATTGATTTCTAAATCAGCCCATGGATTGCAGATGCACCTATATGCCCTTGAGCATTTTTGTAGAGTAGTGGGGATGCAAGTCAATATTAGCAAGACCAAGATAATGATTTTCTCTAATAAAAGGAAGGAAAGTCAGCATACGTTCTTCTTTGAAGGCAACATTCTTGAAGAAGTAAATGAGTACACATACCTTGGGATAGATTTCAACAACAAACTTAATTGGGAGGACTACAGAAAGAAGATAATATTACGAGGGTGAAAAGAATTATATGCTCTTCAAAACATATGTAGAGAGGTAGATTTATGGCATTGGAAAACGATTAAAGTGATTTTGGGACTCCTAGTTTGTCTAGTGATGCTATATGGGTGTGAATTGTGGGATAGCAACACCCCTGTCTCAAAATGGAAGCGAATTGAGAAAATATAAAAAAGCTTGATCATGAGCAAGTTCAAAATAAAAATTTCGGTAGCTTATGAGATAATGTTGAGTGAAACAGGAGCAACTCAAATCGAATAAATTGCTATAGTGCAGCTCATAAGATATCTAAAAAGAATTAAGCAAGTGGGAGTAGGTAGATGGCCTAATGTTATCTTCAAGGAAGGCATGATTGTAAAAAAGAAAACATGGATGAGACAAAACTACACATGGATGCAAAACTGGAATATCTACCTCATTGCTTGTCCCACAAATAGCAAAGAGCTAAAGAATTTTGTTATGGAGAAGTTTCATAAACAGGGATGGGGAAAAGAGATGGGTAGAAAGAAAAAGTACCACATTGAAGAATTCAACCCTACGTATGATCTCCAACAAAAAGAGTACATTGGAGCTAACATTCCGTGGAGGGCAAAGGTTCTTATTGCTCAATTAAGAACCAACTCGCATCATGTTCAGTGTGAAATAGGATGGTGGAAAAGGCCTAAAGATGTTTGGGAAGAATGAGTGTGTACATTTTTCACGTCTGGTGCAGTGGAATCAGAAAAAAACATTTCATTTTGGAATGTGATGCGTTTAAAGATATCAGAGAAAGTTATGGGAATATGTTAGCTTCGGTTTCTTGGCATTGTTTTTTCAGTGATGAGATTGTTGGAAGGTTAAGCCAGCTCATCATCAATTTGAATAAGAAAAGCACTGAAATGAAAAAGGCGAAAAATAAGTAACTCATAGTCCTATAGACTAGTTTTAGTCTTGTGAACGTTAAAATTTCATTTCATTTCATTTCATAAAGGAAAGAGAATTCAAGAAACGAAATTGTCGATACTCTTCCAAATAGTAGAGCTTATAATTTCGGAGATTTTGTCTCATAGCCCCATTAATTATATCAACGTTGTTAGATTGGGCCCATCCACGCTGAACCCAGCAATGTGGACGCCTCAGCGTTCACTTCAAAAGTGAGGTGGCCACAGATATAGAGAGCACTAAGCGCTGATATGATAATTTGGATGTAATCAACTAACAGCAACGTGTAAACTCACTAAAAAATTAATTAAAAACTCCAGCGGCTTCATTTGTTTCCTATATTTTTTTTATTAAACTTGTCCACTTAATTAGCGGACCACATTCTCAATAGTTGAACTTTTCATATTTATTGATTAATAAATCTCAATTTTTCCGATGGATATATAGAAAGAATGGAATATATTTATAGAGGGAAATTTTAATTAATAGGTTTTTTTTTAAATGTTTTTAAATACATGATTGGATTCAGCAAGTGTGAATATTTAACTTAATAAATTAAACAAATTAAATTTATGATTTTTAAAAATCTCTATAAAATTTTGACACAATTAATAATTTTTATTAATTGTAAAAATTATATAGAAAAATAAATATAAATATAATTTCTTAATAAAAATATATTTAAATACACTTTATACATATATAAATAATTTATAAGAAAATATTATTAATATAGATAAAAATTATATTAATTAATATTACATAAATTAAAAAAATGATACGAGCTTAGATAAAGATGGATCTAGGTTGGTTTAATTTCCACATGAATATGTCATATTCTATATGAATACCTTGGGTCAATACCATGGATTCTCAATACCATGGACCATTTTATTTCTTATTATAATTTTTATTTTAATAGGGTTATTTTTTTGAGCTAGTTAAAATGTTTAGATTACATTATATTAAACGTTTAATTTAATTTGTTTTTTTATTTCTATTTTTATTTCTATGTAATTTGACTTAGTCAAAATGTTAAACATTACATTACAACGCCTATGAGCCCATAAATATATTTAAAAAATCAATCTAGAATTTTTGTTTAACTGGTTTGCCTATGTCCTTACAGAACTACTATGTTATAATTTAATTCAAAAATAGCTTAACAAATATTTATTGTACAGTAATGTTTGTTTATTTATTGTAAGTATTTTTTTTTAATTATTGGAAGCTTATTCTTATATATATATATATATATATATATATACACATACATACACATATATATATATATATATATATATATATATATATATATATATATATATATATGATAATACAATATTATCAAAAATATAAATCTTGTTTTTTCAATATCATTTTTATTTACTTAAATTATAAATATTAACTCTTCAATGGGGGCGATGAACATCAAAAACGTTAATCAACAAGGGGCATTAAACCCCCACACACTTGGCATTTGAATGTAGTGTATCAAGGAAGAAACTCTCGACACAGGTTGTTGAAGATTCGCGAAGGAGCAATGGTTATATAACTCATTTGGGTCATGGTAAACAATAACAGAGGGAATTTTGGAATGGAAGGAGTGTTGCGAGTGATTAATCTAGTATATGGTTCGTAGGGCGTTTTCCTTGTTCAACCATACTCATCAACAACTTGTGTTTATATATTTTGTATTGCCATGGCCAGTTTCCTATTCACTGCTCTGTCAATTGGTGGGGGTTGGTGAGGGTATATTTTGGCAATGGAAGTCATGGCCCTATGAGTTATTTTTTTATGTGCATGTTGAACAAGAGAAAGGCCACTTATAGGAATTGTGGGGAGCTGGGAGAGAGCAGGGTTCGACCCTCGAACCACGCTCTAGAGGAAGGCGACTGCAACATTATCTTTTTCTGGCTCATGGGGTGGTGGGTTGACTCGAAGGTGGAAGGGGTCAATGAGAGTTGCAGCTGTGGTTGTCGACGTGGCAAGCCTAGGTAGCTGACAATCCCTTTTCATTGAAGGTGGTGTATCGGGGTCCGGCATGTGGTGTGCGAGTGTTGAATCTCTTGAGAGTTGTGACATGCAGAGGAAATGCGGAAGAGTAAGGCGAGGTGTTGGCCCGAGAGGCCAAAGGGCAGTTCACCACGAGGAGCATCAGGACTTTGGGGCAGCAATGGAACAACCGAGAGACCAATCGCCGAAGTGGGTGCTCTTACCACCTCCTTTCTATTCTTTGGAGGCTCAACTTCACCACGTTACAATGCTTATGGAGCAATGTTGGTGAAGCAGCTGGCTCGATACCACCATAATGATGGAGATGAGGTAATTTCTTCCATGAATGACCACCAACACTTCTGGGACAAGCAACTACAACATGGTGATGGTTTGGAGGACCAACATGCGGGAAATATGGGAAATTGAAGAATGTCAGTTGGGTGCATTTGAATTTTTAGGAACTTTTGGTCTATATGGGCAATTTGTGTTCAGGCAAAAAAGCTTTTGTCGTTATTGTGACTGGTTTTTGGTATATACTACCAAGCCAATAAGTCCAATAAGAATGAGGCTAACAATATTCTAAAAAAAACACATCAAGATATAATATTTTTATAAATTAATATAACTTTTCAACTTTATATATATATATGTGTGTGTGTGTGTGTGTGTTTTAATATTTTTAAATAATTATATTATTACAAAGAAATTATTAATTATAAATTAAAATATCAGATTTATTTTTCATTATTATTATTTCTTTAAAAGAAACTTAAAATACATTTGGAAAACAAAAATAATTGTCATATGAATAAATAAGAAGATAAAAAAACATTTTTTTATTAAAATTCCATCCATCCATTACATTTCATATAATTCTCAACACATTTATAAAAAAGGATTGAACTCCATCACATCTTATCCATTATTATTAATGTTTTCATCCATGGACTAATAATATAATTCTCAAAGCATTAATCCATCAGGTCTTATCCATTAGTATTAATGTTTTCATCCTCGAGGGCCTGATAATCTAACTCTCAAAGTATTGATAAAAAAAATTGAACTCCATCACATCTTATCCATTACTATTACTATTAATGTTTTCAACAGACTGATAAAGCAATATTTAAATCATAATTTCCCGAAAAAAATGAATATTAACAACTATGAATTGAGTTAGATGTGAAATGCCCCATCTCATTAAGACCCAATTGTTTGGGAATCTTCAACGAAAGTGTGATTGATATCTCATCCCCCAAAACAACACAAAACCATAGTCACCTTCTCATTAAAACTTCAATTGTAACACCTACTGCACGGAGAGAGTTGGATTCAAGAAAACATATATCGAAGAACATATTTCTTTAATCCACATCATGAGTGGGTAACAATGAAGAACTTGTGTGTTTAAGTGGGTGTATGATGTACCAATTTACCCAAACAGGGCCCATAGTTTTGGCACTTCATCTCCTAGGGTTATGTTTTTGTATGTTTAGGGTTTTTCATTATTTCTCAATAATAAATAGGTTCTAGAGCCTCATTATAACACATTTCAGAGGCCTATAGCTGCCACATATCTTCTCAGAGATAAGCTACCAGCGTCGTAGCTAGTTTATTTCCATTCTGTCTATAAACCACTTTTAGTTCTTTGATATTAATGAAATGAAGTATTATTTTTGTTGCATCTTTGTATTTATGGTTATATGTGTATTATGTTGTGTTCCTGCATAATTCGGATCAGTGGTATTAGAGCGGTATGCTCTTTCTCGATCCTTCTTTGCATGTCCCCAATGAGGTCGAGGTATAAGGAGTTAGGGCTCGATCTAGTCGAACCTTTGCAAGATTAGCCTCGCAAACCCCGATGGCTGGCCATGGGGGATGAAAATAAATATGATGGAGTAGGAGATCATATCAAAATATTTCTCGAGGAGGCCCTCGAAAAAAAAAGGAACGCGATGATGGATTACTTTTCCCAGATCCTTCAATGACTGCACACTGACGGTGCATCTACATCTGGCAACCACTCTGGAGGCTCAACACCTTTTAAGGTACAAGTAAACTTTGACATTCCCATATTTGAGGGTTAAATATATGCAGACACCGTAGATATATGGTTGAATATATTAGAAGGATATTTCTTAGTTCATGACTTTTCCGACCGGGAGAAGAGTATTTTTTCACTCCTCAAAGCTAACCCCCGTGTTAAGGACTGGTGGGAAACCAACTGTGAGAAAAAGGACAAGGGGGAACCCTCTCTGTTCTCGACCATACCCACTTGGAATTATTTCCGAGATGTCATCAAGGAACAATATTATCCTGTGGGGAGCTATGAGGATAATTACATACAATGGACTACGATGTGGTAGCAAAGGGATCAAGATGTGCATGAGATGATGAATCTGTTCCATACCCTACGCACAAAGTTGGGTATCAAAGATTCGGAGAAACATTTGGTGTTGAAGTACTGTAGTTGTCTGCACAGATACATTCAGGAGGAAATGGAGTTCCTTGACATCTCCTCGCTTGGTACAACATATCAATATGCTTCCAAGATTGAGCAAAAATTAAAACAGAAGAAACGAGACTTTGGATCTGCGAATCATAAGCAAGGGAAAGGTGCCCCCAAACTGCAGAACAAAGGAAAAAGCCAAGGCATGGTGGCCCAAGAGAACCTGTCGAAACCGCAAGAAAAGAAAAACACCACGAAGTCGAAGAATGACACGGGAAAGTGGTGTGAGTTCCATAAGAGCTCCACTCACAACACAAGTGAGTGTCAGGCCAAGCAGTCCCTAGTGGCTGAGACGAGGGCTTCTAAATCAGAAGCATGCTCTGACTCTGAATCAGAACCCAACAAGGGGAATGGCAAAGGGAAGCAGATTATTGATGCGGAGCCGAATGCCATCGTTGCTACTGCAAAGATCCAGAAGGAGGAACCTGAAGATTCAGAGGAGGAGGAGCGTCTCTTCCACTCGTATATGTGGGTAAAGGGTTCCCCGCTATAGTTCATTGTCGACAGTGGGATTCAAAAGAACCTCATTTCAACAAAGGTGATGAAGCAGTTAGGCTTTCCGACTACAACACACCCACAACCGTACACCATCGGGTGGCTTCACCAAGGACATGATCTCTGCGTCAGCCAACAATGTCGCCTCCCCTGCAACATCAAGCACTTCACGGATGAGGTATTATGTGACATTGCTCCTCTTGATGTTTATGACATATTATTAGGCCAACCATACTTGTGGAAGAGACATGTTTTGTATGAGTCTCGACCTTGCGCTGTTATTGTTACTTTGGGCAATAAGTTGTACAGGATACTAGAGGTACCACCTCCTGCTGCTATCTCTTTGGTTACTGCAAAAAAATGCAGTAAGCTCAGTTCAAAAACTGGGAAATTTGTTTTCCTAATGATTCGCCCGCGGGGAAAGAAGAAGATCGTGGCCACAACCTCCAGACAAGGCTCCTCTGCATGAAAAAAACAAATGGACAAGGTCATGGAGGAGTACTAGGACATATTCACCTCACCCATAGGGGTGAATCTACACTGTCAGGTCAAGCATCCATCGATTTGACCCCAGGTGCGTCGTTGCCCCATGTACCGATCTATCGGCGCTTTGTTCTGGAGAGCGATGAAATCAAGAGGTAGATTCAGGAGCTGCTACATAAAGGTCACATCTGGTTGAGTTCATCGCCCTATGGAAGCTCGCTCTTGTTGGTGCAAAAGAGGGATGGGACTTGGAGACACTGTATTGAATATCAAGCATTGATAAAGAACAAAGTCCAGAATAGGTACCTGATCCCACGGATTGATGACCTTCTGGACCAACTCAAAGGGGAGAAATATTTCAGCAAGATTGAATTGAAGTCTGGGTATCGCCAGGTACCAATTGAACCCTCCGATGTGTGGAAGACTTCCTTTAAATCCAGGGAGGGCTTTTTCTAATGGCTAGTCATGCCTTTTGGGTTGAAGAATGCTCCCACAACCTTCATGAGGCGAATGGATGGCATCTTGTGGTCGTTCACCAACTCATATGTAGTAGTGTAATTAGATGACATCTTGGACGAGGGTGTGATTGATATCTTGTACCTGAAAAACAGAAAATGGTAATTAGTGGGTGAATAAAGCTACAATTTTAACACCTACCGCACCACAGGGAGACAGACGGATTCAAGTAAATATAAATTGAATGCACATGTTTACTAATCTATATAAAATGTGTGTGTACGTGTAATAATGAAGAAAGTCTTTATTTAATCCATGTCATGAGAGGCTAACAATGACCAACATGGGTGTTTCAGTGGGTGGATGAAGAATGTCTTTTTTTTTGTATAAGTGGGAAACAAAGAAGAAAATGTGTTTCATTTTTACATAGGTATCACAATTTAAAAAAACAGGTGTTTTTTTTTCTTAATCAGAGTTTCACCATTTCCTACATGTGGCCTTGTGCAATGTTTGGTAAATAAGACATTTCCACGGGGTTTCTCTCCTATTGTTACTAGTGCAAAGTTTGGCAGGTTGTTACTTTAGTTTCTTTGGTGACATTCATGATAATTTCCCCTCTTCTGCAGCTCTCGAGCCCTAACCAAAGTGCTTTTCAACAAGAAAAAAAGGGCTTGATTGGTGGTTTTCTTATTGCATACATGTTTAGCGGTATCCTATCTTCGAATACAAAGCTTGATTGGTGTTTTTCGTACTGCATACATGTTTAGCAGTATCTCATCTTCAAATAAGGAGCCTCCCCAACTGGCTAGTCCTACTCTAGCTAGCATCTCGAAGGAGAAGATTAGTAGGAAATGCATCAAGTGGAAAGCAAGAGAAACTAGTAGTGTTTTGGGGTGGGAGTTCATCTAAACGACATTTAAATGATGATGCAATCTATTGTAGTCAATAGATTTTCCAGCAAGGGAATGAACATGGAGTTATTGAGACACTTTTTTGCTAGTGATTTTCAAGGGTTGCTGGGTTATTTACCAAAATGTATGATTTTGGCAAAGGGATGGTTGGCATGGACTCTGAACTTGTGTTATGCACTTGAACTATGGGAATAACATAATGATAGAAAGACAAAATAATATTTCCAGAAACACAGAGAGATCACATGAATTGAGACAAGATGAAAAGATATTTTATTATTCAGAAGAAGAATTACAATGTTCGTTTGCCTCTTCGAGGAGGCAACATCCAACAAAGTAGAGCTCAATTACAAAAAAACTTGATGTGTATTCCCTTGCTGTCTAAGACTATTTCTAGCTTTATGACATCCAATACCTAGTCAACATGTTTGATCGCTTTCGCAACTACAAAGCTCTTGTTGAGAAGCAAAGTGGACACTACATCAAAGTGTTGAGGACTGATAGAGGTGGCGAATATATCTCAAAATACTTCCTATTTTTTTGCAGGGAGAATGGAATTATCAAGAAATTTACATCAAGGTATACACCACAACAAAATGGTGTTGCGGAAATAAAAAATAGGACCATCATGGAAATGGCAAGGAGTATGTTGAAGGAAAAGCATTTGCAAAATGATTATTGGGTTGAATCTATCTCTTGTGCAGTATATATCATTAATAGATGTCCAACCAAAAGTGTCATGAATAGAGTTCCTGAAGAAGCATGGAGTGGAAGAAAGAAATTTTTCACTCACATGAGAGTGTTCGGATGTGTGTCATATGCACATGTCCCAGATGAGTTGAGGAAGAAGATGGACAACAAGGGGGAGAAATGTATATTTTTTGGATACAGTGATGAATCCAATACATAAAAGCTCTATAATCCATTAACCAAGAAGGTAATAATTGGCATAGATGTTCAGTTCATAGAAGAGGAAGCACAGGATGGAATTTAAGAGAAGACAGTCAATGTGAAGACATGTATGTCACATGAAGATAAAGAGGAATTGACTGTAGCAAGTAATTTCTCAACATTGACTCCACGTCCACCCACACAAGCTCAACAAACCACACTGCAAGAAATTAATAGGACAACCTTGCGTAATCAAGTAAGCACTTCTCCAAGCACACCACAAAGCTTTGAAACTCCATTTACTTCAAGCTCAACACCAAGCTTATCTTCAGCAAGTATAAGAAGGCCAAGATTCAGAAATTTAAGTGAAATTTATGAGCAAGAAGAAGTTGATAATAGTGCTGGTCTGAATTCTTTATTTTCATTATTTTTTCATGTAGATGAACCAATACATTTTGAAGATGCATTCAAAGAAGAGAAATGGGTTGAAGAAATGAATGAAGAAATAGGAGCAATACAAAGGAATGACAGATGGGAGTTAGTGGACCTTTTGCAAGGAAAAGAAGTCATTGGAGTGAAATGGGTCTATAAGACCAATAGTAACATTGAAGGTGTTACACAACAATTTGTCACCATCCCTGCAATTCCCCATCCCGCACAATTGGAGGGCTCATTCCGTGACCTATGAGAAGTGACATGACTTGAAACCATTTTCATGACATCCCTCTGAACATGAGCTTTCATTGCCCTGAAGACAACTCCTTGTAAAAAACCCTAAAAACACCCCTTTTTGCATTGGCGTGGGAAGCCAGTTCAGTACCCGCGCCAATGGGGGAAATCATTCAAATAGGGCGCGCCAATTGGTGCCCTATCTCAAATTCGCACTCGCACCAGCCATTTTAAGGAGTGTTTTTTAAAAATAAATGACAGAAGTTTCATCCTAACCAACCACAACCGCATCGGCAGAATTTGAGTTGGAGGTTTTCCCCGGATCTCCATGTAGAGGAAGTGGTTTGCCACCTCTCATGGAAGCTTCCTTGAGGATAGGGCCAATCCCATGATTATAGGGATCCCAACTCCCCTTCCTCCATCTATAAAAGCTTGCTCATCTCCTTTGCAAGCTAGCTCCCAAGAGCCATCAGAGCCTTATGCTGCAAGAGCCTTGATTCATTCCCTTAAGGCCAAATCCAAGCAAGGAGATTATTGTTGAGATATCCGAAGAGAGAGGCTTGTCCTATCCCCGACAGGCTTTTTCGAGACGTGTTCCGCTGGCAACCTTCCGAAGGATAATTCAACGTTAAAGCCAAGTTGTATCCTCCTTTGATTGATTAATGATAAGCGATTATTGGTTATGGTTCCACTCTTGTTGTTGATTGTGAGGATGAGTTATGTCTTCTCTGACTGACATATAGTTGCATATACTGGATTTTACGCTTCTGTTTGTTGTGTTTCTTGCGTGTGCAGGTGTCTAGTCACGGAGATCATGAGGATCGTGATCTGCTAGAGCTAAGGAACGACAGCGCTACTTTCTCTACAAGCGACAGCGTTGGATTCCAGGTAGGCCTTCATCGTTAGTTGGTTTATCTGCAATTAGGAACCTGCACTATAGCGTGTGACGATTGTTGTTAGACCCATTCTGGGCTGGTAGGGATCGCCTCTGTCCGCAGAGGGGATTTACCTCTTCAAAAAATTGGCGACTCCGCTGGGGATTTTCTAGCTTGTTCTGCTTTGTAAGCTACAGATGGAGCCTGAAGTTAGCTAGATATCCTTCGAAACGCTATTGCTCTGCATTAGCAAAGTAGATCAAGCTGCTTCAGTCAATCTCCGGTTTAGTTTATGAATTGAACACTTGGAGTATTGTCTCGTCTTTTCGGTTGTTTCTCGATTCTTCTTGCTTGATCGGCTCTTTTGGCTGGCTCTTTTTGTGATTTTGGCTTTTGGTCAGCTTGATCATCATTGGTCTGCTTGTTGGATTGCCTGTTTTTATTTTTCCGTAGCAAACTTGACTGGCGCGTTTTACAACCCGACAGTCGCGCCCATTGGCGTAGGTTGCTAGTGTATTACCCGTGCCAATTCGTTTCTGGCGCTAGTTTCAGCCTCACAGTCGCACCAATCCTGTGAGGTACTAGGGTTTGCTCTGTTTTGAGCTTCCTAAGCCTGATCAGTGTGTTTGGTCTTGTTTTTTCGACTGCTTGAGTGTTCTGGAGCCGTGTTATACTGGCTGTGACCTTCGTCCTTTGGTTGTTTGCCTGTTTCCATCGATTTCACATTCTAGCCCTAGGGCATCTAGGTGCTCTTGTGTGTCGAGCCTCCCTTGGGAGTTTTTGGTTTCTATTTGTTTAGTCAACCTTTTGATTTCTCCTCTGCATTCGTTTAGTGGTTGTTTATCATTTTATTGCATTATTTGAGTGATTGTTCACTTCTTCATTCGAATTTCACTTTGTCTCGCTTTGGGCCTAGATTACATGGTCCATTTGAGTCTTTGGGATTCTCTTCGTTTTGAGGGACTATTTTGTCGATTTGGAGACCTGATTGTGTGTTCACATTGAGTGAAATTTGTTTTTTTTTCTCTCTCCTCATCACTTCTCAAATTTCTCTTTTCATTAGTTTTCATTTTGTTTAGTGCACTTTGCTATTAAACATTGAAAATACCAAAAAAAAAAATCTCTTTTGCTTTCGATTAGTTAGTGCAAATTAAAATCTTTTCAGTGTTATCAGTGATTAGTGACTATGAGAGAAAAGTTTTTGGTTTCCATTAGCTGCATTAGAGACTTTGATGGTTGTTCTCTGATCATTTTATTATGGTGTGAAAAGCTCTTAACTCTCTTGTAATCAACTTTCATCGAATGAAATGATATACTGTGGCATATAGTGTGCATCTAGGAGATTTCGAAACACAACACTCGCTAGGGCTTGAAAACTGAAATGTAATTGAACATAAACATTAAAATTTATTCAATTTACACTAAGGCAGCATTGAAACATTAACGCAACATTGAGTGGTCTAGGCTAGAGACGTGTTCTGGCATCTTTAAACCTAGTAGTTGTCGTTCGCCTCTTGGCTTTAGACAACACTAGTACGAACTTGTGCTCCTCGTACCGTCGCGTATATAAAGGGAGACCCCATTAGGTTTTTATCCTTTATCTATAGGAAGCTGAGTCTGCCACCCTATACCCGTGATACACCGGACACAACATTCGGGGATATTTCCTGCACGTACGTCAAGTCCTTGGTTGATTTCTACTTCATTTTGGAAACCAAGGTGTATATTGCAGTTCACGGTTATTTGGTACACACTTCGCCTAGATTACCAGAGTAGTCATTTGACCTTTTCTGACTCTTTAAATTTGAAAGGATCACCAAGCGCTTGTCCTTTCACGCTTGCTTCAAAAGTGAAAGAGATAGAGTCACCTTTCATCCGTTTCTCGACTCTTAAAACATGAAACGGTGAAGTTTCTAAGTTTCAATGTGGTAAAATAAATCACCCGTGATCACACGCCTTTTAGAGTTTTCTTGTTGGCCGTTTGATTGTGTGCCTTGGTTTTTAGCCCGTGTGCAGTTTTGATTTGTTGATGGCATCTTTTCCGGAGTTCACCAACCAAGGAATCCCCTCCGATGGGAATCCGGGTCTTTTTCCTCCTTTTGGAAATGTTGGTGCTCCTTATATGGCAACGTTGTCCCTTCCTGGGTTAACTGTTGGGTTGCCTGTTTGGTTGTTTTCAACCTCTGTGGTCCCAAATGTATCAGCTACTGTTCAATTAGTTCCTCTGCCTAAACAACATCATGTTGATTCTAAGGTGGACCTCTCCCCTTCTTCGCCTGTTTCTGCGTCTTCCTCTTCTACTTCGCCTGGTGAAAGTTTGGATTCAAGTAACTAGGTGGCTAAGAAGAAGAAGAAGAAGACAAAGAAGAAGAAGTATGATAAGGGAGAGGCTAGCTCTATGACTATTGTGCCTAAGGAGCCTCCTCTTGATAAACCTCCCAACCCTCCACGGAAATTCAAGTTCCCTTGTATGTTGTGCACGGGAGACCATCTTCTTCGAGACTGCCATGGCATTCCCAAGGTGCTTGAAGCATGGTCAAGCGGTCGCCCGCCTTTGCCTTTGGCTTCTGGGAGTCAGGTTGGGGGCATGTCTTCGGCTGCTGCTGGTAAGGCTCTTAAGAAGTAGGGTAAGATTACCAATCCCTGTAAGTTGTGTGAGGGGCACCATGCCATTCACCTTTGTCCATATATGGATGAAGCCAAACGACTTTTGGACAACTTAACTAGTTCTACACCATGCCTTCCTAAGAAGTAGGCTAAGATTACCAATCCCTGTAAGTTGTGTGAGGGGCACCATGCCATTCACCTTTTTCCATATATGGATGAAGCCAAATGACTTTTGGACAACTTAACTAGTTCTACACCATGCCTTCCAGCTGGTTATAATCGGCTTTCTTTGAGTTCTCCACTAGCTGATCCTAGGATTGGTCAAGAGTCATCCTTGGTCGATCCCGCTCCTTTGGGAATTTAAATTCAGGAATCCGTTCCCGACCAACCATTGGTCATGGGATCGGTTGAGTTGGCCCTGTCTGCGATGCACCAGGTCTTTTCTGTTGAGATTGGACCTCACACCCTTAAGGTTCTTCTTGTTTCTTCAGATTCCTCGGATTTTGAGAAAGATTATCTTGTCCCTATACCTCAAGAAGTCGCTCCTCCACCTCCCGTGATGGAGGTCTTGGAGGATTCTCCTCCCGCCTTCGAGATGGAGGTTGTGGAGGATGCTCCTTCTTCACCAGGGGAAGACCTTCTTGGTTCGATGGTAGCCCCTCCAAGTAGTTTGGTTGCTTCCTTTGATTGGAATCGATTTGTGGGATATCGCCTTCCATCTTATGTGCCTTTCGAGATAACGGTACAGGATTTTGGTCTGGTCATACCCAGCACCATTATAGACGAAGGCGCGTCTGTTAGTGTTCTATCCTCAACTACTTGGCAATTTTTCGGTTCACCGCCGCTTGCGCCTGTTACGCAGAATCTGTTGGCATTTAACAGAATAACTAGTCAACCGTTAGGGATCCTTCCAAGGTTACCTATTACTTTGGGAGGTGAAACCATCCATATGGACGTGATGGTTGTTCCAGGCCCCTTGGATTTCAATATGCTTTTGGGGCACGATTACACCTATGCCATGAGAGAACTTGTCTCCTCCCTTTTTCGTGTGGTCTGTTTTCCGCATGAAGGACAGATCGTGACCATTGATCAGCTTTCGTTCTTTGGTCCGGATGTGGCAGCTGGCCCACCATCATCCCTTCCCAGTTTTTATCCACCCATTGTATCTGCCCCACCGCAAGTCAACTATGTGGCTACCTATCCCATGCCTGTACTCAGTGATAGTGCCGTTGTACATCGTGTGCTCGGGGCATTGGGTTCTGACTTCCAAGATCCTTTCCTTCCATCGGACGGGCAACTCTTGGAAGCCATGACTTCTTATTCATCATGATGAGTTTTCCTCGGAGCATGGTTCCTTTCTTGTGTCAAGCTCCTTAAAAAATGAAACAGCGTGTTCAAAGCATGGTTCCCTTCCTGTGTCAAGCTTTTTAAAAAATGAAACCAGGTTTTCGGAGCAGAGTTCCTTGTATTGTGTCAAGCTCCTTAAAAAATGAAACTAGGTAGTTGGAGCAAAGTTAGTTTCCTTGTGTCAAGCTCCTTAAAAAATGAAACAAGATCTGTTGGAGCACAGTTCCTCCTCTTGTGCCAAGCTCCTAAAAAAAATGAAACAAGCAGCTACGAGGATAGTTCTTTTAATGTGTCAACCTCGTTAAAATAATGAAACACATTCTTGTTCAATTCGAGTCTTTGATCAAATCTCGTAAAATCCCAGTTGAGTCTTTCTTAGATCTCATAACTTGAACCTTCACTCCCTCCGTCTGTTTACTCAGGTGCATGGACTGAAGCTTGGGGGGCATGTACCTCGAATTGAGTCACCATGCTGGGGGCATGCTTACTTTTTTCAAGCATAGTTTGTTTCCGTTTCAAGCTTGTGTAAAAATGAAAGCGGTTTCAAGCATAGTTTGTCTCCGTTTCAAGCTTGTGTAAAAATGAAATTGGGTTCAAGCATATTTTATCTTTGTTTCAAGCTTGTGTAAAAATGAAACCAACTTCAAGCAGAGTTTTCTGATTTCAAGCTTGTGTAAAAATGAAACCATTCCCATTTTACCTCTTGTGATTGCCATTTACCACTGCTCTTTTCTAGATGAGCCTTGGTTTTCTCTACCCATCATCACTTATCCGCTGGCTGATCATATGCCTTCACTTGGTTGTTTTAACCGTTCCCCGAGGAAACGCCTGCAATGAGTGTTCGGTGAAGCAAATTTTCCTTAACCTTGCTTGTTCCCGAGTAACCCACCATTACCGGAACCAGTTGCTACCCTTTATACCACTCGTTCCTCCAAGAGGAGTCATCTTTCAGCTCTTTTTTGACTCTCTAAACATGAAAAGATTGCCGAGGCCCTTGTCGTTTCGATCTCATTAAAGTGGCCACGAAACTACATCTACCTAGTATACGTTTACCCCTTTTTCAGGCTGGGATAGATTATTTACGAAAAAGGAATACCTAGCCTATCACGACTAGGAGGTTTTCTCAGATATTGTTTTCTGCCTTTTCGGGTCTGAGGAACTATCTACGAAAAGGGACCATTGGAGTTTACTTTTTCGCTGTCTTTTCAAACTCTCTAAACATGAAAAGACGCCGAGTTCTCCCTTTGTCAGACTCGTTAAACCCTGATGACATTGGATTCAGTCGTAATGATGATATTCGAGTTCCTCCTTCCTAGGGCTCATTAAATGTACTAGGATGGACTTATATAGCAAGCATATGGTATCCTCTTCAAGCTTGTGTAAAAATAAAGAGGTACTTGCCAGAAATGGTGGGGAAAATGGAACCAAAATCATTGTCGTGTCGGCAGTATGTCACTCTTGAACATGGCACTTTTCTGCATTCGTGTCGGGTTGGGGATATCTCATCTCGTTTTCCACTTGCCTCCGTGGGTTTGGGTAATCCCTTTTGACCTCTCTTCTGCTCTTTGCCTCGTCATCATGACCTCTGATCTTTTGACGTCAAATATTGCCAAATCCACTGTCGTGCCGCCTATATGTTCAAGAGAAGTTGACCTCTGCAAATTTCAACCTTCATCTGATTCTCATATGATCCTGATTCACAGAGAAATTATGTTCCTCTGTCTCGTGTCTATGATGTGGGAAACATTATGGCCCACCTTCGATCAAGGTCACTTCCTGTCGACTTCAGCTCATTATCCAGGAAGCTAATCCAGAGACTCCCTTCTGGTACCTTGGAGCCTGCATGCCTCAATGGCAGGTTCTTTGCATTCGATGTGAGGTTTTCATCACTGGCCTCTGATCAAGTGATTCTATGGGTGTTCGACGCCAGCTCACTAATTCACATGCCGTAGATTGTACCTATAGTACCTTGAGGGCCATTGTCATTATTGGTGGTACCTCTCATGTCTATTAACAGATTTCGATATTGGCTGGTAATCAGGCGATGTTCTTGCATGTTCGACTTCAACTCACTTATTCGCATGCTTGAACTTGTACTTTGTTCGGGTCGAGATGGAGCGCAAGACCCTGGATTTTTTCTGTTGGAATCCAGACTGCGATTTTGTGGATTATTATGATTAGTTACATGACTCATTCACTGGATGGCTGCGTCCATGCCTTGGATCTGGATTATTGTATACTCTGCTATGGATGGCTGCGCCCATGCCTTGGATCTGGATTATTGTATACTCTGCTATGGATGGCTGCGCCCATACCACATATATATCATGTACTTGAGATATCAGTTGTACTTCTCTACGCAGGTTTTCTGACGACAATGTTTTCAGTTGGACATGTTCTCGTAAAGCATTTCACCCCTCTCTCTCTTTTGGGCCTCATGCTTTAGGGGGCATCTGTTACACAACAATTTGTCACCGTCCCTGCAATTCCCCATCCCGCACAATTGGAGGGCTCATTCCGTGACCTATGAGCAATGACATGACTTGAAACCATTTTCATGACATCCCTCTGAACATGAGCTTTCATTTCCCTGAAGACAAATCCTTGTGAAAAACCCTAAAAACACCCCTTTTTGCATTGGCGTGAGAAGCCAGTTCAGTACTCGCGCCAATGGGGGAAATCATTCAAATAGGGCGCGCCAATTGGCGCTCTGTCTCAGAGTCGCACTCGCACCAGCCATTTTAAGGAGTGTTTTTCAAAAATAAATGGCGGAAGTTTCATCCTAACCAATCCATAAACTGGTATCTAATTTGAGTTGGGAGGTTTGGCTCCGGATCTCCATGTAGAGGAAGTGGTTTGCCACCTCTCATGGAAGATTCCTTGAGGATAGGGCCAATACCATGATTATAGGGATCCCAACTCCCCTTCCTCCATCTATAAAAGCTTGCTCATCTCTTGGTGTTTGGTTCCCAAGAGCCACCGTAGCCTTATGTCGCAAGAGCCTCGATTATCCCTCTAAGGCCAACCAAGCAAGGAGATTGTAGCTCGAGATATCCGCAGGAGAGGCTTGTCCCATCTCATGTGCCAGACGCTTTCATCAAGGACCTTCCGAAGGAGAATTCAGCGTCAGAGCCAGGTTGTATCCTCCTTTGATTGATTAATGATAAGCGACTATTGGTTATGGTTCCACTCTTGTTGTTGATTATGAGGATGAGTTATGTCTTCTCTGATTGACATATAGTTGCATATACTGGATTTTACGCTTGCGTTTGTTGTGTTTCTTGCGTGTGCAGGTGTCTGGTCACGGAGATCGTGAGGATCATGATCTGCCAGAGCTAAGGAATGGGAGCGCTACTTTCTCTACAAGTGACAGCGTTGGATTCCAGGTAGGCCTTCATCGTTAGTTGGTTTATTTGCAATTAGGAACCTGCACTATAGCGTGTGACGATTGTTGCTAGACCCGGTCTGGGCTGGTAGGGATCGCCTCTGTCCGCAGAGGGGATTTACCTCTTCAACAGAAGGCAAGATAGAAAGGCATAAAGCAAGGCTTGTTGTTAAAGGCTACAAGAATCAGCATGGAAGAGACTATGAGGAAACCTTTTCACTAGTCACAAGGATGGAGATAGTGTGAACAATGTTGTCAATAGCAGCACAACAGAAATGGAAAGTGTATCAAATGGACATGAAGTCAACATTCTTGAATGGGGTACTGAAAGAGGAGGTGTTGTTGAACAACCTCCTGGATATGAGGTAGAAGGCCAAGAACACAAGGTGTGTAAATTTCGGAAAGCTCTTTATGGGCCGAAGAAAGCACCCCGTGCATGGTACAACAGGATAGATGCTTACCCGATGGACAATGGGTTCGACAAATGTGATGGTGAACCTACACTCTACATCAAAGAAAATGTCGGTAAGATTCTTTTTGTTGTTTTGTATGTAGACGATTTTATTTTTACAGGCAGTGATGATTCTCTCATCACTGATTTCAAAGCAGTCGTGAAAAGTGAGTTTGAAATGACTGACTTGGGGTTGTTAAGATATTTTTTGGTCCTAGAAGTGAAGGCAACATAAAATGGAATTTTTATCTCGCAAGCAAATTATGTTGCAAATATTTTAAAATGGTTCAATATGTAGAACATCAAGTCAACACCAACTCCAATAGTCATGGGGTTGAAGTTGAGCAAGAAAGATTACAACAGCAATGTCAATATCACATTATACAAAAGCATGGTTGGCATCCTAATGTATTTGACTGCAACTAAGCCTGATATAATGTATGCATTAAATTTTGTGTCAAGGTTCACAGAGACACCCAAGGAGACACATTAGCAGTAGCCAAAATAATTTTAAAGTATGTTAATGGGACGAAGGAGTATGGTGTTCGATACTCTGCAACATATGATTTTAGGCTGATTGTTTACACTGACAGTGATTGGGATGAAAGTGTTGATGACAGAAAGAGCACATCAGGATATGTTTTTCATTTGGGATCGGGAGCCATTTCATGGGCTTCCAAGAAGTAGCCAATAATTTCATTGTCAACATCAGAAGCTGAGTATGTCGCCGCAATAGCAGCAACATGTCAAGCAGTTTAGATGAGAAGGATGTTGTGGGATTTATGTCATGAATAAGACAGAGCAACCACAATTTTCTGTGATAATAATTCAGCAATTTCACTATCAAAGAACTCTATTTTCCACAAGAGGACAAAGCACATTGATGCTAAATATCATTTCATAAGAGAATTAGTTAACAATGGTGAAATTGTGTTACAACATTGCAGGTCATAGGAACAATTTGCAGACATCTTCACAAAGCCGTTGGCAAAGAAAAATTTTGTTTATCTTAGAGAGTGTTTGGGAATGGTCAATGGTGACAGATGTGATTAAGGGGGAGTGTTTGAAATTACTCCCAACCACTGCATTGAATAACTGGAAGCAACCATACTTGAGTTAAATGTATTTTTCGGGGAAGGACAAGCTCCAGGCATGGAAAATCTGCAAGCTACTTAATTCATGCAATTTTTCGTAATGTTCAAAAAATTGTACCCGACCATCACTCTGCGTTAAATTCCCTTCCTTTCGTATCACCTACCTCTTGCCTGCACTACACATTTCACAAACCCTTAACTTTTCCTCTTAACAAAATTCTGAATCATATATCTCCCCGATGCGATATTGGTGGGACCCATCCAACCTTAACGCATCACCGAATCCGCAAAAAAACATTTTTTTTCATGTTTTCCTTTACCCGAGCCTTTTTGCATTACCCACGGTTTAGTATGTTGCACTTCGCGCTTCGAAAAAGTTAGCCCTTACCTTTTGTGCTCCGCTCCAAACCTTGCAATGGTGCGATGTGTTATTTTCATCGCACAACGCAATCACCAGTTTATATGTTTTGCATTAAGTTGTCGCGAGCTAATTATTATAAGTCGCGATGTGATATCGCTATCGCATATCGCAATCACAAAGCTCAAGTGGATAGTGACCAGTTAAATGTTTTCATCGCCGAAGTATGATATGCAATGTGGGTGCGGATGCGATATATTTCACAGCTGAAACCTAAAGGGTTTCAAGTCCAGCATACAAATTTCTGTGTGATGTTTATGAAGAAACATGTTTTTCACGACAGAAGGATGATTGGTGGTTACCTGTCCGATCCAGCATTAAATTTGCATTTAATTTTTAAGATCCACCATTTATGTATTAAGTAGGATGTTTTTCATATGTTTTAAAAATGTAGAAGAACCTGCTGAAGCAGAAGAATGAAATAGAAAATTTCTCTGGTTTTTATCTCTCTGTGTGGCTCTGTAAATTTTATGCCCAACTGTGTTGCCATTGTTTTAGTTTTAATTTCCGCATTCTATGTAAATTGTTTGTTGAGGGAAAAGAATTTCCCCTCTTCTTTTGAGCTTCTTGAATTTGTGGATTCTCCAGACATAGCATCAGAGCATCCCAGATTTTTTGACAGTTCCATGTTTTCAAAATTTGTCGTCATCTGTTCTGTTTCGCCTATGGATAGCATGATTCACAGAATTCTGCATATGCATGAAAGTCTGCATCAATGCATGCATTTACTTCTATATTTTAAAAATATATTTCAAAAATTAATCTAAAATATTTGTTTGACCTTTTTTTTCATATGTCCTTACACAATTACATAGTATTTTATGTTATAATTTGACCTTGTAAAGTATTTGGTTTCAATTATTGGAAGCTTATTCTCATATTATTTTATTTCAAATTTATATATATTTATGTGAAAATGACAATATGATATCATCAAAAACAAAAATAAAAATGATTGGTTTCTTAATATCATTTTTATTTATTTAATTAAAAAGAAATAATATTTAGTTTAATAAAATTATAAATATTAACTATATTTAAAAATATTTATATTGATAAATATATAATTATAAGCATAATATCATTAACACACAGAAAAATATTTTAAATATTTAAAAATAAGTTATGGCTATGTTTAGATATCTGATGTATAAGAAGAATCTTGACAACATGGAATAAAAAATGCTCCCTAAAATTGCTTCTAACAGTAGTAAGAACCCTCACCTCCCCTGAAGCGTGGGTGGCATAAGGATGCCCAGTCCTGGCTCAACCATTGGGGAATTAAGGAGGAGTTCAGTATGGGAAGCAAAGATAATATCAAGAATACTATTACCTCCAAGTTTAAGGACAAGCTCAGGAGTTGGAGGGTAAAAGGAAGCTAAGATACTATAAGGAACTGATCAACCCCACCCTTGATAATCAGAATTATCTCTATGTGTTGTCCAGAAATAATAAAAAAACGAACATTGCTAAGATAAGAACTAATTCCCATAAGCTTCGGAGTGCGGTGGTCTATTTCCAAGACCCCTTGGAACGATAGAATCAGTCATATTTGCGATTCTAAGCAGATGGAAGATGAAAAGCAATTCCTTTTAGATTGCTCGACTCTTACTCACATTTGCTCTCGATTCCCTACCATCTGCCACACTTCCAATCTTCTTGACCTATTAATCCAACCCACCTATAGTGATCTTGGAGCACTTATTTTCCTTCTCTTTAACCATAAAAACACGATTTTGAAGAATCAAACATAGATTCTTTCTCCTCTCTTATGGTCCGATAGACCCCATTGGTCTTGGTCTTCGTCTTAATGGAAGGTAACTATCATCATTATCATCAACATTAATTCTAAATTAAAATATCAAACTTATTTTTTCATTATTATTATTTATATATATAAAATATTTGAAATACATTTGAGAGCGTAAACTTCTGTGATCTATATCATATTATAATAAATCTTCCCAAAATCCCCATAAAAAATTATAAAATACATTTCTTATGTGAGTTCTCAAAAAAAAATTATTATAACTTTAAACACATTTTAAAAATAAATATATTATCTTATAAATAAATAAAAAGATAAAAACATTTGCCCAAAATCCATTACATTTAATCTAAGTCGCAAAACATTTATAAAAAAGATTGAAAAAGTCGTTATCCATTACTATTAATGTTTTCATCCACGGACTGATAAAAGCAACATTTAAATCTTATCTCCGGAAAAACAGAGAATATTAACAAATAGGAAATAAGTTAGACAAGAAATGGCCCATCTCATCCGAATTCCCTCTCGTCAAATTGTTTGGGAATCTTCGACAAGAGTGTGATTGATATCTCGTCCCCCAAAAAAACACAAAACCAATGTACAATTTTAACACCTACGGCAGTGAGACGCTCGGATTCAAGAAAACATAAATGGAATACACATGTTTACTAATCTATATCATGAGTGGGTGGGTGTAATAACAAAGAACGTCTTTCTTTAATCCACGTACGTAACAATGAAGAACATGTGTGTTTCAATGGGTGGGTGTAATAATGAAGAATGCCTTGTTTCTCATGAGTGGGTAGCAACGAAGAATATGTGTTTCATTTTTATGGTATCACAATTAAAAAAAACATGTGTTTTTTCTTTTTTCTAATCAAAGTTGACACTTTCTTCATTTTGCAAAGTTTGAGAGTTTCTTCAATGCAACTTTGTGCAAAGTATCTCCATGGCGGGCTTCTTCTTAGTTGTTACTTCGATTACGTTGGTGACATCCACAATAATTTTCCCCTTGCAAATCCCTAAGAAAAGTGGTTTTTAATAGGACGAAAAGGGGTTGATTAGTGGTTTGCTTACATACATGTTTAGTGGTATCTCGTTTTTGAATAAGAAGCCCAGCTAGTTTGCTTGAGTAGCTCGAAGGAGAAGACTAGTAAGAAATGAATCAAGAGGAAAGCAATAGAAACCAATCTTGTGTTGGGGTGGGAGTTCATTTAAATGACATTTCAACGATGATGTAGTGTAATGTAGTGTGTTGTACTGTAGTCAAGAGATTTTCTAGCGAGAGAATGAACATGGAGGGACTGAAACATTGTTATGCTAGTACTTTTTAAGTGTTGTTGGGTTATTTACCAAAATGTATGATTCTAGCAAAGGGTTGGTTGGCAAAGACTATGAACCCATTGGAGGATGCCAAAAATTTACTGGTGCAACGTTGGTTTTGGGGTTCTCTATCCCTGTTTGTTGGACTTTGATGCCCAAACTGAGAAAATGGAGGTTACCTCAATGTGCGTGTGTTTTTTGAGATTGCCTCTCATCTTTTGGTCAAATGATGTGTTCCAGGGAAATTCGAAATAAAATCGGTCATTTCTTTGAAGCGAACAACTTGTATAAGGATACAGGTTTATATAGGCATGGCCCTGATTTTGGTAGAGCTTAATATGACAAAGGGTTTGGTGGATTCCATTACAATTTCATATGGGGACTCCATTATCAAATAGCTCATTGACTATGAGGCTATACCCTTTCATTTTGGTCACTATTATACTTATGGATACCTAGGAGCTCAAGAGGTGGCTCCCGAAGGTAACATCTCATGGTCTGGAAACCCTAATTTCAAAAGCAACGATAGAGGTGAGAAAAGCGGTAAAAGAGGTGCCAAAGCTGCTTGATGAAGTCCATGTGTCAGTGGAAAATGGGATAAAGGACATGGAGATGTAGATAGACACTTCACAGGTTTCAGTTCAGGTGACCACTTTTGGTATGGTTGTTGGTTCCCCTTTGACTATCCCTTAAGTTTTATGAAATTTTCAATCAATAGTTCAAAAAATTATGGATGCGTTGCAATTCGAGTTCGGATATCCCAATCTCTGGGATTTCTATTTCTTGCCCTTCTTGCTCACCTTCTATTGCACCTTCCTAGTCATTACCACTTCTAAGTGCCCCCCATGCCCCTTGTCCCTCTCCTTCCTTGGGGCCTCCCCACTCCTCCTATAACCTCAGACCCAAACCTCCCCTATCCTCCTTCTCCTAGGACTCTTAGGAACACTCCTGTCACTTTCCGAATATGGTTGGGGGTCTTGGCTGTATTGAGTGGTCCAACAGGTTCGCGGTAGAAAATCGAATATCTCCAGGGAAATATTGAATGCTTTAGTAGAAATCAGGTCGAGTAAACAACAATCTATAGTCAGGGACCTCAAAACCATAGCCCCTTTGGAGTTTTCCTCATGATTATTCTTTCTCTCAGTATTTAGGGACTAGCTAACCCCATAAAAAAAATGGCCTTGTGGTGCCTAGACGAGATTAAACACTTTATATATTAAATACTTTAAATTTATGATTCTGAATACTTTATATTTAATTTATGATTTTTGTAAATTAAATAATTTAAATTTAATATTTTTTAAAAATTCTATAGAATTTTTAAATAATTAATGTAAGAAAACTACTTTATAGAAAAATAAATTGTAAATAAATAATATATTTAAATGCACCTTATTCATATAAAAAATAGTCTATTAATAAATATAATAAAAATTATATTAACTAATATTATATAAATAAAAACAAATAAAATATATTTTAAAAATTAATATAATTTTTTTTTTAACTTTTATATATATATATATATATATATATATATATATATATATTAAAAATAATTTGATATATATTTATTGTCAACTAAATTGTTTTGCAAATTATGAAAACTTATTTTCATATTATTATATTAAAATTTATGCATATTTATGTGAAAATAACAATATAATATTATAAATATATAAATAATTAATAACATTATTATTATTATTTATATAATTATAAAAATAAATATTATTTATTTTAATAAAATAGAAATAATAATAATAATATTTAAATGTATTTATATTGATAAATATATATAAGGGGACATAATTAACACAGGAAAAAAGTTTTAAATATTTTAAGAAATAATATTATTACAAACAAATTATTAATTATAAATTAAAATATCAAATTTGTTTTATTATTATTATTTATATAAAAATTAAATAAATAGTCAAATAAATAAGTAAAAAATCAAAAATATATATATATTTTAATTCCTAAGATCCATTGCATTTAATCTAATTTTCAAAACATTTACAGAAAAAGATTGAACTCCATCACTTATTATCCAATACTATTTAACTCATAATTTCCAGAAAAAATAAGACAATACTTAACACTAATTTCCGGAAAAGATAAGAATATTAACCGATAGGAATTGAGTAAGACACGAAATGCCTCGTCTCATCAACAACCGAATTGCCTCTCGTCAAAATGATGTTTGGTAATGTTGGACGAGGGTGTGATCGATATCTCGTACCTGAAAAGCCAGAAAATGGTAATCAGTGGGTGAATAAAGCTACAATTTTAACACATACAGCACCGCAGGGAGAGACAGTCAGATTCAAGAAAATATAAATTGAATGCACATGTTTACTAATCTATATCATATCATATGTGTGGGTACGTGTAATAATGGAGAACGTCTTGCTTTAATCTACGTCATGAGTGGGTAACAATGAACAACATGCGCGTTTCAGTGGGTGGATGAAGAACGTCTTTTTTTTTCCCACGAGTGGGTAACAAAGAAGAACATGTGCTTCATTTTTACATGGGTATCACCCAAAAAAAAACACCATGTGTTTTTTCTTTTTTTTAATGAGAGTTTCACAGTTTCTTACTTGTGGCTTTGTGCAAAGTTTGGTGAATAAGACATCTCCACGCCGGGTTTCTCTCCTATTGTTACTGGTGCAAAGTTTGGCAGGTTGTTACTTTGGTGACATTCATGATAATTTCGCCTTTGCCTTTTTTGCTGTAGAGGTATGTCGTTACACCAAAACTCATAAATGTTGGTAAACTTACAAACCAATAACTAGGATCCTCAAGGTGGAAATTATGGATTCCATAGAGGTGCGGTGATTACTCCAACACCCCCCCTCAAACGCAGCTCGGGGGAATCAATAGCCCCCCTCAAACGTGGCTCGGGGGAATCAAACCTGGATCCAGGCTTTGATACCATGTAGAGGTTTTCCGTTACACCAAAACTCGCAAGTTTTGGTAAACTTCCAAACCGGTAACTAGGATCCCCATGGTGGAAATTATGGATTCCATAGAGGTGCGATGATTACTCCAACACCCCCCCTCAAACGCAGCTCAGGGAATCAATACACCCCTCAAACGTAGCTCGGGGGAATCGAACCTGGGTCTAGGCTCTGATACCATGTAGAATTATTAGAGCACAAATATGGATCTAGTTTAAGAATAATTGCACAAACTTGCCAAGTTGAAAAAGAAAAACAATTAGAATTGAGAATGAAATTGATTTATTAATATTAGGTTGAGAATCAATATATAAAGAAATTAAGTTAAGCTTAGTTGTACATGCAATAACTATGGATAGTTAAAGCTAACTATAGCTAACTGTGCTTTATGTTCTGCTAATGTGCACATGCACCACATGAAAGCGGTAAGTTAACTAACTAAGCCACGTGCACATCGCATGTAAGCACTCGAGTTAACTAGCTAAAAACAAGTGCACATTGCATTCAATATCTATTCTTTTCTCTATTCTTTCTCATTCCTTCCTTCTCCTCCATTCTTTGTTGTTGCTTCAATCTTCTAAACCTGCAAATAAAAATTGCTTGTGCACTGATTACAAATCCCTACGCTCTGATACCATGTAAAAAAGTTGTTCATGGAACTTCTCCAAACCCTTGTAGCTCTGATACCATGTAGAGGTTCGTCGTTACACCAAAACTCGCAAGTGTTGGTAAACTTTCAAACCAGTGACTAGGATCCCCAGGGTGGAAATTATGGATTCCATAGAGGTGCGGTGATTACTCCAACATCTACAACTTTGAAGCCCTAACCAAAGTGGTTTTCGGTTTTTGGCAAGACAAAAAGTGGTTGATTGGTGGTTTTCTTATTGGATACATGTTTAGCGGTATCCAATCTTCAGATTAGGAGTCTGATTAATGGTTTGCTTGTTGCATATATGTTTATTCCACGCCTTTCTTTAATCCACGTCATGAGATTGGGCCCATTCGCGCTGAACCCAACAATGTGGATGCCTCATCGTTCCAAAGTGAGGTGGCCATAGATATAGAGAGCACTAAGCACTGATCTGATTTGGATGTAATGAACTAACAACAACGTCTAAACTCTCTCTCTTCTATTTTCTATTCAATAATAAGCAAGTTCCTATACAGTAAGTTTTGCATAAAATTGCTTCAACTTGTCCGGAGAAAACCAGGTATGTTGGCCACCGAAGAGAATTAAATGCCAACCAGTATCGGTATTGTCTTTTCCTTCTACTAGCTGCTAAAACTACTTTACTATGTCCATAATGACTACATTGTAAACAACACCTATTAAAACTTCCCTAAAAAATCATTTAAAACTAGAAAACTTAAAATTCATCCATCAGAAGAAGAGTCGAGTCTTTTGTTGTGGATCTCGACATCTCGACTTGTTGCATCCCTTGGAGTAGAAGTTAGATCCTCCCAATCCTTGTTGCAGTAAGGTACTGAGATTTTTCCAATTCGCGAATATCCTTCTTAATTTGTTGGAATTCTGACAATACTGCTTGACTACTTCTCGTTTCATGCATCCCTGCCATGGCCTTTGCTAGAACACACTTAAATTTCCAGCAGGTATTAACTGATTGATGGAACAACGATACCCTTCCTCTAGTTCTTGCTGGGTCACAAAGGAAATCCAAAGTTGCCACCTGATGTTTGACATCTTCTTCATCATAAGAACTTTCCCTTTCCCATCCATGAATGGTGTTGCGGATTTCCTTCATAGAGATCCGCAATATTCTCTAAAACTTCTTTATGGGTTTTCCTCCCACGCTTACTTGGGCCCTTATCCTCAGATGGTTGTTTTTGCTTGCCTCTGCCTGCAAATTTACGTTTCCCAAGTTGACCTCTTGCCATGATAATTTTACAAGGCGTTATTCCTATTAGAATATAAAAGGGACATGTGTATTGCAAAATAAATTTTTACAACAGTTCTCGCAAACAAAGGTGGATTCCTTTATGCCAATGACAGCAGATGGAGAGTCATTCTTTGCAAGGCTAATAGAGTGGTGAGTGGTAAAAATGACAGAGTCTTAGGCTTTGACCGAGATCTTCTTACTAATAAGTATTAAACCCCAATTACAACCAAAGAACTACAACCATGGAAAGATTCGACATCACCCTCCCAGATTAAGATTCAACATCAAGAGAAAGACTCGACAGTGACAACCCAGACTATAGGTGGACCAATTTTGACAAAAGATATACAACTTGAGCTTGACAGAGACCATGAAATTATTTCTCCTACAACTTGAACAGAGGAAAATTGTAGTCAAACCTACTAAATTTCGACTGATAATTTTCACAGAACTGTTCTTAAAATTCTTGCAAAGAATTAATAAGTTACAGTTCAAGCAAACCAGAGGAATTCCCATACCGAAACGAGATGCATTGACCGCATTACCATAATTAAAATCATTACAGAGATGGAGAAAAATGAAGATTAGAAATTTGAACTTGAAACAGAGTAGATGATAATTTCCTTTAGGAGGGCTACACAAAAAATGGCTCAATTTCCTTATCATGCTTAATTCTCAGCCCTTCCTTGCCTATTAAACAAGAAAATCTAAGCAGACCACGCAACTGACACAACTGACAGGATAAACCAGTAACAAAATATTATAAATTTAGTTCCATAACCTGCAAAAAAAAAAAAATGTCGTGTAAACTCACTAAACATTTAATTACAATTCCCATGGCTTCATTTGTTCTCTATAGTAAATAAATACATTCAGATCGTCTTTTGCGACTAAAAATTTGAAATGAATTCCGGAGATCTTGGTTCCATGTTTTCAAAATCTGTCCTCATCTGTTTGGTCCGTGGGTTCACACAATTCTGCAACATTGTTTTTTTTCTAGCTCACCAAGTGGTGGGTTGACTCGAACACAAGGTGGAAAGGGTCAATGGGAGTTGTAGGTGTGGTTGCGTGGCAAGTCGACCAGATGACAATCCCTTTTCATTGAAGGTGGTGTATCGGGGTCTAGCGTCTGGTGTGCTAGTGGTGAATCGCTTGAGAGCTGCGACATGTAGAGGAAATAGGGAAGAGTAAGGCGAGGTGATGGCCCAAGAGGCAAGGGGCCAGTTTACCGCGGGGAGCATCAGGACTTTGGGGAACCAGTTGAAAAACCGAGATACCAATCCCCGAAGCGGGTGCTCTTACCATCTCCTTTAGATTTTTTTGGAGGCTCAACTTCACTACGTCACTGTCGAAATTAATTACGCCCGACAATTCACCAACACACCTCCACCACCTTACCGCCTTCACCTCCTGGACCATCTCACCGCCTTAACCTCTTCAGCATCGAAGGAGCGCCACTGCCTTAACCTCTTTAACATCGAAGACGTAGTGACCAACATAAATTTTGTATAAATAGAGTTGATTTTGGATAGAAAAATAGATAGAGTCCATATAGAGTCTAGACACAGAGTCTGAGTTCTTGTAACGCAGTTGTCACTACTTTGCCATTTCATCTTTATGTAAATCAGTGAGAGGTCATTTTAGCAGTAGTAGCTGCCAGTTATTTTTGTGTGTTTGAGTGTTGCACTATGTACTTTGACCTTCTACCTACACTGAATCTTTCAATTCGTATAAAGTACATGGAGATGTAGATGGACATTTCAAAGGTTTCAGTTCTGAAGGCCACTTCTAGTATGGTTATTGGTTCCCCTCTTCTTGTCCCTTATGTTCATGAAATCTTCAATAAAAAATTCAATAATTTAGGGTTGTGTTGAAAATTGAGTTTGGATACCCCAATCTATGGGATTTCAATTTCTTCCCCTTCCTACTCACCTTCTATTGCACCTTAACAGTCATTGCCACTTCTGTGTCCCCATGAAACCCCTTGTTCTTCTCCTTCCTTGGGGCCTCCCCACTCCTCCTATAACCTCAGGCCTCATCCTCCCCTATCCTCTTCCTCCTAGGACTCTCAAGAACCCCTCCTTCCACTTTCTGAATATGGGTGGGGGTCTTGGCTGCATTGAGTCATCTCATCAGGTCCACTAGGTTCGAGGTAAAAGATCGAATATCTATAGGGAAATATCAAAGGCTTCAACATAAATTTGGTTGGGTAAACAACAATATATAGTTGGGACCCTTGGAGCCATGGACCCTTTGGGGGTTTCCTCATGATTATTCTTTCTCTCAATATTTAGGGACTACATAGCCCTATAGAAACATTGGCATTGCAGTGCCTAGCAGAGAGGATAGGGTCACATGCTCTTTTTTGCAAGAATTTATGATGGAGGGAGAAATATTGGTTTTTGAGTTGTCCCATATATTCAAAGGTTTGGAATTAATGTTTATAGATGCAGTGGGAAAATATGGGGGACTCATATCTGGCTAGAAATCACCTGATTATATTTTGTGATTTTCTTGAGCCACTAGGTATGCTTTGGTGGTAGATATTTGGTCTCAAAACTTGGACATTCATTTATCATTCAACAACATTTATGGCCCCTTTATTGACAAAAATCCTTTTTGGGATATTTTGCAGTCACTACACTTCTCTCACCCACATGCTCTCATTTGAGTGGGGATTTACATATCTCCTTGGGTCTTGGGGATATTTGGGGGTTTGTAACTTGAAGGGATCTAGAAGAGGATTTTTTCAATATTCTATTTGACAAATGGGGGATGATTGATCCTTTGCCTGCGAAGCTTCTCTGACATGGAGAAATAATAGAAGCAACTTTGATATAACTTCTAAGTGATTAGGTCATTTTTATGGAAGTTGAGGAGCTCTTGGATTCATTTTTTTGCATTAAACTATGGGTTTCCTCCATGGGGACCTTCTAACCATTTTCCCATCATCCTTGAACTAAAATCTGTTGGTCAAAATTTCCCCTCTCATTTCAATACTAAATCCCCATTTGCTGGAGAATCCCTCCTTCATTCAAGAACTCTAAGCTAGTTGGAGGTTGTAACGCCTAGATAGTTAGACATCTCCCCCCCCCCCCCCCCCGCTCCACCCATCTTGAACTTACAAGAAAACATAAAAATGGAAAAAACTATTTTTGTTTCATGGGCTTAAAGAAATAAAGAGATTGATTCTAAGTGAATGGTAGAATTGTAATCCAAAATTAAATATCTCTTGGAGGGAAAGGATTGTGGCTTTGTCTTCGAGGATAAAAAATCTCTTCTTCTTGACCTAGAAAAGCAAGGAAAAATCATTCGTTTGAATAGGGGAAATGGAGTGGAGGAAAAAAAGTAGGTCCCTTTGGCTTAAGGTGGGAGATGAAAACACTAAATTATTTCACAAATTTTCTAATCATAGGAAAGAGATAAAAACTATTTGTTTAATAACTATTATGGATGACCCTTCCAATCATCCCCACAAAGTTGAATTCCCTTGAAATTTATGTAAGGGTGATCAGCTTCTTAGAGATTGTCTTGGTGTTCCCAAGTATTAGAAGTGTGGTCCGTAGGATCACATCAGCCTCTATAGATGATGTTGGTGATAAACCATCTAACACTAGAAAATTTGGCGGAAATTCCGACGGCCAATTCGTCGCTATTCCGACACATAGTCGTCGCAAGAGCGACAGTTCGAGGGTGGACAAAACGTGGTTTGTCATGCCATCGCAGTTCCGACGCACGTAAAAAGTGTCGCACTATCGACACTTCTTCCGTCGCTTCCGAACAAGCGTCACTCTTCCGACGTCTCACAAACCGTCGCGCCTCCGACATTTGTAAACTGTCGCACTTCCGATGAAATGTGGTTCGACGTTTGGAACGTCGCTCTTCCGACGCTTGTAAACGGTCGCAATTCCGACCCAACGTGGTCCGACGTTTTGGACGTCGCTCTTCCGACGTCTGTAAGATGTCGCAATGCCGACGATATGTGGTCCGACGTTTGGAACGTCGCTCTTCCGACGTTTGGAACGTCACTCTTCCGACGTTTAGAACGTCGCTCTTCCGACGTTTGTAATCTGTCGCAATTCCGACGAAATGTGGTTCGACGTTTTTATACTGTCTCTCTTCCGACGTTTCTAGGTTGTCGCAGTTCCGACGTCTACAAGGCGTCGGTAGACTGACGGAGGGTTCAATTTAAAAAAAAAGAAATTGAAACTTTAAAAGACGAGAAACGTTGTTTTGAATATATTATATGAAGTAAAACATTCCATGAAGTCATTACATTTTCACATCTGAAGATTGGAACCCAAATATCCATCCAGAAAAGTGGAAGTCCCACCCCAGACAGTGATAGAAAAATACCCCATGTCACATACAGGGACTTGATATAAAACCCAGCAACGGTCCACATGGAGATTATTGACAATCTGAGAAAGCATCCAAATATGCCCGAGGCATCTATAAGAAAGTGAAATAGCAGTATGTAGAATAGTAAAGCAACAGATAGAGTACCGACGTCCATTGTTCCAAATACAAATTAAAGTACCCAAAACCCCGCAACAGAGAAAAACGCTAATCATGTGAGGAGTGTGATATGTCCAAAATATAAAAAGACCATCAGACCACATCAATAAACCAGCAACATAGACCAGCATCGCTAGTTTTGAAGGCAGAGTGATAAACATTAATCATTTTTTTTTCACAAGAGAAAAAACGTTGTTTTGAATATACTATATGAAGTAAAACAGTCCATGAAGTCATTACATTTTCACATCTGAAGATTGGAACCCAAATATCCATCCAGAAAAGTGGAAGTCCCACCCCAGACAGTGATAGAAAAATACCTCATGTCACATACAGGGACTTGATATAAAACCCAGTAACGGTCCACATGGAGATTATCGAAAAATCTGAGAAAGCATCCAAATATGCCTGAGGCATCTATAAGAAAGTGAAATAGCAGTATGTAGAATAGTAAAACAACAGATAGAGTACCGACGTCCATTGTTCCAAATACAAATTAAAGTACCCAAAATCCTTGAAAAGAGAAAAACGCTAATCATGTGAGGAGTGTGATATGTCCAAAATATAAAAAGACCATCAGACCATATCAATAAACCAGCAACATAGACCAACATAGCTAGTTTTGAAGGCAGAGTGATAAACATTAATCATTTTTTTTCACAAGAGAAAACACGTTGTTTTGAATATATTATATGAAGTAAAACAATCCATGAAGTCATTACATTTTCACATCTGAAGATTGGAACCCAAATATCCATCCAGAAAAGTGGAAGTCCCACCCCAGACAATGATAGAAAAATACCCCATGTCACATACGGGGACATGATATAAAACCCAGTAACGATCCACATGGAGATTATCGACAATCTGAGAAAGCATCCAAATATGCCGGAGGCATCTATAAGAAAGTGAAATAGCAGTATGTAGAATAGTAAAGCAACCGATAGAGTACCGACGTTCATTGTTCCAAATAAAAATTAAAGTACCCAAAATCCTGCAACAGAGAAAAACGCTAATCATGTGAGGAGTGTGACATGTCCAAAATATAAAAAGACCATCAGACCATATCAATAAACCAGCAACATAGACCAGCATCGCTAGTTTTGAAGGCAGAGTGATAAACATTAATCATTTTTTTTTCACAAGAGAAAAAACGTTGTTTTGAATATATTATATGAAGTAAAACAATCCATGAAATCATTACATTTTCACATCTGAAGATTGGAACCCAAATATCCATCCAGAAAAGTGGAAGTCCCACCCCAGACAGTGATAGAAAAATACCCCATGTCACATACAGGGACTTGATATAAAACCCAGTAACGATCCACATGGAGATTATCGACAATATGAGAAAGCATCCAAATATGCCGAGGCATCTATAAGAAAGTGAAATAGCAGTATGTAGAATAGTAAAGTAACAGATAGAGTACCGACGTCCATTGTTCCAAATACAAATTAAAGTACCCAAAATCCTGCAACAGAGAAAAACGCTAATCATGTAAGGAGTGTTATATGTCCAAAATATAAAAAGACTATCGGACCATATCAATAAACCAGCAACATAGACCAGCATCGCTAGTTTTGAAGGCAGAGTGATAAACATTAATCATTTTTTTTTTTCACAAGAGATAAAACGTTGTTTTGAATATATTATATGAAGTAAAACAGTCCATGAAGTCATTACATTTTCACATCTGAAGATTGGAACCCAAATATCCATCCAGAAAAGTGGAATTCTGACCCCAGACAATGATAGAAAAATACCCCATGTCACATACAGTGACTTGATATAAAACCCAGTAACGGTCCACATGGAGATTATCGACAATCTGAGAAAGCATCCAAATATGCCCGAGGCATCTATAAGAAAGTGAAATAGCGGTATGTAGAATAGTAAAGCAACAGATAGAGTACGTACCGACGTCCATTGTTCCAAATACAAATTAAAGTACCCAAAATCCTTGAACAGAGAAAAACGCTAATCATGTGAGGAGTGTGATATGTCCAAAATATAAAACTACCATCAGACCATATCAATAAACCAACAACATAGACCAACATCGCTAGTTTTGAAGGCAGAATGATAAACATTAATCATTTTTTTTTCAGAAGAGAAAAAACGCTATTTTGAATATATTATATGAAGTAAAACAGTCCATGAAGTCATTTAATTTTCACATCTGAAGATTGGAACCCAAATATCCATCCAGAAAAGTGGAAGTCCCACCCCAGACAATGATAGAAAAATACCCCATGTCACATACAGGGACATGATATAAAATCCAGTAACGGTGCACATGGAGATTATCGACAATCTGAGAAAGCATTCAAATATGCCTGAGGCATCTATAAGAAAGTGAAATAGTAGTATGTAGAACAGTAAAGCAACAGATAGAGTACCGACGTCCATTGTTCTAAATACAAATTAAAGTACCCAAAATCCTTGAACAGATCAAGAAAAATGCTAATCATGTGAGAATTCTAAGTAAAGTTAATCTATTAACATTGCGAATAAAATTACACCGAAGTCAAAAACATTGCCTGGCCATACTCATGGCAAATTTGTCATAAAAAAATCAAAAAATTAAGAATACTGCCCTCATACGGGGAAACCAGTCTTGAACGTTTAATTTACAGAATTCAAAAATATTACTTAAAGGTCCAGCACAGTAAAATAAACTAAAAGCAGCCCAATTAACTGGGCCTGCTAAGCACGAAAAACAAATTAACCAAACTAATCCTCCGCTGGTTCCTCCACGATTCGGCACCATCCTTCGGAAGGTCCAGGATCGCTAGGTGCTACCTCCACATGCATGCCACGACTCCCCTCCTGAAGGCCCGAATGCTGGCCGGCTTTTTCCGAGCTCAGACCCGTCGGACGGGTGCATTCTTCCTCCGTTTGGGCCTCCTCGCGGAAGACCACAGTGACTACAGCTGTGATTCGAGGGCGGTTGAGAGAGCAATCAAAGGAAAATTGCGCGATGCATGCGTACGTAGAGAAGGTGAACTAGCGGTGGGGAAGCCAGGAGTAGGGGAATCCATACGGTGGCCAGATGCTACAAGCCGACCCCGCCCACTCCTAGTATTTGGATGTCGACCTAAGTAATAATCACTGGACTGGCCGGAAGTCGACTCTGTTGAGGGGCTGGAGGGAGCACGCCGGGGTTGATGTCTAGTGCTCCCCCTGCGGAAACGCATCCTATGACGCACGCGAGGCATGGGTGCAATCTCAGGCGCAGTGGGCACAAGAGGAGACGAAGAAGCAGAATTCCAATTAACAGAGGAAGACAGACAGAGACAGAACCGAGAGAAATGCAAATATGCAGCAAGGTCTAGGCAGCAGTTCAGCTGGCCACTTCTCCTTATCATCACAGTTAGCAGGCAGTGTAATCCAGCAACCAGCTTGTCTGAAAACCATTGCTAAACGCCATTTTGTCGACCCGTCTGCAATGCAATCATAGGACGCTCGTCATAATTAATCTTTGATCATTAATAATGAGAGCCGAAGGCCGGATCAAATTGGAGCATGCGGAATCGCTAAGAGGAGTGGAGGTCTGATCTTGAACAGTGTTAAAAATTAATTAATGCGGATTTGATGTGAAAACTTAATTAAACAACGTTAAATGTTAATGCGATTGATATGAAATCACCATATCCATGTCCCATCACCTTAAACGCCATCGAATGCACCCGCAGCCGGGAGCAGGGCAAGTTTTTATTGAGGACACGTGGCAGAAATTGATTGGAGCAGATCTTTGTTTGGGCCGCTCGCGCAGTGGAAATCCGGACCCGTAAAATATTACGGCGAATTTGATAAGAAATTCACGTCACAAAATTGGCCGACGTCAGCAGGCTATTTTGGAACGCGAATTTGGTTTGAATTATGGTTTATCGCCGTTTGAAGTCCGGCGGGCTCGACTTAAGAACAATTTTGTTTGATCCCATCTTATAAAATTTGTGTTGGTTTTCTTTTATAATACACATATTTATAATAAATCATGGGAATACCACACTAAACATGTGGAAAATTTATATAAATAATTATTGAGAACAATCATTTTTATGTAAAAATATCCAAGGCGAGGTCTGTGTAGAGAACCGGGGTCGTGAAAACTGTTCCAATATAAAAATCCCGCTTAATAAAGAGACAAAATTGTTGTGCTTTTGGAACCTGACCCGAGGATTGGACATGAGTTAACAAACAAAAGGATAGCGGAACCAGACTTGCACCTGTGGTCAAGCCCTCTACCAAAACCACGAGCGGAATCACAAAAGCGGGTTGCCCATATCGCACCGCTTTTGCGGAGTAGGTGGTATTTCCTATTCACAAGTGATTCCATAGGGAATGTGACACGTGGCGAAGTGACCCCCGGAAAACCATCGTTTAACCCGCGCCATCGCACGTTAAAGCCCGATGTTGGAAGCCGAGCGAAATTGCCAAGAGTCGTTGATTTGGAGAAGGGCCATCGGACGGTGGTCGCACGTTGAACTTGCCCGGAGGTTAACTAAGGTGTGCGGAGGATAGCCAGGTACGATACGAGTGTTTGGTTGGTTATTGATATATATAGGTGGGGCCGGAGTATAATGAAATTGTTTAATTAAACGATTGGCAGATAATTAGCATAAGTCTGGAGCGTGATTGTTGTAAGGCTAGGTGGTGAAATATAGAGCCGAAAGTTCATTACAAGTTATTTATTTAAAAAGAAACGTGGAGTATAAATACAAAGTGTTGAAAGTTAAACATTGGTTATAAGGATTGGAGATAATATAAATTCGGGAATATAAATTAAAGTCCAACCATTGTGGATAGTATTTATTTATCAAATTCTACGAATTTGATAAATAAACCCGAAGAAAGAAGAAGTCAATTAAGACTCAGGCTGGAGGAAAAGAACGGGGTACACCAAGGGAAAATGCTGACACAGCGATTGTAGACACACCGGCTCTCCTTGGGGGTCCAATTTCAGTTTTGTTGCGTCACACGATGATCTCTCTTCTCTGGCATTTACTTGTATTGAAGATCACTATTCTAGGAATAAGGAGTTATTTTCTCCAAAAATAACCCTAGCCAAACATTGAAAATGCATCAAGGATATCTTTCTGTGCTTCATAAGTACATATGTTCTACTTCTAAATCATGTCTTGGAAGTGGTTGTTTTGCTGGAAATTATTCACCAGTTGGTTTCATACCAAAGTATTTTTCACATTTTCAGCATCCAATACATGAAAAAGATAATGGTTTAAAACAACATAAATATTTGAAATTTTGCAAGAATTGTCTGGCACACTTTGAATATGAATTTTGAAGTCAATTTCATGATGCTGTATAGGATCAAGTGTCATTTTGAATACCAAATGTTTCAGAAAATTCTCAACATGCTACCCTGCAGTAAGGATTAAATGACAATATTGCATCAACTATTTCCATAATAAAAGTGCACCTCGGCCATAAGACTAAACAACTACAAATGTTGTAGATCTAACAAGACCACACAATCAAATGTATTCCACAAGGCCAATACTGTATGAAAAATGAAAATTATTTTGCAACCAAAAGTACCTTAGGAAACTAATTCAATTAGATACACCAAACCATCAGCAAAAAGGAAAACCAGCCTACTCGAAAGGCAAGCGTTTACCTCCTTTGACAAAATTTTGAGTTCCGAAACAAGGGCCTTTATTGTCTTGTCAATGCCCCTAGTAATTTGAATGGGGTTTGCACCTGCTGCAACAACCTAAACAAAAAGGTTTCATTTCAAATTATTTTCCACAAATTTAAGATACAACCATTGTCGGTTTTGTATTTCCTAACAAGCTCATAAATTTTGACAAAAGAACCAAATTTTTTTAATACCTGATAGCAATTTTTTCACTCAAAAACTATCTTAGACTCGATAAGCCCAACCCAAAACTAAAAAACCAAACACCATAAGACCCTACAAAAATGAATAGATGATCTTAATCCAGTACTATCGACAAAAAGTTACCTTTACACCCTCACTTATTAAACCCTGTGTTGTTGAATTTTAACTTCAACTGCTGCAGCAGAAGGACGGATGCAACAGCAACATTTTTTTTTGGAGGTTGCTTGCATGCCATCCAGAAATTTAATTCAACATTTAATATTCCTGCAAGTTTTTTTTGTAGACGACCGCAGCCATATTTCTGTACAGGATTGTATTTAAACACAACAACCGACATTAACGCAATTCACCAACCAGAAATTAAACAAACAAAAATTTACCCGACAGTTTTGTAAATTCAAAAGGAGGACACGTGGAGCATTAATATTGGATCGCATGAAATTGAAGGGAATCTGAAAACCTGAAAACCGGACCCGAATTTTTTTTAGGGCACATTGGATTGAGAATTCGAGTTAAAATTAGGCAGACGTCAGCATCCCATTTTGGAACGCGAATTTGGTTTGAAATTCAATCTATTCAGACTTTTGAAGTCCGACGGAAAGGGTTCTTTAATGTTTTTATAGTTTAATATATACATATGTTTTAAACATATGTTATATATATATCATATGCGAAATGAAAGGTGGGCCATAGAATTTAGTTTTAATTTTATTTTTTTTAAAAGAGGGTTTATTATAATATGTTTTATATGTTACGGCATGTAAAAATAAAAAGGTCAAAAAAGCTTGGTAGTTTTTTTTATAGACAGTACGTAAATTTTTTATTACACAGCAGTGTGTAAAAAGTGAAAGATTGAGTGTAACTTTTTAAGTGTGTATGCACAGCAGTGCGAAAGGGAAAAACACAGCAGAGTGTTTTAGAGACAGAGTATGTTTGTTTTGAACAGACAGTGAGTTGGTTTTATGCACTGCGTTTTGTAGCAGTCATAATTTTGTAATCCCTCTCGGTGAGGAAGTAGTGTAATAGTTTTTTTTGAGTTATTGTTTGTTTTCAAAGTATTGAAACTCTGTCTCCTGTCAAAGAAATTTTTATTTTCTCTGTGTTATAGGAAGGGAGATTTATTCTCCATTCATTGTTCTGGATTTTTTCAATATTCCAACATGTGCAAGAACAACAGATGTTGTGGTTCCATCCCCAACTAAATAATTTGTCTTTGTCGCAGCTTGCCTTACCAACTTGGCCCCAATATTTTCAACTGGGTCCTCTAATTCAACCAATAAAAAGGCCAAAACCATAGCATTGAGATACATTTCATTAGACTGTCAATAACAATAAAATTTGACTCAGCCATAACCCTTTCCTTTTATTGTTGTGAAAATATTTATGCGTTACTCTAATGTGGCTAGTCCATAGGCCAAGTAGACCACTGGGTAACAAATATGTTTCCTTTCACCTTTGAGTTTTCAAATTATGCCTACCAAATCTAAGACGTTTAAGAGGGGGAACTAATACAACGTTAAAAAGAAAACCAGAGCACACATCTACAAATTACCTCCTTAGCTACTTTCACACCATCATTAACTATTTTCGGAGAACCATGCTTGCTCTCCAAGCAACATTTTTCCCTTCGCCCCAAGGGTGACTCCAACAAGATCAGCAAGTTTGTTCACACCGCCTGCAAGACAAATTGAAAATTCTTTCAGTCAGTGTGCAATTGAATGCCAGACCATATGCCAAAACAACCCTCCATGAAAAATTAAAATAACACATTAAAATCGAATATAAGTGGACAAGGAAAGATCCACCGCAGTGAAGTTTCACGTGCAGGTGACCTTCCTTTAAACATAATTTTTTCTCTAACCTGCAATTTTTTTGTCACTAAGCCATCCTTGTTGAAGTACAACTCCTTTTCCATATCTCTTGTATTAACTACCTTCTCTCTGTCGCGTAATCTCAGAGTCCCTCTTCTGCTTGAGCGATTAAAGGAAATGGGTGAAAAAATTGAAAGAGAAGACAATTGTCTGCCATAATTACCAAACATTGCACCCAACTTCTTCCCCTTTCCATTGTTACCCAATGAGGTAGATGTGGCAATTGTTGTCATACCGCCCAAAGCAGAGGCCATCTTCTCTTATGTTGAATATAGAATTACAAGATCTTCATATTAGTATGAACCTTAAAAAACATGACTCCCATTGCTAAAAACCACTTTTAAGTTGTAACATGCAAACTAAACAACTATCACAACTTTTGGCAACTTCTGGAGCATTAAGAGAGAAACAACCAAAGAGAAATACAACCACAATCCTCATTTTAATGAGACCAGACTATATATTTGCATTAAGATAATAGAAAGAAATCACGACTATATTAAGGCCAGCACAAAACAATCTTTAACCAGTGTCTCTCGTGGCCTTCAGGTTGCCATGCTAGAGGTTGCATATTTTTAATTTAAATTCTTGACCTCTCGTGCCCATATATGAATGCATCCAATGGGATATCTACATCAAATACTCCTTTATATCCCCAAAAACAAATTCCCTACTACAAGAGCACCAGTATTGATGGATCACCCCACACCATCCCACCCACTAGAAACGGTGAAAAAGGAAACCCGAGAAAACTTCTGAAATATCTCAAGATGACTATATGGGTGGTTCTTGTGAATCAACCAACCATTCAGAACATGCTCATCAATCCAAACCATGAGTATTATGTGACAATATTCAAGCAGGCACTGAATCGGATTTCTGAAGCTATGTTAGAAAAACCCTAAACTCTCACTGAAAATAGGTGAAATGTGGCACCACTCAGAGATTGACATGTGCCAATTGGTACAAGTGGTAGACAATTGGCATGCTCGAACAACGAGGTGATGCAGGAATGACATGAGGGAGAAAATATCAGAAAAGCCCCAAATCTGGAGAACTAAAGCTCATCACCAACCTGAGATTGACAACTTTACATGATGTAACCTATGAAATCGTAAATGGAGAAATCATAGTAACAATAAAGTAACCTATGTAACAATAAAGTCAGATTCATCCTGAGAGTGGTAATGGGAGAAATCATAGTGAACAACAGGAAACATGCAGAGTTGCTTACAATCAAATAGATGAAAAAACACATACAAAAAACCTAGATAATAATCATGAACAAGCTTAATATTGAATTGTGAATTGTAAAGGAACTTACAAAATGTGACATTACGAACCTGGTCAAGCGCACAAGCAAAAATATCCTGGACATGACCCTGGTTGACAAGTTGTATTGCTCATGATGCAAGAGGATTTGTGCTTGCACTGCCAAGTCAATCAAAATCCATCATTATCTATACAATAAATACAAGTAATTGATGTAGTATTTTTTACGCTAAGATGCATTCATATGATAATGTTAGAACATATGTTGAAAATGTCAAAACATACCTGAATAAGCTCCTCTTCGTTCCAAGAACAATTTATTGGAGTCGCATGAACTTGGAGCAAGCCTCCCATGATCTGAAAGAGTAGCAACTAAGTCAACAATGACTTTTTTGTTGCTACGCTGGATCGAGGGAGGTTTTCTCCAAGATTAAATCGCTCCAATAAATTATTCTCTACTAAACGGGGCCAACCACGTGAAGGTGAAAGCTCTTATGGCTCCTCCCCCCCCCCCTCACATCACTCTCAATTCCCCAATACCCAATCTATATTTCATTTTTTACTTTCATGAGCATAAAAAAAATATTCAATAACTAATAAAAAACAATTCAATAAAAAGTACGCAAGGAAACATTGCAATTAATGCTTGACATAAAAATAGTATGATAAATGAGTTTTTTATATAACGCAAAAAAACGTTCCAAGTATGGTAACGTTTGTCTTATAATAATACAATATTTTACATTGTCAAATTTTCTTTTTCTTCTTCCTATTTTTAAAGCTCCTAATTACATCATCAATATCATCGTGCTCTGCTCTTGTTTCGTGCCTTTCAACCCGCACTGCTGACCTAGTTGCGTATTCACGATGTCTGGGCTCATCCAGTGACGGGGCATCACCTACAAAAACAGATAATATTAAATTTAATTGTCAGTTTTTAAATATCATTGAACTAGTTCGGTAATATTAATAAAAAAAATTGCAATGAGATTATTTACCTGGTGCACCAGTTGTCGCCGCTGACCTAGTTGCGTTGTCATGATGTCTGGTCTCATCCAGTGACGGGGCATCGCCTACAAAAACATATAATATTAAATTTTAATTATCAGTTTTTAAATATCATTGAACTAGTTCGGTAATATTAATAAAAAAAAATTCAATGACATTATTTACCTGGTGCACCAGTTGTCGCCGTTGGGACTGTTGCCCTGTCTTCCTCTCTGGTGGTAAGATCCTCAAGGGAAACATTCTTTGTCATTTAAACAAAAAACGTTATAAGGACAACCATCAAGGTATAATTAGAAAAAGTTATAAGTGGAAGTTAATTACCGTCACGGCCCTCACTGATAGCAGCATTGTCGGCTTGGTCCCCACTACAATGATCAGGTTGCATGAGAGGATCATCTACATTTGGCTCTAAAACTGGGTTATTTTCCTCGTCGGTAGTGTTGCTCCCCTAATTTAAACAAAGTTGTTAGACATTAAATTTATGGACGAAAACAAAAATATTGGAAGGTTAATTTTTTACCTTATCAAGCATTCTAGATCTTGGGACCTGCCCCAAGCTTCTGCGACGTTTAACTACAGCTTGATAGCCAAAACGGAAAGAAATATTTTTATCTTCCTCTGTAGTTTCTGTTCCGAAGTCATCACCCTACATTACATATGATTGTGTATTTTTAATCATATATGATAGGATTACAAAAACGTTGGAAGGCGATACAATTAATTATAAGATGTTTAGCTACTTAATTACAATTCTTGCAGCTAATTTCAAGTAGCCACCCTGGCCGAGCTTGTGATGGCCCTTTTTCTCAATCCTAGCTTTGGTTGCCTTTGAGGTGTCAGGAAACCTAGCATCAAAATATTGAAGTCGGATATGACGTAGCACACTTTTATTTTAGACATAAAGAAAATTAAAGCTATTGAATTAAAGTTGTAATTTACCTTGCGGGTCCAGTTGGCATTTTTCCTTCTTTCTTTGCCCTTTTCTCTTTTCCATCATGGATGAGTGCTCTCCACTCACTCTCTAAAACTGCGAAAGGACGCTCATATCTAGGGTTAAATTGCAATTGCGTCCTATAGGTGTCCCTGGTATATTTCAAATATTTTCCGGCTACCTGAGCCACTGCCTTTCTGTCAAATGTGCCGACCCCAAAAAGGGCTTCTAGATAATCTAGAAGTTCTTTTTTCAGGTTGGAATTCTGGGAATTCCACCCTATACGTATGGTTGGGCCAAAAATTACCAACGCATGGCTCTCTAGAATCCTGTAGAACTCATTGTTTCCTACACAGAATAAAACCAAAAAAAGAAGAAGATATTATCATTAATTTAAAAATAAAAATCATGATAAATATGTTTTAGATAAAGTACATGAAATACTTAAAATATTAAAATTTACCTGGGAGTTGTACATGATTTATAGGGACACCCTCATCGTTCACCAACAACGTGCCATTAATGGTCCCTGTGGAGCTGACACGTGTAGCTCCAGGAAACACAATAATGTAGTTGGCCATATCAGCCTCATCATTGCCAACACGTTCAGCGGTTGGCTGGGGGTCTTCTTGGGCAGGGTGTGTTTCTTGGCTAGCACCTAAAGGAGTAGGTGTACGTGAGGGTTTTTGGGAAATCTCTTGCCCTTGTGTCCCACTACCACCAACACCGAGTTCAGCAAATGCCAGAAAACGCTACATACAAAAGAAATTTTTGTTAGTTTAGTCAATGTAAAAATTAAAAATCAAACTATCACAATTCATTTCATGCAGAACAAAAAAAATATCCTTTTGAATTTTTATTATTACCTGATATCTTTCTAGCTACCTCATAAGATGTTGTATCCTCTCTTCTGTTTCAAGTGTTTGAGGCGCGTCTATCAAAGTATTAAATTCCGACCTTGCATCTCATGCCTTTTTTTGCAACAAGAACACTGGAGATAGGGATGAAGAAAGCTCTTCCTCAAAGAGGGAATCATCAGGTGTACCATGGCTAGGTGTCTGCATATTTGAACAAAGTTAATATTATTTCAATTATGTAAATAACTAAAATACCTGAAGATAGAGCAATGCTGGCACTTTACATGTTCTTCCGTTGGCCTCTTTCCACGATCATCCCGTCTCGGGGTTGTTCCTGCACTGCTCTGATCAGTCTGCCACATTGCAATAAAATTATAAATGTAAAAACTTGAAAACAATATCTAACTTGAAAACACAAAATGAAAACTGAAATAATTTCTAATAAGACACCGGAAGACAGGGTTAGAGTTTCAAATATGCCTTGCATTGAATTCAGTCCTGGAAACATGTCATTGCACATTAAGGCACCCAAACATTCAATCCACGAATGATATATTTAAGTAGGCTTCTCTTATTCTGGGAAAACACCATACCTATAATGCATTCACTTGCATGTATAAAGGGAAAGGAAAACATGTTTTCATACAACGGTGACAAAGGCATCTTGGGGAAAGGTATCTTCACTTTTATTTATGTTGTTCACCCACACCACTCTCGTGTTTTCACTAATCCTGTTTTGTCATTTTTGGATTCAAATTAAGTTAAGGCCTTAAGTATTTTTTGACCTTTCGGTGTAGTTTTTATAAGTGGCATGTATGGATTTTCCATTAATTCTACACTTTTTCTCTTCGTACGCATGTTTCCCTAGAAATCAAATGCATGATTTAGTCCCATACATTTAACAAGTTGTTGGATCAACTCCATAGGAAATATCATGTTTCCTATTCAATCAAAATTTATCTCAGTTAGGGTAGGTAGGAAGGTTTTCCCTTTGTATTAATAGGGCACTTCTAGCTTGCATTTTATTATATCTTTCAAATTTAGTGTCGTTTCAATTAGGGCATGAATTTTTGCAACTTTCAAGGTGAGAATGAACAAAGACAAATTTTTGTGATGGATGAATGTATATGACTCCATGGCCAGAGGAAAAGGCACTAATCTACTTCTTCAAATATCTATAGTTCTCATTCACCTCATACGGAGATGGTCCTTGATTTTGAGCCAAATGTTGTAGCAAAAAGTTCCCCCCCTCCATAATTTGATATTCAATGGAAATTTCTTAAATTGATGATGGGGCATGATTATGGAACATTGGCACATACATATGTAATGGAATTCCAAGATCATGATATATGTTTTCATATGTTTATGGAAATGTTCCACCAAGTCCCCTGGAGGTGGGAGCGAGGGGGCGAGGGAGCGCGGGAGCGGCCTATGCAAAAGCTCCCTACCAATTTTCAGGAAACGTGGGGGACGTCGGGGTCATAAAAATTATAAAATTTAATATTTAAAATGTAACTATATTTTTGCAAGGAATGTATATACAGTCATCATACACTTGCATCATGAAAGATAAATCATAAATGATAGAATTACAAATCGATGAATGATGAATCATATAATTGAAACAAATTTAAAAGTTAAAAGTTAAAACATACATCATACAATCATGCATGTAAGTTTGTAAGTTTGTAACTATATAATCATTAATGTAGCTACTAACAATGTACAATGAAAATAAAGTTTAAGATATCATATGACATATTATATCAAGATTCAAAATAGAGTTTAAACTGAAGTTTACAACTCAAGTATGAAACATAAAACTTAAATGCAAATAAGTTATGTCTGAAACATAAAACATAAAACATAACATATGAATATCAAATGATATCATCATAATGATAAATGAGCATAAATGCTCAAGTTAATGCCCCAATAGTCTCTGCATCCAACTTTTGCACGAATATATCAAGATCAACCATGTCACCATCTGAATCTGAATCACTTGGATTCTCAAATATGCTAAGTGGCACATCAAATTTTAACACGAAACCATAAACTAAAAGGGGCGGTGAGGGGACGTGAGGGGGCATGAAGGGGGGCGTGAGGGGGCATGAAAGGGGGTGTGCGGGGGCGTGAGGGGGCGTGAGGGAAACATCCCCTAGAAGTCCCCAAGACCTCGGAGCGCGAGGGGGCGAGGAATCTAGACCCCTAGGTGGGGGGGGGGGGCGAGACCCCGTGTAACAATGGTTTATGGAGGTGGTGGAGCAAAAAAGAGCTCAAATAGAGCTGAAATTTTTCACATAAAGAGGACTGTGGGCTTGACTAATGGTTCCATTTAAAAAATTATATCTAGACAGAGAATAAGTGTAGCATGCAAACATGCATTGAAAATCCATCTGATTTTGCATTGTATTACTTATGATGGATTCAAATTTGGGTTTCAAAATGCCAGGTTATGGCATGATTTTGTCGAGAAACCCTTAGTTGGATTCTCATGTTGGCTTAATTTATATTTTAAGTTTGTTTTGCAATCTTTGGGTGATAGTAACTCATGAACTAGGTTACTAATGTGTAACAATCATATTTCAAGAATAAAGTTGTGATTTTTTTATATTATTATTATTATCTATTAGCTACGATTATTGACACCTAATGCCTGGAATTTTGACATCTTGATAGCATGGATAATTTCGAAAATGTTTCTAGTAATTTTAACATAATAACTATCATTACGTGTCTTCACTTTTGTCACCATAACAGACCTGTGATATGGACTCATCACACAACTTCATATGCTATGTCCCAACAAGTTCAAACTGGTTGAACCTACCTCATAGTGTGGTTATTAAGGACAAGTTTCTTGATATATAACTCGATAGCATAGAACGCGTTGCAGTTCTAAAAAGAATCCTCAAGTGTCAAAAAAACTTCACAATATGTTCTACTATAAAGCCTTTTGGGATACCTGAAATAATATATGTATCATTGATGACTTTTAAAGTATGACAAGATCCAGAGGGAAAGGAAATCAATGGAAGAGTGATCCACCAATGAGAACCTAGAATTTAGCATCAGATGAGTTAGATTATAGGAAATTGAAACCCTATAATTTTAATTAGTGATGAAGGACATCACATAGGTAATTATATTTTCATGTAGAATAATCTGCTAATTCAAATTTAAACTACATAATATGAAAGGCATACCATAAAATTTTCCACGTAAGTCCAAAAAACCTATAAAAAGGGAAAACCTTCTTTTTCCATGGGAAATAATTTACCTTTCCTTTTTCAAGACAATCTAAATCACAAAAAATATGAACTATACTGCACACATTCTTGGATAATGTGCAAGTGGAAAAGGAATACCCTACCCAAGTGATGCACACATGTACATTTGAACACTAATAGATTTTTGTAGTTGAAATGCAATGCTTGTTTTCATTTAAATGTAGGGTTTTTAAAGCAGGGAGAAATAATGGCTGCCAAATTAATAAGCGTTTCTTTGGGAAAAAATTTAAATCTTGTATTGGGTGATGAAGATAATAGAGGGTATTGAATCTTGATTCTTGACATCTAGAGAGAACCCTACAGCCTAACACAATCCAATGGAATTGACCAAAAAAACCCGAATAGAGTCAACCCTACTATAGGAGGAAGGGCCTGCAGTAAGAACTTACCATTTTGCAAGAGCTGAGGGTGAATGCTGTTCTGCGGGGGGGGGGGGGCGGGGGCAAACGGCGAGGTGAATGCGAGGGGAAAATGTTTGTTTTGCAAGAGGGCGAAGATCTCATTGCCAGCGAATCTTTCGTGCAGAAAAAAGAGGGGCGAGGGCGAGTCCGGGCGAATGCGTGCACGGGGGCTCGGGCGAATGCGCGAGGGCGAATGCAGTTACGAAAGAGGCCGAGGGGCTGGGCGAATCCGGGGCGAATGTTGTTCTGCGGGAGCTGAGGGGCGAATGCGGGCGAATGCGTGCACGGGGGGCTCGGGGGCGAATGCGGGGGTGAATGCGTGCCGAGAGCGAGGGCGAATGTTGTTCTGCAAGAGCGAAGGGCGAATGCGCGCGTGATATCAGACGTTAATGTAGCACACATGTACATTTGAACACTAGTAGATTTTTGTAGTTGAAATGCAATGCTTGTTTTCATTTAAATGTAGGGTTTTTAAAGCAGGGAGAAATAATGGCTGCCAAATTAATAAGCGTTTCTTTGGGAAAAATTTAAATCTTGTATTGGGTGATGAAGATAATAGAGGGTTTTGAATCTTGATTCTTGACATCTAGAGAGAACCATACAGCCTAACACAATCCAATGGAATTGACCAAAAAAACCCAAATAGATTCAACCCTACTATAGGAGGAAGGGCCTGCAGTAAGAACTTACCATTTTGCAAGAGTTGAGGGTGAATGTTGTTCTGCAAGAGCTGAGGGCGAACGCTGAGGGCGAATGCTGAGGGCAAATGCTGTTCTGCAAGAGCTGAGCGCGAATGCTGAGGGAAAATGTTGTTCTGCAAGAGCTGAGGGCGAATGCTGTTCTGCAAGAGCGGAGGGCGAATGCGCGCGTCATATCAGACGTTAATGTAGCTATTGCGACGCATACGAAACAATAAAATCATTTTTATGTAGCGCACATATAAGTTTCAAATTTTTATGTAGCGCACATATAAGTTTCGTATTTTTATGTGGCGCACATATAAGTGTCGTTATACCGACGGTGGAAAAAGTGTCGCTATTGCGACGGGAACCTAAACGTCGCAATGGAGACACCTAGACATTGTGTCGCACTTGCGACGATTGGAGTCGTCTCAATAGCGACGCTTTGGGCCATAGTGTCGCAATTGCGACGTCTTCCTCCAAACGTCGCAATTGTGACACTTTTCTAAGTGTTGGTATTGCGACACTTTTCTATAAACGTCGGTATAGCGACGGTTTCGGGCAGGATGGAAAAAATTTGGGGAAATTTCCGACATTTGGTCAAAAGCGTCGGAACCAAGTGTCGGAATTTCCGCCAAATGTAGTAGTGTAAATAGGGATAGTAAGGTCCATGGGAAAAAAGGTAAAGTCAAATTCCCATGTATGTTATGTGAAGGGAATCATCCTATTTACCTTTGTCCTTATATTGATGAAGCCTAAAAAGTTTTGTAAAACCTTAAATCTTCTTAGCCTTGTCTTCCGACTAGTTATCGAAATATTTCTCTGAATCCTCCATTAATTGATGAAGCGATTAATTAGAATCTGAATCCATTCAATCCAAATCTCTATGAATGTGAATACCATGAGTCTGTTCCTAACCAACCATTGGTTAAGGAAATGGTTGACTGAAAAAGGCTTCAATTTATCGTACCTTTCCCATAGAAAGTGAACTTCATACGACTTAGGCTCTTCTTGTTTCTTCAGATTCCAATGAACTGGGGGGAATCCTTCCATTCCCATAGCACAATGGGGGAGTTCTCTTGTTCCTATGACACACTCTCCAAGTAGTATGGTCACTTCCTTTGATTGGAGTCGACTGACAGGACATCATCTTCCTCCTTACGTTCCCTTCCAGATCAAAGTACAAGATTATAATATGGTTGTACCTAGAAGAATCATAGATGAAGGTGAATTTGTTATTATTATGTCCTCAAATACCTGGAAAGCTTTTGGTTCTCTGCAACTTGTGCCTATTACCAAGAATCTATTGGATTTTAACAGAGGAACCAACCAACCATTAGGGATCCTTCCTAGGTTACCTATTACTTTGGGAGGAAAGGTTATCTATATCAATTTGATGGTAGTCGAAGGTCATTTGGGTTTCAATTTACTCCTTGGGTAAGACTATGTTTATATCATGGGAGATATTGTCTCTTCACTCTTTCATGTGATATATTTCTCCCATGAAGGAAGAATCATGACCATTGACCAACTTTCATTAATTGTTCCTAATTTGACTTCCAATCACCCAACTTCCATAAATGGTCCTTATATGAAAGTGGTATCTCCCTCGCCATAGATTACTTATGTGGCAACCTTTTCAATTCCCGCATCTATTGATAATGTAGTCGATGATATAGTGCATCATGTACTAGGGGCATTGGAGCCTGATATTTCCATTATATCCATTGATATTTATCCCTTCCAGAGTGTTTTTCTCCCATATGATGAGAATCTATTGGAATTCATGGCCTCTTATGGGCCATGATCAAGGTTCCCAGAATAGAGTTCCTTTTCATGTGTTAAGCTTGATAAAAAATGAAAGAAGGACCCGTAGCCGAGTTCCTTTTCTTGTGTCAATCTCCTTAAAAAATGAAACAAGATCCCATGAGTAGAGTTCCTTGTCTTGTATCAAGATCATTAAAAAAAGAAACAAGGTATGTGAGCATATTTATTTTCCTGTGTTAAGTTCATTAAAAAATGAAACATATCCCCTTCCAATTCTAGTCTTTGATTAGATCTACTAAATTCTCAGTCGAGTATTTCAATTGATCTCGTAAATGAACCTTCATTCCATCCACCTGTCAGCATTTGAATAATCAACTAATAGCGTGCTTAATCAACTAATCCACTTCTCATCATTTGAAGCTTTGTTGTCTTCACCTTTTCCATGCCTTGGTAGGTTGTATGGAGGGTATCCCATGCTTCCTTGGACTTTGTTGCTACCAAAAACCTTGGGAAAATACTCCCATGTACTGCTTGGAAAATATAGAAGAGGACTTTGGAATCCTTCTTCTTATTGTCTCTCAACAAATCTCTTTCTGCTTGTGTCAAAGCATTGAGTGCTGCTACATCTGCTGGTTCTTGGAAACCATTTTCCACCAGCTCCCAAACATCTTGTGAAGCAAACAAGGCCTTCATTGTAATGGCCCAATAATCATAATTCTTACCATTGAACTGTGGTATTTGTGGAATAGTCAGGCTTGTTCCTGCTGCTACCATCTTGACTGTGTAAACAAAACCTTTTGACTGTGTAAAAATATTTCTCGCTGCTCAAAATAAACTTTTAGCTTCTTCAGTAAAGAGCTCGTTCTTTCACTGAGCCTGTGGTAGTTGGGAGTATTTCCAACATTTTTGAAGTTGTAATATTAAGAATTAAACAATTAGGATTTTATCCTCAGCGAGCATCATGATTTATTTTATTTGTCTGTTTCTTTCTCATATCATATAAGACTTGTTTTTAATATACTTAAAAATTGAATTTTAAAGGTCAACATCATTAATTAGGATTTGGATGAATGTTTCTATAATATGTTCATGCCAAAGCATCGTAATAACAAGAAGAGGGTCTGAAACGTTTCTAAGTGTAATCTTCCTTATTGAGCATCGCAAAAACTTGTATCATGGTGGAAGTAGGCGTGTTATTGACTCAACAATTGAACCCGGGAATAGGTTTTATGCAGACCTTTCTTCCATGGCTTCAACTGTAGCTTATGAAAATAAAATGGTTATCAGAAACAAGGTCAAAGAACATTGGAAGGTAGTGTTTAATTTCCATGCATTTTTAGAACATTGTAAGGTAGTAGTGTTTAATTTCCATGCATTTTTAGAACATTGGAAGGTAGTGTTCAATTTCCGTGCACTTTTAGAGCATTGGAGGGTAGTATTGTTTAATTTCCATCCATTTTTAGTTCTTAATGTTTTCTCATGCAAAACTGTTTATTTGATTTAATAAATATTTCAATATGATCCTCCTACACATGCACTTCGTGGAGTTCTTAGACTACTGGAACAATATATTATATGCACCTCTTTAATTATATTAAATAATATTTGATTCGGTCATTACATATAATATATTGTTTAATTAGAATCATTCAATCATCTTTGTTTCAGTCATTACATATAATATATTGTGAATGTGTAAATAATTTTGCGTTCATGACTTCAGATCACTTGCAAAATCAACACAAGCTTTTATATTCTGTGATAAGGAGGTGGATGCCCAACGAATAGTGATAGCCTTCAGAGGCATAGAGCCATTTGATGCAGATGACTGGGAAACAGATTTTGATTTCTCATGGTATGAATTCAGCCAAATGATCAGGAAAGTTCATCTGGGATTTCTAGAAGCTTTGGGTCTTGCAAACCGTTCACAAAACCCCCAGATCTTCGATAATTATCATAGTAATTCATATGCGTTAAGTACCAGTAATCATGTACCTTCATTTGATATTGATAAAGAAGTTGATCATCCTAAAAAACCTTTGGATTATTATTTTCTTCGTAAGAAATTGAAAGAATTATTACAAGTCCATAGAAATGCAAAATTCATAGTGACAAAAAACAACCTTGGTGGCACCTTGGCTGTGTTGTTTCAAGCAATACTATTTATACATAAAGAAGAGACATTGTTGGAGAAAATTTTGGTTGTTTATGGGCACAATGGTAGCAACAGAGAATCAAAGAGTGGTAGGTTCCTTCAGAGATTAGAAACAAGGTTCTTGCAGACATACAAGTGTCGCCTCCATTTGGGATGTGAGTAAACTGTCTAGAGGTATGTTTTAGTGGTTAGTCTTAATTTTATTGGGTTGGCAGTATTAGTGGGGTTATTATTTTATCAGTATAGGAATTTGAAGATTCACAAAACAGTATGTCATAGAGGTTCGTCCTTCTTTATCAAGGCTAGAAATGCCAGTGGGGGATTTTAACAGTGTAGGCGGGTGATGAACTACAGACCTTGCTCTAGATCTTGTAGGGGATATGTTCTCGAAGTTGAGTGAAGTGATTATGATTGCATGTTTATTTATAGTGGCCATTATCATTCTACATGCTATGATAAAAACCCACTTGAACCATACGCTCAAAAAAAAAAATGTTAAACCAAGGGAGTAGGCTCCCTCCACAGGAGCTTACAAAATATTCAGAGGCTCTATCCTCACTACACCATTCTAAATGGTATAATCTGTGGAGAAAGTTGATTGAATCCTTCATCATATCCATACCATGCAAATATTTTGGTGTGCAGTTATGCTCTAGGTGGTGGCGATGTTCAGGGTGTTTCTATTATTTTTGTTGTCATGTATGAAGGCTAGACAGAGAGGGATCGACTAGTATTTTCAGTGGAAGCATATAGACCACGTTTTTTTCGGCCTTCCATTAGACGCTGGTGATCAGATTATGCAACATATATCTCCCATTCTATTTTTCTGCTCTCATTATCCTGACAAAATATCCTTCATGTCAGGACTTTTTAATTCCCAAATTCATTGGACAGTGAGTTTCTTATGACACAACTGACATATTGAGTGAACCGAGGATCCACTTGGGTAAGGCATGGGTCATCAGGGTTGTATGGTATGTGGGTGATAGCTCCTATTTATGGGAAATTAAAAATCTCTGAATATATCCTACTACGACCATCAATTATACCTCTTATCACAATCAATTGGGTTGGTGGATTGTCAGTATCCTCTCGTAAGATGTGATGGCCGAATTCCCTAGAATCGTGCTCTAAACATTCTTTATGTTGTCCTGAATTTTTTTTTATAACCGACGACCTTACGTTAATGAATACTCTCAACGTTTGGTTATTTTTTGTACTCATATTCACGTCACCTAGCATCTTTGGGTTCTAGTCTGTGCTAGCTCCTATTTTCCTACAAATGGCTGAGATAAATGACATATTGTCTTCTGACACTTCTTCTCATGAAGATTTGATTTCCGCCACAGTTGCTGCGGAGAAACGATGCCTGGAGGACCTAGAATAGGACGTGCGAGTTATAGCTCAATCCATTTTGAAACCTCCGGGCTTCGAAACTAAACTAAAAGGTATAAGAGTGGGTGGTAACCTGCCATAGGGATCTAAGCATGTTTATCGTCTTCGTGGTCGTGTGTAGAATGCCTGCTACAAACCGGACATGAAAGTGAATGAAGTCTCATTTTAATATGAAGGCTTATGGGGAAGGGTGGCCAGTCTTTAAAATAGGGCTTTAATCGGCCGTTGGATGTTCCCTGATGGTGGAGATGTGGACATGTTGGATTGGGTTAAGAAATTCTGGAACCATATTTTGGGATACACTCCAAAGTTGAGTTTTCTATTAAAAATGTGGTTTAGAATTCATTTTATGCATGAAAGGGACTGTGATAAGATTCTCCAGAAGACATGGGTGCGAGGAAAGAGTTTAATGCAATTATTACCTTGGTCTCTAGGTTTTAACCCTGTCATGGAGGCACATAAAATCCAAGGTTGTATGGGTTAAATTTCCTTGCCTCCCTCTAGAATTCTGGATGATGAAGTCATTAAGAGGTATTGGTAACTCTATTGGGTGTATGAAATACATCGAACCCTGCATTCTCGGCACCAATGACAAACGAATCACATGGATCTTGGTCGAAGTATGTTTTTCGGGCGGCTTACCTGGGGACATTGATTTGGTCTAGGGACAAAGGCGACAAAGACAGAGGGTTGATTATTGGGGAGTACCCTTCAGGTGTTTAATATGTCACCACACAGGGCATCTGAAAGACAACTGTCCAATGCTATTTAGGAATGCTCCTCGTGGAAAAAAGAGTATGGATGGCTCGTGGAAAGACAAGTCTACACTGGGCTCACATGATGGTCTCCCATCGGGTAAGTATCTTCCGCCATCCTCTGATAATGATATATATGCTTCGGCCAGTGCTCTTAGTGAAAAATCCTCTCCCCCCATCACTGTCACTGCACCAACAAATGATCATAAGTATAATGCCGAACAGACCATGGTTGAGGGTAATACTTTACATATGCATCTGGAGGAGGCTCCTGGACAAAAAAACTTGTATGCATATGGCTCCTCTGATGGCCCCTTGGTTTCTATTACCCCTGTGGCCCCAATATCTATCTCACCCTCCATGCCTCCCCTTGAATGGGCCTCTCCGCAATATCCCCAGAATAATGAGCTACTGGATGTATCGGAATCACCTAGGAATATTGTGGGTAGTGATATTGACTCCCTCCTTGGAAATATGAACCTAGACCTAGCAGCACTAACTGTTTTCAATAGGGGCCCTCAGGATCCCACAATAATCATCTCTCCTATCTCTAGGAGCAACATTACTGTTCGTAAAACCTCCAAATCAGGATCTAGGCATTTCCAGGGTAGACTCAAAACCAAGTATTTATTTAAGGATGAATTTATTGACTTAATGGGTGTCCCCATCTCCACGTCTGAATATTTAAGGGCACTTAGAGTATGTGGCCCTCACCACGTGACCAAATGAACTCAATCCTTTCACTGAATATGAGGGGCATGGGCGACTCCTCCAAAAATTTGTGCCTAAGAGACCTGCTAAACGAAGCAGAGCCTTTCATTGCTATCTTTTAGGAAACTCTATGTAATAGATCTAAGGCTATCAGTACATTATTATCAATAAGGCCGAGATGGCATGTGGCTACCATTAACAATGTTGGTAGGGCAGGGGGCTTACTTTCTATCTGGGATCCATTAATTGAGAATTTTCAGGCATACAATTTTTTTGGCGGTATTATATTGATGGGTGGAGTTCATGGCTATTTAGGGATTTTCAACATTATAAATTTATATGCGCCCTATCAAAATAGATCCTCTTTCTGGGATCGATTGCACAATTATGGAATTCTAAATATGAGTAACCTTATAGTTATCAGGGGTTTTAATTCCACACTACATGCAAATGAATCTTGGGGGTGCAAAGCTAGACATGACCCAATGGTAGAACATATTTTTCAGATTTTTGATGAATTTCATTTAAACGATATCCAACTCTTTCCTCTTGTTCCAACTTGGAAAAATCGAAGAGTTAATGGGGATTATATTGGGAAGTGTCTCGACAGGGCTATGATTGGAGAAGCTCTACTTAGCTCACTGGGGAACTTGAAATCATAGGTGATGGTATCAGACCTATCGGACCACATGCCTATTATGCTTTCTTGGCGTTCTGAGGGGAAGTGGTCTAGTGTCGCTTTCAAATTCAACCGCGCCTGGCTTGATGATCCTATTTTTAACCACTTGGTTCTGGATTTCTAAAGTAATAATTCTCCCTATGAGGGATTATATGGATGGGAAAAATCATCTGAAAATATACGAATGCTCAAAACCATTACTAAGGAGAGGGAAATACAGAAAAAGGACGCAATTAGAACTGAATTAAAAGACATCTCGGTCAAGCTGAACAAGATCCATGGAGAAATGGTGTTTAAACCTCTTGACCAAGATGTATACAACATGATTGATAAACTCCAGAAGCGAAATCTAGAAATTTTAAAGATCGAGGAGCTCACTTGGAAGCTAAAGAGCATAATACAATGAGTAAAGGAGGGAGACTTAAGCACTAAATTTTTTCATAAATGCGCCAATGAAAGGAAAAACAAAAACTCCATATGGAATATAGAAATGGTTGATGGGAGTAGGGCCATTACTATGGCTGAAGTTCAAGAGGAGGCTTTCTCACATTTTTCGGCTTTTTACCAAGAAAATCAGTCCACGGTCCATTGCAGTCAAACATGGGTACTTGAAAATATTCCAAGAATGTTTAATGCCGAGGAAATCCAAGCCATGGACAAGGAAATAACTAAGGAGGAAGTTCAAAAAGTACTAAAATCATTTTCCCATGATAAATGCCTAGGACCGGATGGTTGGTCGACAGAAATTTTCATCCATTTCTTCAATTTGATGGCGAAGGAGATTAAAATAGTGGTGGAATGGGCCTGGCTATTGGGACACATTCCTACAAACATGAATTCCACCTTCCTAGCACTTATACCTAAAACATCTACTCCCAAAGGATTCTCGGACTTCAGACCTATTGCATTATGCAACATTATATATAAGATCTCTTCAAAAATCATTGCTAACAAGATTAGGGAGATTTTGTCATAGAATATATCTGAAGAACAATATGGTTTCCTACAAGGCCGATATATTCACGACGCCATTGCGATCACTCAGGGGGCAATGCACTCTATGCACATGGATAAAAATGAAGCCCATGTCATGAAAATTAATCTACTCAAGGCTTATGATAGAGTGGATTGGTTGTTCATTCGACTAGTATCGATGAAGATTGGGTTGACAATGGGAAATATTATATGGATCATGGCCTGCATAATGACGGTGAGATACGCAGTGATTATTAATGGAACACCGACTATTATTTTTGGCATTGGGAGAGGTTTAAGGCAGGGATGCACTCTATCCCCCCTCATTTTTATTCTCATCATGGACGAGTTTCGCAATCTCATGAAAATGGCTAAATAGGAGGGATATATATCAGGGTTCTCCTTCTCTCCTACTATAAGTATTACTCACTCCCTGTTTATTGACGATATTCTTCTATTTGGCTGGCTCATCAAGACCCATTGGTTTTATATACACTGTATGCTAAATCATTTGGTGCAACCTCTAGGCTTTGCATCAACAAAGAGAAATATTTTCTACTTTATGAATATGGAGATGAAAACGAGATAAATTTTATAGTAGGTTTTCTCAGAGTCTAGATAAAGCACACGATAGAGGGTTTAATATATCTTGGTTACAGATTAAAACCTTGCAGATACAAGGTGATGGAATGGAAATGGTTGGTGGAAAAGTTCAAGTTCAAAATTACAAAATGGACTCATAGGTGGCTGACTCTCGATGGAAGATTCATTATGATTAAATCAGTCCTCTCCCAATTCATCATATACTGGGGATGTTAGCCACCTATAAATTTTTGTCAAGCAAACAGGTGGCTAAATATGTTCTGAGTCTTCAAGAGAAACATTTCCCTTGAAAATATTTCATCCTTGAAGCCTCCATGTGTCTTTTTCCCTTTGAATAAATATTCACTGATGTTTCCATTGAAATGCCTCATTGTTTGTGAAAGAAACTGTTGTAAAAAAGACTTCCATTTGCCTTATTTCATTCCCACAAATTCCCCATTTTCACTTTTCTTCCCTTCATAAATTTCCTCCAAAATTCTTCTATTAACCCTCTAAATCATCAAAATTCCCTGTTTAAACCTTAGAGCTTCCTTGATTTGGTTTAAAAATCCCCTTTGCTGCCTACCAAAACCCCCCATTTGGCCTAAAAAAAAGCACTATTTTTGGCCTAAAAGCCCTCTTTTTACACTATGACATGAATAAGCCCCTGAGGGCTTATACAGCTCAGCCCCTTTCTTCATAAGCCCTTGGCCCCGCAGCCAGGCACTAAAAACCCCAAAAAACCCTTTGAAAAGCATAAAAACTACTTTTTCCGCTCCAATAAAGGATTTAGCCCCTGAGGGCTTATTTAATTCACCCCCCCTCCATGCAACCTAAACACGGTGATCAGGCGCTTAAAAGGCCAAAAGAACCCAATCAAAAAAACTTTTCCCTTGTTTTATTCATCCCCGACTGTTAATAGTTTTGGTCAACGTGAACCGTTGATCTCCACATATCGACGACTTTCAAGAAATCGGGCGCATTTCCTTTCATACCCCCGTTCATTTCATTTTCTATACCGCGGCGCTGACAGTAGATCATGGCCGTCCATACATAAGATCTAACGGCTCACAATCAACAAAATGATTTAACCTCCGCCCCGTACATCTCTCCCCATCGGGATTTCTCCGCACCATCCAATCAAAATCATCAGATCCGACGACTGAAGTGACATATCGCGTTTTGTTTGTGTCCGGGCGTTAAAGTTTTGAAATCGCGCGATATGGGCGGTTTTGTTTTGCCACGTGGCACGCAGTGTATGGAATCACGCAAATTTTGTGAAAACCACTTCCCACCTTCGACCTCGTGTGAAAACCACTCCGGTTTTCTACTTACCACCTTTCGCTTTGTGTTTTCAGGGTTAATTGTGGCCGTTGATCGGTTTGATCTGACAGTCCGGATCTAACCTCGACCCCTTTCATTTCCCCATTCACCTATGCTCCCAAAGAATTCTTTCCGCCGATATCTGCCGTCGATTTCTTCAATCCAACGGCCCACGTTTAATCTTACCTCCATTCATTTTTCATCCATCTAACCTTCCAAACAACCCCATCGAGGAATATCAGCCGTTGATCACCGTCTACCATTCTAATCCAACGACTCACAATTTAGGACATCCCAAACCTCCATCAGACTGTTTTTTACCTTCCGCCATGATTTTTACCCATTTTTTCACCTACATCCTCCATTTTCACTGGTGTGCCACCATTCCCTCGGCCCTCCAGAGCAGCCTACCCCACTCCCACGAGGTTTTTATAACATGTTTATTATGTTTTTCAGGGGTTACAGATGGCGAAAATCACTCTCTGTCTCACAATCACAGACAGGGAAATTTAGAGTGCAGGAAGACATTTCCAGGGCCAAAACGCAGGGAGATACACTGTTAAGAAGGTTTAAGGCATATTTTATTAAAGGAACAATGTTAAAACCCTGATATAAACCCTCCTGTGCCATTAAAACCTGCACATGCACCAGAAACAGTCAGCAGAAGTAGAAAAGAGTATCAGCAAAGAGAATTAAATGATTTAAGCCTATTATTGAAAGATTAATGCTATAATTCAGTATTTAAAGGACGAAGATACAGATGAAGACCATTAATAAGGATCAAGAAGGGTTAATGAAGCCTAAAGCACATGAAACAAGTTTTATCAGTGAATTGACATCAGTAGAGCGTTTTCTCCAAGAAAGGACTAGCTCCATGACTTCCTCCATCTTCCATCGAACACCAGAACAGTTATTGCACTAAAAGAGGCCTTAAAAACTATCAGGACAACAATTATGGAATCATGGGAGACCTGCAAACTTTCTATCCACTTTACTTTTTTCATAAGGCAAAACAGAACACCATGCAGCTAGAAAGAACCTCAGAAGCATACCTCTGAAGTAATTATCAGCCTGTCGAAGACCCCTAGTTCATTCAAAGGGTACTAAAAGTCAATACAGGGATATTAAGACGGAATGGGCAGCAAAACCTTCCTCCACTCTGTCTTAATGAATCAATTAAGTTTACATCTACTACTACTACTACTCATTCTCCTATAAGAACCCCTGTAAATTTCATTGTAAAGGTTGTTGGTTATTGGGATTTTATCGACTGTTAGAACTATTATTGAGGGGAAGTAGCTAAGTAGTCTGTAATATAGTAGGCTGGGAAGAGAAGTCTGGATTGTTAAAGGCCACTGAGCTCAAAGTATGTGACTAGTTTTGCACATCAATTAATCAAGCAGATTCACAGGATCCTGGTCTATATTATTGGTGATGTTTTCCTTACTGTAACTGTTTCCTTTCATGTTTTACATACTGTCCATATTTCTCTGACAAATAATAGCAAGCATAGCCTAGGAAATACTGCTGGAAGTACCCTAAGTCTCACTGTAATATTTATCTTTATGTTTTCTGCTATTTGTGTATGTAAGAGAAAATTCATCACAATTTAACCAGTATAGAAGCTGGTTGGTCCATGCTTACTGATGTATGAATTTGGAGTTTGTTTTCTTAGATGTTCTTGTTTGGTTTCAACTGAAATAATTGGGAAATTGGGAGATTAGAGCTAGCCCTGTCTCACTAGGTTCCTTTTCCAACAGTTTGCCTTTCTAAGATCCCTTTGAGTTAGTGTCAAAAGCATTGAAGGTTAAAAGTCATTTTCTGATCTTAGGCCTTACTCTTTGTTTCATATTAAATGTGTTCTACTTTCTGAAAGTAGTTGTGAGGACTGCTGGATTGTTTTCCTTGAGAGTATGTTGAAAGCAGGTCTAGATTTAAATGACATCTGACCTGATCTTAAGCTACCCTTTGTGCCCTTATCGAGAGTTTCCTTTGAAGTATGTCAAATCAGGCCTAGATTTAAATGACATCTGACCTGATCTTAGACTGCCTTTTGGTTTCTTTATTTCACCCATTCTTAATGTTCCATTCCACCATCTATGTAAAAAGATCCTTTAGTATAGACGACTTGCCCTATGGAAACCCTTGGATAGTTGTTATGCAAGTAATCCCCTTTCAAGAATCCATAGCCGAATGGATTAACCTTTCTTTTGACCTATCTTCCCATGCTGAAACATCCTTCTATTCAGTTCCTTCTTACTTCCTTAACCTTCTCAGTTAATGATCTCCAACCAAAAAAACAAAATAAAAAACCCTTGTGCTTCATACCTAGCATAAAACCTCAATTTGAGCCTTAAAGATATATCATTATTTACATCTATAGAGAGATCCCTCTCTGGATCCAGGAGGGCTAGATCCTAGGATCCCAAAGTGGTTTGATGTTGTCTTATCTTTTGGTCTTGCCAATCTGGCCAAAATATAGGAACCACAACATAATGGCGACTCCGCTGGGGAACTGTTCTGAGTGAGTTTCATCTTTGATACCCTTAGGACCTCAGAAAGACCCAAAATCTCTGGTTAGATTGGTATTCAATTGCTGATGGTGGATAGAAGCCTGCTTCAATCATTCAAATTCATCCACCTGGAAACTCCACACTCCATAACTCTTAAAAGATCCAATGAATCCATTGGTGGAAGACCCTGAACTGGTTGAGAAGATACAGTGACCTCTTTTCTGATTTACAAACATGCTTCCACATATACAGTGAAGATATGCCCCAATGAGTAGGGATCATATCCCTGGATTCCCACACAAAATGCCTGAAGTAAATTGGTTGAAAAACCTACCTACCTTTTAGGGTGAAAATGTTGATGACCCCTTGTTACATCTCATAAAGTTTCATATACATGTGCGGAGGTTTAAAGTTGAATGGCATGAGTATTGTCTTATGAAAATGTTCATGGAAACATTAGAAGATAAGGCAAGGGATTGATATGAATGGTTATAACCTAGGAGTTTGTTTTCTTTGAAAGACATGCACTGAGTATTTTATGAGAGATACAAAGAAAAATCTCCATCCTTATCATGGGATTTTTGTGATCAATCTCAAAACTTCATACAACACCTGTTAGACATTGATGAGGATTCGGTTAACATGCGTCCTAAAGATCTGTTAGAAGCCATTCAAGAATTTCATTTTCATCCCAATTATCACAAGAACCTAGATGAATCAGCTGAGGAAGAAAACAGTCAAGAGACAGTAGACATTCCTCAAGATATTCCTGAAAACTCAGATGTTGATCCATCATCCCTTATAGCTGAGGCCCAAGAAGACATCCAGCCTCAAATTTAGCCTTCACAAGAAACAGAGAGCTGCTGCACTTCTGCTCAAAGAAACAAAAGAAAATCTTCCCCTTTGACAGAAGAGGAAATAGATCAGATCATCAATAGACAGTTAGCCTCTGAAATTTTTTGTAGAGCAGACACTCTTGCCCATTCATCCACTGAGCTTGGTCGTATAGATCCATAAAGCTCCCTTGTAAATTAGAATGAAGGACTTACTGATAATCCAGTATGTCTGATTGGTAGCATTACTTACTTCAATGATTTTCCTAGTTTTGATTTGTTTGATGATGATGTTTTCCAAACAGAATATAATCTTGCAGGGCCATCATTAACATAATTGTGGGAGGAAAATTAGTTCCATAAGCTTCAAGAAAGTAATGAGCCAAGACATGATATTTATGATACTGATGAGGAAAGTTATGAAAGTCTAGTAGTATATGAATATTCATTGAATTTTCACTCTGTTGCACCTCATATCATCAGTAATAATTTTCATGTGATTGGAAGTTAGCAGCCTTTCATCTCAGAAGAAGAGGAGAGTATTGAAGAAATTTTTGAGCAGGTTGAAACCAAGGAGCATTATCTTGAGAAAGAGGAAGCAATGGAACAAACCCCTGCTCAAGAATACATTGGTCTTTTCACTGAGCTCAGCCCACCAGATCATAATATCTCAGAGCTACAAGAGGACATCACTACAGTATATGATGAGTCCTCCAGTTCAGATAATGACGAAGATGAGGAAGATTTTCTTTCTCAAAAGGATCTTTTTCTTGATCCAGTGGAAGAGGAAGCAGTCTTGGTTGAAAACCACTTGTCAAATACTCACAACCAGGTATTCTTTCAAGATACTTATTCTCATTTCCTATAGACATTTAAAGAAGGATCAAAGGTAATAAAGAGTAGCTTGTTGCAGACAATAATAAATATTTTAAAAGCTGCTATTAATAAAAAAAGAGACTGGGAGTGGCCCTGCCTATCCAGCATGCTCAAAAATATGAGCAGAAAAGACCAGTCATGGGATCATCTGATTGACTCGATGTATTGGAAAAGAGTGTTTTTTAGCTAGACATGTAAATATTCAAAGTTAGAGTAGGATAGGTAGGAAAACTCAATAAAGCCCAGCCAGTGAGCATTTAGTTAGTGGTTTTCAATTTCTACAAATTCAAGTCCATGTGTAGTTTTTCTTTAGGCCATCGACCCACAGCAAATTAGACTATCTAACCCTAGTTTGGCTATGTTTCAATTTCTGTTTTAGAATGAAGAGAAAGAAATCTTCTACACAGTTTAATCCTAGCAGATATTAGTTTAGGTAGAGAAGCTATGAGTCCAATTTTTTAATCTGGTCTCATGGAGAAATAAGGGTAGTAGTAGATAGGTTTGTTTTCTTATTTGTAAAAAATTAATGTTGTAAAAGGTATGCAAGTCTAAATGCACCTTGAAGAAAAAATGTTAGGACAGTAGGATGGGTAGCTAGTTGTTTGGGAGAGTATTGCTACTGATATGATGTCTTCATGATTGTGGTAGCTGATCAAAGAAAAGAAAAATATGTTTCAAGTACCAGGCATCTGGCCTACTCCAAAGATTATTTTCTGAGATTCTTGACACCTTCAAGAAGATGCCATCCCCATGTGGAGCCACTGTTAGCCACCTATAAATTTTTGTCAAGAAAACATGTGGCTAAATATGTTCTGAGTCTTCAAGAGAAACATTTCCCTTGAAAATATTTCATCCTTGAAGCCTCCATGCGTTTTTTTCCCTTTGAAGAAATCTTCATTGATGTTTCCATTGAAAAGCCTCACTATTTGTGAAAGAAACTGTTGTCAAAAAGACTTCCATTTTCCTTATTTCATTCCCACAAATTCCCCATTTTCACTTTTCTTCCCTTCATAAATTTCCTTCAAAATTCTTCTATTAACCCTCTAAATCATCAAAATTCCCTGTTTAAACCTTATAGCTCCCTTGATTTGGTTTAAAAATCCCTTTTGCTGCCTATCGGAACCCCCCATTTGGCCTAAAAAAAAGCACTATTTTTGGCCTAAAAGCCCTCTTTTTACACTATGATAGGCATAATCCCCTGAGGGCTTATACAGCTCAGCCCCTTTCTTCATAAGCCCTTGGCCCCGCAACCGGGCGCTAAAAACCCCAAAAAACCCTTTGAAAAGCATAAAAACTATTGTTTGCGCTCCAATAAAGGGTTTAGCCCCCGAGGGCTTATTTACTTCACCGCCCCCCTCCATACAACCTAAACACGGTGATCAGGCGCTTAAAAGGCCAAAATAACCCAATCAAAACGCCTTTTCCCTTGTTTTATTCATCCCCGACTGTTAATAGTTTTGGTCAACGTGAACCATCAATCTCCACAGATCGACGACTTTCAAGCAATCGGGCGCATTTCCTTTCATACCCCCGTTCATTTCATTTTCTATACCGCCACGCTGACAGTAGATCGTGGCCGTCCATACATAAGATCTAACGTCCCACAATCAACCCGATGATTTAACCTCTGCCTCGTGCATCTCTCCCCATCAGGATTTCTCCACACCGTCCGATCAAAATCATCAGATTCGATGACTGAAGTGACATATTGCATTTTTTTGTGTCCAGGCGTTAAAGTTTTGAAATCGCTCGATATGGGCGGTTTTGTTTTGCCACGTGGCGCGCAGTGTATGGAATCGCGCAAATTTTGTGAAAACCACTTCCCACCTCTGACCCCGTGCGAAAACCACTTTGGTTTTCCGCTTACCACCTTTCACTTTGTGTTTTCAGGGTTAAGCATGGTTGTCGATGGGTTTGATCCGACGGTTCGGATCTAATCTCAACCCCTTTCATTTCCCCATTCACCTATGCTCCCAAATGATTCTTTCCGCCAATATCCGCCATTGATTTCTTCAATCCAACGACCCATGTTTAATCTTACCTCCATTCATTTTTCATCTATCTAACCTTCCAAACAAACCCATCGATGAATATCAGTCGTTGATCATCGTCTACCATTCTAATCCGATGGCTCACAATTCACGACATCCCAAACCTCCATCAGACTGTTTTTAACCTTCCGCCATGATTTTTACCCATTTTTTCACCTACATCCTCCATTTTCACTACTGCGCCACCATTCCCTCGGCCCTCCAGATCAGCCTACCCCACTCCCATGAGGTTTTTATAACATGTTTATTGTGTTTTTCAGGGGTTATAGATGGCTAAAATCACTCTCTGTCTCGCAATCACAAACACGGAAATTTAGAGCGCAGGAAGACATTTCCAGAGCCAAAACATAGGGAGATACACTATTAAGAAGTTTTAAGGCATATTTTACTAAAGGATCGGTGTTAAAAACATGATCTAAACCCTCATGCGCCATTAAAACCTGCACATGCACCAGAAACAATCAGTAGAATTAGAAAAGAGTATCAGCGAAGAGAATTAAAGGACTTAAGCCTATTATTGAAATATTAATGCTATAATCCAGTATTTAAAGGACGAAGATACAGATGAAGACCATTAAGAAGGATAAAGAAGGGTTAATGAAGCCTAAAGCACATGAAACAAGTTTTATCAGTGAATTGACATCAGCATAGCGTTTTCTCCAAGAAAGGACTAGCTTCATGACTTCCTCCATCTTCCATCGAACACCAGAACAGTTATTGCACTGATAGAGGCCTTAAAAACTATCGAGACAACAGTTATGGAAGCATGGGAGACCTGCAGACTTTCTATCCACTTTACTTATTTCAGAAGGAAAAACAGAGCACCATGCAGCCAGAAAGTACCTCAGAACCATACCTCTGAAGTAATTATCAGCCCGTCGAAGACCCCTAGTTCATCCAAAGGGTACTAAAAGTCAATACAGGGATATTAAGATAGAATGGGTAGCAAAACCTTCCTCCACTCTATCTTAATGAATCAATTAAGTTTACATCTACTACTACTACTGCTGCTACTCATTCTCCTATAAGAACCCTTGTAAATTTCATTGTAAAGGTTGTTGGTTGTTGGGATTTTATCGACTGTTAGAAATATTATTGAGGGGGAGTAGCTAAGTAGTCTGTAATATAGTAGGCAGGGAAGAGAAGTTTGGATTTTAAAAGGCCATTGAGCTCAAAGTATGTGACTGGTTTTGCACATCAATTAATCAAGCAGATTCACAGGATCCTGGTCTATATTATTGGTGATGTTTTCCTTACTGTAACTGTTTCCCTTCATGTTTTACATACTGTACATATTTCTCTGACAAAGAATAGCAAGCATAGATTAGGACATACTGCTAGAAGTACCCTAAGTCTCACTGTAATATTTATCTTTATGTTTTCTACTATTTGTGTATCTAAGAGAAAATTCATCACAGTTTAACAAGTATAGAAGTTGGCTGGTCCATGCTTATTGATGTATGAATTTGGAGTTTGTTTCCTTAGATGTTCTTGTTTGGTTTCAGCTAAAATAATTGGGAAACTGGGAGATTAGAGCTAGCAATGTCTCACTAGGTTCCTTTTCCAATAGTTTGCCTTTCTAAGATCCCTTTGAGTTAGTGTCAAAAGAATTGAAGGTTAAAAGTCCTTTTATGATCTTAGGCCTTACTCTCTGTTTCATCTTAAATGTGTTCTACTTTCTGAAAGTAGTTATGAGGACTTCTGGATTGTTTTCCTTGAGAGTATGCTGAAAGCAGGTCTGGATTTAAATGACATCTGACCTGATCTTAAGCTACCCTTTCTGCCTTTATCGAGAGTTTTCTTTGAATTATGTCAAAGCAGGCCTGGATTTAAATGACATCTGACCTGATCTTAGACTGCCATTTGGTTTCTTTCTTTCACCCATTCTTAATGTTCCATTCCACCATCTATCTAAAAATATCCTTTAGTATAGATGACTTGCCCTATGGAAACCCTTGGATAGTTGTTATGCAAGTAATCCCCTTTCATGACTCCATAGCCCAATGGATTAACCTTTCTTTTGACCTATATTCCCATGCTGAAACATCCTTCTATTCAGTTCCTTCCTTACTTCCTTAGCCTTCTTAGTTAATTATCTCCAACCAAACAAACAAAATAAAAAACCCTTGTGCTTCATACCTAGCCTAAAACCTCAATTTGAGCCTTAAAGATATATCATTCTTTACATCTATAGAGAGATCCCTCTCTGGATCCAGGAGGGCTAGATCCTAGCATCCCAATGTGGTTTGATGTTGTCTTATCTTTTGGTCTTGCCAATCTGGCCAAAACATAGGAACCACAACAGGGGACATCTCTTCTATATTACTAAACACACTGTGTGCAGTTACACTAAATACATCTCTTTTACATAAATACACTGTGTACATAAGGACATCTCTTCTTAACCATGGTTTTCTAATGCATCCCTTGTGGACGCCGACAGATTATATGGACACTATTAAAACATGGGACAAGCTCCCTGGTATATTCCAATCATTGCCTTTTTTCCTTATATGGGAGGTATGGCTAGCAAGGAACAAGATTGTTTTCGAAGGTAAGAAACCTACATCCCCCACATATTTTCAGCTATCATGAACTGGATCGATGGCAGTGTTCCTCCTTAGCCCTATGTTACTGATTTATCTCGTCGTATATGACCTCATCCTATCTCTCTTCCAACGATATTTTTTGATGGGGCATGTCTTGAAGGGATGATGGGCTACGTGGCTTGGATCAAAATTTCACAAGCAAAGAGATTTCACATTTGCTGGAACGGTGGGAATGGATCCAATAATAAGACGGAGTTGATGGAATTATGGAGTGGCCTTATGGTTGCTTACAACCTAAGTTTGGATGCGGTCCATATCTATGGGGATTATAAAATCATCATAGAAGACATATTTGGGCGATCCTCCTTCAGTTCACTGGGTTGTCATGGGTGGTTTATGAGAACCAAATATTTGTGGATGAAGATGAAGGAACCCCCTCTAATAGATATTTACAGAGAAAATAATACCAGAGTGGATGGGCTCTATAAAAATGGATTAAGTCTAACGTTTGGCAAGCTGTAGGTATTACACTATAAAGAAGGACATCCTACTAGGACCTTTGACGTCCCCATTCCTTGAGCACATTACATTATGTTTTATTTTGCAGCTTCAAGCAAGCCGGCAACAAGCGAGCTTGTTTCTACATGTTTATGATGGATCTTCTCCTGTATATATGATGATCCCTTATTAGTTTCCTCACTTTTTGCAAGTGAGCCTGAATCACGAAAGGGTCGGACTAACAAGAGAGTCTGGAAGAGGTCTACTACAAGATATCTGGTCTTTTCATATGGAGTTGTGACCTTTTCAAGCGAGCCTGAACAACACATTACGCATGATCCGGGATCTGTTTGTTTATGTTAGGATCTTTTTCTAGAATACATCTTATCTCAAAGGCTCAACACTTGTTTTTGTTTATGTCATTAGTCTTTACTGGTGGAATTATGGCCTGGTTATTTTCATGGTTGGAACAACATTTTTCTCAACTCTTAATGCCTGTTTATGTCTTGAAACTTTGTTGATGTATTGTTTAGTTTTGATTACTGGCAACTATATGCAAAGCAGTTCACTCTGTCTATTAGACGGGAGAACGTAATTAAAATGATGTTGTAATCTATCCTCTCTTGCAGAGTCTCTCCCGAGCTTGCATATGATGGTTGATATGTATTTTACTTATATAATAAACAAAATTTGGTTGTTTATACATTCAGACAACCAAGAGTTGGAGATGAAGCATTCACAAAGTTTATGGACAAAAACATAAACGAACAAAGGTATTTTAGAATCATCTACTGTAATGACCTCGTTCCCAGATTTCCCTTCGATGATCAAATATTGGAGTACAAGCACTTTTGAGTATGCCTTTACTACAACAGTTGCTACCATGAAAAGGTATTTATAGTTATACTACTGCTCTTCCCATTCTCATCTTCAACAAGAAAATTGCGATTCGATTCATTTGTTATTATATGTTGAAGTTGATCACGTTCATTTAATATTAAATGGTTTTTTTGTTTGTTTTATGAGTACAAAATCTTCTAGAGGAGCCCAACAGAAATTTATCGTCATTTTACTTCATTCTCTTACGCATAACTGCTGCGTGGGAATTCGTGTAGAGTTTATTACTGCATTACATAAAGGGAATTGTCTACACTCTTCAGAATAGTAGGGATTATAATTCCGGGGATTTCCTCTCATAGCCCAACGATGTTAATTATATCAACGGTGTTAGATTGGGCCCATCCACTCTCAACCCATAAATCTAGAGGCCTCAACATATTTAGTACACAAATACATTCAGGTCGTCTTTACGACTGAAGAATTGAAGTGAATTCCAAAGTTGCTGGTTCAATGTTTTCAAAATCTCTCATGTTCTGTTTCGCCCGTGGATTCACGCAATTCTGTGGGTATAATACATAAACAAATACTGCATGAAAGTATTCATCAAAACATTCATGAATTTTAATTCGAGAAGAATGCATGGACTTTATGTGAGGTATGCATGCAAAGATTGCGTTAGTTTAGATAGCGTGTGAGGTACAAAAGGTGAAATTTATTATGACGCCCTTCTATAATGCGTCATTTTTGTCGCATTAAGAATGAGCGATAGAAGTCCATTTTTTTAATATTAATTTCTTTGTTTAAATATCACTATCACTATTTTGGGTGATGGAAAAGTTTTTAAAGAGTTGAAATTTTAAATTGCCTTGACGAATAAATCCGGGAATGGACTTTATATATATATACATTTCATTTCATTATATATATTATATATTTTTTTGTTGATCCTTCCAATATATTTGTTGGAAGTTAATTCCAACTGCAAACAAGAGGATGAAATTAAATCTATGATTTGAAGTTGAAGGATAGCAGTGTAGAAAATTTCTTGTTTGATTCTACACTCTACCGTGAAATGAATTTTGAGTTTGAAAACACCTGCAAGTTCAATTTTCTTGTCAAAGGCCATAGCCTTGTTTCTGCTGTGAGAACTGTGGTTTAAACCATGCCATCCCTCCATTCATTTCTTCATCTACCGCATTAAACCTCAGCAAACATTTCATTAACGCACCATTTGTTTTTTATTTGGAATCTCCCACATCAACTCCAGTGGAGACCATGACTCCACGATGTACAACCATCAACTAATAGGAAGTTGTTCGCATAATTTTAAACCGATGTCAGCCCATCCTTAAATCGATGCGATAACACCTTGAAGCATTTTTCATAAAAATTTTGGAGTCTGAGACTGTGTCAAGCCTCAACCAATGAGAGGGCTATCGCATGGTTTGAAGTCCAGTTAGCCAGACCTTCATATGGATGCGATAGTTTATTAAAAGGAGTTTTGTTTTATTGTTTAAAATCCGTGAATGAAATGAGGTTCTAAACCTTGGTCAAGTGTTTGTTTAATTTTTTTGATTTAGTTTTTATTTGTCGCAACATATGTTTTATTTCATATGTTTAAAACTTAGGTTATAAATATTTTATAATATATATTGTAAATATGTTATATTTACAATATATATAAATATTGTAGTGAAACATGAAAAAAATGCATATGCCGTGTGCAATGACAATGTATTTTTTTTTTAAAGAAAAATCAAAGTATAAAAGCCCGAAGGTAGAAGAAAAAGTGTAGTGACTGTGTGTATATACTCAAATAGCTAGAGAGCTAAATAGAAAGAGAAGCACTATGTTTTGTAGCAGTTAAAGAAAAAGCACATTTGCATTGTAATCCAGAACTGAAGTTCTGAGGAAGTTTTTTTTTGTAACAGTTCAAGCTTTTAATAGAAACATAGTTTTTACTCCATCCATCTCTCTGTCCACATTTTTTTTTATCTCTGTGTTTGTAGAGGAATTTCATTTCCTCTTTATTGTTCGAAATATTCATAAATTCCAACATGGTATCGGAGCTAGTCCAGGCTCTTTGCATTTGCCAAGGAAGCTGAAGGAAGAAGAAGGAGCTTGTTGAAGCTTTTGACTAGCAGTGTGAAATATTCATCAAAGCCAGGTATTTATCAAAATAGAGTTTTGTGTTTGTTTTAAAGAGTGCAGTCCAGAGAAGTCCTTTAGAGACAGATTTTATCTCTCAGCAGTGAGAAGGTTTATTTAAAAGAAACACAATCAAGTTTTTAGCATAGTTCAGTAAGCTAGCAATGGCAGGAGCTAGCACAAGCACGAGTATGGGAAATACTCAACACCCACAGTTTAATGGGAAGAACTATTAATATTGGGCAATCACAATGAGAGGCATGTTTTCCTCTCAAGATTTATGGGGGATAGTTGAAGATGGTTTAGAAGAACCAACAGATGAACAAATATATAACGCTTTAACACAGGCAAAGAAGGACTTTTTGAAGAGTAATAGGAAGAATAACTCAAAAGCCCTCTTCTATCTCTATCAGGCAGTGCATGAAAGCATATTTCCAAGAATTGCAGCAGCAAAAGAGGTCCAAGGATGCATGAGATACCCTTCATACAACCTATCAAGGTATGGATAAGGTAAAGACAACAAAGCTTCAATTAATGAGAATAGATTTTGAAGTCATTTGCATGAAAGATTCTGATACAATATATTCATTCTTAACATTGTTGATTGGGTTGGTTACCCAAATGAGATCTCATGGAGAGAAAATAGAAGAAAGACGAATAGTGGAGAAAGTGTTGAGGAGCCTACCCTCAAGATTTGATGTGATAGTAACAACCATTGAAGAGAAAAATAATCTCTCGTTGTTTATTGTTGATGAGATTCATGCATCATTGATGAAACATGAACAAAGATTGAGCAGAAAAATAAACTCATCTTTGGAACATGCCTTCAAGACCCAAATGTCTTTTGGAAGAGAAAGAGGTCAAGGCAGAGCAAACCATAGAGGAAAAGGAAGAGGCAGAAGCCAAAACAGAGGAGGAAGAAACAACACTGCAAATACTAGTGGAAGGGGCAACAATCAAAGTCAGAATAAAATCCAAGGCAACAACCAACAAGGTGGACAAAATCAAGCACATGGACAAAGGTATGATAAATCCAAAGTCCAATGTCATTACTATAAGAAATATGGCCATTATGCCAATGAATGTAGGAAGAAACAGAGTGACATGGGTAATAGACCCAGTGCTAATTTTACTAAGGAAAATATCAGTCAAGAGAATTTTTTTTTAGCATGTAATATGGTTGAAGAGAAAAATGAAGATATATGGTTTCTAGATTCAAAATGTAGCAACCATATGACTGGAAACATTTCTATGTTTTCCATGTTAGATGAAAATGTAAAGTCTCAAGTAACATTGGGGATAGACAGTAAGGTCTCTGTCATGGGAAAAGGCAGAGTAAGTGTTCTAACAAAGAAAGGAGAAAAGAGATCCATATCAGATGTATATTATGTGTCTCGTATGAAGTGTAACTTTTTGAGCATTGGAAAACTCATTCAGAAAGGCTACAATGTTTTCTTTGAGGATTATGTATGTACCATCATGGACATACCACCAAGAAAGCAGAGGATTGCACAAGTGAAGATGACAAGAAACATAATGTTTCCTCTCAAGATGAGAGCATATTTGAAGAAAGGAACTACAATGGTAGCAATGACACAAGAGACATTCCAAAGAGAAGAAAAAGATGAAAACTGGTTATGGCATTTGAGATTTGGACATCTCAACTTTGGAGGTCTAGATTTGTTGCACAGAAAAGGAATGGTAAAGGGATTACCATTGATTGAAAATCGAGACAAATTATGTGAAGGCTGGATCTTGGACAAACAACACAGAGAAAGATTTTCATCAGGAAAGAGCATACGGGAAAATGCAACTTTAGAAATAGTCCATTCTGATTTGTGTGGATCAATGCAAACACCATCATTAGCAGGCAGTCATTATATGCTGACCTTTATTGATGATTACACAAGAAAAACATGGGTATATTTTTTGAAGTTGAAGAGTGAAGTGTTTGAAAATTTATGTCACTTTAAAGCTCTTGTAGAGAATCAAAGTGGGCAGCATATTAAAGTCTTAAGAAAAGGAGGAGGAGGAGAATACATCTCCAAATAATTTCTGCGTTTTTTGAGAGAAAATAGGATTCATAAACATCTACAACAAGGTATACACCACAAAAAAATGGAGATGTTGAAAGGAAAAATAGAACCATCATGGATATGGTAAGAAGTATGCTGAAAGAAAAACATTTGCAATATGAATATTGGGCTAAAGATGTACATTGTGCAGCATATGTGTTGAATATATGCCCAACAAAGAGTGTTATGAATAGATTTCATGAAGAAGCATGGAGTGGCATAAATCTGTTTGTCACCCACATGAGAGTTTTTGGTTGTGTGGCTTATGCACACATTCCAGATCAGCTAAGGAAGAAGTTGGACAATAAGGGGGAGAAGTGCATATTTTTTGGATATAGTGAAGAATCCAAATCATACATATTGTATAACCCATCTACCAATAATTTTATGATAAGAAGAGATGTACAATTTATTGAGGAAGAAGCTTAGTATGGAAGCATTGAGAAAAAAATGAATGTAAAAAGTTGTTTGTCTCATGATGATGATGAAGAAGAAATGGATGAAAGAAATCCCTCATTAGCAACACCACTTCCACCAACACAAGGACAACAAGGGACAACACAAGCAGGTATGAGAACACCCTTGAGAAGTGATGAAAATGCTTCTCCAAGCACATCACAAGGAGCAGATTTGAGTGCTTCTATAAGCACAAGTTCAGCAAGTGAAAGAGGAACCAGATTCAGAAGTCTAAATGAAATTTATGAGCAAGAGGCAGCAAATGAAGGTATGAACTCTTTATTTTCATTGTATTGTCATGTACAGATCCTATTCATTTTGAAGAAGTAGCAAAAGATAAGAAATGGATAGATGCTATGGATGAATAGATAAATACCATAGAGGAAAACAAGACATAGGAATTGGTTGATCTCCCAAAAGGAAAATAATTTATTGGAGTAAAATGGGTTTATAAAACCAAAAGCAATGCTGAAGGTAAGATTGAAAGGCACAAGGCCAGACTTCTTGTCAAAGGCTACAAGCAGCAATAAGGAAGAGATTATGAAGAAACATTTGCACCGGTTGCAAGAATGGAAATAATAAGAGCAGTTATGTCCATAGTAGCACAACACAAGTGGAAAGTTTACCAAATGGATATGAAATCAAAATTCCTAAATGGAGTATTGATGGAAGAGGTTTATGTTGAACAACCTCTGGTCTATGAGAACGAAGGCCAAGAGCACAAGGTATGCAGATTGAAGAAAGCTCTGTATGGTCTGAAACAAGCACCAAGAGCATGGAATAGTAGGATAGATGCCTATCTACAGGAAAATGGGTTTGAAAAATGTGAAGGAGAAACCACATTATACATCAAATAAAAAGAAAAGATAGTAAGATGCTCATTGTTGTTTTGTATGTTGATGATGTTATATTTACAGGTAATGATGCTTACCTCATTAGAATTTTAAAACAGTCATGAAGGATGAATTTGAGATGACTGATATCGGATTGCTGAGGTAATCCTTAGGAATAGAAGTAGAGAAAAATGAAAATAAAATTTTTATTTCTCAAGCAAAGTATGTTAAAGAAGTTTTGGAAATATTTAACATGCAGGATTGCAAGGCAGCAATTAATCCTACAGTGATGGGATTGAAACTGCGTAAAGAAGACAGAAGCAAGGATTTTGATCCAAGTTTATATAAGAGCATAGTTGGTAGACTTATGTATTTGACTACAACTAGGCCAGATATTATACATGATGTGAGTTTAATTTCCAGATTTATGGAAAGAACAAAGGAGGCACATTGGCAAGCAGCAAAAAGAATTTTGAGGTATGTGAAAGGAACAAAGATGTATGGAATTTTATACACCACTTCAGAAAATTTTGAATTGATTGGATATACTGACAATGATTAGGCTGGAAGTATAGATGACAGGAAAAACACCTCTGGATATGTTTTTCATATGGGATTAGGAGCCATCTCATGGGCTTCTAAGAAACAACCAATTGTAGCTTTATCAACAACAGAGGCAGAGTATGTGGCAGCTACAACAACAACATGTCAAGCAGTATGGATAAGGATAATGTTAAGAAGTTTGTGTCATGAACATGTAAAAGACACAATAGTTTAATGTGATAATAGCTCAACTATAGCTTTATTCAATAATTCAGTGTTTCATAAGAGAACGAAACACATTGATGCAAATTATCACTACATTAGAGAATTAGTGAACAATGGAGAAATTGTTTTGCAACATTGCAGAACAAAAGAGTAATTTGCTAATATATTGAAAAAACCATTGGGGCAAAAAAGTTTTAATTACCTAATAAAATGTCTGGGTATGCAAGAGAACAACAGTTGTAATTAAGGGGGAGTGTTGGAAGTTAATTCCAACTGCAAATAGGAGGACGAAATTAAATTTATGATTTGAACCCGAAGGAGAGAAGCGCAAAAAAATTTCTTGCTTGATTCTACACTCCACCGTGAAATGAATTTTGAGTTTGAAAACACCTGCAAGTTCAATTTTCTTGTCAAAGGTCGTAGCCTTGTTTCTGCAGTGAGAACTGTGGTTTAAACCACGTCATCCCTCCATTCATTTCTTCATCTACCGCATTAAACCTCAGCAAACATTTCATTAACGGGCCATTTTTTATTATTATTTGAAATCTCTCACGTCAACTCTAGTGGAGCCCACAACTCCACGCTATACAAACCTCAACGAATAGGAAGTCATTCGCATAAGTTTAAGCCGACGTCAACCCATCCTTAAATGGATGCGATAAGACCTTGAAGCATTTTGCATAAAGTTTTTGGAGTCCACTATTGTGTCAAGCCTCAACTAATGAGAGGGCTATCGCATGGTTTGAAGTCTAGTCAACCAGACCTTCAGATGGATGCGATAGTTTATTAAAAGGAGTTTTGTTTTATAGTTTAACATCCATGAAATGAAATGGGGTTCTAAACCTAGGTCAAATGTTTGTAAATACTGTTTTTGATTTAGTTTTTATTCGTCGTGACATATGTTTTATTTCATATGTTTAAAACTTAGGTTATAAATATTTTATAATATATATTGTAAATATGTTATATTTACAATATATATTAATATTGTAATGAAACATGAAAAGAAATGCATATGCCGTGTGCATTTACAATGTATTTTTTTTTAAAGAAAAAGCAGAGTATAAAAGCCCTAAGGCAGAAGACAAAGTGTAGTGATTGTGTGTATATACTCGAATACCCAGAGAGCGAAAGATAGAGAGAAGCACTGCGTTTTGTAGTAGTCAAAGAAAAAGTACATTTGCATTGTAATCCAAAACTGAAGTTCTGAGGAAGTTTTTTTTTTTGTAACAATTCAAGCTTTTAATAGAAACATAGTTTTAACTCCATCCATCTCTCTGTCCACATTTTTTTTATCGCTGTGTTTGTAGAGGAATTTCATTTCCTCTCTGTTGTTCGAAATATTCAGAAATTCCAACAATCTCTCTTGACCTTATTGGAAAGAGCCATTTGATGATGATGATGATGCTGATGATGGTGATCTGCAGATCGTTCCAATACCTTTCTCTTGACCTTATTAGGAAGAGCCATTTGATGATGATAATGATGACGATGAAGAAGAAGAAGAAGAAGAAATGTGTTTTTAAATATATTAAATTTATGAATGTGAAACAATATTTAACTTGTAAATTAAATAATTTAAATTTAATATTTTATGAAAATCTATAAAATTTTGAAATAATTAATGTCAAAACATTACTTTATAGAAAAAATATATATTTAAATACACCTTATTCATATAAAAATAGTCTATTAAGAAATATACTAAAAATTATATTAATTAATATTATATATAAAAAAAGATAAAATATATTTTAAAAATTAATATCAAAATTTTGTTAAACCTTTTTGATATGTTCTTACACAATTATTAAGCCAACCCGCTTATAGAAGCAAGATTTTGAAGAATCAAATTTAGATTTTTCTCTCTTCTTAACGTCCCATAGACCACATTGGTCTTAACTGATTGTAACCATCATCATCATATTTACATTTAAATAATTCAAAAATAATTTGATATATAATTATTATAAAATAAAACTATTTTCAAAATGATTGAAAACTTATTTTCATAATATATATATATGTATGAAAATAACAATATAATATTATAAAAATTATAAATGATTAATAATATTATCATTTTCATTTATATAATTATAAAACTAAATACTATTTATTTCAATAAAATACAAATAATAATAATATTTAAAAATATTTATATTGATAAATATATATAATTATAAGCTCACATCATTAACACATACACATGAAATAAGTTTTAAATATTTTAAGAAATATATATTATTACAAAGAAATTATTAATTCTAAATGAAAATATCAATTTTATTTTTTTAAATAAATTATTATATAAATAAGTAAAAGATAGAAACATTTTTTATTAAAATGCCCAAAATCGGTTACACTTTATCTAATTCTCAAAACATTTAGAAAAAGATTGAACTCCATCATTTATTATCCATTACTATTAATGTTTTCATGTACGGACTCAATATCTAACTCCTAATTTCCAAAAAAAAAAAGACAATATTTAACTCTTAATTTCTGGGAAAAAATAAGAATATGAACGGATAGGAATTGAGTAAGACACGAAATGCCCCATCTCATCAACAACCGAATTGCCTCTCGTCAAATTGTTTGGGAATCTTAGACTAGGGTGCGATTGATATTTCGTACTTGAGAAAACAGAAATCGTAGTGAGTTGGTGAATAAAGCGACAATTTTAACACCTACCGCACCGCAGGGAGAGAGTCGGATTCAACAAAATAGAAATTGAATGCACATGGTACATGTAATAATCTATATCAAATGTGTGGGTACATGTAATAATGAAGAACGTCTTGCTTTAAGCCACATCATGAGTGGATAACAATGAAGAACATACTTTTTGGAAAAAAAAAACAATGAAGAACATTCGCGTTCCACAGTGTGGATGAAGAACGTCTTTTCTATTTTTCAATCTGTTATTACACGTACATTTTTAATCACTCATTAGGGTCTTTCATCTAGGTTTGAATTGTTTTAAAAGATTGGTTCATGAAATTGAAAAAAAAAATTATGAAATAGGTTTTTATCTTAAGTCCAAAATATCTCATTAGTCATGTCATCTCAGTTATATTTATCAAGTTTCACTTTAGGTCCACATGCATTAGTTTAAAATTTGTTTTTAGTCACATGTCTGATTTTTCCCTTTTCTGCAATGAATTTTATGCAAAACAAGTGATTTTTGTTGTAGAATTACTTGATTATTCTGCAGCAAATCTGTAAAATTTATAACTGAGAACGCTGCAAAATCATGTTTTTCTACAGAAATGAATGGGATGATAACCTGTCAAGTATTTAGTGGTTTAGGGGTAAAGGTAAGGTCATATAATTGATTTTCATAATCATCCAAGCATGCAAAAGCATAAATGCCACTCATCATTGCTTTCCACTCTCTCATTTGTCATCATTCTCTCCACATTCGAATTTCATTCCTTAAAAAAATCACCCAAGCTCCTCTCTGTCATTAACTTTTAAACCTTTACATGTATCAGTCAGTGGTCACCTTTGAAAAGTTTAGTTTTGTGGCAAACAACTTGTTGTCCAATTTGTTTTTTACAGGTGTCACATCTTTAAGAGAGCAGTTTAGGTTATAAAAGGAGATGGCCATGAAGAGAAAAGCATAAAAAGGAGGTTCTGTGGTTATATAGGATCCCATGGACCTTAAACTGATCATCATGGAAGACCTCAGCTTTACAAAAGTTTTCATCCAGACAGGTTACATGCATTTTTGCCTGGAACTACAAGGGGATTTGTTGTGTTTTTTTTGGACTCTTTGAGCTGTTGGTTTCAAGAGGATTTTGTAGGCAACTGAAGATGAGTTTCAAAAATCTGAAGGAGGTTTTTTCTAAGAACAAAACAAGGAAAAATAACCTCTTTCAATTTTCTCCCAGGTGCTACCAATTTGGAGATTCGAAGTTTCCTTTGGGGACCTTTTTTCATAATTCTGATTTTTTCCTGTTTTATACATGATTTTATAATGCCGACTCTGGAAAACGGAAGATGGTTTTTAAAAAACCAAGAGAGGCTTTTCTTATAAAAATTAATGTCTACAAAAACCTCCTCCATGTTTGCAACATCTATCAGGGATCGAGAGGTAGGAGCTCACGAGTGCAACCTTATTTTTCAAGAAAAACAGAGTCATTTTTATTGGTAGATGAAGTTGCTGAAGGTGAAAAAGTTATTTCTTGAGGAGGGTAAGAGATATTTTGAACCAAATTTTCCTTATAATGCTTCATCCTATCATCTCACAGAGCCATGGACCTTTTCTAGGCCTAGAATCCCAATTTTGTGAAGTTTGTCGGAAGTTAGAAAATTCTGCAGTGTGTCCCAGGCTTGAAGATTAGTTTTTGCTGCGGAATTTCTGAAGATATATTTTTGGTTTTAAGCCACTTAAATTTATCTGGTTAAGGAACTTTAAGGTTTGTATTTAAATTTTTTTGATCACCTAACACCCTCCAATGGTCAAAAGTAGCAGAGGTACATCACATATGACCTAATTTTTTTTGCTACGGAATTTCACTACGAAAGTAGCTTAAAACTCTGTTTTTACAACAAGGTCAGTTTTTGGAAATATATGAAGGGTAAATATCTTTTTCAAATTTTTTCTCCATGGGAAACGCCAAAGAGTATCAGAGAAGTGATAAAGAGTATCAAAACAGAAGATTTCTGAATGGAAACATTTTTTCATGAAGATGGTTTGGAGATACCAGCTCACCATGCTGCCATATCATCAACGCAAAAACTCCTTAACAGTAGGCAGAGCAGTTTCATGAATACAGTAAAGGTATTAATGTTTTGATTATGGTCAGTATAGTTGAAGGAAATGATACCTTTCGAGGAAATTGGATCATCTTTAGATAAAATTGTAATAAATAGGTGTTTGAGTTATGTTAGGACTATAACTCCTAATTTAGTAGGTGTCAATTTCTAGTTATAAATATCTAGTTTGTGGTTAGATTAGGTGGTAGTAAAAGAACTTAATGATCTAGCCATTTGGCAGATTAGATGTAAAGGCTAGATGCCTATAAGTAAACAATACTTCGATGTATGAGCGGTTGGAATATGTTACTACTGACTGCTACTATTGTAAACATGTTCTGATCAGTAATAGAGAGTGGTTATTGGTTTCATCCTTCACCTGAGATTCATTTGATACTTTCATGAACACTGTGTAGAAATTTGAATAACTGATATGTTATCCATCGAGATTCTCCTGATCACACACTATTTTAGCTTCATGCATAATACAGAATCTCTTCTACCATTGATCATCACATGCGGAAATAAAATCAATTGCATGCACACATTAAAGCCATAAAAATTCACACATATGAACACAATATTTCATGGGAAAGCTTATAGCTGAAAACCCCCAACTATCTGTATATTATACATGTCATAGAGATCATGTAACAATCATAGTACAAAGCTCTTTGCAAGCTCTCATGCACTACCTCCCATGCTACACACTATCAAGCTAGATCTAGCAAAACTCATGCTCCAACCTTTAGCCACTTGATAGCCAACCTCAATTGCGTGTTTCAATGCTATGGGATGGCCTCTTTATATAGATAAACCACCTGGATTGAACTGCACAATCCTCATTGATTACTCCACCTATCTGTGTGTTGCAAATAGAAAAAGTATAGTCACAACTGATAGTTAACCTGCTCTTTCACCTATTTCTGCACTGGTCTCCACTGAAACTGTCCATGCACCAAAGTTAACTGATGTATTCTTTAGTTGATTTATGAGTTTATAATTAGTGAATTAATTAATAATTAATTCACACCACTCTCACTAATTGTATCTATTAGTTAACTTGGATACAAAAAGCTCAACTATGTTTAGATTAGTTAAACTGAATACAACTCCACTAACTTCCTCAATCAACTCCACCAAACTCTGTCACATGAGTTCTAGCTGAAGTCTTCATGCAATAGCTCCACATAACCCTCAGGAATAGCGTAATTCCTTCTGTCAGCTCCTGTGCCACATCTGTGCACTTAACTGAAGTGCTCCAAGAGAATAAGATAATGTTTATAGTCCAAATATTATTAAAAGCTAATAATATTCGACATATCTATTTTTAGATTGGCAATCTAAAAATAGATTCCGCCCAATATGTCTAAAAATAGAAATCCATCTATTTTTCCAACTTGACCAACCATCCATAAATAGCATCCCGCAACTTATAGAATATGCTCCATATGTCTAAAAATAGACATAGTCTAAAAATAGATTTTTCGACAAAAAATCACATGTGTGGTCCCCACCTAGTTTAGGTGATCACTTTCCAACTAGGATCAGGAAAGATGTTTCAGGAGGCCTCCTTCATTGTTTCTTGTTGCCATTTTCAACACTCCCTCTCAACAAGAAAGGACTGTCATTGCATGCGACATGCAACTCCATGCATTCGCCCTGCAACCTTCACAAGCGCCATGCAACTCCATGCATGCGACATGCAACTCCATGAATTCGCCATGCACCCTTTGCATGTGCCATGCAAACTCATGCATGCACCATGCAACTCCATGCATGTGCCATGCACCCTTTGCATGTGCCATCTACGAAACTGAATAGGCTCCAAACAACTCAATCAGTCTGATGCATCTAGCATCTATCATCAAAGTCTTCGACCTCTGCTTAGCTACTGCACATGTCATCAGGAACCACTGCGCTGTTGAACTCTTTGCACCCATGCACTCTTGCACTTGCTGTCAACTCTGATCCGCGCTCCAGTATCCGACACTGTCACTTTGATCTGCTTGCATCACTCCAACTGATTTTGCTACTGCTGCGCTGTGGGCACCTCGTAGCCAGGTTCAACTCATGAGATCCACACCATCTCATGAATTCTGCCCAGAAATCTCCTCTTGGGATCAATCATGCATGTCGCCCCACCTCACACCTGGTGGTATAGCTGCATGCACTCCCTCTGCCCGTCTGGCATGAAATCTCTTTGCATGAGTGGTCTCTTCCACTCCATGATCCTCTTGTGGCTGCTCCACATCCCGAGGTTCACTTTCACCTGCATGCAAAACCTGCTCCCTCTCAAGCTTCAGTTGCATGTCTTTCTCGCCTGCATGCAACACTTGCTCCCTCTCAAGCTTAAGTTGCATGTCTTCCTTGCACTTCCCATCAGCAGGAAGCTCCGTAGACATCCCATCTACTTCAATACCTGCATGCAAAACTTGCTCCCTCTTAAGCATCAGTTGCATGCCTTTCATGCACTTCCCATCAGCATGAAGCTCCGTAGACATCCCATCTACTTTAATACCTGCATGCAAAACTTGCTCCCTCTCAAGCTTCAATTGCATGTCTTTCTTGCACTTCCCAACAATAGGAAGCTCCGTAGAAATCCCATCTACTTCAAATCTATAAAGATTCTTCTGCATCTCCAGTTGTGGCTGCTCCACAACCTTTTGAGACTGCTTCTCACGCTGCATGTTGAGAGGATCCCTCTCAACCACCAAGTCACTAACCTCTGCTTTGCACCTCAAAGCTTTGCATGCATCTTGTACCTTAGTGCATGTAGATTCTTGGCTCGCGCACATTGCAATTGTCCCGCCGTCGCAAAATTTTCTAACAAAAGCGCTGATTTTAAATCGATGATATCTCCCTCATCCGAGCTCCGATTCGACCGATTTTTTTTTTCAATTTGGGTGTTTTTTCGCAAGAAATCCAAATATGTTATTTTTTTCTGAAAATATTTCACCAAAATTTTTCAGATATTCCCTACAAACTCGCGCACCCAAAAACTCTCGCTCTCATTCCATGTAGAAAATTATATAACACAGCAATTCTTCTGTGGACAATTTGTGGCAATTCCGGCTTTCTCCATATTTATGTTTCTGAGTTTATCCTAAAACTCAACCGCTTCAATGCTTTGCAATTGCTCCAATGATCAATATCGCTCCGATACCATGTAGAAATTTGAATAACTGATATGTTATCCACCGAGATTCTCCTGATCACACACTATTTTAGCTTCATGCATAATACAGAATCTCTTCTACCATTTATCATCACATGCGGAAATAAAATCAATTGCATGCACACATTAAAGCCATAAAAATTCACACATATGAACACAGTATTTCATGGGAAAGCTTATAGCTGAAAACCCCCAACTATCTGTATATTATACATGTCATGGAGATCATGTAACAATCATAGTACAAAGCTCTTTGCAAGCTCTCATGCACTACCTCCCATGCTACACACTATCAAGCTAGATCTAGCAAAAATCATGCTCCAACCTTTAGCCACTTGATAGCCAACCTCAATTGCGTGTTTCAATGCTATGTGATGGTCTCTTTATATAGATAAACCACCTAGATTGAACTGCACAATCATAAACAGTTACTCACCTATACGGCAATATTTGCAAATAGCAACAATATAGTCTGTATCGATAGTTAACATAGCACTCTTTCACCTGTTTTACTGCCTTTGGTCTCACGCGTGTCCATGCAACGAAGTTGGCGATGTATTCTTTGGATGCTTGCAATTTATGAGTTTATAATTAGTGAATTAATTAATAATTAATTCACACCACTCTCACTAATTGTATCTATTAGTTAACTTGGATACAAAAGCTCAACTATGTTTAGATTAGTTAAACTGAATACAACTCCACTAACTTCCTCAATCAACTCCACCAAACTCTGTCACATGAGTTCTAACTTAAGTATCCATGCAATAGCTCCACATAACCCTCAGGAATAGTGTAATTCCTTCTGTCAGCTCCTGTGCCACATCTGTGCACTTAACTGAAGTGCTCCAAGAGAATAAGATAATGTTTATAGTCCAAATATTATTAAGAGCTAATAATATTTGGACTATAAACATTATCTTATTCTCTTGAAGCACTTCAGTTTGATGCCTGGATGTGGCACATGCAGCTGACAGAAGGAAATACGCTTTTCCTAGGGTTTAAGTGAAGCTATTGCATGAAGACTTCAGTTAGAACTCATGTGACAGAGTTTGGTGGAGTTGATTGAGGAAGTTAGTGGAGTTGTATTAAGTTTAACTAATCTAAACATAGTTGAGCTTTTTGTATCCAAGTTAACTAATAGATACAATTAGTGAGAGTGGTGTGAATTAATTATTAATTAATTCACTAATTATAAACTCATAAAACAACTAAAGAATACATCAGTTAACTAAGATGCATGTTTTTGATAATTGTCATCAAATAGCTGAGTATATCGATTATGACTATATTGTTGCTATTTACCTGAGGAATAGGTGGAAGTAATCAATGAGATAACTTGAATTCAATCTAGATGATTTATCTATATAAAGAAGGCCATCTAAATAACATTAAGAACTATGCAATGAGTGTCAAATATTAAATTTGGAACATGAAAATTTGCTAGATCCTAGCTTGATAATTGTGTAGCATGGGAGGAGTAGTGCATGAGCTTCTCTTGTACTATGATTATTACATGATATCCATGACATATAATATACAGATAGTTGGGGTTTTCAGCTTTAAGCTTTCCCATTAAATACTATGTTCATATGTGTGATTGTTTGTGGTTTTAATGTATGCATGCAATTGATTTTATTTCCGCATGTGATGATCAATGTGGAAATTGCAGCAGTATACATGAAACTAAAGCGATGTGTGATCGGAAGATATAGGTGGTATAATTCGGCAAATTCTTCAAATTTCACCATAATATCGGAAACTCCCTACGATCCTGTTTGCTTGTGCATAATATGCAGAATCCTTCTACCATTGATCATACATGAAGTAAAATCATTACTTTTTATTAAAGCCATAAAAATTCCACATATAGACACATTATTTCATAGGAAAACATAGTGAGATTCCAACTATGTAAGTTGCGGCGAATAGCATGGAAATTTGCATATCGCATGTGCTTGATCCTTTCTTATTGAAAGTGTTAATGGCATCAGCAGTAGAAAGGCCTCACAGGAAACATCTTTCACGATCCCTGGGTGGAAAGTAGGGACTAAACTAGGTGGGGACCACACATGTGATTTTTTGTCGAAAAATCTGTTTTTAGACTATGTCTATTTTTAGACATACGGAGCATGATTCGGGGATTCCAGTTGGAGATTCTTGAAGTATGAGATATGTTGGTAAAAATAGATGAGACCCTTATTTTTAGGACCCAGGCTATTTTTAGACTGTATCTCCTAAAAATATGGAAGTCAAATATTATTTACCCTTAATAATATTTAGACTATAAACAACAGTTTACTCTCTTGGAGCACTTCAGTTTGACCCCCAGAGGTGGGGCATGCAGGTGACATAAGGAAATTCGAATTTCCTATGAGTTAAGTGAGCTATTGCATGTTAGACTTCAGTTAGACTCATGTGGCAGAGTTTTGGTGGAGTTGATTGAGGAGTTAATGGAGGTGGTGTTCTGGTTAACTAGTTGAACTAGTTGTATTTAGTTTAAATGGCTAATACACTAGAGATGAGTTGTGTGAATTAAATATTATTTAATTCACTAATTATTAACTCATTATTCAACTAAAGAACACATCAGTTTAACTCAGTGCATGGACAGTTCAGTGGCGACAAGTGATAGAGGTAGATGAAAGGGTGAGTAAAGCTATTAGTTGGAGAATCAGTTTTGCATGTGATTTGCATCACACTTGGAGGAAATTACCAATGACAATTGCGCAGTTGGGGCCAGTGAGATTCGAACCTGGATCTCTATTTAGACCAGCCTTGATTGCGCAATAGAGGCAGGGAAAGTAGTGGGTGTGTTTTGAACCTGTGACTTGTTCAAAACCAAGCTAGTTTTTGTGTAGCTTTGGGAGATAGTACTGAGTACTTGTGAGGAGTTTGTACTATGTATTTGCTGCATGTTCTCTCCATTTATAATATACTATAGCTGGGGGTTTTCAGCTATAAGATTTCCCCATACATACTGTGTTAAATGTGTGTGATGATTTGATGTGAGATTGCTTCTATTATTTCCGCATGTGACAATTAATTGTAGAAGAAGGTTATGTGTTATGCATGCAATTCGAAATTGATGTATGATCGGGTTAATCTTCATTGAATAAGTGATTTATTCAGCTAATTTCTACACAACCATGTCATTGTTGCCATTTTCAACACACTGTCCTATTTATCTTATTAATTTCTGTCAGTATGTTAATGTTTGACTACTCAGAATTTCTGTTTTGCATGCTCTGACTTCCTTTCAAGCACTAAACTATTGGATATCTTTCTCAATGTCCTACTTTGAATATGTTAATGTTTGACTACTCAGAATTCGTACTTTGCATGCTCTGACTTCCTTTCAAGCACTTAACTATTGGATATATTTCTCAATGTACTGCTTTCAGTATCTTAATGTTCATTACTCAGAATTCATGTTTCTCATGCTCTGACTTCATTTGAAAATTTATATATTGAATAAACTATGTATGTGTGTATTTCACTTTCATTTAAATATCTACATGCGTTAGCTTCCACAAGGAGAGTCTTTGTCATTGAGATCCCTGCCACTGACTCCATAGCCCAATGGTAGGAAGCCTTCATTTTCAACCTGCAAACATACACAACCAAGACATAATTCATAGAGTTAGCCATCTAGTATTATCGTTATTCAATATCATAAAACCCCCTTCAGAGAGCCCTCTCAAACTGAAGAGGCTAAGCTTCAGTTAGAAGTGGTTTTAAACAGTTACTCCAATTTGACCATTGAAGCAGCCCAATAAGACTCAATTTGGTGATAACACAATTAGTGGGTAACAAAGAAAACATGTGATTCATTTTTACATGAGTATCAAAATAAAAAAAACATGTGTTTTTTCCTTTTGAGAGTTTCATAGTTTCCTACTTGCAGACTTGTGCAAAATTTGGTGAATAAGATCTCTCCACGGCGGGCTTCTCCCCTATTGTTACTTGTGAAAAGTTTGGTGAACAAGACATCTCCATGGAAATTTCCATGTTGTTACTTCAGTTACCTTGGTGACATTCACTATAATTTTGCCCTTTCTGCACTTTTGGAGCCCTATGAAAAGTGGTTTTAGGCATGACGAAAAGGGGTTGAATGTTGTTACTTTAGTTACCTTGGTGACATTCACTATAATTTCGCCTTTTCTGCACTTTTGGAGCCCTAATCAAAGTGGTTTTAGGCAAGACAAAAAGGGGTTGATTGATGGTTTTCTTATTTAAGGCATGTTTAGCGGTATCCTATTTTCAAATAAGGAACCTGGTCGGCTATCCCTACTCTATCCATCACATTCTAACATTCTAATGCAGGTTCAAATTGCACGGCTGAGTTAGGATGTATCGAAGCCGTTGGCTCAGTGGGAGTTCAGAATATTCATGCTCTGACTTCCTGAAGAGAATCATCAATACAATCCCAACCATCTTCGAAGCTAAATTTCAATAAGAATACTTTATTCAACTCGTATCAATCTGTGGTGCCATGGCCCATCTCCGTTTCAAGATACCACCTCTGAGGTATCATATCCAAGGTGTGGAAGAAAATGTATACCCATTGAGGCTGAGGTTCTTTGCCCCAATCTGTAGTCCAATGAGAGAGATGCTCTCGAGGATTATCCTTACCATTGTACTTTTCTGTGAGTTTGGTGTTTGCATAATCAAACCTGATCTTCATCAATTTGCAATATTCCTTCCATCCTCCTAAGTTTTCTTTGTGCACACCCCATCACCTTGCTCAGGTGGACCTCAAAGCAAAGTCCAAAGCTTCATATCGTTGCTCTTCAGGCACCTTCCTTTCAAATTCGTCAAGAAATAAGTTAACATCCCCAGTTCCATCATAATAGGGAAATTCACGTACCACTCATGCAACGTAGTGAAGTGATCTGGTAATTCTGTTACACCTCTTGGTGAAATTTCATTCAACTAGTTCTGCTAATTATCCAATTATTCATCATAATCTGAAACACATGAGCTCTCCCTTTCCCAACTTATCCTAACATCTGTAGTGGGGTTTATCCAATCTTCGTCATGTGTAGTTAACTTATAGATATTTTCGATATCTGCATCACCATATTCATCACAGACTAGCTTTGTATATCGCGTTCCTTCAAAGGGGTCTGTTGAAGCCTCGAAAATCGCTGCAACAACATGGGGAATGACCACCCGGTCCGGACTTTAAAACAACTCATTTTCCGTTTGGAATGGTGGTTCTGACTGGTTTAACTAGGTCCAGGTACCTTCTCTCAATCTGCAATGGCTTTAATATATGACTTTCATTTACCAATGGAAAAGAGACATCAGATCATTCTTCTTGCTGATTAGGCAAGAAAGTGATCCTTAAGCTGATTTAGGGCTAAGCCAATCCACTAATAAAGTTTGCCTCTTTGGGAAGAGGACTTAAGAGAATGTAGAAATTATTCTAAATGCAAACTTATTCTAAGATACAAGAAAAATGAACTATCTTAATCCTATCTCAATTAGGCAGATATAGATCTAACCCAACCAAGAGTAGGTATTTAAAATATTGGGATTGAAATATGTCTTGTTTATAATGAATATCAAGTTAATGAAATAGTTCAATTAACTGACATTATGGATAGCAAAACACATCCTATTGAGACCTTTAACTGAAATAATCAATCAACAACATTCAAGAATTAGTTCACAAAATGGTATTGATCATTTAATTAGTAACTTGAATTATTAAATAATAATATGCGGAAGAAGTTCATAACATATCACTATTTATTCATCCAATATTAAAAGACATATTTATGAGTAACTAGTTACTCAGAAATCATAATTCAGCCTATAAGAGCAGAGATAAATAACAACATAAAATAGAAGCAAATTACCCATACCGACAAAAGTGCACAAATATGTAAATAAATTGACGCCATTCCTGTTATCATAAAATAAAACCAGAATTTAAAATAATATTATTCAAAATATCAATTTATTGAATCCATTTCTCCAGCTCCGGTCTCTAATAGTCCTTTACAATGCCTAAGTTTCTGCTTTCAAAAGCAGAGCTAAAATAGTGTAAACTTTGTTCATTATACATAACTCAGAATGTAAAATAAAAACCTCAATAATCTCCAGATCTGAGATTCCACTCCTCCCACCTACAACTCTAAATTCCTATTACAAAAGTGCTTTTAGAATTCCAGAATTGCAGAAGAGAGCAGCCCATATTACATTCTGCAATCTGCTATTTATAATATTTGCAAAGGAATTCTTGAGAGGAAATTTTGTTGAAGAGAAATCTGCCCAATCCAATTTTATTTGCTCAGAATTCCAATCTTTAATCGCTGGAGCATTCTTATTGATTGAGATCTTTTCTCCTTATCTCTTCTACTATTTTCCTGCAAAAAGAAATCAAAATAAATCAAGATGCAACAAATAAAATCAAAATACAATTTCTGGCATTAAAACAAACCCAATCAAATTTAATTTAAATAAATAATTGAAAATAAAATATAAGCTCTCTATTGATGCCCGGGATGGTTTAATTGGCCAAGGATATTATTGACGAATGAATCTGCAATTAGAAGAGGCTTAGACAAATGAAAATGCAGAAAATTGATTTTGTTTTAGAAATTAAGAGCTTGCTCTTCTGCATGATTTTTGTCCCAATTAATAATCAAATATATTAGTGGAACCTTCTCAGAAATGTTCTCCTTGATTTTATCTTTCCAATGAGCCGTCCTGGGCCTCATTTGGCCAAGTAAAACTCATTCTATGAGCTTCCAAATTTGATGAGTCAAATCTGGCATAAATCTGGAAATTCTATTAATGGGTTAAAAATCAAAATTTTAATTAAAAATCTAATCCTAAATTAGAATTCTAATTATCTAATAATTAATTCTAAATTAATTATTAACTAACTAATATATAAAATTAATTCTAATTAATTTTCATCTAATTAGAAATTGATTAAGTTACAAAATTAAATTAATATACAAATGATTTGAAAAAGTTAATTTAAATATGATTAATATTATAGTTCAAATCATATTAAAATTATAATAAATATTAAAATTATAATTAATTATTATAATACAAAAAATATAAAAATTAATTTACAAACCATTGGAATCAATCCAAACCTAAAACCCATAAAACAAACCATTAAAATCAATCCAAACCCATTAATTCATCCACGTGAGATTATGGAGAGATATGGTGAGTGGAGTGTGAGGTGAGGGTGACGTGAGGGTGAGTGAGGTAGAGGTGCAGGAGGCATAAGGGGTGAAAAACTTTGTATTAAAATCTTTTAACACATCGCATTTGGTCTTATCACATATCGCATTTTGGGTTGTCAAATGTTAAGGCTTTTTAAGAATTTACGATAAGACTTTGCGAGAAATGGTTTTTTTTTTTTTTTTAATAAGTGTTTTTGTGTTCTGGGTTTCGGAGGCTATAAAATCAGAATTTTTTATTAAAAATCTAATCCTAAATTAGAATTCTAATTAACTAATAATTAATCCAATTTAATTGTTAATTATAAACTAAACTAATTATTTAATAACTATTATTAATTAATGTTAATCTAACTAATTAACATAATTAACTATTTATAAACTATTTAATATTAATCTAAATAATATTTAAGTTTTAATTTAATTTAATTAATTTAATTTTATATTTAAATTAATTAATATAAAATTAATTATTTAATTAATTAATATTAAAACTAATAAAAAAAAAAAACTAACCTACCTTCCTACCTTCACTCATACGTATGAGTGAGTTTTTGAAACTCAAAACAAAAATAAAAGCTTTATAAAAAGTCCTTCGTTCATGCCTTAAGCCTTTTAACTACTGCATATCGCAAGAACCTTGGATCAGGGTTTTTCAAATGTGCATGTTATAAAAATTGCGATAGATCCGATATTGCGATATGCGATTTAAAATTTTTATTATTTTATTATTTATTTATTATATATATATATATATATAATATTAAGTTTTAATTTTAATTAAATTAATTATATTTTATTATAATAATTAATTTAATTAATCTTAAAATTCAATGTTAAATATTAGTTTTTTTATTTTGGTTTTATTTTAATGATATTTAGTTTAGTTATGAAATTTTCTAAACTACAGCCACTCCGAAAATAAAAAATAAAAAATAAAAATAGCATTTTTAACTCAGACTAGATAAATGATGGGACTTCAAAGGAGTACCATTTTCAAACCAATTGACCAAATGAGGTAAAACAAGCATCAATGGGAAGCTTATTAAAAATCAATTTTAACAAAGAAATCAAAACAATAATCCAAAGAAAATGAAAAATTAACAATCGCGTAGGATAATAAAATAAATAAAAATCCTAAAAGGCGTTTAGCCAAAAATTTATAGAAAGGGTCCCAATTATTTGAAGTGAACAAGTAAAAAATGGGGGGGGTTGTATTTTACCACAACAATGGCGACACACGGGAGAAGAACCAGTTATCTTTGTTTGATATGAATAAGATTTTCCTAAAATTAAAGTAAAACTAATTAAAGAAGAGAGAATTATGCTTAAAATGCTTGACTAGGTTCATTAGTCTGAATAAAAGCAAGAATCATCTAACTGTAATTTTTTTTTTTTAAATCCCTCATAAATTAAAATATTTCAAAACTCTATATCATTCTTTAATTAGTTGTAGAGGTAAAGTAGGGGTCACTTTACAGCTTATCTTTTTAAATATACTCATTTGTCATAGGTAGAGCCACTGCTACCAGCAAACATCTATAGTCTCGACAGGGCTACATTTTAATCATCAATGATTCAGAATCCCATATCTTTAAGAATTATTGACTTAGAGATAAATCCATTTATATTATTTTATTTTTTATTTTTATTTTTATTATAGATCTTAAAAGCCATTGTCCTGGTTTGGTAGCCAGATAGTTGACAATGCCATTCACTGGTTATAATTGGACTGAACAAGTTGGCTCGTGATGAGACCCCTTATCTTATAATTGTTTGCAATCATAAGCCATTACCCTGGTTTGTTTAGTAGTGTTGGTAATGTCAGCCTATTTTTTCCTTATGATCATGGTAAGCAGACTCATAATGAGACCTCTTATCTTTTAAGTTTAAATATATCTCTGGATTATATTCTAGAAAAATAACACTTTTTGGGACAGGGAGAATCATTGACTCCTTAAGAGTTAAGAATGACAATTTCAGAGTTAAAATGTGCTTTTCTGTAAAGTGTCTTTACTTGGTTAAAAATAACTTTTCTTGACTGATAATAGAACTTTGAAAGATCTTAATAAAATATTGAAATCTCAAAATGATTACAATTTTTATGAAAAATAAATGATACTTTGTCAACTTCTCTAAATTGGTAATCTCTTCCTTAAGTATGCTTACCTTTATAATAAGAAAATCAAACTTTACTAAGAGATCTAAGAAAAAGCTAATAGGTGACTATTTAACAATTTTTCTCGATGTATGCTGACCATTGTTAGGTAACAAGTAGGCTTTCCATATAAATCATGGCAAGGTCACCAAAATCAAAACTGAAAACCAAAGGAAAATAATTCATATGCTAAAGTGAGAAAAGAAATCAGCAAACAAATATGAAGAAATTGAAAAGTGAAAGGAAAATCCAAGTTTTTGAAATACAAACTCTAACAAGAATGGTTATACCATTGTCTCAACAATATGAAAAAAATAATAATCATGTAATCAGTCCTTCTTATGTCGAGATTTAGAAAAATCATACCTTGTAGGGTTGTAAGTGTTTTTAGGCTTTTTGGATAGTAGTGATGATCATTTCAGCCACAACGAAAATTTTCTGTCTGATATCAATTTTCTTGTTTCAAAGCATCATCTTAATCATTTTCTAATAAAAAAATGCTTAAAGAAACAAACTAAAAGTTCAGAAACTTGCTGGTGTAGCTGTTTCGATAAATATTATTGCTGCTTATTGAAATAAAGCCAGGAGAAGAATATAGAACTTAAAGTATGATCCCACAGAGGATTGAAAGCTTCAAATGGAGAACTGCAAAACAAATTTATATATCAGAAAAACAAAACTGAAATTTAAAGTAACGAAATAGAAATTAATGAAAGTGGGTACATGAATCTTACCATTGGATAATTGCTTTTGATCTTACCTGAAAGGTATCAGTTTCTCCAAACTAGCTGACTTCTTATTTTAATTAACATTAAAAACTTGAAGAAGTCAAACTAACCAAAATCCTATAACCCAAAATCATTATTTATTTTATCTAAACTAAAGCAAGAAGTAAAATGAAAAAATGGAATGGTTAATGTTCGAGGGAAAACAAATGCATCAGAAATGAGAATGAAAATTTGCAGTAATGACTGTTTCTCAAAATATTATAAGTTTCATATAAACTCCATGATTTTATAAATTGTCCAGAATCAAGACCACATCCAAGATAATAAAATTTAAATGTGAAGATAGAGAGGTCTTGAATTTCTTTTTTAATTATGGAATTATATATTTAAAACCGAAATATATGAGAAATCAAAATGATTTGAATATGCTGCAAATTTTTCATTAACAACTTTCTTACCATAGTGGTTACCCAAGCTCGCTTTTTAAAGTAACACATCGCCGTATCAGATAATTCGTATCACATGTTTCTTCACCATGCTTCAATTTTAATTTGCAAGACTTCACCTTTGTTGCTATGCCATATATCGATTAAATGTTAATGGTTCAAAGGCATGCATTGGAAGCTATCGCACCGGAGATTGCAATGGCAAATTGCTGATATGAAAACATGTAATGAGAACATGTGCAATGAAATGAAGCGATCACATCATTAAAGATATATTATATTAGGGATCTGGGAATATTGACATTGTGCTTTCCACATTGCACATCGTTCATCGTAGATTCGGAGATGTGATGTGAGCATAAATAAAAATGCGATGAAGCGATTGCGATATCGGCGATTTCTAATTGGCGATGCTAATCGACGATTGGCGAATGTTTGGTACCCAATGTAATACAATATGATTCTTGCGATACCGATATGCGATGAATGACGTGGTTAACCGGCGATCGTGATCGGCAATCTTAAGCACATGATGTAACAATTCTCGATACGCCGATATGCGATGAAGAGTGGACCCGATGATTTTATGATGAAAATTTAATAACATACCGGATTCGAGACATCGGCCTTTTTAAAATTATGCTCCTATCACTATTGCGATTGAGCGAACACGATGTTTTTTATGACTTTGATTCAAATTTCATATCGGGTCCGAACTTATGTGGTTGTCGCAATATTGGTAAAGGAAATCCACGATAATGAAAGTATACTTCAACTGCAAACCTCCGATATGCGAAATGCGATATGACATATGAGCGAGGTAACACATCGGAGATCTTTTATTAAACAATTTGTTATCAAAAATGCTAAAAGCTACTTCTGTTGAAACATTTCACTACAAATGGTTGTGAAGTGGATGATGTGATATCGGAATGAAATGATTGACGAAGATGAGCAGGCTGAGAATATTGCAAACATTTTCACTGAAGTATCAGCAATATGAAAATCAAGTTGAATCCTATGATATTGCTTGAAATTTCAATTGGGTTTTCTGATGGTTGAAAGCAAAGTTAAAAATGTTCAAATTTTAATGAATCACAAAATAAAATTTCCCTGAACCTGTTGCAAATTTGAAATGGGTTTGCTGCTTACTTCAAGTTTTGAAAACAAATGAAAACCTGGAAGGAAATTCTCTGTAGTTTTTACCTCATGAATCTTCAAATTTTTCCTTCGATTTATCAAAAATTTTCCTTTGTTAAAAATCATCTCATCATTTATTCTAAATCGGAGTGAGTAATCAGCCTAAATAAAATATGCTTATTCATGTTCAGGAAATACAAAATTTACCAGAAATAAATATGAAAATAGTCTTCCTTTTTGAATTGAAACAACAATTTATTACCTCTGCTCGTTCCAAATTAACTTGAGAAAAATATGTTTGTTATAGTGACTGTTTAATAATGCTTTTAGTAAATAAATATGATGCCTATTGCATCATCAAATAATAAACTAAAGATCACAATGGGATAAAACCACTAATTGTGGAAAAATGTCAAAACAGATTTGAATGTGTGCACACAGCAAAATGGACATCCTAAAGGTCAGCTTAGCAAATTTCGAGGAAGATAATATGAACTTCATATGATTACCACGAAAGGTTAGACTGACTAATAATGATTGAATCAGAATTAAGCTTATCATATACAGTCATACATTTCATGGGATAGATGCCAAGTGCAACCTCAATTGAATTTAGTCAAGACATTATTCAAAATAGGCAAAGTAGAGATATTGCTGCAATAGATTTTGATTTTAAAAGTTCTTGATGAGAAGAGAACGTTTCACTGAAAATGTAAATGATATGAGAAGGGTTGATTGCTTCCTTTATTTTTAATCTGCAGAACTATTAAAAATAAATTAATTACATAAAACAAACTAACTAAATTAATTCTACTCCTATTCTAACCATATACATGAAGTTGACTAGGTATAGTCATAATTCTAGTGTAACCATTTTCTCATTTTAATTCCTGCATGTATATACAATTCAAATGTTAGTAATAAAAATAGAAATCTTATTGAACTAAGAAAATTAAATCTGTAAGTAAAATGCACAGTTATTGTTAGCAACTTAATGAAAATCTCTTTCTCTTGAAATTTCCTTTCCAATTGAATACCAATTGGATCATAGAAATCTAGATGGATTTCTATTAAGGATTGAGAAATATTCAAAGAAAGAGATAACAAGTCAGATTGTAGATATGAACTTTTAGATTCAAAGGCCTGGAAGAAACTGTTAGTGTTATGTGTAAATGTTAAGCTATTGACAATCTTCCATGAAGGAAAACTTTCCAAATATTTTTCAAATGAATTAATAAAAAATGGATGGAGATCTTTCAAATGAAATGGAAAATTATTAATTAAATTGGATTGCTGACAGATTTCTAAAAATAGATTCTCTTGTTGATATTGCCTTTGAGAAGATATAAGCTTTTGATAAAACATTAGCATTGATTGAAATTGAAATTGAAATAGCTTTTGATGCTCTTGATTATAATATAAAATTTCAATTTTCCAACAGGGCAATGCATCAATTGAATGTTTGATAGTAAAGTGCTCAATATGCCAGTGTAATGTATCAAAAATATGTAAAATAAAATCTAAAAATAAATCTGATTTTATACAAAATAATTAAGGAAACAAAAATAAAATGAAATCATTATTGTTACAACTAATGTTACAACACAATTGGGATTGTTTTGAAATAATTTCTTTTTTCACAAAGATTGGCCAGAGTTATGGAATTTGAGTAATTTTGAATTCCAACTTGTGAATTAAAAAGGGAATTATGATTATGAACAGGAATGAAAGCTTGATCATGATATAAATCATAATTTGGAATATTTTCTCGAATAGTGAAATCATGAAGATAATTTGCTGCTTTAGAATGAGGATTAGTTGGAATAATTTCTAAATTGAAATGTTCCTCATTCTCAGATGTTATTTGAATTTTATCAGGAGAATTCTCTTGAGAAAAATAGAAATCAACATCTTCTATGTCAGAGTAATTATCATAAATGACTTCACAAGATTCTTTATAATTCCCTTCAATCTCATCCAATATATCCAAACAAGGAGGAACAAGAATTTTATGTTCATTAATGGCAAAAGAATGATCAATTATTGTTTCTCTATCTTGATAAAAATTTATTGGTAATTTATTTAAATCATCCTCTTTAATTTCTAAAATATCATTAATACCAAGAGGGGAAAATTTACCATCATAAAAAATATCAGGATAAAGGGAAAAATGTGAATCTGAAATAATGCAATTAAAAATGTTTCGGTTTGAGAACTCTTGTGCATTATGATCATTGTAAATTTCAGATTCCAGATCATTCCTTTGCATGCTCATGCTTTCTTGAAGAAGGCTACTTTGCTGCTCTGATTTCAGCATTTGTTCACCATGAAAAAATTCAGAAATTTGTACAGCAGTTTGCATTTTATTATTTACTTTGAATGTTGTTTGCACTTCTTCATTTGCAATTTGATTTTCTGAATTTAATAGAGAGTAACTTTCTGATTCCAATGCAGTTCTTTCTCCAAAATTGCTGTTGTTGTCTTCTTGCATTTGATTAGAAATATTTTCCAAGCTTTTTGAAACCACTTCATCATAATTTATTTAGACATCCATATTGGAATTCTCATTTATGTTAGAAGGGGATGGAACAAAGCTTGAACTAATTTCATATGGATCGGGAATAGGAGGAAGAGAATAATTATGTTCAAACCAATCGAGTGATTCTTCTTTCATAGGTTCATCTTTGACATTAAATTTTAAACAATTCAAATGAAATCGAATATTAAAATCTCTAACATATTCATTTTATTTTCGTAGATATTCAATTTCATCATATACCTGATCATAATTATAGCTGTCAAATCTACAAATGAAAATTGTAACAAATTGATCCCAGCTGTGAATTGAGGCAACTGGAAGAGTTCTACACCAGTTTCTGGCTTCTGCCCCAAATGTGAGAGTAAAATTTTTGCATAAGATGCCTTCATCAATTCCTTGAAAATCATAATTTGAAACATTTTGAATAAATTGAAAGACATGATTAAAAACAGAAGAATTTCTCTTACCATTGAATTTTACCTGAGACAAGAGTCTTATCACTTCGGGTGGAGTATTGGAAGATGCACGTCCATGGATACAACTCCAAATTGGAAGTTTAAGAGGAGCCATCGCGATTAAATAAAATGTTAAAATTGAAAAGACTCCAACAGACAACAAGTTTCAAGCTCTCCTTCTAGCACCAAAATGTTGAAGCCTCGAAAATCACTGCAACAACATGGGGGATGACGACCCGGTCCGGACCTTAAAACGGCTCCTTTTTCGTTTGGAATGGTGGTTCCGACTGGTTCAACTAGGTCCAGTTACCTTCTCTCAATCTCCAATGGCTTTAAAATATGACTTTCATTTACCAATGGAAAAGAGACATCAGATCATTCTTCTTGCTAATCAGGCAATAAAGTGATCCTTAAGCTAATTTAGGGCTTAGCCAATCCACTACTAAAGTTTGCCTCTTTGGGAAGAGGACTTAAGAGAATGTAGAAATTATTCTAAATGCAAACTTATTCTAAGATACAAGCAAAACGAACTATCTTAATCCTATCTCAATTAGGCAGATATAGATCTAACCCAACCAAGAGCAGGTATTTAAAATATTGGGATTGAAATATGTCTTGTTTATAATAAATATCAAGCTAATGAAATAGTTCAATTAACTGACATTACGGATAGAAAAACACATCCTATTGAGACCTTTTAACTGAAATAATCAATCAACAACACTCAGGAAGTAGTTCACAAAATGGTATTGATAATTTAATCAGTAAATTGAATTATTAAACAATAATATGCGGAAGAAGTTCATAACATATCACTATTTATTCATCCAATATTAAAAGATAGATTTATGAGTAAATAGTTACTCAGAAATCAGAATTCAGCTCATAAGAGCAGAGATAAATAACAACATAAAATAGAAGCAAATTACCCATACGGACAAAAGTGCACAAATATGTAAGTAAATTGGCACCATTCCTGCTATCATAAAATAAAACTAGCATTTAAAATAATAGTATTCGAAATACCAATTTATTGAATCCATTTCTCCAGCTCCAGTCTCTAATAGTCCTTTATAATGCCTAAGTTTATGCTTTCAAAAGCAGAGCTACAATAGTGCAAACTCTGTTCATTATATATAACTCAGAATGTAAAAGAAAAACCTCAATAATCTCCAGATCTGAGATTCCACTCCTCCCACCTACAACTCTAAATTCCTATTACAAAAGTGCTTTTAGAATTCCAGAATTGCAGAAGAGAGCAACCCATATTACATTCTGCAATCTGCTATTTATAATATTTGCAAAGGAATTCTTGAGAGGAAAGTTTGTTGAAGAGAAATATGCCCAATCAAATTTTATTTGCTCAGAATTCTAATCTTTAATTGCTGGAGCATTCTTATTGATTGAGATCTTTTCTTCTTTTCTCTTCTACTGTTTTCCTACAAAAATAAATCAAAATAAATTAAGATGCAACGAATAAAATCAAAATACAATTTCTGGCATTAAAACAAACCCAATCAAATTTAATTTAAATAAATATTTGAAAATAAAATATAAGCTCTCTATTGATGCATGGGTTGGTTTAATTGGCCAAGGATATTATTGACGAATGAATTTGCGATTAGAAGAGGTTTGGACAAATGAAAATGCAGAAAATTGATTTTGTTTTAGAAGTTCGGAGCTTGATCTTCTGCATCATTTTTGACCCAATTAATGACCAAATCTATTAGTGGAACCTCCGCAGAAATGTTCTCCTTGATTTTATCTTTCCAATGAGCCATCTTGGGCCTTATTTGGCCAAGTAAAACTCATTCTATGAGCTTCCAAAGTTGATGAATCAAATCTGGCATAAATCTGGAAATTCTATTACTGGGTTAAAAATCAGAATTTTAATTAAAAATCTAATCCTAAATTAGAATTCTAATTATCTAATAATTAATTCTAAATTAATTATTAACTAACTAATATATACAATTAACTCTAATTAATTTTCATCTAATTAGAAATTGATTAAGTTACAAAATTAAATTAATATACAAATGATTTGAAAAAGTTAATTTAAATATGATTAATATTATAATTCAAATTATATTAAAATTATAATAAATATTATAATTATAATATAATTATTATAATATAAAAAATATAAAAATTAATTTAGAAACAATTGGAATCAATCCAAACTTAAAACCCATAAAACAAACCATTGAAATCAATCCAAACCCATTAATTCATCCACGTGAGATTATGGAGGGATATGGTGAGTGGAGTGTGAGGTGAGGGTGACATGAGGGTGAGTGAGGTGGAGGTGCGGGAGGCATAAGGGGTGAAAAACTTTGTATTAAAATATTTTAACACATCACATTTGGCCTTATCGCATATCACATTTTGGGTTGTGAAATGTTAAGGCTTTTTAAGAATTTGCGATAAGACTTTGCGAGAAATGTTTTTTTTTTTTTTTTAATTAAGTGTTTTCGTGTTCTGGGTATTGGGGGCTATAAAATCAGAATTTTTTTATTAAAAATCTAATCCTAAATTAGAATTCTAATTAACTAATAATTAATCCTAATTTAATTGTTATTTTAAATTAAACTAATTATTTAATAACTATTATTAATTAATGTTAATCTAACTAATTAACATAATTAACTATTTATAAACTATTTAATATTAATCTAAATAATATTTAAGTTTTAATTTAATTTAATTAATTAAATTTATATTTAAATTAATTAATATAAAATTAATTATTTGAATTAATTAATATTAAAACTAATAAAAAAAAAAAAACTAACCTACCTTCCTACCTTCACTCATACATATGAGTGAGTTTTTGAAACTCAAAACAAAAATAAAAGCTTTATAAAAAGCCCTTCGTTCATGCCTTAAGCCTTTTAACTATCACATATCGCAAGAACCTTGGATCGGGTTTTTCAAATGTGCATGTTATAAAAATTGCGATGGATCCGATATTCCGATATGCGATGTAAAATTTTTATTATTTTTATTTATTTATTTTATATATATATATTTTTTAATATTAAGTTTTATATTAATTAAATTAATTATATTTTATTATAATAATTAATTTAATTAATCTTAAAATTTAATGTTAAATATCAGTTTTTTTTATTTTGGTTTTATTTTAATGATGTTTAGTTTAGTTATGAAATTTTCTAAACTACAGCCACTCCGAAAATAAAAAATAAAAAATAAAAATAACATTTTTAATCCAGACTAGATAAATGATGGGACTTCAAAGGAGTACCGTTTTCAAACCAGTTGACCAAATGAGGTAAAACAAGCATCAATGTGAAGCTTATTAAAAATAGATTTTAACAAAGCAATCAAAACAAGAATACAAGAAAATGAAAAATTAACAATCGTGTAGGATAATCAAATAAATAAAAATCCTAAAAGGCGTTTAGCCAAAAATTTATAGAAAGGGTCCCCATTATTTGAAGTGAACAAGTCAAAAATGGGGGGGTTGTGTTTTACCACAACAAGGTCCAAGGGAACAACGACCCTAGTTCTATTCTTTTCAAATACCATATTTCTATTCTACAGATTGATTATGGCATCCATATCATGATCCCAATCACATGTAGGTAAAGGAGGATATAGATTGCTATTGTCCATAATCTCTATGACTTCAAAGTCTGACAACAAACTTACTCTTTCAATATCTACGCTAATGCCATGCAACCGACCCATAGGAATGATTTTCTGTTGATTGGTCATTCTTAGCTGAATCAGTGACCATTGCAGCTTTGGTTGCCCCATTTGTTCCCATGTTTGTTTTGGCAATGTATTCGTAGAAAAAAAATACAATGAATGGTTGTACCTTAAAAGAGGAGATGCACACATAAAATGTCTTTGGGAATACGTAACTTACTCTTTCTAAATGTATCATAATCATATAATTTTATGTTTTTCTAATTTTGATTTTGACTTGGTGAAGCTCATATCTCGTGTGAATTCATGCATATTTGGCACTCATGTTCTCACCGTGGACTGCGAGGTTTTCCTAGGGTGACAAAAATCTGCAGTCCATTTTAATAATAAATATGGACTTGCTTGTTCTAGTTTCAGTATGACACCTATCCATAGCAATCAAATAGTGGAAAGAAAAGACATTTCTTTGTCATAGTGGCTCATAAAAAAGAACCATTAAAAATACAGTGAAAGGTTGTAACTTAAAAGAGGATATGCCTACATATATATAGACTTGCTTAGTCCGGTTTCAATATCCATTTCTACATAATTAACTATCTATATGGACAAGTATTTTGACTATTTTCAACAAGTTGACTCATTCAATGAAGTTAAAAAATTCCCATCACTATTTAAAGAAGCTTGTAAGAAGATATGACCGTGACAAATTGTTCTAGCTATCATTAAAAGTAGGAAGAAATAGAATCCCAAAAATCACAAGTAGTTATAAAACCAATTGAGATATTGATACTTCTCAAGTTTTGATGAGATGCTATTGGTTGGAAAAACAAAATTATTAATTCCTCACTTGATATCTTATCTTGATACTTCTTAAATTTGATGGGACACTATTGGTTGCAAAAAAAATTGACCCATCAAGTTAGTGTCAAATATGAGGGAATAGTTGTGGGAGATAAAAAATAATGTGAAGGTGTTTATGTTTATAATGGTTGACCTCAAAATTCAAAAGAATCTTATTTGCAGAAACCGGATCATCCACAGTACCATAAAACAGTTGTCAACGTTTCGAATCCCCACGTGGATCCATCTTCAGGATCCACGTGGGGATTCGAAATGTCGACAACTGTTTTATGGTACTTTGGATGATCTGGTTTCTGCAAATAACAACAACCACAGGAGTTTAAGAACCATTATTCAAAAGAATCTGTTTTTCGAAAACAGAAGTCCCAACCAGCTAGCACAAGCATAGTTAGTAACCACCCAAAGTACAATGAGAATGTGGGAAGGTGCCTAATAAGCATGTGTTATGTTCGAGCCTTGAGAATCATCAAATCAAAATAAAAAACAAATGAAACCATACTATGGAAGGACAATATGGTTGCAATACCAAGTTTTTATGGCGATGCATAAGAGTAGCTTAAAAAATGGTTTATGAGTAGTGAATCATATTAACATCCTCTGGAACTCTGGTTCCTATGAACCTTCATAATGACAATGACAAAAAAATTGTTTCTTTCTATCACCTAAACATTTTGGGTCATCTCTTTAGTAGACAATATTGGATTTTTCATTTTAGCTGTTCATCACACTAAAATGACAAGGGAAACTAATATTGGATTATGTTGGAAATACTGAGAGAGAGGGGGGGGGGGGGAGGCCGTGAATCAATATTCCTTTCAATTAGAGCATTAGTTAATCTTCAATTATTATCAGTGTTTGTACAATGATAGCAGCGAACAAAAGGAACACAAATGCACAATTTTTTTAAGGTGGAAACCCACTCCTGGACAAAAACCACCTAATGCTTTTCTAATAATTCTTTAATATTCAACTCCAATTGAAAATAAAGCTCCAAATTCCTAGAATCTAGAAAAGAATTCTTCTCTAGCTCCCACTAGATGGATGCTCCAACGCCCGAGATTCTTCAGTAGTCAACTGAACGGATGCCCCAACACCCAATGAGCTACAACTCACCCTAGCACCACCCTACCACCCTATAGAAGAATAAAAGAAGAATGGAATCTCGTACCAGGGAAAATGGTCCACTTTATAATGATATAGAATGATGTAGAAGAAGAAGATACACTAGACCATAACCCCAACTTTGACACAACCACCTAATGATGATCCTAGACCTCCCAACATTGCCTCTTCAACTCTTGGCAGATAGACACTAGTACAATTTGTACAATAATGTATTTACAATGACTTAGTACAATGATACCTTTACAGTGACTGTATGCAGTGCTGCCCACTTGAAGACTTTATGTGATGAACTTCTTGCTGCTGTTCTGTACCTTGGTTGCTGCTCTTGTCATGCTACCCTCTGATGCACCTTGCTTTGCTTTGCTTCCCTAGAAAGTCTGTTCCTTTGCAGCCCTTGACAACACATGATCTAGCTTTTCTTTGCCTTCTAGGAGCTTGATATTGAATCTGGTGTATCTCTGTTTTTTCAGATCCCCAATATCTGATTTTCGGTCCTGTAATATTCCTCTGAGCCTTCTTTCCAATTCTATAGGTCTGACGCAATTCGGATTCTTCAAGAGAGAGTTATACCTAATCTCTCACAATTCCCTAATTATGGACTGTTTACGTAGAGAGAACTTGTATGACGTGCCACGTGTCATTGTTTATTCATTTGGCTCTGAAATTGATAGAGAAAAAATCAAATTCTGTGCACTAGCTGCCACTTTTTACAGAATTCCAATCTGATACTCAGAGAGAGAGTTATGACGATTTTCCCAATGTCACTTCTTTGAGATGAATTTTAGGAGCCTGCAAAAATACCGACTTCCATAGATCATATCTCCTAAAATATTACACACCTTGATTTGAAATTTTCACAGCAGCTTCCTCAGGATTTTTGCTTCGCCTCATAAAATGTTCCGCTTCTGCACCTTCGTAGAAAAATAGTTAGAGCAAAAATTCCACGATGACCTGTTTCAGATGGTGAAATCCCTTGCATAAGGAGGAAATGAGGATCACAATTTATATAAATGCTTAGGTTGAGAGAGGCTTCAACAAGTGAACACAGGAGGGATTTTAGGAGCTTAAAAAATATTAATTATGAATTTTCAATGACCCATGCCATAACCCTATGGGGTTTTAACCCACTAACTGGGGGTTTAAACTTCAAACATGAATATCTCTCAAACCGTGAAGAATTACATGGCATGCCATATATCAACAGAAACATCTCGACAAGTAGAAACCATAAAAAGCCTTATTGACCTTAATTTTTAGGTCAAAATTCCCATGAAATATTGGGTTAGCCCCTGGTGCTACTTGGGTTGACATAAATGACAACCGCTGATCAACAATCTCCCCCTTTGGCATTGATGGCAACACAAGTACTCCCCCTGTGATCATGACGCCTCTTCGTACAACATTCGCTCCCCCTTTGACATCAATGGAAAAGGGTAACTCCCCCCTGAAACACAACCATCTTGCAGACCTGTACACACTTCCACTCCCCCTGACAGAGAACCATCCTGCAGACCTGTAATCTAATGAGAACTTGGGAGAATCCCAAGCTTCTGATGAAGATATTGAAATGCTTCACGAGGTAAAGGTTTAGTGAAGATATCAACAATTTTTTCTTTTGTAGAAGCATACTCAAGTTTGATATTCTTTTCAACAACTTGTTCTCTAACAAAATGATATTTGATCGGAATGTGTTTTGTTTTTGAATGCATGACAGGATTCTTCGAGATGCTGATGGCACTAGTGTTGTCATAGAATATGGGAATAGGCTCACTGAATTTTACTTGAAGATCTTGCAAAGTTTGTTTCATCCAAAGGACTTGAGTACAGCATGATGATGCTACAATGTATTCTTCTTCCGCTGTAGATAAGGAGATTGAGGTTTTCTTTTTTCTCAACCATGATACGAGACAACCACCTAAATAGAATGCTGCTCCACTAGTACTCTTATGATAAACAACGCTTCCTGCCCAATTTGCATCTGTAAAGGCTTGAATAATGAGATTTTTACCCTTGGGATACCACAAGCCATATTCTTCTATGCCCTTGACGGCAATAATATGTGATTCTTTTGGTGCTGCTTGGAATCTTGCTACTTGTCCAACTGCTTGCATAACATCTGGTCGAGAGGCTATTACATATAGAAGACTACCAATCATAGATCTGTACAACCTCTAATCCACATCCTTAGATGAGTCGTCTATGCTCAATTTGCAACCTGTTACCGTCGGAGTAAGGGCGGGTTTGAAATCTTCCATTTTGAATTTCTTGAGCATTTCCTTGATGTACTTGGCTTGACATATAAATATTCCTTTCTCTTGCTGATATATTTGAAGCTCTAAGAAGTATGTCAGCTCACCAAGTAAAGACATCTCGAACTCACTTTTCATCTTTGTAGAAAAGTTCTTACTTAGTCGATCATCATTTCTACCAAATATTATATCATCCACATATACCTCAACGATTGTTAATTATCTTTATCTATTTGTACATAAAGATAGATATAAACAATACCTTTCTTGAACCCTTGTTGACATAGATATCCATCAAGACGAGCATACCATGCTCTGGGAGCCTGCTTAAGACCATATAAAGCCTTTTTTAACCTGCAAACGTAGTCTTCTTTTTCTGATAGTAGACAACCTTTAGGTTGTTCAATGTAAAATTCTTCTTCTAATTCTCCATTTAGAAATGATGACTTAACATCCATTTGGTAGACTTTGATTTTTCTTGAACATGCATAGGTGAGAAACATTCGGATGGCTTCCATTCTAGCAACTGGTGCAAATATTTCGTCGAAATCAATTCCTTCCACTTGTGCATAGCCTTTGCAAACCAATCTTACTTTGTTTTTGGTAACCTGTCCATCTTCATTCAATTTATTCCTGAACACCCATTTAGTCCCAATGACATTTTTATCTTTTGGTCTTGGAACTAATCCCCATGTGTTATTCTTCTCAATTTGATCCAATTCTTCATTCATAGCTGCTACCCAATGTTCATTCTGGCTGGCTTCCTCAAAACTACTAGGCTCAAAGGTTTCTAGAAAAGCAATGTGAGCTTGTTGTGATGAACGAAGTTGTTGACCTTCATTTATGCCACCAATGATTTGATTTGATGGATGGTTCTTTTGAATCCATTCTTTTGTTCTCCTTGGAGAAGCTTCTTGTTGTTGTTCTGGTATATCTTGATGATCATTGTTTACTGCTTCCTCGTTGATAGTTGCTTCTTGTTCTACAATTTTATTTGTGTCTTTTTCAGCCTCTGTCTCAAGTTTCAAAGATTCTAGATCCTCATCATTATTCGCTAGAACACCATCTTCGTCAAATGTAACATTTATGCTCTCCACTATCTATTTTCGTCTTAGATTATAACATTTATAGGCCTTTCTTTTGCGTGAGTAACCAACAAAGATACCTTAATCAACATGTGATTCAAAATTACCCAAATTTTGATCTTCTCTTTTGATATAACATTTGCTTCCGAAGATTCTGAAATATTTTACATTAGCTAATTTTCCTTTCCATAATTCATATGGAGTCTTGTTGCAATTATTTCTGAGAAGAGTTCGGTTGATAATGAAGACTGCTGTATCAATTGCTTGAACCTAGAATTTTTCATCCAATTTTGAGTCTTTCAACATTGTTCTACCCATTTCCTGTACGGTTCTATTCTTTCTTTCAGCAACTCCATTTTGCTGAGGTGTTCGGCTGTTGAAAATTGTCTTTTTATTCCATTTTTGTCACAGTATTGCTGAAATAATTTCGAAGTGAATTCTCCACCATTATCTGATCTTAGACACTTTATTTTCAAATCATTTTCATTTTCAACCAACTCCTTGTATATCTTAAAGCACTCAAATGCTTCAGATTGTTTCTTTAGGAAACTGACGACTGTCATACTGGTATAGTCATCTATCATTAACATGAAATATAATTCTCCATCTAAGCCTTTTGTTCTCACAGGACCACATAGATCAGTATGTATCAATTCCAATGGATGTGATGCAAAGTGTTTTTTTGTTTTAAATTGGAATTTTGTCTGCCTTCCATGCCGATAGGCCTCACATAGTGTGTTGGAAGGTTTTGAGATTTTCGACATTTCTCGTACTGCTTCCTTTTTGCTTATCCTGACAAGATTTTCAAAGTTTATGTGACCCATTTGTTTATGCCATAACCATCTTTCATATTCTTTAGATAGTAGACATGCTTTAGTTGCTTCATCCAGAACATATATGTTGTTTGGAGCTCAACTTGTTGTAGCCACAATTTTACCATACCTGCCTTTCCTGATTTCAAATTTTGTGGAATTGAATAGCATTGTGTGTCCTTGATCACACATTTGTCCAACACTGAGTAGATTGTGATTCATGTTTTCAACCAATAGAACATTCTTGGCTATAACATATTTGCGTCTGAGAGGGATGGTACCTGATCCTATAACATTTGAAGATCCATCATTTCCAAAGGATACTATTCCATCCTTCTTCTCTTTCAGAGATACTAATTTCCTTCTATCTCCAGTCATATGCGTTGAGCAACCGTTATCAACATACCACACATATTTGTTGTTTTGAGCCTTGAGAGTGAGAGCACAATTATTAGTCTTCTTCTTCTTCCATGTTTGTTCATTCTGTGGCTTCGAAGATTCTTCTGGAGGATTTTCAAGTCTATAATCTCTGGCTATGTGTCCAAAGTTCTGACATTTGTAACATTCCATATTATTTCTTAAATGTTCAAATCTATTGATGTTTTGTTGAGCACTGGGAGGTTCATATTTGAAGGATCTCCTGGAATTGTATTGGTTCCTAGGGTACGTGCAACATTCTACAGCTTTATGACCAAATTTTCCACATGAATAACAATATCCATGAAAAATATGTTGGTGCCTGGATGGAAATCTTCGTCGAGGAATCATCTTCCAAGGATGTGCTTACGAATCTTGTCCAATGAAGTTTACATGTATGTCATATCTCATAGGTTCATTCTATTTTGTTGTAGAAGGTCCTGCTTCTTCTTCTTTGTAACTGAGGCTAGTTATATCATTGTAAGATCGTTGATTGTTGATGAGTTCTTCCAATGCCCTTGAGCTGTTGGCATCATTTTGGACAATTTTTCCCTTCTTCACTTCCTTACACAGTGAGACTACTTCGGCTTCTAATGCTTCCCTTTCTTGGTTGTTTTCTTCCAACTTATTTTGAAGTGACTCTTCAATACATTTGTGTTCTTCAACTTCAATTTTGAGACCTTGAACTTGTTCTTCAAGAGTATTGGAACGGATCTTCTCAGCATTGATCTCTTTTATAAGCTTAATTGCCTCCTCATAAAATTCTTCTATGGTCAACCCTTCTTCTTCATTGTTTGATACTTCTTGTTTATTGTGCTTGGCCATAAACAATACTTTCTCATTGGCTTCTTCTTTGTTGTCACTTTCTTCATCGGACGATGAGCTATCTTCTTTAGAGAGAAAGTTCCTTTTGGATCCTTTCTTTTTTCCTTGCTTGTTGAATTTCTTAAAGCCTTTCTTTCCTTTTGAGTTGCCATCACTTTTGTTCGGACATCTTGTTGCGAAATGCCCAACCTCACCACAACCGAAAAATATCAATGGAAGTTTACCTTTGAATTTTCCCTTACCAGTTTTTAGTTTTCTCGTAAAGTAAGCATATTCTTCATCTGAAAGACCTTCTCCATCATCTCCCTTTTCTTCACACTTGCAGGTGCATGTCATTTCAATTGAAGGTTGTTTGTCCTTATTGGTTTTCTTAGATGCAACTAACGCAATTTCTAGATTAAGTACCCTCTTCTTCATCAAGTCTCATTTCATATGCTATGAGAACTCCATGTAATTCCTCTTTGCTGAGTTTTTCCAGATTTGCACTGTATTCTAAGACCGATACGTTTGGGTTGAATCTACCTAGTAATGTTCTAATAATCTTCCATATAATAGTCTTCTCATCAACTGGCTCTCCCAATCCTTCCAGAGTATTGGTTATTTCATCAACGTATTGGAAGTATGCAACAATGTTGCAATCTTCCTTCATTCTAAGTTGCTCAAATTTTGCTCTATAGATTTGAAGCTTTGCTTCTTTGAAATTTGAGTCACGTGCATATATATTCTCAAGCTTGTCGCATACATTTTTGGCAGTTTTACAACCCAACACCTTATGATAAGAAGATTCAATAAGTCCACTGATAATAATATTCTTTGATTTTGCATCATTTACCAAATTCTTCTTACCTTGTTCATCTGCGGTTGATGTAAATCCATTTTGAACAGTGTCCCATACTTCGTAACCTTGCGCCAAGAGATAGACCTCCATTCTTCCTTTCCAGAGTGCATAATTATTTTAATTGAATAGAGTTAAACCATTCTTGGTATGCTCCATGACCTCCTTCCAGCTGTTAAACTGCTATTGAAGGAACCAGGCTCTGAAACTAATTGTTGGAAATACTACGAGGGGGGCGGGGGGGAGGGGTGTGAGGGGGGGTGAATCAATATTCCTTTCAATTAGAGAATTAGTTAATCTTCAATTATTATCAGTGTTTGTACAATGATAGCAGCAAACAAAAGGAACACAAATGCACAGTTTTTAAGGTGGAAACCCACTCCGGGAAAAAAACCACCTAATTCTTTTCTAATAATTCTTTAATATTCAACTCCAATTGAAAATAAAGCTCCAACTTCCTAGAATCTAGAAAATAATTCTTCTCTAGCTCCCACTGGATGGACGCTCCAACGCCCGAGATTCTTCAATAATTAATTGAATGGATGCCCCAACACCCAATGAGCTACAACTCACCCTAGCACCACCCTACTGCCCTATAGAAGAATAAAAGAAGTATGGACTCCTGTACCAAGAAAAATGACTACAATTTGTACAGTAATGTATTTACAATGACTTAATACAATGATACCTTTACAGTGACTGTATGAAGTGCTGCCCACTTGAAGAATTTTTGTGATGAACTTCTTGCTTTTGTTTTGTACCTTGGTTTCTGCTCTTGTCATGCTACCCTTTTCTACACCTTTCTTTGCTTTTCTTCCCTAGAAAGTCTGGTCCTTTGCAGCCCTTGACAACACATGATCTAGCTTTTCTTTGATTTCTAGGAGCTCGATATTGAATCTGGTGTATCTCTATTATTTCAGATCCCCAATATTTGATTTTCGGTCATGTATTAGTCCTCTGAGTCTTCTTTCTAATGCCATGGGTTTGACCCAATTTGGATTCTTCAAGGGAGAGTTATACCTAATCTCTCACAATGCCCTAATTATGGACTGTTTCAGCAGAGCGAACTTGTAGGGCATGCCACGTGTCACTGTTTCTTCATTCGGCTCTGAAATTGAAAGAGAGAAAACTAAATTCTATGCACTAGCTTCCACTATTTACGGAATTCCAATCTGATACTCAAAGAGAGAGTTATGACGATTTTCCCAATGTCACTTCTTTGAGATGAATTCCAGGAGCTTACAAAAACACTGACTTCCATAGATCATATCTCCGAAAATATTGCGCATCTTGATCTGAAATTTTCACAGAAGCTTCCTCAGGATTTCAGATTCGCCTCATTAAAATTTCAGCTTCTGCACCTTTGTAGAAAAAAAAGTTAGAGAGAAAATTCCACGATGACCTGTTTCAGATGGCGAAATCCCTTGCATAAGGAGGAAATGAGGATCACAATTTATATAAATGCTTAGGTTGAGAGGGGCTTAAACAAGTGAACATGGGAGGGATTTTAAGAGCTTAAAAAATATTAATTATGACTTTCAATGACCCATGCCACAACCCTATGGGGTTTTAGCCCACTAACTGGGGGTATAAACTTCAAACATGAATATCTCTCAAACTGTGAAGAATTACATGGTGTGCCATATATCAACAGAAACATCTCGACAAGTAGAAACCATAAAAAGCCTTATTGACCTAGAATATATTAATTTGGTAGGTCAAAATTCCCATGCAATATTGGGTTAGCCCCTGGTGCTGCTTGGGTTGATATCAATGACAACCGGTGATCAATAGATTATTTTACGAAAGGCCCCCCATTCCTATAAGCATACTTATTGATAACTTAAGCTCACGATTGTTAATGAGATTTCTATTTTCGATTCTTTGACAAATGATTGACTTGTCCAAATTAAATTTCATGTTTTTAATTCATTTCCTAAACTCACCAATGTAAATGTGATATTTTATCATTTTTAATTATTTGAGAAATTGGTGACTTGTACATAAAATATTTCCATTATAGCGCTATTGTTCTGAATATGTTGAAAATGTATAACTTGCATAGTCTTGCAAACTAGTGTGTTAGGAGTGGAGTTTAAGTCTGGAAGTATGTATCATAAATGGATTGTTTCGTTGATCATTACCAAAGTTGATACTATTTATGCATTATATGATTCTAATCAATCCAACAACAACATGGGTATGAAAGTGGACAATAATTTGCTTTAACTAAATTAATCTGAATGATTTCTTGATATTGAATATTGTGTAGAGGTAGCTCACTTTTTAACTTTCAAGATGTTTCTACTTTACCCCACTATGCACCAAAGGGGAAATGTAAGACAAAGGTGTGAGCCTAGAGATATTTCCAAGAACCTTTTGATTTCTTACAAGAAAATATTTTTCTTTAAGAGAAATAATTTTGAGAAGTTCTAGATAAATATAGGGATCTCATATATCTATTTTTTAGCTTGTCATTTGTAATCTATGCTCAAATTTACCACCCCAACATTGACTTAGAAGGCAATATGTGCCTCAATATTCTGCGTGAAGACTAGAAGCCCGTCATGAATATCAACACCATCATTTATGGGTTGTCTCATCACTTCACAGAAGGTTGCATGATTTCTACAAATTTTCAAATCACAACATATTATTGATTCTAATATTTCTAGTTACAAAGAATTTTTACTTACCTTTTTGAAGATCGCAGTTACAAGATTCGATTTCCTATATTTGTATGTTTTTTTACTTGATTATTTGGATGGTGTGGGGGACTGAACTGAAGGGGAGTGACGATGGCATGAGGACATGGAGTTGTCGGTGGTTTAGCTTCTAACACATATCATATTTATATTAAACAAAATAATTTTTCCTTGATGAGAGTTTTGTCTAAGTCATATTACATTATGAGAGATCTTTCATCCACAAGCTTAAATAAGATGTGAACACGGATTTTGTTTTAAGTTTTGGTTTATTTTCCTCTCTCGTTGTTTAATATGGTTCTTGCTTTACCCAAGATTAAATAAAGAGAGTTTTTAGTGTTGCATTGAAATGTTACGTTGGATTTATCTTTCAGTTCTAAGTTTTGGGGCTACCTTCTTTTATGATATCTATGATATCTCTCATATACGGAGTTTTTTCAAATGTGATTGTTTTAAATTTTATTAAAAAAATGTATTTATGTTCAAATAAAGTACTTACCATGGTGAGTGTGATAATTATTGCAATAACCAGATCACGAGGATTCCGTTAACCGAGATGTTGCAGCTGTGATGAAAGATAAACCCAAAAGTGTTTAGAAGCAAGGTCAAAAAGGCCATGGGAGGGGTTAAGTGGGATCTACTTATTTCCCAAGATTCATGTAAAACCAATAAATTTTTTAATGGGTTCAAGCTTTACGGTGTGGTTGTGAACTTAAGAAATGAACTATGAAAATTCTCTATCTTCTTTTAGGTACAAAATGTCTTTTTGGTCTCTCGACGAATTTTTTTTTGTATCTTTTGATGTTTTAAAATAAGCTCAAGCTATGAGAATTTTGCAGAAAATTGTGCTATACTTTTTTTTTTCATTTTTTTTTGTACTAGCAGGAATTGAGTGAGATTGAAAGGAGAATGAAATGCACAAAAGAAAGGTATTCATTCTCCTTCATTATGCATGATAGGAATGACCATAGTGCCTCACTTTTAGGTATTCTTGGATCAAACAAGAAGTTTCAGGGATTCTTGGAGCAAACAGTCATACAACATAACGTCCATTTGTTTATGATCAATGCACTCATACAAGATAAAGTCCATTTGTCTATGATCAATACTAGGGAAACATAAATTATATATTTATATGGCACAAAACATATATTGCTCTAGAGTATGAACTGCAGGAGATATGGAAAGAGTGAAAAATATGATTAACTCCCAACTGGAATTACATCATTATGCAATTGGTTAAAAATCAAGGGATATCACTCCTCCACCCTTCTCAAATCTCTTATTTGTAATTACCAATGTCATGTGAGTGTTGGTTATGAGGTAACCCGCTTATGTTCAACTTGTAATTGGACTTTATTTGGAAGCAAATGTGTGCTTCAATACTCTACCTAAAGGCTGGAAGCCCGTCCTGAATATCAACAACCATCGTTTTGCAAAAAATCTTTGCTATAATATTTTTTCATTTTTGTTTTCCTAGCCAGAATTGAGTGATCTTGAAAGGAGAATGAAATGCACAAAAGAAAAGTACTCAATTTCCTTCATTATGCATTACAAGAATGACTATAGTGCCCCTAAATTTTAGGGATTCTTGGATCAAGAAGACAATTTAAGGGATTCTTGGAGAAAACACTCATACAACATAAAATCCATTTTTCTATGATCAATACTAGGAAAAAATACATTATATGGCACAAAACATATATTGCTCTCTAGTACTAAATGCATTAGATATGGAAGGAGTGACAGATATGTTTAACTCCCAACTAGAATTGCACCATTATGCAATTATTGGTTAAAAATCGAGGGATGCCGCTTCTTTTACCCTTCTCAAATCTCTTATTTATAATTACCAACAATTACCAATGCCATGTGACTGTTGGTTATGAAGTAAAATGCTTATGTTGAACTTGTAATTGGATTTGCAAGATATATGGAGAGAGGGGAGGGAAGACAAAGAGAAAGAGAATAAAGAGAAGGAAAGAAAGGGTAGAGAGAGAGGGAGATAGAATTGGAGGGGGCACAGAGGGCACTGCTACACTACGAGCGTTTTTAAGACATTTGTTTAAGATAAAAGAAATCTTTTGTCTTAAAAAGTCACTTTTTATTTTAGTTATTTTACATTAAAATTTAATATCAATTGAATTGTATTAAATATAAAATTTAAGACAAAAGTAGTGTGAGACAAAAATAGTTTGAGACAAATATTTACATTTAGGACAAAAACAATTTGAGACAAAAATATTTGAAGACAAAACTTTATATTTAAGAAAAAAACAGTTAGAGACAAAAATATTTTAAGACAAAACCTTATATTTAAGACAAAAACAATTTGAGACAAAAACATTTTAAGACAAAATTTTATATTTAAGACAAAAAAATTGAGACAAAAAATATTTTAAGACAACTTTATATTTAAGAAAAAAAACCATTAGCATTGTGGAAGTTTGCACTGAAATTCCATGAGTGGATCGTGGATAATTATATTTTTTATTTTTGAAAATAGATGTTCAAACCACATGAAATTTAATCATGTCAATTTTATTTCTTTTATATTATATTTTTCCCTTTCATTAAACCACATTCTAAGAATATAATAAATAAATAGATATAAAATATTATTTTTTGGTTGGCCACTCAAAGGGATTTAATTTTGAATCTCATGATTTTACATAATACTTCATAAAAAGGTAATTGTCAAATGAGTTACATTCCATGAACTAAAATTGTTTATTTTTTTTTAAATATATCAAAAATTTTAAATTACTTCAACTAAAACTTTGATATAAATTTGCAAGAAATTAAATACAATATAAAGTTAAAAAAAAATTAAACATATTCTCAATTGTTATATATATATATATATCTATATATATATATATATATATAGATAGATAGAAATAAATTAAAAAAAAATACAAATTCATCCATATATGCATTTTAAACCTTCATTTTTTTCTTTCTAAATGAAAAATCAAAATTTTGATTCTTGCATATGTCTTATAGTCACATCTCAATTTTCTTTTCACTATTGAAAAAATATATCGAAGAGATAAATAACAATAATTTAATTATTTCTTAGATAATATTTTAGTATTTAAAATTTTTCGAATTCTAAAAAAACTTTCTACAATTTTTCACCAGAAAAAACTTTCTTAATTAATATCGTATATATATATATATATATATATATATATATATATATATATATATATATATATATATATATATATATATATATACAAAATGCAGTTTCATATTTTTTTTTATTAATTTATTATTAGGTATGAAGATGATGGTAAATATTTTCATCTGGTAATAAGAAAACCATGAATGACTTATTGAGAAACCTAGTAATATTAGTAATTGATATCATTTCAAACTAGGGAATATCGATTATATGATTTATCTTCCTCACTTAATAGAGATATATGTAAAGAAATTGTCAAGGAGGTTGAAAGAGTACCTCTAGCATAAACTTTAATTTAACCTAAAAGTCCATTGTCATGCCCCTATAGTCACCCATATTAGAGGTTGACTTAACACACCCATATGGCCCATCACTATAGGTTCGTGGTGCATCTAACTCATTTCATCTCATCGATTTTCTTAATATGAAACTATGTGATTATATACTACACCTCACTTTTTATATTTCACAATCATTAAAATTCATAAGTTTAACACTTATTGAAGTACCTAGATAATAATTCCATACAATTATGCCTTGACATAACCAATATGCAAATGATATGAATGAAAGTAATCTTATAGAATTAACAACCTAACTAGCCTAAGAATTTTCAAATTTTCAAATGTGTTACAATCAAGTGAACTGTAGTCTCGTATAACAATTTAAATTATAAGGGCGTGCAATTCATACAAACCTATCACCAAATTTCCTATTTCATTTACAATCATCGATCACAACTTTGTCATATATCAAAATTGTTTCACTTGATAGAAATAGTAAGTGCTCTCGTATGCATGCAATGTATGAAGAGTTAAATTAAGTGAAGGAAAGCAAGTTAAGTCTAATTAAGTCTAATATTAGAAGTCAGGTGACTCAAAGTTATAAAGGTAATGCCTTGTGAAGAAAAGCTAAGTGAAGGAAAAGAAAAATGTCAATTTATGTTAAAGTGAAGTTCGAAAAGTTTAGTTAAAGCGTCAAGTCATAGTTTGCATGAAGAAAAGAAAGTTAGCGTTTGCATGATTCCATATTTAGAAATTCTAGTGCTTATATACTCATGGTTGGGTCATTGTAATATGAAGTAATAAGAGAGAATAACAACAACTCAGTGGATGTATATAAGAGAAGAATTAATGAATAGAACTTATTTATTCAAGAAGAAGCTTGTGTACTTATTTGTCTTTTGTTTGCATGTTTATATTTGCATCTAAATAACAAGTGGTATCAAAGCAAGGTTTAGCAAGGTTTCAAAGAACCAAACAAGTTAAGAAGGTCATGAGATACTTGCACTAAGAGCCTTGGCTATTGCATCCATTGGTCCATAAGTAGAAACTAGAGCTCGTTGAGAGTTTGTAAACCCAACTACTAAAATATTAGGGTGAGTAGCCTATAGAGGCACCACCATATCAAGAGGAAAGAGCCACCACCACTGACCAAAGAAGGAGTCTCCACCGTAAGTTATAGCCATGAGCCTCCATAAGAATATGCCTAGTAGTTGTTGGGAACCACTGTTAAAGTGAAAGTTAAAATGTTTATTTTTAAAGATAATAAAGTGTTTTTGACATTGATTTCTAGAAGGCTAACACAATAAGGAAAGAAGGTAGAAGAGAAACTAAAGAGTACAACCATGGGTCACAAAGTAAGAATGAAGCAAAACGAGAAAATAAATCGAGAGAAAGAGCCAAAGTATTTTGAAGGTCTCATAGAGGTTCTCTCCACAGTAGAGGAATCTAAAAGACAAGTAGAAGAAGTATAAAAAATTGAGGATGAATGGATCATGATAAATTTGGTAACACTTTCAAAATTTACTAGTAAAAATTTTAATTTTTTGGAAATGTCAAAATGAAAAATTTTCTTCGATGTAAAGAGTTGATTGAGTATCGGTCTAATAACCCGTATGATAAAGTATGTGATATATTAGTATTAGATCTTATAAAACATGCATTGGATGAGAAGTCCTTGTGCAAGGTAGCAAAAGCTACATCTTCCTAGGAAGCATGGAAGACTCTGGAAGTAGAATTTGGTATAAAGGAAAGTGACATAAAGCAACAAATTATGTTACAGTCTGTTAAAGAATCAATAGAAAGTTAACTGCGGTTTTGAGATTAAATAAGCAAGACTCTAGGAGGAAAATAGAGCTTGGAGAATCCCACTCAAATGTGGATGATGGTCATAAAGACTATAAAAGTGAAACACATCATGCAGACATGCATATGGATGAATAAGACACATAAAAGATTGCAGACTTAGAAGTTGAAGCCCCTACATGTGAGGTAGAGTAAGAACATATAAATGCTTGAGAACCCCAAAGTAACATGGATGGTGAAGATGATGATGAATCCCACTCTGACGAGACACATGTGGATGGTGACTAAAAAGTTAGTAGTAAATTGGTGAATCCAACAATATTTCTTGTTTATGATTGTGAAGATTCCAATAAAGAAGTGAATAGCATGTGTGATCTAGTTGGTACGATTGTATTTTATAATGACCTCTTCTTTTCAACCATCAGGAGTTTCCAACAAAGGAGAAATTTCACGTTTTCTGAGAATTTTGGGTCAAATTTCAAGTCGCTGCGCGTTTGCACCCAGGCACTACGCATTTGTCTTGGCGCTGCACGTTTTCCTGATAACTCCTCACCAATTTACACAGGCGCTGCGCGTTTTCACAGAGGCACTACGCGCTTGTCTGGGCATTGCACATTCTTCCAGAACGTTGTGCGTTTGCTCAGGGAGGGTTTTAACGAGTTTCACCACCTCCAGCAAGCTCAAATATCCTCACAATTTTCTTCAAAAGGCTTTAAATCAGTAAGTGGACCCTAAATACACCTCTCTTCAGATATATTTGATGTTCCATAATAATATTTAAAGTGCTTGTTGTTATGAAACCCTAGTTTCTATTTCCTTCTCATTTTCACGCACTTAGTCCATATTCATGTCCCTAAACACATATCAGTCATAAAAATGGTTAAATCATAGGGTTTTCATTGACCTAGGTTTTCATTTACATTCATTCCCTCCATTTTCCTAAGCTAGTCATCTCATCTCTCACTCCCTTCATCTCATTCCATTTACCCTAGGGTTTCCAAATCCTTCAAATTCAAAATGTCTAAAGAGGAGGACAGAGGTGTCAGTGAGGAACAAACACCAAAGAGAAGTAACCGCAAAGGAGGGAAAATCATCATATATGAACAAATAACCACAAAGGAGCTCATGGATTCTCCTCTCACCATGTCATGTTTTAAACATGTTGGTTGTTTTTAGTTTTGTGAGAAAGTGCAGCAGATTCAGTATCACCCTATGTTGACAAGGTTGTTCATTACAAGTCTTCATGATAGGCAGGTCACTCTTGTTGGGGTCACTTTTACCATGTCCACTAATTCCAGTTTAGCTGCTAGAGGGATCCCTAATGTGGGAGAGAAATGGTTTAAATAAGGAAACCTTGATCAGAGCTATTATGAACCATATCTCAAACCTAGATATAAGGATGAAAAGAAGACCATTTTCCCTTTCTCTCATCTCCTTGACTGATATGTCCCTATGATGAAAATAATCATGAAATAATTCATCTATGAGGGTAGGTTTTCTCAACTCTATTCATATCACATCCGACTCCTCATGCACTTCACTAGAGTCATAATGCTTCACATACCTTACTATCTCTCCCGCAAAATTGACAAGATGGCATACATTGTACAAAAGAGGGATTATAATCATCAAATGTAGAGTCTTTTCCACCACTCCCTGATCAAGATGATTGTCATGCATCACCTTGAGCAAAATAACATCCCATGGGACACATTCATAGCAAACGAAATATTCACTACCCCACCTAGTCAGCATGAGAAGAGTATCCCTTCATCATCTCATCCTCCCATATCCACTCCTCCTTCTCAGCCTACTACTCATAAATCATCACCTAGTTAGATGCATTCACCTCATGTTGATCCTATTTCTTCACCTTTTCATAACCCTTCATCATCGCATCATGATACTGAGTCATCAAGGAGTGAGAAGAACATTAAGGCAACTTGGGCTAATGTGACTGATGTTGAGCCATTTCCCAAGACCTATCAGAGAGGCCACAGGCATGTGTTTGCTTCACTTGGAGTGAAAGGGGCCATGCCTTCATCAGCAAAACAGGTGGACAAAGGCAAGGAAAAGGCTGAAGAGCCAGTCATTGATGAACAGGAGGATAAAAATGAAACAGAGTAGGAGTTTTAGTTGATTAACCGTGATGAGGAGGATGAGGGAAGAATCATCAGTGCAGAAATCAAAGGAAAAGAAGAAAATTTTAGTGAATTTGAAGCTAATCTTGACAGAGAACAGTATGTGATTGATTTTCTTGAGTAAGAAAATCAGTAGCTAAAGACCAAGCAGATTATCAATGAGGCAAAGACCATCAAAGGACAAAGAGAGGCAGAAAAGGCTAAGGCCTTGCTGGAGGAGACCTTGGATAGACTTGGTGAGATTTATGATGAGGTGGATCAGCCTCCAAGACAGATACCAAGGAATAGAGGGCTAAAAAGAGCTCTAGCCCTTGAGAGATAGAGAGAAGTTGAGTTGGCAGAGCAGCTCACTCCAAGTGAGTTTCTTGCCCTATAGATTAGCAAGGATAGAGAGTCATGCCTTGATAGAGCCAATTTTCATCTAGAGAGGTTGCTGGAGAAGGCCAAAAAGGATAATGACTTTCAGAGGAAGATGGAAAATCACTATGCTATGAGGAACAAAATTGCAAGGGCCAAGCTCAAATGAGCCCATGTAAAAATTCACGCTTTGACCAAGAAAAATGAGAAGGAGAGGCTAGAAATAATTTCTGAGGTGTCTCTTCATGCCTCAAACACTTGAGAAGTGAGTATCCTAACAATTTTGGCAAATTTTTGGCACATTTGTCACTTTAGTGCATTTTTGGTTTTTTGAGTAATTTTGGCATACAGAAATTCTGCCAAACGCGCAACACCTTGGGCGCTGCTCTATTTTTTGGAGCCTCCAATTCACAAATTGCCACCACCATCATCTTTATAATGATCAAGACATCAAACCTAGCAAGTTTCAAAAAGTTTGGAGGAGAAATGGTCCCTCAAAAGTGCAGAAAACCACCAAATTTTCATGTTTCTGCCTCCTTTTTGACCTAGGCGTTGTGTGTTTACCAGTCTTGGGATATTCACTTTTTGGCGGGGAAAATGAGCATAATTTTGGAAACTGGAGGCATATTTGGAAACTAGACTAAGAGAGCTTTCCAATGAGCTATCTTGGAGCTGCCTTTGACACCAGGAAGGCCTCCAAAATTTGCTTGCAAAAGAGGTTATTTTCCCTATTATGGTGTTGCGTGTTTGCCAGGAAAATTGCATTTTCACCATCTTCAACAAATTTTGAAATTTCACTCCAGTTTGACTTTTTACTTGGGAAAATGAAGAAATTACTGATGTAAATGGTCATGTTGAATTTAAATTTCATGTTTTTAATTTCATCTAAGGTAGATACATTAAGTGAGTCCTCTAGAGGTCAAATGAATCAGTTTCCTCTCTTTTAGAGGCAAATTGTTGGGTCTTCCTAGTCTTCAGTTTCTTGTTTGGCAGTAGGTGAAACTAATTCCTATCTCATTGATTCGACTACTTGAGGCTAGGGAGAGTAGTTTTTAGGTCTATATGATGTATTTTATCAATGATTGTAATGGTTGGACTCACTTGGAGGTTTGGCATCTTAAGAGACATAATTTTGTATCAATTTTTTCCTTGACATTAATAAAATTTGCAGCTATTTTTATGGGATCCATGTGGTATTGTGTTTAGTTTAAGTTTCTTATTTTGTGCTCATATGTTATAATTTTTTGTGTATTCCATTTATCATTTCATTTCTATTGAATGAATGTTTTCAAGTTAGATGAACAGAATCCATAATTTCTATGCTTTGTTTTGGGTAAACATTCATAATTTGTAATCTCTTCGGTTTAGAAAGAAACCATGAATTCACCATGCTCTTTCTAGCTCCTCACCTGTCTTAGATCATCCCACCATCGAAATCCTAAAGTGCTAAACATTGTACCTACCTTGTGTTATAGCATCATTTTTCACCCTCATGTGATTCATGATTGTCTCTTTGGCCTTGGGCACCCATTCCCACAGACTTGAATAAAATTTCATAAAAAACAGTGTTTAAAATCCCATACGCGGATATGCCCAGAATGTTCCGCGTGTATACGCGAGTCTAGAGATACTTATCCGCGTATGCCATTAAAATCATTAAAAAATATATAAAAATCCCTATTTTCGAGGCTGGGTTGATGGTTATTCCCGTAATTCAACCACCCCAGCCTGTGGCCAACTGTTTCTAATAGATTGAAACTACTTCGAGGGAGTATAAAAGCCCCTCATATGCATGGCCTAAGGGAGAGAGAAAATTATAGAAATTATACTCTGTTTGAGCCCAATTCAAGTCTAATTTCCCGTGCCTCCTGCACTTCCCAGATTTTTACAGGAAGCCCTTGTTTCCTAGAGATGTTCATCAGCTTATATGTCATCTCGTGTGCACAAGTCTTGAAAGAATCCTAGCGAGGCAAGGGCGGGACGGATCCGGACGACGGTCTGTTCGAAGATCGTGGAAGGATTCTAGTGATCTCTCCACCTTTCTAGTATTGTACATGTTGTTCGTAATGAAGAAGAACCATCTTGTTCCCAAATTCACGTGTTAATATCTACTTGCATATGTGAAAAGATTGTTAATTAAGCACTTATTATTGTTTATATGATATTTCACATGGATTACACTGACATTTAGGAAATATATATGTTGTACAAATATATTTCCGTGCATGTCTCTTCTTGATTTCCAGGTTGAAGAGGAAGAAGAGTTGCTGGGGGTTTGGACCCCGCAGGATCTACATCAAACGTAGGATCTATGGGTGAGTTCTACAAATGAGAATATCTAGTTTTTAGCGTACAAGTTTGGTTGTGTGAGTCCTTCTTGAATAGTATGCCCCGATCTGTGGAGGTTTTTGACCCAACGACCTCTAGGGAGTTATTTCCCGAAACACCTTGCCCCATAGAACACCCTGCAAATTTTGACCTAATTTCATTGCCCTAGCTGCTTGAATCCTCCTGATCCAACAAAACCATACACAATCAAATTAAAAAACCCTAAGCTACTATACCTAGCCTAATAGATTCTTTCCTCAGTCATTTTGGCTGTGATATATATGGAGAGAGCCCTCTCTTGGCCTAGTAGGGCTAGTTACTTGGCTAAGCGTGGTTTGAACTTACCTCAGAATTTCCTTTCTCAGCCTGAGGTTTAACCCGAGTGATAAAATTTTGGCGAACATACTGGGGAGGAAAAGTGAGATCAGATAAAACCCAGTAATAATTCTTCATTGAAATTCTTAAACTTGTGGATGATAATTTTAGAGTATATTCAAAGGCTGAATTGAGAAATTTGTAAAGTGCATTTTTTTTTTTAAATTGGACATACTGGCTTCCTGAAGATACAATAGATCCAATCCCGATCTCAATCCTCCCACCGTTGTTAGTGATCCTTAGAATATAGGAATAAAGGCTAAAGCTATTATTGAGACATCTAGTTCAACCGGAAATCAATTAGAGAGAAGTTCCATCCCCAGAGTTAATTCATTCCCTAGAAAGTTAGAAAACTTGCAAGATATCGAATTTGATATAAATTTTGAACAAATTTTATTCCGGAGCAAGTATTTAATTTGGATTGATGAAACAGTTGTTCATTCCTCCATTTCCTTTCACAGTCCTGTTGAAGATTTGTCTTCACATTCACAATCAGGGTCACAACTTTTACATGTTCTTAAAGATCTGCAGAACTATTCTTCACAAGTAAATGCTTGGGTGATCAACAGACCTTAGATCTCATCTTCTTCTACCATAACTTCACCTACTGTTCACACTACTCATACCATCACTTCACCTTACACTACTCAATCAATGAACAATCCTCCCTTTATTACATCCATCACCCAAATCCATGTTATAAATCCTCCACCTCCAGTCATCATGACTGCAAGATATGCCCCCCTTGTCCTCCCTCAGAACCATGGTGCTATGCCCTAATATTACCAAACTAAAATCCCTTTGTTTGACAATACTCAGCCTATGACAGCACAAAATCATGTAGATAAAATGAATGGCTTCTTTGATCTTCATGAAATTGATATTGAGGATGTGAAGATGAGGCTGTTTGCACAGAGTCTGGGAGGGGAAGTGAGAAAATGGTTCAGAGCTCTACCAGCAGCCACTATTGACACTTTAGAAGTTTTGCATCCTCAGTTTGTAGAAATATGGGAAGAAAAGAAAAAACCCCTTCAAATTATGTCCGAATATGAGAAGGTCAAAATAAATGTTGGTGAGACTATGCAAGATTATTGTGTGAGATTTAATTTCGTGTACAATGCTCTTCCTGCACATATCAAACCACCGGAAGGTTTGAATTTACCCAAATTTCTGGATGGATTTGATACTGATATGGAATATCAGTTGCATGAACGTGATCCTACAAGTTTAGGAGATATGCAAAATAATGTTGTAAGTGTGGAAGCAAATTTCCTGGCCAAGAAAGTAATGATGAGATGTGAAAAGAGAGTGACTATCAAGGATGAGATATTTACTTCTGATGTTAAAATGGATTCATTACTCCAAAATATGGAAAGAATGGTTGACCAACTGCCTATCTCAGATAGACCTGAACCATAGATCTGGAACCCAAATTTCAGAGGGCAGCGGTAGCCTCAGTTTAGAATCAAGAAAAGAGAGCAGAAAGCACCCAACCAAGCAGCCCAACAACAACAAAAGATTCAGACCCCATTGCAGAAAAATTATGTTCAAGGAGTGGAAGAGGAAGAATATGAATATTCGGTGGTTGAAACAAATCATTTCTTTACAATAGATGGCCTGCCCATTTTTCTGATTGAATATGAAGATTATACTGAAAATTTGGATACTCCAAAAGATGAGGACTATGTCTTGGAAAATGATGATGATTTGGAAACAAAATCAGATGATTACCAGCGTGGGTATATGAATGCTTTGAGTGCACAGCAGAAACAATATTCTTTAAGGAGCAGAGATGTACCTCTTAATCCTATTCAGAAAAGAAAATAGGTCCAGTCAAAGGATAATCTTCCAAATAATCAGAGAAAGGGTAAAGAGCATGTAGATTAGAATCATAGCAACATCAGCTAGCCATCAACAAGCTCATCTACCAAATAAAGACACTCATAAAAATGAGAATATACCAAAGGATCACCATCATATAAGAGAGATTGTTGTCAAAGAGGTAGATAAAGTCACAACTTTTAATTCAGAAAATGAAATAGCTAAATTGAAAGTGTCCATTCCTTTGACATAATTAGTAAAGAATAGTCATTATAAACATTAGGTGTCTAAAATTTTGCTAGTTGATCCTTTGTATGATATGGTTAATGTTGAAGATGACCACCCTGAGCTCATTTTCGGTCCAGCTATAGATGGTCAATTAGAGGAGAGTGAAGTTCCCCCCTTTTATTTAAGCCTTATACTACATGAGTACATACTTCATAATTCTATGCTTGATTCTGGGGCTTCTCATAATTTAATGCCTAAGGCTATTATGGAAAATATGGGCATGGATATCGCCCGACCATATCATGATTTGTATTCTTTTGATTCTGGTAGAGTTCCCTGCATTGGTCTCATTAAAGATTTAGTGGTTTCCTTAGACCAAATCCCAACCAAGAATGTTTTTATGGATGTGGTGGTGGCTGATATACTGCCTCGGTTCGGCATGCTGCTGTCTAGATCATGGGGAGCCAAACTCAAAGGTACTTTACAACTTGAATTCTCTTATGCTACTATTCCTGTTTTCGGGCAATTGAGGAAATTGTATCGGGAAAAGAAAATGAAGTATATGATAACTAGTAAGGAGAAGCCCATAAATCATCTAATACAGGTTGTACATACAGATATAGAATCTTTTATTCTGTATAATGATGGTTATTTGAATGATGTAAATAATTAGCTAGTAGTAGTGGAGGATGTACCAGAAGTTTAAGAGAGTTTTAGAGCAGTCCTTGCAAGGAAAATGAAATGGTGACTTCTTCCAAACAGCCTTCATAAGAACAAAAAATCAGTGTATATCAGGAAAATGAGGTGACTATCAGAAGTAAATCGGAACCAATAGTTAAGTTTCAGCATCTAGAAGACGAAGATGGACTTTGTAGCATGGATTTTGATGGTGCTTTGGGTAAAGAAGGTGCAGGTATTGGTATTTGGATCCAAAGTCCGGTTGGTAAGTCAGGTGGAATTCCAAGTAATGTTAGAGAATTCTCTTATAAATTGGCTTTTGAATGTTAAACAAAGTGGAGTATGAATCATTGATCATAGGTCTCAAAATTTTGAAGAAACTTGGTGCAAAGAGAATTTCTGTTTATGGCGATTCTCGACTTGTCATAAAGAAAGTGAAAGGAGAATATCAAGAAAAGCATCCGTGAACGAGAGCTTATAGGAATGTAGTCTTGGATATATTAAAAATGTTCCCTGAATATACATTAACAATGATACCAAGAAGTCAAAATATCATTGTAGATTCACTTGCTATGGTAGCCAGTAATCTCAAAATTCTGATGAACTCAAGTAATAAATTTGAAATTCATGTCAAACATAGACCTAGTGTTCCTAATAATTTAAGGTACTGGCAAGTTTTTTGGGATGACAAAGAAATTAATAGCTTTTTGTAGAATGAAGGGAAGTTCAAAGATGCTTTTATTGATGATGTTTGTGATTTTGATGATCAAAACATAGAGGCCAATCAGATGAATATTTTGCAGCTAAAAGATAATATTATTCCTAGAGGTCTCATACCTTTAGAAGAAATTTTTGATCAGGATGATGTGGCCATAAATCAACATTGACTCCTACAGAAAAGGGCGTGGAATATGTGAACATCGGAACAACAGATAAGCCCAATATAGTTAAGATTTCTAAGACATTATCTCCCGAGGCAAAATATAGGTACATCAAATTGTTATCTGAATTTTATGATATTTTTGCATGGGATTATGCAGATTTGAAGGTCTATGACAAGAATATCATTTTGCATACTATTCCCATCAAGCCGGATCAAAAAAATTTCAGACATAAGTTGAGAAGGATAAATCCAAGACTGTTTCCATCCATCGAGAAAGAGGTAAATCGATTGTATAAATCTGGTATCATTGTTCCAATTAAGTTTTCTGATTGGATTTCAAATTTGGTTCCGGTAAGGAAAAAGACCAGAGAGATAAGGTTGTCCATAGTTTTTCGGAATTTGAATAAAGTGCCTTTAAATGATAACTACCCCCTTCCTAAGATGGACCATGTTATGAAAAGGGTAGTTGGAGCATCACGTATGTCACTGCTTGATGGTTATTCCAGTTATAATTAGATTTTGGTACATGAAGAAGACCAAGGTAAAACTGCTTTCACAACACCGTGGGGGACCTTTCAGTATGTCAAAATGCCATTTGGACTCAAGAATACAGGGGCTAATTTTCAGTGGGTGATGGATATTGCCTTTCCTAATGAGAAATATGTTTTCTTAGTGGTGTATTTAGATGATTGGACAATGTTTTATGGTTCTGATGATCAACATTTATATCATTTGAGAATTGTTTTTCAGAAATGCAGGGAGTTTGGAATTTCTTTGAATCCGAAGAAGAGTCTTTTTTCCATGGATGAAGGAAAAATTCTTGGTCACATAATTTCCAAAGATGGCATTTGCACTGATCCTTATAGAGTAAAATCAATTCAGCAGATATATTTTCCGCGTAATAAAAAGGAGATACAAGCTTTCAATGGTAAGATGAATTTCTTACGCAGATTTTTTCCTAATTTGGTTGAGCATTTGCATGAAATGAATAATATGTTGAAAAATGACAGCAGTGTAAAATGGACCACTGATGCTATGAAGTATTTCAACTTGGTAAAGCTTGCTTTAACCAGAGCCCCTGTTTTGGTTAGTCCAGATTATACTATTGATTTTATAATATTTTCATTTTCCTCTCATCACACCTTGGTTGCGGTTTTGATGCAAAAGAAGGATCATGTTGAACAACCCATTTCTTTCATCGGTCAAGCCATTAGAGATGCTTCTCTTCGCTATAATATTATTGAGAAACAAGCTTTAGCCTTAATCAAAGCCTTGAAGGATTTCCGCATCTATATTCTACATTCACATACTATAGCTTATGTTCCAAATGCAACGGTAAAATAAGTTCTCACACAGACTGATCCAGAAGGAAGGAGAGGTAAGTGGATAGTAGCAATGCTAGAGTATGATCTCAAGATCAGGCCCACCAAGCTGATCAAGGGACAGGGGTTAGCCAAACTAATGGATGAATCCAAATTTCATGCTCTATACATAAACCTTATTACAACAATGTCAGATGATGATGAATATGGCGCTCTAATATAGGTATCAGAAATGTTTCTCACTTCACCATGGTATTAATATATAATGTATGTTCTTCAACACTTATGTCCTCCTCCTGGAATATCAAAAAGTAAGGGTAGGCCATTGAAATTAAAATATGCTAAATAAAACATTCTAGGTAGTGCCCTTTATTGGAAAGATCCAGGACGTGTTCTTTTAAATTGTCTGGTTGAAGATGAAGCTAAGCAGGTAATGGATGAATTCCATAGGGTAGATTATGGAGGCCACTTGTTTTGGAAAACAACAACTAACAAAGTGTTGAGAGCAGGGTATTATTGTCCAAATCTATTTTCATATTTGTACAAAACAGTGACAAAATGTCATGAATGTCAAGTTTTTCAGGGAAAAAGGAAACTTCTTCCTCTTTCAGTGAAGCCTATTGTAGTAAATGCTCCTTTTCAACAACGAGGAATTTATTTTATTGGGGAAATTCATCCCACATCATCAACACAACATAGATGGATTCTAACAGCCACCGACTACTTCACCAAGTGGATCAAGGCTATTCCTACAAGGAAAGTTATGAACACGGTAATTATTCAGTTTTTAGAATCCAATATTTTGTCTCGTTTTGGTTGTCCTCACGATATTATTACAGATAATGCTGCATCATTCAAGTCAAATAATATGATTCAGTTTTTTCACAAGTATAATATCAGGTTGGGCCACTCCACCACATATTATCAGTAGGGAAATGGATTAGTTGAGTCTTCTAATAAATCCTTGGTGAATATCATTAAGAAAATGTTAGAGGAAAACAAGACAAATTGGCATAGGAAGCTTACCAATGCTTTGTGGGCAGACCGAGTGAGCACCAAGAATTCTATAGGTATGTCACCTTTTGAATTGATTTATGGTACAGATACAATGTTTCCTACATCACTTACAGTCATGGTTATGAGGTTATTGCAGGAAGCATATAGTGAGGAAGATGTTATTCAACGTCAAATCAATAAAATGATTCACCTCCAGCAAACAAGGGAGGAGGTTTCTCAGACTACCTCTAAACTTCAGGAAAAAATAAAAAATATTTATGATTACAAAACCAAGGCAGATAATTTTCAGCTGGAGGATGTAGTGCTGCGGTGGGATGCAAGAAATAAAGAGAAAGGAAAGCACGAGAAGTTTGAAAATATTTGGAAAGGACCCTACAAGATCTTAGCTTATCGAGGAAAAAATGCCTATTTTCTAAAAGAGATGAATGGGCAAGAATGTTCAGGAGGACCTGTCAATGTTAGGCTCCTGAAAAATTACAATTTCTAATACAACTTCTACAAGAATGTTCCACTTTCATTGTAAATACCAGTTTTTATTTTCTGGAAGGTTTGGAGCAGAAAATCATTTAGGCTTGGGGCCCGAAGTGAAGGCTATAAAGCTTGTTGATTTTTTGTTGTTTTCAAAGTTTTGAGTTAGTTTTGAGCTAGTGTCAGAGTCAGTTATTGAGTTAGTTCTCAGTCACTTTTAATGGTTTTTGAATCAGTTTTATAGTTTGCAGTCTTTTAAATTGTTTGACCGTATTTGCCCAATGGTCAGGCACTTGGTCTACAGTGTTCTTGACACCTCCAAGGAGTTTCCATCCCCAATAAGTCCAATGTTAGTGTCAATATTTGCATACTTCCACCAGGGATCAAAACACATTTTTCATGTGCATCTTAGGTGTCCCATTTAGAAGAAATTTTCCATCATTCCATTAGGTCATGATATAAATTTGTTCCACTGGTGGTTGTCCTTGTCAATAAGATTCATTCTCCCTTAGAAGATCATATTGGATGACTCATTCTCATGTCGCCTTGAGCATAACAACACCTATGGAAATGCTCTTTTCACTTGGAAGTATTTTAAGTGAAAATCTCATTCATGGAAGTCATCTAAGGCAGTCCCATTAGGTCATTAGGTTTTTATATCTCTCAAGGTCATTACTTCATTTCAGATGAAGTTAACACATATAAGAGAGGGACTAAATAAGATCATCATGATGTAATTATCATACTTTAAAAGTTGTTTTTTTTAGTTTAATGATTTTTATTTCAAAATGTCATTTTGATATAAAATTCAATATGTAATTTATTTATGTTTTTCCAAATGTAATTTTATGTTCTCATATGTAATAAATTCAATCCCAAGCTGCCAAATGCAATCATGTTAGGCCTAAGTGGAGCAAAGAAAGCCAAAATCCATGTTTGATCAACCTGCAATGCCAAAAATTTAGAAATTTAAAGAGTATCAGTGCCAAAGTCCAAAGGGAAAACTGAACATTAGAAAAGTGGGTGATTCAAATTAAAATTAAAATCCACTATGCTATAAACTCTTTCAAAACACCTCAAAGCAAGTCATTTTTTTTATTCAGCCATTAGGAGCTTCCAGCAAAGGATAAATTTCAAGTTTTTTGAGCATTTTGGGTTAAATTTCAAGGCACTGCGCATTTGCACCCAGGCACTGCGCGTTTACATAGTGGAGCTACACATTTTACCGATAACTCCTCACCAATTTACACAGGTGATGCACATTTGCACAGAGGCGCTGCACATTTTCCTGGGCGTTGCGTGTTCTTCCAGAACATTGTGCGTTTGCTCAGGGAGGGTTTTAAAGAGTTTCACCACCTCCAGCAAGATCAAATCTCCTCACAATTTTCTTCAAAAGGCTTTAAATCAGTAAATGGACCCTAAAGACACCTCTCTTCAAATATATTTCATGTTCCATAAAATATTTGAAGTGCTTGTTGTTATGAAACCCTAGTTTCTATTTCCTTCTCATTTTCATGCACTTAGTCCATATTCGTGTCCCTAAACACATATCAGTCATAAAAATTGTTAAATCCTAGGGTTTTCATAGACCTAGGTTTTCATTTACATTCATTCCCTCCATTTTCCTAAGCTAGTCATCTCGTCTCTCACTCCCTTCATCTCATTCCATTTACCCTAGGGTTTCCAAAGCCTTCAAATTCAAAATGTATGAAGAGGAGGACAGAGGTGTCAGTGAGGAAAAAACACCAAAGAGAAGTAACCACAAAGGAGGGAAATTCATCAGATATGAACTAGTAACCAAAACGGAGCTCATGGCTTCTCCTCTCACTGTGTCATGTTTTAAACATGTTGGTTGTTTTGAGTTTTGTGAGAAAGTGAAGCAGATTCGGTATCACCCTATGTTGACAAGGTTGTTCATTACCAATCTTCATGATAGGCAGGTCACTCTTGCTGGGGTCACTTTTACCATGTACACTAATGCCATTTCAGTTGCTACATGGATCCCTAATGTGGGAGAGAAATGGTTTAAACAAGGAAACCTTGATCAGAGCTACTGTGAACCATATCTCAAACCTAGATACAAGGATGACAAGAAGACCATTTTCCCTTTCTCTCATCTCCTTGACCGATATGTCCCTATGATGAAAGATAATCATGAAATACTTCACTTGTGAGGGGAGGTTTTCTCAACTCTATTCATATGACATCCAACTCCTCATGCACTTCACTAGAGTCATAATGCTTCACATACCCTACTATCTCTCCCGCAACATTGACAAGATGGAATACATTGTACAAAAGAGGTATTATAATAATCAAATTGATAGTATTTTCCACCACTCCCTCATCAAGATGATAGTCATGCATCAGCTTGAGAAAAAGAACATCCCATGGAACAAATTCATAGCAAATGAAATCTTCACTACCCCACCTAGTCAGCATGAGAAGAGTAACCCTTCATCATCTCATCCTCCCATATCCACTCCTCCTTCTCAGCCTACTGCTCATACATCATCACCTAGTTAGATGAATTCACCTCATTTTGATCCTACTTCTTCACCTTTCCATAACCCTTCATCATCACATCATGATACTGAGTCATCAAGCAGTGAGAAGGACATTGAGGAAACTTGGGCTAATGTGAGTGATGTTGAGCCATTTCCCAAGACCTATCATAGAGGCCACAGGAATGTGTTTGCTTCACTTGGAGTGAAAGGGGCCATGCCTTCTTCATCAGCAAAACATGTGGACAAAGGGAAGGAAAATGCTAAAGAGCTAGTCATTGATGAACATGAGGATAAACATGAAACATAGCAGGAGTTTCAGTTGATTGACCTTGATGAGGATGATGAGGGAAGAATCATCAATGAAAAAATCAAAGGCAAAGAAGCAAAGGTTATTTAACTTCAAGCTAATCTTGACAGAGCACAGTATGTGATTGATTTTCTTGAGCAAGAAAATAAATAGCTGAAGACCAAGAAGATTATCAGTGAGGTAAATACCATCAAAGCACAAAGAGTGGCAGAAAAGGATAAGGCCTTGCTGGAGGAGATCCTGGACAGATTTGGTGAGATTGATGATGAGGAGGATTAGCCTCCAAGACAGAGACCATGGACTAGAGAGCTGAAAATATCTCTAGCCCTTGAGAGACAGAGAGAAGATGAGTTGGTAGAGCAGCTCACTCCAAGTGAGCTGCTTTCCCTAGAGATTAGCAAGGATAGAGAGTCATGGCTTGATAGAGAAAATTTTCATCTAGAGAGGTTGTTGGAGAAGGGAAAAAATGATAATGACATTCAAAGGAAGATGGCAAAGCACTACGCCATGAGGAACAAAATTACAAGGGCCAAGCTCAAAAGAGCCCATGCAAAAATTCAAGATTTGACCAAGCAAAAGGAGAAGGAGATGCTAGACACACTTGATGAGGTGTCTCTTCATGCCTCAAACACTTCAGAAGCAAGTATCCTCACAATTTTGGCAAATTTTTGGCACATTTGGCACTGTAGTGCATTTTTGGTTTTTTGAGTAATTTTGGCACACATAAATTCTGCCAAACGGGTAGCGCCTTGGGCGCTGCGCTCTTTTTTGGAGCCTCCAATTGACAGATTTCCACCATGATCAGCTTCAAAATGATGAATATATCAACCATAGCAAGTTTTATAAAATTTGGAGGAGAAATGGTCCCTCAAAAGTGCAAAAAACCACCAATTTTTCATGTTTCTGCCTCCTTTTTGACCTAGGCACTATGCGTTTACCAGTCTTGGGAGATTCACTTTTTGGCAAGGAAAATGAGCATAATTTTGGAACCTAGAGGCATATTTGGAAACTAGACTTAGAGATATTTCCAATGAGCTATCTTGGAGCTGATTTTGACACCAGGAATGCCTCCAAAAGTTGCTTGCAAAAGAGGTTGTTTTGTTAGTATGAATCTTTCGTCGGAAAAGATCACTTTAGCTACGCATAAAAAATAGTCCTAACATCAATTATGGCTGCCAATATCTTTAAGTCTACAGTTAGTTAATCCAAATAATGCTGCACAAATCCAGATCTAAGCATAAAAGACATTAAGCAGTAAGAATAAAATGTGGCTCCATGCATCCAATAGACGAGACAAGAACGATGTATTTGAAAGAATTTTTTATATTAAAAAGGGGGCACCTGAGAGGAAAACAAGAAAGGTGTTTTCCGGTTCTCCTCAATGGGATGGGTTCTTGAAAGTCCTCAGCATTTCAGATCTAAAATTACTCTCTCTTGTTGGTGTAGAAAACCCAGACAAACATAGAACTCAATGGGAGCTCACAAGGCAAAAATGGAAATGTGACCAAGTGTATAGATCTAGAGTGATCTAATGCAATGAAAGGTGACTAATGAATGGGGAAAACCCTTCTATTTATAACAAAATATTAGGGTGATCTAGAACTTGGTGCATGAATAAAATATTATTAATCAAATTCTAGAACCACCCTCAGTGAATATTTTATTATATTTGCTTCGGAGGGAAAGATTTTTGACTTCGGGTCAATTTTTATTTATAAATAATAAATAAATAAATGATTTATTTACTATTTTAAGGAAATGGTGGGAATGTAATTAAATAAATAATGATTTATTTAATTATTTATAAATGATTTAGCTAAATTTAACTAGGAATATTATTTAAATAGGATTTAAATAACTTATTCCTATGAAATAATCAAATAAATAAGGATTTATTTAGTTGATTTCCTTGTTTTGGGTGAAATATGACCAGGAAATATAAAAAAATATAGATTTGTTTATTATTTCCTTTTGGGGTTTCCTGTTTAGACCATAAACAGCTTAATAAAGGTGTTTTGTTGTTATTTCACATAGTGAAAGCAATTTTACTTAGGGTAAAATTGGTCTTACATGGTGTACTTGGGTTCATCTAATGATAGTAGGTTAGATGACCAAAAAATGGTGTAACAGATTTCCCCCCAACGTACGAGTGTTAGGAGCACATCATATGACCGAAGTACGTTGTAAGAACTCAATCACTAGACATCAAGAGGGAAGTGAGAGAGAGAAATGTAAGGTAGTCGAATGTGCTAAAGGACCAGACCCTGAGGAGACGAGACTTACAGGTGCAACAAGTCTTTAGTTTATGAAGTGGTACCTGTGCAAAAGGCAGTGGGGGAGGCATACCTATGCTCGCCGAGACAAAGTACAAAAGAATAATATGTCTAGTAAACAAGGATCCAAACTATAAAGTACATGCTGGCATAAATATGAGCCAGAAAATAGAATGATGAATCCCACATACATGCTGTGCCTGGAATAACAGCCAAGACTTATAAAATAATATTTTAGCACATGAGATACAAATACAACCCAAATGCCCCCTATACACGGGGAAGGGCTCGCAAAATCTGACTGATACATGAAAATCGAAAAGGTGTTGCAAGCGGCTGAGGCCGACATCATCAAATGTAAGGAGCTGCATCAAAGGTTGAAAATGAAGAAGTCATCCGGGCATGTGGGGGGCTACCTACAGGGCCACCCCCTCATGAGGGTTGAGACATCTCACACACACCCGGGAATCACCAATATCTGCTGCTACATCACTGGACCATCGAGTATACAGATCACGATCATGCTGAAAGGAGCTCGAACCAAGGTACACCGCTCTCTAGACCTGGCTTCTGGAGTAAATGAGTTGATGTCGACAGAAGGAGGTCCTCCATAGGTGAGGTGATGAGGGATCCCCAACTAAGGCACGAGATAAAATAGTAGAGCGACAAAGAGACATACACTAGTGATGATGATGGAATGAGGGATACTGAGTAGCAGATGGATGACTTCCCTTGTTAGAGAATAAAGGGCATGAATGGCTTGGCAACGACTGAAAAAATATCATGAGGGATAGGGGACAAGGGTACTGAAGGCCATAATGTGCAACACGAGAGAGGGACCAAGCAATGAAGGATGGAGGACTATAGCGGGATACAAAGGGACTCAAGATAGACTCCATGACTGATGATGACTTAACTCGGATGCTCTAACCAAGGGCGACTTGACGGTGCTGCCACACAGTAAAGGTCCAATGGGGGACCATAAAAACATGAGTACAATAGGGTATCTCATGACAAAAATCGACATGAACAAAGAAAAGTAAGAAGGCAAGGTGGTGCCCCAAGTACAAGTGTTGTAAGTGAAGAAATTCGATTTGGAGGAGAGCTGAATAGACCCTTCGTGGACAAAATGTGTCCTGGTGAAGTATCAAAAGATGAAAAACTAATAGATACCCATTTGAGTTCTCGGTGAGAGATTTCCAACGGTGCAGACAGTGTGTCAAACGGGGCTACGGTTTGGTCGCAGCGGGCGAAAGAAAAAACAGGGGTTTTCCTTCTAATAAGGCATTTTCCCTCCAAAGACATTCATTTGCTTGTGTAGCTGTGGTGAATGTGGAGAGGAGAGAAGTCCCTAAATCTTACAGCGATTGTAGCGGAAAAATCGACCATTGGAATCGAGATCCGTTAGTTGCAGGTAAGAGGCCTAATCCTACTCTTTGTTTTTGATGGATTAAAAGTTCAAATTAGGGTCCCAAATCTTAGTAACAACCCCTACCTCATCATTACAGCCGGGTCACACTTTTTGGGGCAAAAACTACGACCTGGGACATGTTTTTGGGCCTGAAAAGTGCGACATGTCCTAGGATTTGGCCAAAAAGTGTGACCTGTCAGATGGAGGTGGGTTTAGTGCTGTTGTGGGCTGAGATTCAGTTTTTGTGTAATATAATGCAGTTTTACCTATCTGTGGATTGACAAAGATGATGGTTTTGTGCAGCTATGGAAGATATATGGATCAAGTGGAGAGAGAGAGACCTAGGTACATTACGGACATAAATCTAAGTGGATCAGGGTGTCCATCGTGCATTGGCCAGGTTTGGGGTTCTGAAATTTGTGGAGAACCCTTTGATGAGGGCTGGTGAGCCCTTGTTGGCCCGGATTGTCAGTTATTGGGATTCAGACCATGAGGTTTTTATAGTGTAGGGACACAGGATTAAGCTGATAGTCCAGGATCTATATTTCCTGACTGGTCTCCCACCATTAGGGATGGTGGGAAATACACAACCAGTGTTACCGCGGGGGCGTAAAATCATGGAGTTCATCGAGCGACATTTTCGACCAGGTGTCCGAGTCAAAAGGACTCAGATATCGATTGGGGATCTAGAGAGGTTGGAGACCCGTGCAGTGGTGGTAGCAGTGTTGCGGATCTTGGGTAGCCAGGCGCTCCATCACATCACTGGAGGGTAGATGATGATTGTAGAGAGTGTTTTGAGTGGGACCTACTATGGGTGGGCCCAGATTATGTTGGTGTCCTTGAAACGACAGTTGTCGCTGTGTAAACGGCAAGTGAACCATGATTGTGCTTATGGGACAGTATTGTGCTCTTTCTTTTTTGAGAAGATCCCGACCTTGAGACCTCGTGTACAACTACCTGATGGGAGTCCGAGAGAACCCAGGATGCGTCCGTGGGGGCGACTACTGTGCAGAGGAGGAGGAGGGGCAGTCGGACGGGTGTTCCAACCAGATTTCTTCGCCCATTGGGATTAGATGCCCTTGTAAATAGACGGCTATCCCTATAGTGGGATGAGTTATTGGGGAGATCCGGACTTGCCGCTTCCGCCTGGTCGAGTATGGGGGCCTGATGGTAAGTGACAAATAAATAATCTGTTATGTGCATCTTAAAGTGTGTGAATAATATTTATGGTACTGATCCTTATACATTTTGGAATGCAGATATAGCTCTGGTGAAACCAGCCGGATATATGGGACGACTTGTAACAGCCGGAACTACAGGTGCTAGTGGATCGAGGACGTCACAGAACGAGGATATGGCTACTCTTTTGGAGGACATTCGTCGTAGATGTGAGGGGCTGCTGACCGGTGTGTCGGAGTGAGGTTGGCAAGATTTAGATGACCAGTACATAGAGCTATGTATTGGGCTACCCTCGGAATGGCAAGGTATCATGCAACGCATGGCGATGGTTGGTCAGACTGTGCGTGATCTACGAGCTGCGGGAGTGGAGCCATTGGCTCGGGATCCTCCAGAGAGTGATTATATGTAGGGCAGGTGGTGCCCCCCAGTGTGTATGTAGGGGCAGGTGGTGCCCCCCAGTTTTTGAGTTTTGTTTTTTGTAACATGCTATGGGCATGTCATGTTTCAGAGTAGATGGGCTCTAAAAACATGTTATATGATATCTATTATGTGTATGCATTGTGTTGATGGTTTGAAATGTTATTGTCGTGTGTGTGATAAATGCCAGTCTAGAACATGATTTGCAATTCTATCTACATAGTGATTTTGACTTCTAGGGACATGGTTGAAAGTAATGAATCTAAAGTCACGTATCAAAATTTTCACTCATAAATATTGTCTAAACAGGATAGGGTTATGCACACGATAGACACCATTGAGTTGTAAAACAAGAAGCAGGGAATCTAAATGAACGTGCAGATGGAGGATGCGATGAGATAGGGCATCGACTAAGAGACCACGTATTGCATCATTTTCGGCCTGATTATTTGTGGAATTACCAATGCAGACCCCATTTGAAAGAACGAGGGTATGCAAGGGGGTAAAGATGGCCCAGGCGGCTGAAGCGAGACTCCGGGAGTAGCGACTTGCCCCATCGGCATAACCAATATAATGTGTGGATGAGAGGTTCGACGGAATAGTGTCATAAGACAAGAAATGGGAGGAAGGAGAAGAATGAGGGTAGCGTGATTATAGGGTAGACATCAAATGACTACTATGGGAGGGAGTTGTCTGGGTAGGATGGCTAGGACTCATAGATCGACTAGAGGGTGATGAATGAGAACTACGGGAGGAAAAGCGGGAACTCATGCTGCGAAGGACATTATAGATACGGATGGTATCCTCCTGGTGATGAGAGGAAAGGGAGAGGTCGAGGAAACCACATGATGCTGCAAAGTGACCTAAATCATCAGCAGGGGAAGAAAGGCACACATACGGATCGTCACGGGGGATGACGGAAGAACAAATAAAAAGATGGTCAAAGCATGTAGCACCCAAGAATGTTGCTGAAGGGGAATCAAGAAAAACAGATGGAGTGGATTCAGAGGGAATGTACTCCGAGGGTCATGCAGGTGATGATAGGTATAGGAGGGGGGCAGCAGGTTCCGACATCTCAACATCGGGGGGAGGAATGTCAATGGTAGTGGGGGGATCCTCGAGTAAGCCTGACGCATACTGAGCAAGGATGGGAGAGGCAGATTGATTTTGTTCGACCTCGTACTCGCGAATGACCTCTAAAGAGGCTCATTAATGCGTGAGGTGAGGACAATGGTGAGAATAATGGCCATGGACACCACATAGAGCACAGGGTTTGTTGGTGCGAAGAGTCTTTGGGTTCTTAGCTGCGGTCGAGGAAGAAACAGAGGTTTCAGGGACCGTAGATTTAGGGAACGCGACCTTAACCATGGGTTGGATACGGGGCAACTCAGGACAAGTATGGGTGGCATGACCGACACCATCACACAAGGCACAAGGCTTGACGGGTGGGGGAGGGGTAGGGTCGGGTGCGATGGCCTTGGGGGTAGGGAGGGGAAGGGTCCTGATGAGGAGCGGATGGCACTGTAGTGATGGAAGAGGCTAAGGGAACTGGTTGAACTGGTGTCAAGGCAAGGTATGGTTTGGAGTGACTTGGTGGGGTAGCGGCTGGAGGGTCAAGGTACCAGATGGGAATACCCAGGGTCAAATTAGGGAGGGAAAGGGTGGCCATGATGGGGACCGAATAGACTCTGGGAGGGGGAGCGAGGAAGGGTATCTGACCAGTGGGGTAATGGCCAGGAGGGACGGCGCCAAGATGGTTAAGACTTGGGGGAACCGACTCAGGAGGGTAGAGAGGCTCATGGGTACCAGCTATAGGGGAAGGACTAGAAGGAAGAGGTCCAGTTGGAGGCGGCGAAGGGCTAGGAGCAGGTTGCGGCGGGCGAGGTTGAGGTTGCTGACTAGCCGAAGTGGGCCGCTTAAGGTCGGCCTGAGAAGATTGCATCATGCAAACATTCGCTGAGCTGGGATCATAGACAAGAGGAGGAGGAAGACCAAGGAAGGTTCCAAGCAAGGAGGAGTCTTTGTAGACGCCGGGGGAGACACTGGTCAAAGAATCGACGGTTTTCTTATTGGCTACAGAGGAGATGATCGACTCACGGGAGGTCTGAGATTTAGGCTCATGATATGTCAACTGGTCAATAGTGACTATATTTCCATTATGAGGGAAAAACAACTTGCGATGAACCGCGGATGGGACAGCAGACATGGCATAGGCGTAGCTACGCCCCAAAAGAATATTATAATCAAGAGGGGCGTCTATGACTTCAACGTCGACGCAAACCGTCTTGCCCACAAGAGTGATATGACAATTACAGAAAATGCCAATGGGCTGGGAGGCATGGCCATCCCATGCACGAAGGGTGATGGTGGAAGGGGCCAGCTCAGGAGATCCAAGTTGTTTCCAAACTGAAGCAGACATGACACAGGTAGATGCCCCCTCGTCAATAATACACCGAGCTACATTAACGTTCCGGATTTTGACTGGGATTTGGAAAGCGATGGAATAAGGAAGGGGAGGATGGTCTGACTGATGGGCATCGAAAAAAATAAATTGGTCATCAGCAGGATCTATAGCACCCATGGCAGATAGTAGAGCCTTATTTTGAGAAGGACACGACTGGAGGAGTTCCAGCGTTGAAATGGCAGTAGGAGATTGTGCCAGATCATCTACTATGCTATATGAATGGGCAGCCCGACCAGAGGCAGCATTTCGGTGTAATGGGCCCTTAGGAATCTTGGTATGAACCTCAACTTTGGGCGGAGGGATTTGAAATGGACCATTGGGTGTCGACAGAGGCTCTGTAGGACCTGAAGATGGGGACTCGGGGACAGACGGAGCGGGAGGCGTGGAGTACTGATGAGACTGAGTTTGAAGGTTAAGGTTTCCAGTGAGAGGGTGGTCAGAGGCCATCATGATAATCTGGTAATTGGAGGAACCAGAAGGGGAAGGTTGAGTGGTTACCGGGGCATGAGGTGGTTGAGTAGCCACGAATCCTTGTTGAGGGAAAGGATCGGTAAACACAACGGGTTGAGAAGTAGCCGTATTGGGAGGAATAGTAGGGGAGGAATGTTGTCCCCGCACGGTGGCCTGATACTCCTACATCTGCCGCATCTATGGTAATAGGGGACAATCTTGAGTGTAATTACCATAAACACCGCAACACGAACAAGGCTTATTGGTGCGAAGGGGCCTATCCGGCTTGGGCTGAGAGCTCTGTGGCTGGTTAGCGGTGTTAGAATCAATACTTGGAGGATTGGATCCACGATTACTAGAGGCAGATTGATTTTGATTGCCTTTCCTCTTTCTTTGAGAAGGAAGAGAGCTAGTCGCGCCCTGCTGTGCAAATATGTGCGTTGGAGGGGGTAGTAGTTGCTGTTGTGAGGGTTGATAAGGCAAGGGAGTGAGAGGTCCAAATGCTGGAGGAGCTGGGACACCAGGCTGTGGGTAAGGATAAAGGTGAGGATGGGCAACATTGAGGTAAGTAGGAGGGTGGGCAAAGGGAGGAGGCATGCCATATCTTGGATACATGCTATCTGGAGGGTGGAAAGTGCTGGAGGTGTTGGCCCCTCCTGGAGGGAAACCATAGCCCATAAGAGGTTGAGCATGGGTATGTGAGAGAGCTCCAACGATACCATCGGCAGAGTGAGGTGCCCCCGGGGTGGTAGTGCCACCGGGTTTGGGGAGGTCAGGAAGGATGGTATAAACATAACCGGATTGAGCATAGATAAGGTCATATTTCAACGCTATCTGGAGGGCAGCTTCTTCGGTTTGAGGGAATTGGGATGCGAAATCTTTACCGATGGCAGGTAAGAGAGAGTGAAGGAACCAGTCCATATAAACCCGATCTTCAAAGGTGGGAGCTCGACATAAGCTCCTTCTTCTCTGCCATTCCTGGACATGAGCGGAAAGGTGGGTCGAAGAGGATTAACAGAAAGAAGTCAAGATTTTTGTACCAGTGTCGTATCGGAGAGGGAGCTGGAAATAAGATAAAAAGGCTTGGGAAATGGTCACAAAGGTGGTATGGGAAGAGGCGTTCTGATCAACATACCATTTAGAAGCTTCACTGGTAAGCGTGCATTGGAACAATATAAGACAGATGGAATCGTCAGTAATGGAATTGGAGGAACACCACATGTGAAAAGATCGGATATGCTTGGAGGGATCTTCACTAGCAAGGCCTTTGAACTTAGGAATGTCGGAGGGGAGCTTGGTTGGCATAGCAAGCCAACTAACATCGTGGCGGATAGGATCGTTGATTAACTGATTAAAATCGGGGAGACCGAGACCAGCCATATAAGGGAGCAAAGGGACAGTCGAGGTAGTTCCCGTGGTGGTTCCGCTAGAACCAGACCCAACAGTAGGACCGAGGTTGCTAGCGTTAGGTCCCAAACTGGAAATGGTGAAGGTAATTGGGGGAGAACCAGAAGTAGGGGGAGAACCCGAACAATCAAAATAGGAGTCGGAGTGTGGACTCGGGGGAGGAATAACTTGAAGATGGTGGGAAGGAGGAAGTCGACCAACCGGAAACTGAGGATGAAGGCCAAGAAGTCTCCGGGATAAATGCCTTGGAGGCGCAATGATGATGGGAAGAAGAATAACCGACAAGGGCAGGGAGGGACAGAATCAAGTGAGATCAAGGTCGAAACAAGGGCAGAGAGGTGCAGTGTCAATTGATTTTAAAGTCTTTGCCAGGCGGTGTTAACCAGGCTCTTATTCACTTAGGGTCAGTGTGTGGCGTGTGTTAATTTTAATTTTTAAACCTAGACGTTTTGAGAGTAAAAGAAAAAGTGTGATGCGTAACTGAAAATAAATCTGAAAATAACAGTAAATAATACTGAAATAATAGAAAATTAACAGCTAATAAATCATCGATCTAACCCAAGAAGGCGGGTCTCTCAAAACTAGTCTCAAAGAGGGAAAAAATCTAATCAAAACACACTACAAAGAGGCCAATAGATCTAAGGTCGAGAGGGACAGGGATCTAAAGGAGAAATCTGCTGAAAAGAGGTGCAGAAAATAGCAAAGAGGCAGAGGCAAGGTTGCTGTAACAAAAGGGGAAATCAGCTAAAGGTAGGAGGGGCAAAGAGATGGCCCTAGAGGTAAACCCAAACAAAACGATATGAGGTGATTTGAAAGGGATAAGAGCTGATCTAAAGGGATATGAAAAGGAGGTATCAGATCTGAAAAGAAGAAGGCTGAAACTCTGAAAATTTAGACGTCTGAAACAACTAAAACTCGCCCACAAAAAGTGGAGGGTATTAAATCTCTAAGGGGCAAGATTCCCATTTAGTTGAGTGAAACAGATCAGAAACAGGTCCAAACGGGTAGAGACGGAGGCTGGAAAACCCTGACAAAAGCTTCAGACAAACCCAGAAAAATTGTTGGAAAATTGCAGAAAAAAGTGCAGGTCGTAGGGTCTAACCTGTTTTCAGTCCAGGTCGTAGTTTTCGGGAAGAAAAGTGCGCCCTCCAGTACAGGTCACAATTTTTGGGCCAATAAGTGCGACCTGCAGATCCGGGTCTCTCGGCGGCAGATTTCAAAAAAAAATGTCATCTCAGCTGTGGCTGATGTCTGTCACCTGCACAATAGGGCCAGAAAGACACAGAAGTTAAAATTTTTAATGTTTGAGGGTTTTAGAGGTGAAAGGCACCATAAAAATAGGAAAAACAGAAAACTGAAGAGAAACCCTAGGGTCTGAAATAGCTAGATATGCAGGAATATATAAAACGACAGCGGTCGCAAAAGAAAACCCGTGTGGAGTCGCCAATTGTTAGTATGAATCTTTCGTCGGAAAAGATCACTTTAGCTACGCATAAAAAATAGCCCTAACATCACTTATGGCTGCCAATATCTTTAAGTTTGCAGTTAGTTAATCCTAATAATGCTGCACAAATCCAGATCTAAGCATAAAAGACATTAAGAAGTAAGAATAAAATGTGACTCCATGCATCCAATAGACGAGACAAGAACGATGTATTTGAAAGAATTTTTTATATTAGAAAGGGGGCACCTGAGAGGAAAACAAGAAATGTGTTTTCTGGTTTTCCTCAATGCGATGGGTTCTTGAAAGTCCTCAGCATTTCAGATCTAAAATTCCTCTCTCTTGTTGGTGTAGAAAACCCAGACAAACATAGAACTCAATGGGATCTCACAAGGCAAAAATGGAAATGTGACCAAGTGTATAGATCCAGAGTGATCTAATGCAATGAAAGGTGACTAATGAATGGGGAAAACCCTTCTATTTATAACAAAATATTAGGGTGATCTAGAACTTGGTGCATGAATAAAATATTATTAATCAAATTCTAGAACCACCCTTTAGGAATATTTTATTATATTTGTTGGAGGGAAAAGGATTTTTGACTTGGGTCAATTCATTTATTTATAAATAATAAATAAATAAATGATTTATTTAATATTTTAAGGAAATGGTGGGAATATAATTAAATAAATAATGATTTAGTCAAATTTAACTAGGAATATTATTTAAATAGGATTTAAATATCTTATTCCTAGGAAATAATCAGATAAATAAGGATTTATTTAATTGATTTCCTTGTTTTGGGTTAAATATGACCAGGAAATATAAACAAATATAGATTTGTTTATTATTTCCTTTTGGGGTTTCCTATTTAGACCATAAACAACTTAATAAAGGTGTTTTGCTAAGTTATTTCACATAGTGAAAGCAATTTTACTTAGGGTAAAATTGGTCTTACATGGTGTACTTGGGTTCATCTAGTGATAGTAGGTTAGATGACCAAAAAATGGTGTAACATGTTTTCCCTATTATGGCACTGCGTGTTTGCTGGGAAAACTGCATTTTCACCATCTTCAGCAAATTTTGAAATTTCACTCCAGTTTGACTTTTTACTTGGGAAAATTAAAACATTATTGATGTAAATGGTCATGGTGAATGTAAATTTCATTTTTTGACTTTCATCTAAGGTAGATACATTAAGTGATTCCTCTAGAGGTCAAATGAATCAGTTTCCTCTCCTTTAGAGGCAAATTGTTGGGTCTTCCTAGTCTTCAGTTTCTTGTTTGGAAGTAGGTGAAATTGATTCCTATCTCATGGATTTGACTCCCTGAGTCTAGGGAGAGTAGTTTTGAGGGCTATATGATGTATTTTCTCAGTTATTATAATGGTTGGACTCACTTGGAGGTTTGGCATCTCAAGAGACATACTTTTGTATTAGTTTTGGCCTGGATATTAATCAAATTTGCAGCTATTTTTACAGGATCCATGTGGTATTGTACTTTGTTTCAATTTATTCTTTTGTGAATGTTTTGTGTATTCCATCCATCATTTCATTGCTATTGAATGAATGTTTTCAATTTAGATGAACAGAATCCATAATTTGTATGCTATGTTTGGGTAAACATTCATAATTTGTAATTTCTTCAGTTTAGAAAGAAACCATGAATTCACCATGTTATTTCTAGCTCCTCACCTCTCTTAGATCATCCCACCATCAAAATCCTAAATTTCTAAACATTTTACCTACCTTGCCCCATAGAACACCTTGCAAATTTTGACCTAATTTCCTTTCCCTAGGTGTTTGACTCCTCCTGATCCAGAAAAACCCTACATAATCAAAATGAAAAAACCTGAGCTACTATACCTAGCCTAATATCTTCTTTCCTCAGTCATTTTTGATGTGATCTATATGGAGAGAACCCTCTCCTTTCCTAGTAGGGCTAGCTACTTGGCTAAGCGTGGTTTGAGGTTACCTTGGAATTTCCTTTCTCAGCCTGAGGTTCAATCTGAGTGATAACAGCCTCATTGATAAAACGTTTTATGAGGATTAGTTGGTATATTTTGCATAAAATTTTTTCATTTTAGTTTTTGAGCTCTCATTCTATTCTCTCTCTCATACTCTTGGACACTTTGATATTTCTTAAAGCACTCTTGGAGGTGTGTGACATACATGGGATTTGGAGCAAGAATGCAAAAGGAAAAGTAGGAAAGCGGAAGAGGACAACGAGATCAATAACTATAGTAGGATTTTCTTGCAGGTACTAAGTTTCATGTATATTTCTCTTACTAGTTTTGGCATGCATGGCATATGCATGTGCTTATTTGGTTATGATTTTTCATTGGCATGGGGGATTGTAGGGATTGAAAATGGTTTTGCCTAGCATTTCTATTTCCCGGATAACCATAGTGTTGTGGGTTTTAGTTTTTTTTTTTGGTTGGTTTTCTTGCGCCTTTGGTTGTGGTTAGAGTTATTAGTTATTAGAAGCCTTGTTTGGAAAAATTCTCTAGAAGCCATTGGTGGATTGAGCTACTAGTCTTGGAAGCCCTGGTTGGACAAATTATTTGGAAGCTTGAAAATAACTATGGGTTGAGTTACTTTTAATTTCTAGAAGTTTCATGGAGTTCTGGCAGTGGTTGAGTCTTGGCCTTGAAAAAGTGACTCATAATGCATAGTCGTTGGCACATAACTACCTGGAAAAGGCCCTAGTCATAGGCATGCCTTGTTGTGGGAGCGGCTGGAGGTTCTAAGTTGCATGCGTGCCCATGCCAAGGGAGCGACTAAGGACTTGATGTAGAAAAATGTCAGTTTGTCTTAGGGGTTGGTCACATGGATGGGTTGGATGGCTCCTGGGGGTTCTGTTGCAAGTGTAGAAGGTTAGGTTGGTTGTGCTCCGTCGGTTTCACTTCCTTAACTGATATATAGGGAGTTGAATCATATCATAGTAACTCTTCGTCACATGGTTTCCCCAGTTGGATAGTTACTTGGGTAGATGTGGGAGGGTGTTATAGAGTGGTATCATAGCATGAATTTGTTCTCCTTGGGTGATGTCTGGTTTCCATTCCCCTTGAATGAATGTGTTGTCATATGTACATGTCAGTTGCATATAGGTCCTTGTTCTTGTGATCTATGTGCTTGTTGTGTATGCATGGCATTGGTCATGATTGTAGTGGTTTCACCATGTGAAATTTGATGGTGTCATTGTTGAATCTATTTGTTGTGAGTTTATGCTAGTCGTGCATCAGTTATGTTGTAGAAATTTATTAATACTGATGTATTACCGGATCCTCGTGATCTAACAATATTTATATTCTTTCTAAATACAAAATCCTTCCACTATTAAACTTGCGGAAATTTAAAACTCGATTGCAAACACATGTGAATAAATTAAATCGCACATAACACAGTTGTTTAACGAGAAAAGCTTAAAGCTAAAATCCCCAACTATCATATATAATGTATATCAATGGAATCATGTAATAATCTCATACAAAACTTGGTACATCAAGCTCTCAATACAATATAGAATCGTTACACACTGTCATGCATAAATTTAGATATCTATGCACCAATTTCTTGCCTCGACAGCTTGCCTCCACTGTGCATTCCCTGCTGAAGAATACCCTGAATGAATTCGAATTTTCCTTGCCTTGATGGCGTAATCCTCATTGGAAACTCCAATGTGTGTCATATGCATTGAATGCATCACTATAGTCACAACGGATAGTCCATCTCACCCTTTCACCTATCTCTCCACTGGGTCTCCACTGGAACTGACATGCACTATAGTTAACTATTATATTTGTTCAGTTGTTAGTGCATTAGTAGTTGTGAATTAATTAACTAATTAATTCACTTAACTCTCACTAGTGTATCTTTCAATTATACTAGATACACCTAGCTCAACTGAGTTTAACTCCATTAACTGAGTTAAACTAAATAAAAACTCCTGTAACTACTTTTCCAACTCTGCCATAACTTTGCCACTTCATTTCTAACTGAGTCATCCATGCATGAGCCACCAATAACACTAGGAATTGTGTAATTCCTTCAGCCCACTGATTTTCCAAATCTGTTCACTGAAATAAAGTTCTCTATGAGAATAAGTCGATGTTTATTGTCAGATTATTATTAAGAGCTAATAATAATCGACATGCATCTATTTTTAGATTGATGATCTATAAATAGACTTGCCCAATATTCTAAAAATATAATTTCATCTATTTTTCCAAATTTATCAACCATCTACAAATAGCATTCCACAACTTATAGAATATGCTCACCATGTCTAAAAATGGACATACACCTAAAAATAGCCTGCGGGCCCCACTTAGTGAAGGTGCTTAATTTTCACTAAGCTCATCATCTTGTTGAATCTCAACACTCCCTCTCAATAAGATAGGGATTATCCTTCACCTCGATCCTGCCTCTAGGGTATTCTAATTTTCTCCTGCCGAGCACCTTTGTCAGAATATCTACGCATCTTTGATCTTGGTAAGAATATGTAACAACATGATCTCCCATTTTGCACACAATATGTAATATGATGATACCCGGATATCAATATGTTTAGATCTATCATGAAACACAGGATTAATCAAGAGTTTAATGCAACTCTAATTATCACAATGTATCACTGTAGGATCTAAATGTGAACCAAACAAACCGACCAAGATATTCCTCATCCAAATAGCCTCACATGCAGCTTGACTTGCTTCCATTCTGCTTCCACTGAACTGAGTTCCATGGATCTTTGTTTCCTGCTATACCAAGAAAATACTGTAGATCAGATACTGGAAACCCCTCTTGATGTGCTCTTTTTGTCCGTTGGACTGCTTGCCCAATCTGCATCCATGAAGCCATGCAACTTCACCTCATCCGTCTGTATGTACCATAATCCATACTCAGATGTGCCCTTGAGATACCTCAGGACATGCTTGCTTGCCTACCAAAAGAGTTTTGTAGGCTTAACCATCGCTTAACTAAGCTGGTTCACCACATAGCATATGTCTGGTCTTGTATTAACTAAATACATGAGCGAACCCACCAACTATTGATAAAAAGTGGCATCCACTACCTTTGCTGATGTAGCATCCTCTTTCCTCCAATTTCCTTGAAGAGGAGTATCCATGGGCTTGCATTCCTCCATGTGAAACTTACCAAGTATCCCCCAAGAATACTTGCCTTGAGACAAAAACAGTTCACCTTCTCGTTGCCATATTTCCAATCCAAGGAAATGAAGGAGGCCCAAATCCTTCATCTCGAACTCCTTTGCAAGATCTGCCTTGCATGAATGTTTCAACTGATCATCACCCGTTAGTATTAAATCATAAACATAAATAAAAATGATTAAAATCTTACCCTCCACCACAATTTTGTACAGGTTTGCATCCACCTAACTCTTGGTGAAGCCAAGTCCAGTGAAATAACTGTCGATCCATGTGTACCAAACATGTAGTGCTTGTGTCAACCCATACAACTTTGTTTCGATTTTTCACACATGCGACTCACTGCTGAAGATCTCAAATACTTTAGGCTGCTCAATTTACACCTCTTCCTCAATGATCCCATTAAGAAACGTAGTCTTCACATCCATCTGATGAATGTGCCAACCCATCTGTGCTGAGAGAGAAAGGATGGTCCTTATGGAAGAATACCATGTGACAGGTGCAAAGGTTTCTTCATAATCAATCCCCTCGATCTGTGAGAAGTCTCGGGCAACATATCTTGCCTTATACTTCTCAAATCTCCCATCATCAGCTTGATTTACCTTGTAGATCCATTTCGAATCTACCACTGATATTCCCACCGGCCTTGGAACAATCTCCCAAGCACTGTTTCTGACAATGGAGTCATACTCCTCCATGGCATCTTCCCATGTGGGATCCTGCACTGCTTCTTCAAAAGAAGATGGCTCTGTCATGACACACTTGCTCATAAGGGCTATGTATCCAATAAATCAGTCAAGTGACTATCTCCATCTGCGCTGTGATGTAGGGACTCCTACAGTCTATACCACATCAAGCTTCAGTCTCTCAGCGTCTGTGGTACACTTTCTGGCTATTCTGATGTTTGTTTCTGTATGAATGGACTCCTCCACTCCATGAATCTCCTCCTGTGGCTGATCCACATCAAGAGGCTCACCTTTGGGAACAAGAAGTTCCTCCTTCGCATGCAAGTATATCTCCCTCTCAAGTGAGAACTTCATGGCTTTCACCTCATTAAATTTTATATCTCGTCGCACCATTGTCATTCGACTGTTTGGAAAATACACACGATAATTATGGGGTGTTTCTGTGTACCCCACAAATATCCCAACTTCTGCAGTCGGCTCCAGCTTCTTCCTAGCATCCTTTGTCACATAAATGTAAACAGATGAGCCAAAAATCTTCAAATGAGAAATATTAGGCTTCTTACTAGTAAAATCTTCTTCAGGTGTACTCATGCCAAGTACTCTATGAGGAAAACGGTTTTTCACATAAATCGTAGTGTTGCATGCTTCTTCCCACAAGTGCATAGGTAGGCCCTGGTCATGCAACATAGCTTGTGCAGCACCCATGATCGTTTTGTTCTTCCTCTCCATGACCCCATTATGTTGTCGGTTATGAGGCGCTATGAGTTCTCTTCGAATTCATTCTTTGCTATAGAAGTCTTTGAATTCATTCGAGATATATTCACCACCAATATTTCTCCGTAGATCCTTCACTTGCTTCCCCGACTCCTTCTCCACCAATGCTTTAAACTCACAGACTTTGAGAATGTTTTGATCTTCTTCTGCATGAATAAGATCCAACATCTACGAGAATATTCATCAAAAAATATAGCATAATACTTTTGTTTTGTTGTTGAAGCAACCGAGAAAGGTCCACACACATCTGTGTGAATTCTCTCCAGGATCACCAAAGCACGATTCTCCTTCTCATGAAAGGTGGTATTCACAAAATTACCCATAGTACATCCCTTGCACTGATCTGACTGCACAATAGTGCCCTTGGGAAGTCCATTAGAAATATATTTCAAAATCTTCAAGGCACCATGGTGAAGATGGCCCAATCTCCTGTGCCATACTTCGCCCTCATCCTGGCTCACCACTTCTTTTGCTTTTCCCATCATTGCATCGTAGCCATCTACCTCCAGATTGTAGATATTCTTAACTTGAATCCCTATCCTATTGGTTTGACTCGTTGTTTTATGTTGCAGGAAAGCTTTTCCCTCACTAAAAACAACATCATAACCTCTGTCTTCCAACATTGCGACCAAGACCAAGTTCTTCTTCAGACCTGGAACATGCATAAAATATTTCAACAGAAATGGTTTACTTAAATCCCTCTCAAAGGTAATGGTTGCAATTTCGGTTGCACTATATCTACCATCATCACCCATCTCTATATGCATTTGGAGATCCTTCTCCTCCAAGTCACTAAACAACTCCTTGTCTCCCGTCATATGGAAATACGCGCCACTATCAAGATACCACACCGATCGCATTGAGCTTGAAACCAAGAATGCAATCAAAGAGAAATAAAGTTCAAATTGCGAGGCTAAGGCCTCTCCAGTTGTAGCTCTAGCAGCCTTCTTGTTCTTCTTTTTCTGTGGGCAGTTAGTGGTGAGATGCCCATGTTCGTAACAGTGAAAACACTTCACTTTGGACAAATCCAACTTTTTTCATTTACCCTCGGATTTTTGATGGGATTTCTTCCCCTTTCCTTTCCTTGCTTTGGCAGCCAAAGTGAAATTATCTTCATCATCATTCTTTGATGAAGAGCCATCCCTGGTACTTCACCTTATCTCCTCCTGCACAAGATCTAACCAAAGTTGCTCCAAACCTGGCAGTTTCTCCCGTCCATTGACAGAGTCTTCGTAGCTATGCAAACTCTTTGGAAGCCCAAGGAGAGCTAAGCTCACCAAGTCATCATCATCAACTGTAATCCCCACACTTCCCAGTTCATCCCTACATTGGAAAAACTTCGTGAGATATTTTGGAATACTATCGCCCTTCTCCATTTTTATTTTTCTGAGCTATCTTTCAGCACCAACTTCCTCTGGTCACTTCTGCTTTCGAAAAGATCTATCAAAGCCTTCCACATTGAAAATTGAGTGGCTTTCCCATGAAGGCTTGACACAATATGGTCCTTTACACCTTCCAACATAATTCTTCTTGTCTTTGCTACCTTCTTTTTCCATGTGTCAAGTCCTGCAACATCACTAGAAACAGGCTTAGGAACATTGTTATCGATGAACTCTTTCAGTCCATTATCTTCAAGCACCGCCTCCATCCTATCCTTCCAGGCTATGTAATTCAAGATACCCTCAATGGAATACTCCAATTGCAACCCATTGAAAGACATTTCAATGAATACTCAACTGTCGCACCAAGAAATTTCTGTAGCAAATTCGAATTTTCCACCAGCACAAACTCAACAATTATTCACAATTGCAATCTCCAATAATAAAAAATACTCTAATACCATGTAGAAATTTATTAATACTGATGTATTACTGGATCCTCCTAATCTAACAATATTTATCTTCTTGCTAAATACATAATCCTTCCACTGTTAAACTTGCGGAAATTTAAAACTCAATTGCAAACACATGAATAAATTCAATCGCACATAACATAGTTGTTTAACGAGAAAGATTAAAGCTAAAAACCCCAACTATCATATATTATGTATATCAATGGAATCGTGTAATAATCTCATACAAAAATTACTACATCAAGCTCTCAGTACAATATAGAATCATTACACAATGTCGTGCAGAAATTTGCATATCTATGCACCAATTTCTTGCCTCCTGACAGCCCACCTCCACTGCGAAATCCCTGCCAAAGAAGACCCCTGAATGAATTCGAATTGGCATTTCCTTGACTGCGCAACCCTCATTGGAAACTCCAATGTGTGTCAGATGAATTGAATGCATCACTATAGTCACAACGGATAGTCCATCTCACCCTTTCACCTATCTCTCCATTGAGTCTCCACTGGAACTGACATGCACTGTAGTTAACTATTGTATTTGTTCATTTTTTAGTGAGTTAGTAGTTGTGAATGAATTAACTAATTAATTCAATTAACTCTCACTAGTGTATCTTTCAGTTAGACTAGATACTACTAGCTCAACTGAGTTTAACTCCATTAATTGAGTTAAACTAAATAACAAATCCTGTAACTACTCTTCCAACTCTGTCATAACTTTGCCACTTCAGTTCTAACTGAGTCCTCCATGCATGAGCCACCAATAACCCTAGGAATTGAGTAATTCCTTTAGCCCACTGATTTTCCAAATCTGTTCACTGAAATAAAGTGCTCCAAGAGAATAAGTTGATGTTTATTTTCAGATTATTATTAAGAGCTAATAATAATCAACATGCATCTATTTTTAGATTGACGATCTATAGATAGACTTCGCCCAATATTCTAAAAATAGAATTTCATCAATTTTTCCAGCTTGATCAACCATCTACAAATAGCATCCTGCAACTTATAGAATATGCTCACCATGTCTAAAAATAGACATACACCTAAAAATAGCCTGCGGGCCCCACTTAGTGAAGGTGCTTAATTTTCACTAATCTCATCATCTTGTTGAATCTCAACATATGTGTATGAGTGTTTGTATGTCGTTATGCATACTTTGACTCGATGATGAATGATATACAGTATGAAGTCATAAAGTCATATATGGTCAACATAGTCATACAAACATAATTATATCAACATATAAACATATTTTCAAGATAGCTTAATAATGATAACCTGATAATGGCTGAAAATATATTAGTAGCTTATATATATATATATATATATATATATATATATATATATATACATATATATATATATATATATATATATATATATATATATATATATTGCGTTAACCTACTCAGTCTTGCAGATGAGATATCCTCTCTGAGCTATACTAAGGTACGTTGGTTTGTTTATGATATTTTTTAGCTGACATAATATACCTTGCAAGAAGAAGAGATCAAAGATGACTAACAATATGGTATACTACAGATATTATCCCTATGAATCAGATGAGTAGCATGGTGTTGGGAACTCTTCTGACTTAGCAGACACATTGAGGAGTTTGAAGGAGGAACTAAGGATTTGAAAAGAAGATAATGACAAAATAATGCAGCAATAGCAGAAACAAGTAGAAGTAAATGCAGTAATTCTTAAGATTTTGTTAGAATTGCAGAGACAAGGACCACTTCAGATAAACTATGGACATGAGGATATGACTAATGGGGCCTATGGAAGTAGACCCCATAGTGGGCATAGGTCAGATAGAAATGACATGATCAGGGATTTCAGGTTCTTGGATACTCTAGAAAGGAGGGGTGATGGACACAGGTAATATTCTCGTTCTGGTTCTGATAGGTATCATGGTCATCATTGTTATCATCCTTACAGGTGGAGTGATAAGGGATATTTTACGGATTTTTTAAAGAAATAAAATCCACCTAAATTCGATGGGGAAAGGAAGAAAACACAGGATGTAGAAGCATGGTTTATTGGAATGAATAAATTCTTCAGATTGCATTATTACTCAGAGAACATGAAGGCCATGGTATCTACATTAAGTCTTAGAGGTAAAGCAGATATTTTGTGTGAAGATGTATAGAAAATTAGAGATATTTATGAGGAGGATTTGACTTGGAGTGAGTTCGAGAGACTATTCAGGAAGAAGTATCTATCAAAAAGGTACTATGATGATAAGGACAAAGAGTTTTATGAGATAAATATGGACTGTATTATTGATGAGTTGCACACTAGCAGATTTCTAGAGTTGTTGAGATATGTGCCTTACCTCAATGAGGAGAAGGCCAAGATTCAATGATTCATTAGTGGGTTGCCGATCTTATTCAAATACATGATTGAGTTTGATGAGCCTAGATAATTGGAGAAGGTCATCTAGAAGCTAAAGCATTGTTATGAGAAATCAAAGCATAGATATGAGACTAAACGAGACTAGAAAGGTAATGCAAGGAATAAAGGGAAAGGGGATAAGAAGCGAGCAAGGCCTTGGGACACAGGTAACAAAGAGAATGCAAAACCACAAAATAAGTTCAATTCATCTAACAAAGGGAATGGATTTTAGTTTGAGGAATAGATTAAGGGTGTAGGTTGGAAGCCTATACAATGTTTTACTTGTGGCAAAGATCATCGCAGGAGAGACTGTACACAACATCAAGCCAGTAGACATCGGATTTACAGTGCTCAGGAAGAACAGAAAGAGGGGGATGTTGGACAAAGTGTTCCTCGAATCTATGCAGCGTTGGATAACATGCAGGCATATCACCAGGTGTCTATTATCAAGATGGATGGTAACCTTTGTGATCAATTTGTTTCTATTTTGATTGGCCCTGGATCTAATTATAGTTATGTTAATCCTTCCCTGGTGGATAAGTGTGGTTTGAATAAAGAAGCGCATGCACAGTCTTGGTTAGTGCAGTTGGGTATAGGTACAAAGAAGCGATTTCATCATTGTGTATGAGCTTATTCATTTTAGTTGAATGGTATGTCTACATCAACACATTTGAATGTATTATCATTGGGTTCATATAACATGGTTTTGGGTATGGACTGGTTGTATCTCCATAGGACCAAAGTGGACTACTATGACAAAATTATTGAGTTCTTAAATGACAACGGAGAACAAAGAGTCTTGTAAGGTAAGAAGAAGGAAACATCAGTTATAATTGTGACAACTATGCAGACAAAGTGTAGTCACAGGAACAAGTGTGTGTTATTTGCAATACATATTTCTAGTGAAAAAGATAAGGAAGTTGAGGATGCAGATGTTTTGATAAAGTACACGGTTTTACAATAGTTTCAAGATATATTTCCTATAGATATTTCAGAGTTTTTGCCTCACAGGGAGGTGTATTTTTCTATTGAGTTGGTACCAGGGGCAACACCAACATAAAAAAAACCATACAAGACGATCACTCCATAGTTGGTAGAGCTAAAGTTACACTTGAAGGAAATGTTGGACAAGGGATGCATTAGGCCAAGTGTATCACCATGGGGCACACTAGTATTTTTTGTGAAGAATAAGGATAGTACTCTCAGGTTGTGCATTCATTACATGAAATTGAACAAGGTTACCATTAAGAATAAGTATCTGTTGTCGAGGAATAATGATTTGTTCGATCAATTGGAGGGAACAACAATGTTCTCGATGATTGATATGAGAATAGGATATCATCTAAGATTAAACTATTAACTAGTAACATTTGTCCTAAGGGTTGCAGAACCAGGGTTCATAGATCAACTTGTATTCTATGGTTTAAAACCCTTCTTGTCTCATTCAATTGGGTTTCTTGAGGTCTTCAAAAATACTTCCTTTTTTTAACCAATTGATTTTTTCTTTCACACATGTATGGAAACATAATTTGAAGATTATATTGTAATAGAATCATAAGATGATATTATTGGTATTGGCTACACCTTATTTGGAGACCATTTTTATTTTAGGGGTTGGTACCTTTCTATCAGATGTGGTTGGTGATCTGAAGACTACTCACATTATAGTAAAGAATAATACTAACTCTAACAAGCCTATGGATGCTTGTTTACAAAGAGAGACCCCTCTTAGCTCAACTCATTGGATTCTTTGTTTGTTCATGCTAATTTTTTTTCTCAACTTTCCTTCTCCAAGGGGTTGAGACTATTTGCTTCAATTATTTTACATTGCCCGATGAAAGAAGAAGAATAGAGGTTGTCTCCAAATCTTTTCCATTTCCCTAAGTTACAAATAAAAAGAGTCCAATTCTATAGCCAATAAACTAATAGCCTCTTGATACACCTTTAATGAGTTATGCATATCTCTCACCTATCATTGTAGCTAAATTAAATGACATCTAATAGCTCTAGCATAAAAGAGTTTGATTTTATGCCCAAGACACCAATATAAATTTAGTTGTGAAGGCAATGATCTCCATTGGGGATTTCCATTTTTGCTGCAACATACAAGAATATTGGTGTTGGAGGAAGAGATAAAATATATTTTCCAAAAACACAATATCATCACTCTCCTAGTGCCATTTTTGTTAACTCATTATAATGTAGGTAATGCATAAGGATTCATCAGTATCTATGAAATTTTTTCTCTTTCCAATAAAAAAATAGGTTCATCCTAATATTGATATATAAATTAAGATTCATTAATATGTATGGTGCATTTTTTTTATGATCCTATTTCTCTAAAGGATATCTATTTTTTTTTTTTTTTTTGGTATAAGATATCGTAATACCTTTAAATATGATGTAATTTTAGGTAAAATTAGAAGTGGAACAACAAGTTGTGGTTTTAATTTCCTTTGTAGTAGTAGGCTACATGAAATTTCTATCGAAAGGTTTTGTTGTGGCCCAACATGGAAAAATCTTCGGATGAAAAGGTTCATTATGGGTGGTATGTTTTTTAGCTGTTCAACTCATTGGATTCTTTGTTTGTTCATGGTATTTGTTGTTCTCAACTTAGAATCCCCGAATCACCCTGAAAGGTCATGAAAATGTAACTTTTGGAGGATTTTTTGGACAAGCCCTCGCCTCCCAAAAAAGAGTCATTAGAATAAAACTTTTAGAAGCTGTTGTTAAATGATCACCTCCAAATGTTCAATTCTCATGAATTTTGGGGGAGGGGGATCTTTTGGTGTATTGAACGGGGCAAGGGGAAATAAGGGTAGCATGGATGGGTAGAAGTGAGAGGTTCGTGCATTTTTTACTGAGATCTATAATCCTAACAATAGAGAATGAGAAGGGGCCTTAGGGCCTTATGGCATAGGGGCTAGGGGACCTATAAGTAAGGCAATGAGAGCAATTGATAGAGGAACCTCCAATAGTTGTGATAAGGGGATTAGGGGCCACATTATCATAACCCATAAGAATTAAAGTCCCTATCCCTTTAACCCCAAAGCCACAATCCCTTAACCCCTACACTCATAATTCATAAAAAATTAACCCCTTGATCCCTTAAACCCCAAGCCACTAACCCCTTAACCCCTAACCCCTAACTTAAAATCCTTGAACCCCATAAACCCTAATCCAATACCCTCTGAAAACTTGACCCTTAACCCTTAACCCCTAACCCTTTAACCCATTTACACCTAAATACCATAACCCTTAGGCACTTAACCCCTAAATCCCTTGACCTATAAGCCCTTGATGGCTAACCGTTAACCCATAAAGCCCTTAACTACTAAGCCATTAACCTCTAACCCTTAAACCCCCTAAGCCCTTACCCTTTACCCTTTACCCTTAGCCCCTTACTCCTAAACCCTTAAACCCCTTAACTCCTAGAACCCCTTATCCTTTCTCCCAAACCATGGGTGCTCCAACACTAATCTTCTTGGGCATATTATGATTTTTCCTGCTAACCACTCCAAATACAACCTATAATCATAAGTAGGGTCCAAGGAAAAGAGATACAAGTTCCTCAAATCCAATCTACATTTTATTGACAGTCACATTTCCCCCAAATATCCTGGACATATTTTCCTTGGTGTATTGGATTTTGAAAAATACAATATAGGATGCCACAAGTAATCCTAATCCTATGACTCAAATTCCCTAATGACTAGGAGGCCTTAAATAACAAACAAAACCTTAAATTCTACCTACAATTACTAAAATTTCCTATCCTAATGATGTAATTAGAAATTCTACAGAATTATAGGGCAACAAGAAAACCAAATTCTTATTTTAGAAATCTCTAAGACCTTCTCAAGGAAAAATACAAATTTTGAAATAAATTGTCGAAATTATGGTCTTTCATCAATAGCTACCAATGTATCCTTATTGACCACCCCCTTTAACAATAGTAATACCAATGTCCTTTACCTAGAAGGAACTCCTTACATAATTCTCTCTTATATCCTACCAAGCATGAATTTTTTTAGCAAAATGGATGTTCACCCTACAAGATTATATCCTCATGGCATAATATAAGGCATCCCTCTATGTCACCCATGACTATTCCATTAATGGTAAATTATTAAAGAGTAACAAACTTTGAATGGATCATTCTTTGTGTTGAGTTTCATGGATAGTATAGGAGAGTTCGTTGATCAAGTTTTGTAATTTTTCATCATACTCCTGATAAATTTCTCCAACCATTTTCTTAATTTCCTTTAGCTTAGTGATTTTTTGCGTACATGAAATAACAATGCTCTAATAGTAAGGGACTTATAAATTTTATTATTATAATATATTTATGCATGGGTTTTATCATGCCAATTAATAATTTGGTTAAATATCAATAATGCTAACAAAATTCCTCCCAAACAATATCAAACACAAGCAATAACATACCAAGCCAATATAGAGATTCGCCACTTGACCTTCCATATAAGCCAACAATGACAATCGTATTATTTTAATGGGAAAAAGCTACAAGAAATTGCTATCCCTCATGCAAGTGAATATTATGAAAAGACCAAAGATAAAATATCTCAGGTTTGTTTTGGTTGGGTCAGGTTATTTTAGTTTTCGTGTTCGTTTTCTTTTTATTTTGTATGGAAGGTGATAATATGAATTTTCCACCACCCAGCCCCTGCTTGACCCATCTCTCGATCCAGATCCAAATTCGTTGTCTTCACAGAGACTGCTAGTGATTAATCCTCATTGCTCTAGGTATTGTTCAACAAGGACTTCAGCAGTTTTTCTTGTGGCTGAGAGTATGCTTTCCAAGTTGGACTTCCACTGTTTTTCCTGTGGCATAGAGGAGGGTTTCTAAAATGGAATTCAACTTTTTTTTTTTTGTGGTATAGAGCATGGTTTTTCCGATTTACAACTGAGATCCGTTCAGAGAAACCCTTAGAATGGAATTCAACAATGGCGATATTGGTGTTGTGGAGATGTTATTTCGATGTAATATTTTGGCCCTCGTGGGTGGGGTTTCGAATCCCCACTACCCGCCAAATAAGGTCATGACCTGGGATGATCATTAGAGTTGTTGTGTTAGGAAATTATCCTTCAGGTCTAAGGTTCAAGCCATGAAGCTGATATGGGATCGGATTGTGGTGGTGTTGGAGCACAATATTTTTGTGTACAATTTTGTGGATTTGAAGTTGGTGCATCATATTGAGACGATAGAAAACCCTAAGGGTTTGCATGCTATTTCTCATGAACCCAATAGCTCCATGTTGGCCTGCTCAGGCTTGCAACGTGGGCATATGAGAGTCAAACAATATGTCTCAAGAGAACCAGATTCGTAACTTCCCATGACTCTGGCATTGCCTGCTTTGCGCCCATCTTGATGGCAGCCTCCTTGCGACTACTAGTACAAAGGGGACACTTATAAAGATATCCAACACCCTATACGCCACTCGATTGCAAGAGTTATGGCTTGCATCTCTACCTATTCCGATTGAAATGTTTCTGTTGGCAGTTAAAATCCCCATCAATCCTTAGTTAGAGTCTCATCCTTTGAAGCATTGATATTAAAAGAATGTTTTATATTAGGGTATTATATATCCTCAAGGTCTCTAATATTTTGTTTTCTTTCGAAAACCCAACCCTCCTTGAAGAATCGATGCTCAAGAATTTGATGGTGCATTTGTATGTATTCCATAATGAAAAAAGGCATCCCATTTCAAATGTATTTACACACTTTGTAATGTTCGAGAAGATATTGGGAGAATATATTGGTTTGATTTTTTGAAATTGATTCTTTCATTGTCCCAATTTCAATTGGGGAGAATATATTGGTTTGCGTTTTTGAAATTAATTCTTTCATAGTCCTAATTTCAATTATCCAAGTCAATTTCATGTCAAAAAAATTTCATTATTTTGGAAATTGTGTTTATGCTTCCCTCCGCTCCAAGTTGTGCCAAATTATATCATCAAATGCAATATTTTTTTATTTTTATTTTATTTTTAATTAGGCCTAGCATTAGCTGGGGTCAACCAATCTATTAGATAAAATAATGAACTACCCACCGATGAGATGCTAACTCCCCCTAGGATAGTTTAATTCCCCCAAAGGTGGCTTCCATCCTCAAGCCCTCCCCATGAAATCTGAACCTATACTTGGTGGGGACTAAATCCACACAAACCAACTGGTGTACACCTCATGGGTTATTAAATGAAATAAATTATTCCACCAAAGTGAAAAAATAAACTAGCTTTGTCATCTAATCGACTTACCATGACTTGCCCATGGCATATTTTGGTGTCTTACAATTCACCAAAACCAATGTGGTGATACAAAATTTAGTTGGAAAAATATTATGCTTGGCCATTTCTACGGCAATAAAAAACATTTATATTTGACCATAGTCACTCTCATTTCCTATCATAACATAGTATTTTGGTGGCAAAGTGACGATAGTACATTTGCAGTGGTTTTAATCATATTGTGAGTTTTACATTCGATAATGAGGATTAAAAGGGATGACAACAATTGAAAGCATCCCCACTATTCAATCTGGAATCTTCCTTCCAATTCCAAAATCTCTAGGCTTATTCTTCTTTAAATTATTAATATTACAGTGTATTTTGAGCAATTTTATCTTACCAAATCCAATGAACTGACACTTAGAGGTTTTCTATATCTTATCAGCCATTGACATGTGACATGTGCAATCTATCTATGTATGCACCCAATTGAATCCACAAATTTGACTTATACTCCATGCAAAGCTTCACCTCTTTTGAAATAGAAATAATATGTATTTGGTTAAAATGGCAATTTGTATAAACATTTGTAGTGTTAGAGTGCATCTAGTATTTTGATTTTGATCGTCATCACGATGGAGGGTAAATTCAAACTAATAGCCTATTTCTTTAAAGGGAATTTTTCTTCTTCTACCCTTCTTCTTCTCATGATGTTTGACCTGTCTAAATGATAGGTTTTGATCAATTTAGTTTTTTTAGTCTTCTCTGTCATGTTCCTTTTTGTTAGATAGCCTAATTTAAGTTTGGATCTCTATTGAAGGTTTGAATTATGAGAGAGGTGGACTATGACTTTGCGAGGAACAAATGTTTAATGTTTTTCCAAGAATAAAAGTTATAATTGGAAAATGCTAAAAAGTACTAGGCACCTAAATATTGTTAGTCTCTAAATTTTAGTGTGTTTTAATATTGTAATATTCCTAATTAGCCCAAGCTAATAGGAGTATTTCATTTTGTGTTGATTTTCTTAATTGATGAATAAAATGTAAAGGAGGACATGTAAACTCCTAAAAAAATAAAAAAAAATCAATGCCCAATGTGAACAGAGGCAAATCAGGGTTGTCTCAATAAAATACCCTTGTATATGAAAGGGGATTGTGGATATTGATTGGGTCAACAGGACCAAATCACAACCTGTCCAGATACATTGAACCTCCTAGTTGATCAACCTAGTTTTAGATGGAGGATCTCATGTGAAAGGAGCTAGGGTTTTTGAAGGTGGTTTAGGGTTTCTCAAGCTCTCATCTTATAAAGGGAAGGGGAAGGCTCAAGGGAAGGTTGTTCATGATATTATATTTTCAGAGTATATTGTCTATTCAGACATATCTCATTCTCTTGGATATTTAGTAGATAATTGTGAGGATTTCTTGTTTAGGGATTCTCTCTCCTTCCATTGAGTAGCTCTTGGAGGGCATTGTACTTCTCTTCCACTATCAGGCTTATGGCCAAGATCCATCTCCCTTAGACAGAGTAAATCCTGTTGTGATTTACTTGTTTCAGTGAGCTGCGGCAAGTGGAAACACTAGGTCTACTAAGATCTAGATTGTACTAGTGCCTCTTCTCAGTGAGTGTGTCTTTTAACCTCCTGGAAGAGTGTATTAGCAGTGTGGGCTTCAGATTTTGATGTTGGCATCAGGCCAATCTATGCTTCAAGCTTAAAACATATTTTATCCTCTTGGATTGCATTATTTCTTGTTTCAGAGTTTCAGGGTATTCCGACATTCATTTGGAGAAGAGATCTCTGGTGGATGGATCCTTCCTTCACCATGGTGATCCATGGATTAGCCATCTAATCCATGTCTACTTCAGATCTGATCTATTTACTTATGTGTTCACTTCAGATTTTCTGAATCATTCTATAGATCTGCTACAGTAAAACTTAGATCTACTCTCTGTATTTCATGTATTGTTGAGATCCCCAAGGGGAATGTAAAGTAAAGACAATCCAGTGTACCGATCTGTTATAGATATGATCTTTTGTGCACATATCTATTTTAGATCTGATATTTAATGTATAGCTTCTATAGCTCCTAAATATTATGCTGTACATTCTTGTTGCAAAGAAATAAAGTGTTGTAGCACCTCATTCTTGAGGGTTTCTTCATCCATTCTTCCATTTTTCTCATGATTTGAGCAATAAAATCCATAATCTGATGTAATACAATGTATGTATGTATTTTCCATCATATTTTATCATAAGCCCTTTGAAAAAGACGTTGTGAAGGCTTCAAAAAATTCTGCATTAGCTAAGTCATGGGGTTTGGGCCTTTTTTAGCCATACCGGGTCAGGGAGATCTGTTCAACATAGCTAGACTGCTTTTTTTTTTATGAAATTTGATATGTGATTCCCCTATAACATATTATAAGGGGGTCCAACCTTCATTTTCCTCTTTTTTTACGCATATCTCTGAAATTAACCTTTTTAGGGCTTAAATTGCTACTTTTCCCCACTTTTTGGGTGCTAAAATGAAGAAGAAGATGATGTTGTTGCTTGATTGAAGAATATGTGTTATTAACACATCATATGAGCTATTTTTCTACCTCTCCAACTCTAGAATATCTTAATATATTCTTATTGTTGTAGAAATCCCTTATTTTGGGATATTACAAATATATTATAAATTAAGTTAATTAGAGTGTAGTAAGAATTATATTGATTAATTAAATAAATAATATTTAATGAATTAAATAAATTTAATCTCATGAAAATTTTATTGTCAAGTAGGGTTTTGAAGCAATAATTTGTGGCCTAGATCATTTTATTATTAAGTTTGCTTCCACAAGACTTATTAGCCATAACTATAAAATATAAATAGATTTTAGAATATATTATAAATAAAAAACCAAAAAAATAAATGACATTAAAAAATATCTATACATCAAAATCAGTTCTATCAATAAACTCTTTAAATATATCTTTTAACAATAAATTCTAAATTCTAAATATGAATCCCTTACTAAGTGTATCTTTTAACAATAAATTATAAATATGTTCTAAATATAAAACCCTTAGTAGTCTCTCTTATGTCTTGTAAAATGAATAAAAATTAAAGTATATTTTATTTTTTACAGCACATCCACTTTCTATTCTCTTCAGCATTCCATTCACCTGCATCGGGGTATATGCTAGTTTTATACCTTTCTAAGCTATTATCTTCGGTGTTCCATTCACCCACTTCGAGGTATATGCTAGTTTTATACCTTGATAAGCTATTTTTGTGAGATCTCCTAAGGTGTATATCATGGTTTCAAAGGGAATTACTAAAAAAAGAGACTTGGGGTGAAAATTTCTCTGTTAATATTCTCAATCAGTTTTGACAGGGAATGGTTTGATTATGTTGGAAGTGAAATGTATGATTACGTTTTATTATTCCTTTTTGAAGTTTAATGCAACATTATTGTAGCAACAAGAAACACTGGATGTGCTCATTCGAAAATGTTCAAGACTGAGAATGAGATAGGAGGGAATGCAAAGGATCATGATTTGTTTGCTTCTCCTGTAAAACTGCATCCATGTTCACACCCTTTTTTCCTTCACTTTGGCTCTGATCATGTAATCCGCTCAAATCCTGGTGCTTTGATCATTCTTAGACCTGACCACACCGACAGGGTGAAGCCATTTGGAGACCATGGGGTCACCTGGAAGCTTGGAGAGAGCGAGGGAGCTGTGGTGGATTGGGGTGAAAATTTGAGCTTATGACAGATGACGATGGTTTGGCTCAAATGGTTACTGGACTTCTCCTAGAAAAATAAATTATTAATGCTCAGAATGGTGGAAAGTTTCTTATATAGTGGTGATGGCAAGTCAGACACACCTATCAAAGGCTCAATCGCCATATTGGAGCCTTCCACCAGAAATGGCGGTCAAAATGCAGCCTCTTGGTGCCCCCCCAGAAGGAAAAATTCCAGATAAAAAGAGGTAATGAAATACAAAGTAGAACCCCAATGGGCATTTTTTCTTCCTTTCTATCGCCTTCAATGAAAATGTAAATAAAATATTTGATGGCTATTGCAGACAAAACCTCTGTCCCTAAATGAAGATGAATGGCTTCTGGGCATGGAGCTTGGAAATTTCTCGTGCCTTCCAATGGTGATGAAGGCATCCGTCGAACTTGATGTACTCCAAATCATAGCAAATTTTGGCAATTGCATCCAAATATCATCCATACAAATCATTTCCCACATTCCAGCCACGAATCCCGACACTGCCATTACTCTTGATCGTATCCTCAGAGTGTTATCCAGTCATTCGGTTCTGAGCTTCTCTTTGACCACGAATGAGAATGGAAAGGCCGAGAGGCTCTATAGCCTCACTTCTCTTTGCAAATATCTTGCAAAGAACTAATATGGAGTCTCTCTGGCTCTACTAGTGTTGATGAATCAAGCTAAGTTTTTGATGGATTCCTGGTTTTATCTCAAGGACGTTGTGCTTGAAGGCTCCCAACCATTCACCAAAGCCCATGGAATGAATGTATTTGAGTAACCGACCATCGATCAGAGATTAAACAGGATTTTCAATAGGGCTATGTCTGAGCATTATACCATGTTGATGAACAAGATTATGGATACCTACGAGGGTTTTAAGGAGGTTCAGGAATTGGTGTATGTGGGAGGAGGAATTAGGTCGAATCTAAATCTCATAGTCTCTAGGTATCCCCACAACATGGGAATTAACTTCGACATGGCCCATGTGGTGGTAGAAGCTTCTCACTATCCAGGTAAAGCCGAATCCCCAAATTAAACCATTGAAATTATATTTTTATCTCTGTGTAGGTGACCAAATCTGGTAAATGTGTGTTTTTTCAGCTGTGAAACATGTGAGTGGAGACATGTAGGCGCAAAAGCCTCATTTATCCGATCAGAAAGATTTAGCCACCATCACGAACAAGCTGAAGCCTCCAAATTATAGACTAGTGACCTCCATCTGCCCTCACAACGTGGAGAATAATACTAAGCTGGGACTCTCTGGATCATTCTCTTGTGCTAAGAATGGATGAGTGGGGATTGTAGCTTGAGCTGCATTGGGTGATATTATGAATGGGGTAGAATTGTTTAAGGCTCCAGAAATTACAGCAAAACAGAGGAAGGGTCAGGGCAAGATTATGAGAATGGGTCCTAATCTGAGAAATGAACTTATGGGGGACGAAAAGAAGAACTCCTATTCTTGGGTTGGTGAGGGAATTGAGAGGGTTCAATTTACTAGTAAAGACATGGAGGCAATGAAAAAAATAATTGCAAAAGAATGTGTGTGGGTTTTTTAAGGCCAACTCTGTTTTTTTGTTGGTATCTGTTTGTTTTTGGGTTTTATGCTTTGTAGGTGTTTTATCTTGGGTATATTTTCCCTCTCCACTTATGGAAGACTCATATCTCAAATCTCTAATGTGTGCAAGTTTTGTGAGAGATGTTTTTTTTACCCAGTTCAAATATCTCGACGACCAATAGACAATCACATTTTCACATTCCCTTGCGAGGTCCTGATGAATTTGAAATCATCACATTGTTTTTGCTTACAATCAAATTCACTAACTCTGCAATGACTACCAGAATACCCATTTCTTGTCCCATCCCTGTTCTTGTCCCCATTCCCATATTGAAACTATAGTAGCACATGAATAATCAAGTGGAGCGGGCCAACAATTATTATCCCTAAAATCCTCTGTCCTTATTTCTTATTTCATGCTCATTTCCCTTTCCATTTCCAATTTCTGATAACATTGCTGGTTGTAAATGATCTGTTGGACATTCCTTAGTATCCTAGGTGACTTTGGATGTGGACTCAAATTTCCTTGGCTTTTGGGCTGCACGCAGGTCGACAAGTCCCCATAAGTGAAATTCCACCAATCTCACTCACCCGCGTGATTTACCAGATAGCTACCTGGACCTTCTATGTTGTTTGGTGGATACAGGGGTGCCTTGCTAATGCTAAATTTCTATAAGTGAAACTTCCGCAAGCCTTTCTAGAAGAAGGTTGCATTTTATTATTGGAATTTGATTTCTTTTGTCCAAATAAATCGCCTTAGTGTCAGATACCCCCATGACATATAGTTACTTTGTAAAGATGATCTCTCTTCTAGCTCTGCATTTCATGATCTCTGTTTCAGCTCCGTATTGCATGATCTCTACTATTATTTATAGAAACAAGGATTTACCTTACCTGGAAACCGGGGCACATGCTTCCCATCCATGTTGTCTACAATACCTAATATTTATGACCATGTAATGCTTTACATTCTAAATTTCTTTAGGAATAAAATTCATTGAGAAGTAACATTTTAACTCCTTGACACTATTACAAAATTTCTATAAAAGCATATTGTAAGCATTATCTAAAGAAATTGGCACAAACATGATTTATAAATTGAAGTCTCCCATTGCCTTGAATGTTCACTTTAATAAGTCCAACATCTCTTGGATTCGAGATGCTTACATTTCCTTAATCATTGTTCCCATTGTTGAGACCTCAGGGGTCTTCTGGTACAGTGGTGTTAATGATCGACTCTCACTATTTTAGGGTGGATTTAGAGAATAGAGATTATGGATGGAGCTTGTAAGTCTTATTTATTTGCTCGTTGTATTAATTCTTAGGTGTAAGTGGTGAGCCCTCGTATTGCACCAAGAGTGCTGCAATTCCCAGGGGCTGCCCTACTTTACTTTATTAACCCGGGGTTCGTACAAACTTGGAGGTGACAGTTCTATGTACACAATAGATGCATTGTGTTCATGTCATCCTCTTCCGCTCTGTTATCACTCTAATAATTCTTAAGTTGTGAGATTTTGATTTATAGTTTAAAGAATATCAGAGGTAACCACAAACCTACTTTCAAGCTTTAGGATCTATCCTTCCTAAGGCTCAGAGAGGGCTCTCTCTATATGATTTAACTTTGTTTTATATCTAATTTTAGGCTAGTTATATTGGGCAAATTGGTTTTGAGATTTGGTTTTGTTTGGTGGTAAAAATCACTTAATGAGATGGATAGCTGTGAATCTATAATCCATTGGGCAGATGGAGTGAATGTGCCAAGAAGAAATATTAAGATTAATATCTAAAGTCAAATTTTCACTGGGCGAGATAGCAGAGTCACTAAAGATCTTCAAAAGCTTATTGGTGAAGTGGCTTTAATCAGGAAAAAGAGAAATTAAGAATTATTTGATCCGGATAAGGAATGAAATGGAAGAGGTCAATCGAAATTAGGTAGAAATTAAGGTTTCCTTAGTCTGGATATCAGCAGAAAACATTAAAATGAAAACCAGTAAATAACAGAGTGCTTTTAACAAATTCTAATATATCACTTCCTAATTTCACATTAAAATTTAGAATACATTTATGAATGAACGAAAAACATAAGAAAATAGACAGATAATAGTAGATAGTACTTCACTTTAGTGGCCCAACACATAAATCCATTAATATGATGCTTTATTCCTTGAAATCCAGTCTTTTGACTTGAGCTTGATTACAAAGACCCTTAGGTTCAGAATTTTCTAGCTATAGAAATCTTCAGCAATTAATTCCACCCTAAATACTTCAAATGATGAAGTATTTATATGAAAAGTAATGAAAAATATCCTAGAATATTCCTAGGAATGTTTTTTGGAAATAAAATATCTTATTACAAAAAGATAGTGAGAGCTTCTTAACAAACTTGCAAGTTGTTCTATTTATTAAATAAAATAGTAATGTTGTTTGGATTTCGGTGTCGCTGACTAGTAAATGTATCCTTCGCACTGGATATTCAATATTTTTGAGAAATATATCTTCACCTGATACTCTTTAACAACTGATACACTTTAACCTGCTTTTTTTACTGTTTCACTGTGTAAAAATCTATTTTTACTGTGTAAAAACAGTGACTCTGTTTTTCATCCTCTTTTCCTGCAAACTGTTTTTTAAAGTAAATCTATGAGCTTCTGCCAAAATTCCTCTTCTGTTAATTTTTTCTATGTAAGTTTTTTGAAATTCTCATCAGATTCTTTGTATCTAACAAAGGTTGTATTGACCAAAAAGAGATGTTTTATCTCATGTTGTAAATAAAACAAATCTTCAACACTTTTGTGCAACATTTTGCCTGTAGGTACTCCTTGCCAATCTGATTTACTCACCTGTTCTTTGGCAAAATCTCTGATCTTTTTATTGTAGTCTTCTTGTTTCATTAGTTTATCATTGATAACAAGAATGTGTGGTAAACCTTTTTGTCTTCAAATGTCAAACTTAACCATGAATCCAGTGATGGCTATGTCCATATTTTGGCACTTCTCTTCCAACTGTTTCATCAAGTTTTACTTTGAAATTACTTCTCTTACCTCAAAAATTGTCTCTATCCTGTTAGTTATCCCTATCTCATCCAATTCTTGCTTGTTTTTAGTATTGAGAAACTTTATTATTTCTAAGGCTTCTTCCGGCTTGGTGCCTAACTCATTTTTAGTCTTCTGAATTTCATCCTTGGCTGCTTTTGTATAATTTATTGACTCAATGATCTTTGACGATAGCTTATTTTTGATGTATGCCATGGGATATTTTAGGGTTAACTCTGTTTCTACCTTTTTAACTTTTCACTTAAACTTTTGGCCTTTTATTCCTCTGTTTTAGCATTTATCTGTGCTAATTTCTTGGCATCTTAAAGTTTTATGATTTTCTCTTTCAATCTATTTATCTCATTATTCTGTATTGACATCTCTTCCATGGATTTAATAAGTTTGTTGGCCTCATCTGAATGTTGCAATGCTGAAGTAGAAGATTCAGTAGCTGAAGTAGTGGAAGAAGTGACTGGCACTGCTATGGTCAATGGTACTTTTGGTGCTAAATCTTCTGCTAGAGTTGAAGGAACTGCTATTGTTACCATGGGAATGAATATAGGAGGAACATTTTGAGTTTTTGCAGCTTCTTTTTCTTGGACAAGCTTGTCCATCTCAATTTCAATCTCCTTGATCTGTGTTGTCATTTGTAGTATGAGACTCATCATCTCATATTTTTTATTTTCCTCCTGCACAATCTCTTTAGCCTGTGGATGTTCTGTTGGGGGTAATTTCAGTTGCTTTCTAAGTGCTGCAATATCATCATTTTGCTTCTTCACCAATTCTTCTGCAGCTTTCACATTAGAAGGGTCATACCCTACTTCAATCACCAATTCCTCTAAAGACTTGAATATGGTGTCTTTAGCATATGAAGAATATTTTTCAACCCTAAGCTAATCTTTCATATTTATCACAGTGTTCTGGAGCTTTTGGGCACTCATTTCCTTTGTGGTCATAGTAGAATATAGAATTTCTGAGCTTCGCTTGTAGAACTCAATCTGATCTAAGAGATGAATTATTTCTACTGGTACTTCAAATTAAACCTTCTTATAATCTGTTGTTGTTTTAGGTGTTTTTACTGTAGGTTCAAGTATTGACATTATCAATTTCTTATTTGCATAATCAAAGGCTGAAAGAAGCCTACTTTGATTTCCTGGAGTCTGCTTCAAATACTGTGAATATATTTCATTCTTGATCTCCTCATTTTTGACCTTGATCTGTTTATACTTCCTTTGATATCAATGTCTGTATCCTCTATCTGCTATGATGAATATGCTTCCATGCTTTATTGTTTCTCAATCACCTGTGTGTTAGAAGTAAGAGGTTGTTGCTCATTTTTAATAACTATAGTAGTCTCAGTGCTTTTCTCTGGATTTTCTTCATCTAAAACCTTAATTGTTTCCTTTTATTTGTCTACTGGATTAATATTTGGTTTCTTATTATAACTGAGCTTAAATCTGGTTCCTGTGGTTGTTTCAGTAGTATATGAGCTTTCTTCTCTATTTCTCTTTATGGTTATGTCCTCCTGAATAGGAGTCTGCAAAGTGTGACTAGTGTTAGTGTTTCGTGAATTAGCAGATTGGTTGAAAAAATTCACAGGGTAACATCAAACAAGTATTTGGAGTCCTAGGACCTAGCCTTCTTGGAATCAAAGAGGGCTCTCTATATTTATTTCAAAGGATGTGAAATTGTTTTCTTTAGATGCTTGATTTTAGGCTAGTTGTTAAATGCAGGGTTTGTTGTTTGTTTGGTTGGGTATGATGATCAAGAAGAATAGATGGAATGATGAAATATTTAAGTTATTGGGCTATAGATTCTATAAAATTCATGAAAGGTTCATCAATGGATCGGGGAGCATCACAGGGCAAATCTAGCTTGGTAAGTCGATTTTCAAGGTTTTTAAAATGGAAATGAGATGGACATCAATTTTGGGAATAAAAGTAGGACAAAGGGAAATCAAGAATCCTTTATCATGTACTTTTTAATGAGAAGGGACTTAAATATCATAAGTATAAAGAAGCAATCAATAGACAGGGAAAACCATAAATTCTTTGATTCAACTTAAACATATAATTATTCAAGACAAACATTCCAATGAAATATAGAAGGCGAGAAACTCATTTAACTTCTATTGATTTCACCTTGAAGGACAGAAAACATTCAAGACACACATATAACTGTAATAAAAGAAGAGGGAATGCCTAAACATCATTGATCATAGCTATGAATATCTCCAAAATAATTCTGTAAGCAAGTACAAAAGGTATGATCGAAACAAAACCTCTTTGGGAGACCTAATTAATGTTAATTTAGAGAGAGACCTTAAGAACAGTGTTTTAGTGACATCAACCAAGTAGGGATAGCCATAAATCATCTTTGATACCTACTATATTAAACCATTCATGAAATAAACAAGCTTAGGGGGTCTAGAGAGAAATTAAGAATTCTTTAAAATGTCATAGTAGAGGAAAACATAAAGGCAGTGAAGAACAAACAGAGCTAAGGTGCCTTTGAAAAAATTTCTTAGTCTAAATCCTTTGTTCTACTGTAGCTTAGCAAGATGGAAACATAATGAAAACATGGGAAAACAATAACTGAATAGAAGCACTTCACCATTAACCAAACTCAGGGATCCTGCAAGCTTGCCTCCTCCATCAACTAACAAATCAAGGCATTCACAAGGTCCAAGACATCAATTTCTTTTCAACCTCCAAAAGACTATTTATTAATTCAAAGAGTCATCAAATTCCAACAAGATTATGAGCTTAAATGAAATATTTATCTACAAATGAGGAGGTGAAGCTAAGTTAGGGTTTGGGTGTCACTTATTACAGAGTTAATGAGTTTTTTACCTTAAAGATCATGCAAGGCTCAAGGCCAAAATATTTGAAGATACTTCTCTGGAATAATAACTTCTATCTTAACTTCTGAGGGAATATATTTGAAATGTTTGACTTTAAGGCCTATTAATAACTTTACAATAACTACTGATAGATAGAAAATATCTCTGACTGAGTGTAATAACTGTTTGATTCTTTATTGAAGGAAACAAAGCATTAGGTGGAAAAATATATTTTAAATAATTAACTGCCTATATGTGCAGTTAATTCGAATGTGCTTTGGGTTAATCTGCCTCTTATTTTGTCTTTAAACTCTGTATTTAGGCCTTTAAACTCTGACTGTCTGTTTTTATTATTTTTCTCTTTAATCTGATTTATCTCTATCTTTTCATTAATCCTTTTGATTAATATTTTTGATCTTCTATCTTTATCCTTTGATCTTTCAACTGTCTGCCTTTATTACCTTTAACCTTTGATTTTGCTGGCTAATCCTTTGTTTTCACCTTTGATCAGTGATTAGCCCTTTAATCCTTTAATCTTCTTTTCTTCACTGGTTTCTCTGACTATCTTTGTTTTCTGCATGCAGGGAACGCTTCCTTTCATGGTAGGAGGGCTACTTGACCATATATGATCATGTTTCATCGATGGTTAATCTTGATACAAGGCCTCTAACCATTTTTATTCAAATCAAAATTTCGGATCATCACCCAGAGGATCATTTGGACGTTTTTGGACAGAGCATTCTGCCATTAAACCTGCACACAAAAGTAATTTTTTAGTTTAAAAACCTGCGGGGAGGGCCTTGACTGTGCTTTTTTGTGGTTTTGGGCTTATCAGAGGGTGTTGCAGAGGAGAAAATGGCGTGGAAGGCAAGGTTCCAAAGGCAGAACCAGTAGAAATTTGAATAGAGGCGGGAGGGTTTAAAAATTGGCGCGGAGGGATGAGCGGTTTTGAAAAACCGGAAGTGGTTTATCACGCGGTAGAAGGGTGGTAAGTGGTTTTTGGGAGAGGGCACGCGATAAGGTCCAATGCATGATGCGTGGTAGGGAAAAACTGCCCATTTCACATGGGTCACAGGACATTAACCCCGACGTAATTATATTTGCGATATGCGTCGGGGATTGTCGGCTCTCAGGGAGAGAGAGCGATGGTCATCGCATGCCCTGGGGGTGGTGAGTGGGTGGTCAAGTCAATGGGAGTGGAGGACCAGTGGCGTGATTATATTGGGTTGGGGGTTTAAATGGGGTATGGGCCCGGGGTTTTACAAATCAACGAAATGCATTTAACTTATGAGGTTTTGAATGGGTGCAGGGTATGGTGAAGAGTGTGGCCCAGTTTTCAATATAAAAAAGGTTAATGAGGCCTTTTAATAAGGTTTACGGGGGTTTATATAATGAAGGAGGTGGGTCAAAAATCATATCGAGGAAGGGGTTTATATAACGAAGGAGGTGGGTCAAAAATCATATCGAGGAAGGGGCTTATATAGACCGGGGGCTTATGGGATAAGAGAGGTCGGGGATACATGAGCATGAGGGGGTTGGGGCTAGAGGAAAAAGGGCTTAGGCCTTTATAACACAAGGTCGGGCCTTAATATAGAAACAAGGTTTTTATATGTAAAACATAAAGACCCGATAGGCTTAATTTTTTATTTTAAACAATGTAAAAGAGGGCCTTTTACATTATTTAATATATTCAAAGGAAAATGAGGAATAAGGGTTTTCTTTATGAAGGTTTATTAAGGGGAAAAATGGGTTTGTCAGAGGAAAAAAGGAATGAATGAGAGTGTGGGTAAGGGGAGTGAAAAACAAGATAACCCAGCCCATGGTGAGCCTCTTTGGAGCAGTAAGGTAATATTTAGAAGGAAAAGAGGAAATATATAGTAAAACAGATTGATTTAGGATAATGAAGGCAGTGAGATTTCTAAAACTCACAATATTCATAAATCTTGTTTTTAGAAATCTAGGACAAGTACTTAGTCATTTTCAAAACAACAAAAATTATTGATGACTAATAGTGGCTCCACTTGGCGAGGGCAGCTCCCTTACTGGAGGTGTCCAGAACTTTCAGATATCAAATATATGAGTTTATGAACACCAGTGCCTTTTCCATTGGTCATATTTTTCCTTCTTTTCATTTGTTGATGCTTCTTTGAAGTTGTGATATTAATAATCTGAAAAACATGCTTAATTCAACTTCATCTCTACCTACCCATCTTACTTGCCTAGCATTTTTTCTTCCTTGGGTGCATTTGGACTGGAAAACCTTTGAAATTATTTTATTTTGAAAGCAAAAACAAACTATCTACTTCTACTCTTATCACTTCCAAGAGTTCAGATTGTGCTAATGAACTCTTTTCATTCTCTACCTATACTAGCTAACTCTAAAGATTAGGCTGTATGACAAACTTCATTCTATAAGATATTGACATGAAATTGAAAACATGGTTTGAATCAGGATTAGGAAATCTGACTTACTATGGGTTGTGGGATTAGGACAAGCTGCACACAAACATTATTTTTGAACAAATAAAACTAGAAAAATAAGGGCTGAGATCTATCGTTTTCTATGCATTCCCATCTTTCTCTTTGGCTCAGTTTTGAGCATGTGGAACCAGTATCTTTCATTCCTAATCTATCTTTTTTCAAAAGTCAAGTTTGAATGATTTGACAAGCTCTCTTTTAATAACTTGTCAACACAAAATTAAAAACATGTTTCAGCCATGATTAGGCTAGATGACTGAAACAAGATCTTACTTTTGAACCAGCAGTGGCATTTAGGCTTGCACACTTTCAATACTACTACTTTTTGGGTATGGGGCCATACCTCTTTTTCAAATCTTCCCTCTTTTTCATTTTTTTTTTGTTTTGTATTTTTTCTCTCTTTTTGGTCAAAACAATTTAAAACTATAGGTAAAAATATGCTCATAGTGTTGAGCTTATTTTCTTGCCTATCTATCCTAATCTAACCTATACATGATATACATTCAGCTGGTGAACTCTCTTTTCTAATAAAACCAATCAATCAGATGATTCCATGAGGGATCTTGGTTTAACTCTTTGAGTGTTTTGAAAAAATCAAAAGGCCATTCCCACCTCACTTGTGTTTGAACAGTAGGGCCTAAAATGTTCTTGAAACTCTTCATCAAACTACTCTTCACATGTTTTACTCCCTCTTCAAATGTCTCTAACAAATTAGAAAAGGGATCTTGAAACAATACCCCGCTTAGAGGATTTGGGAGATAAGCTTGATCCAAGACTGCTTCTTCCTCCACTTGGATGAGCTTAGGATTATTTTGGGAAAGAAACTCATCCTCTTCCTCATGATCATCTGAACTGGTAGACTCATCATATATTGCAGCGTTGTCCTCCTTCAATCCTGATATGCCTTGACTAAGTGGAATGAATTCTATGTGAATGACATCATGTTGATGAGTAGGAGTAATTTTTGGCAATAAATCTTCTTTAGAAATAAGTGCAGCAACTCTTATGTGATTATCCATTTCTAAGCCTTCATCTGCAATATGAAATTTAAGGGAAATTGGTGGCTGTAGATCTGGAGATAAGGATGATTCCATGTTCCAAATGATTTCCTCAACCATTTCAGAAGAAGGCTTCTCATTGAAAACTTTCTCAAGAAGTTACTCATCCTCCTCAACCTCAACATCAAAACTGAAAGACTACTGATTTCAAATTATATGAAAGTTATTTTTGATGGGCTGAAATGAAGTAGAGAAAAGAGTCAGAGATCCCTCACTTACTTCTAAACTTTCAAGGCTTTCCTCATCAGTGTCATAGGTGACCTATATTGGTTGATTACTATTTTCAAGCTGATGATAGTGAACTTCATCCCAAAAATCGAATGTTGACTGCTCTACATGATTAGCTTATGTTTGGAGAACATCATCATCATCAGACTGATCAAAATTTGGAGAATCATCAACATAAATAATCTGACCAATTAAACATATTGGATTACTAGTTTGTTCTTCTTTGAATTGACATACAAGTTCACTTTCTGACTTATGGTAGACAAGATTAGCAGGAAAATGAACATAAATATTTTGTTCATATGAGGGCTTAGAGGCTGTCTGCATGTTTAGAAGCTGATTTATTTCTTCTTCAGTTAAAAAAGGAGGCATTTTTCTATTTCTTTGGAAATAACTACAACATTTCTCTTTCTCTTGTGAAAGCTGATTGAGAGGCTGAATGTCTTCTTGAGCCTCACCTAGAAGAGATGATGAATTATCACTTGTGCCTTTAGAGAGATCCTGTGGGTTTTCTTTCATTCCATGGTTTATTTCATCCTCAACCAACTCTTCTTGATTTTCATGATAGTTACTTTGAGCATGAGATTCATGAGTTGCCTCTGATAGATTCTCAGGGTGCCAATTTATTTTTATAATCTGAAATGAATTAAAGCATAAGGGTAGAGACTCTAAATGTGTTGACTCCTTCTTTATTTCAGAATTTTTGATTTCAAGATGGCTGATTGATTCTTTAGAGCACTCCTCTCTATTTTTATTTATAACTTGCTTGTAATTCTCTCTTAATAGTGAAGCACAAGATCTAGGAAAGTAACTAGTACCTTCTTGACAACCTTCTTCATTCTCTTCTTTGAAATATTGCTCATCATGCATATTTTATTTGTTTTTCTTGTCTTGTATTGACTGAGTTTGTTCTTGTAGTGACTGAGTTTGTTCTTCCCAAGGAAAAAGTATAGGTTTTTTTCAATAAGCAACACCAACCTCAACTTTGTACTTTTCCTCTTGCCTACCAAGTATATGCATCATTTTTCTGATTGTATCTATCAACATCTCTAGCTTTGTCTCTCTATTTATACTTGGATCCATATTTGTTTAATAAAAAAGGGTCACTACATCTTTTCAACCAGTCTAGAGTTCTCTAACAGTGGAGTTTTTAGGTCTATTAAGATTTGTGGAGTCGCCAGGTGGAAGGTTTCAACTTTGATGTCCATCATCAACATGATTAGGATTGCTTGATGCATTCCCAGGTGAGTCTATGAGAACTAGTGAAGTAATAGGCCTACTGGAGGCTAGTGGAGTCGCCAGGTGGATATTTTTAGTTGTTTTGAAGATATATGGGTATGGTCCACCACCAATAACTGACAAAAAACCAATCTAGGGATGTTTTTGGGGTTTTCTGAGTTCCTCTAAGTAGCCCTAAGGTTTGTATGAGTATCCTACAGCCGAATCATCATTTTTCTAGGATGGTGAAACAACCAGATTCTACTCTTTGGCTGAAAATTTGAGTTCACTATGATTTGAAAAGGGTTTCTAAAGTCCTAAGGGATACTTAGATTGTCATTGACTCAGAGGTCCCATAATGATCACCATTGTGTTAGTGATAGTGATGAGGTGGTTACAAATCACAGAATACTGTTTGACAAGGGCTTCTGAATTCTCTAAGGATGTCTAAGCTTGTTACTTACTCAGAAGGTCCCACCATGGTCTCCATTATGTTAGTGTTCTGTGATTTAGCAGATTGGTATACCAAATGAACAGGGTAACTTCAGACCAGTCTTTGGAGTCATAGGACCTAGCCTTCCTAGACTCAGAGAGGGCTCTCTCCATTTATTGCAAAGGATGTGAACTTGTTCGCTTTAGATGGTTAATTTTAGGCTAGTTGTTAAATGCAGGGTTTGTTGTTTGTTTGGTTGGGTATGATGATCAAGCAGAATAGATGGAATGAGGAAATATTTAAGTTATTGGGATATGGAGTCTATAAAAGTAATGAAAGGGTCATCAATGGATCGGGGAGCATCACAGGGAAAATCTAGCTTGGTCAGTGGATTTTCAAGGTTTTTTAAATGGAAATGAGATGGACATCAATTTTGGGAATAAAAGTAGGACAAAGGGAAATCAAGAATCCTTTATCATGTACATTTTAACGAGAAGGGAATTAAATATTATAAGCATAAAGAAGCAATCAATAGAGAGGGCAAACCATAAATTATTTGATTCAACTTAAACAGATAATTATTGAAGACAAACATTCCAATGAAATATAGAAGGTGAGAAACTCATTTAAATTCAAGTGATTTCACCTTCAAGGATAGAAAATATTCAAGACACACATATAACTGTAATCAAAGAAGAGGGAACACCTAAACATCATTGATCATAGCTATGAAGATCTCCAAAAAAATTATTTAAGCAAGTACAAAGAGTATGATCGAAACAAAACCTCTTTGGCAGACCTAATTAATGGTAATTTAGAGAAAGACCTCAAGAACAGTGTTTTAGTGACATCAAACAAGCAGGGCTAGCCATAAATCATCTTTGATACCTACTGTATTAAACCATTCATGAAATAAACAAGCTTAGGGGGGTCTAGAGAGCAATTAATAATTCTCTAAAATGTCCTAGCAGAGGAAAACATAAAGGCAGTGAAGAACAAATAGAGCTAAGGTGCCTTTGAAAAATTTTCTTAGTCTAAATCCTTTGTTCTACTGCAACATAGAAATATGGAAACATAATGAAAACATGAGAAAAAAATAACTGAATAGAAGCACTTCACCATTAACCAAACTCAGGGATCTTACAATCATGCCCCCTCCATCAACTAACAAATCAAGGCATTCGCAAGCTCCAAAACATCAATTTATTTTCAACCTCCAAAATAATATGTATTACTTCAAAGAGTCATCAAATTCCAACAAGATAATGAGCTCAAATGCAGTATTTATCTACAAATGAGGAGGTGAAGCTAAGTTAGGGTTTGGGTTTCACTTATTACAGAGTTAATGAGTTTTTTTACCTTGAAGACCATGCAAGGCTCAAGGAAAAAATATCTGAAGATACTTCTCTGGAATAATAAATTATATCTTAACTTCTGAGATAATATCTATGAAATGTTTGACTTTAAGGCCTATTAATAACTTTACAATAATTGCTGGTAGATAGAAAATATCTCTGACTGAGTCTAATAACTGTTTGATGCTTTATTGAAAGAAACAATGCATTAGGTGGAAAAATATCTTTGAAAGAAGTAGCTTCCTGTAGGTGCAGTTAATTCAAATGTGCTTTGGGTTAATCTGCCTCTTACTTTGTCTTTAAACTCTGTATTTAGGCCTTTAAACTCAGTATTTAAACTCTGACTGTCTGTTTCTATTATTTTTCTCTTTAATCTGATTTATCTCTACCCATTCATTAATCCTTTTGATATTCTGTCTTTATCCTTTGATATTTCAAATTTCTGCCTTTATTACCTTTAACCTTTGCTTTTGCTGGGTAATCCTTTGTTTTCGCATTTTATCAGTGATTAGCCCTTTAATCCTTTAATCTTCTTTTCTTCACTGGTTTCTCTGACTGTGTTTGTTTTCTGCATGCAGGGGACACTTCCTTTCTTGGTAGGAGGGTTACTTGACCATTGATGATCATGTTTCATCGATGGTTAATATTGATACAAGGCCTCTGACCATTTTTATTCAAATCAAACTTTTGGATCGTCACCTAGAGGCTCATTTAGACGTTTTTGGACAATTAGAATGCTCTTTAGGCATTCCGCCTTTAAATCTGCACACAAAAACAATTTCTCAGTTTGAAAACCTGCAGGGAGGGCGTTGACTGTGATTTTCTGTGGTTTTTGGCTTATCGGAGGGTGTTTCAGAGGAGGAAATGGCATGGAGGTAGGGTTCTGAAAGCAGAACCAGCATAAATTTGAATAGAGGTGGGAGGGTTTAAAAATTGGCGTGGAGGGATAAGCGTTTTTGAAAACCTGGAAGTGGTTTATCGCACGGTAGAAGGGTGGTAAGTGGTTTTTGGGAGGGGGCACTCAATAAGTTTCAATGCACGATGCGTGGCAGGACAAAACTGCCCATTTTGCATGGGTCACAGGACGTTAACCTCGGCACAATTATATTTTCGATATGCATCGGGGATCATCGGATCTCGGGGAGAGAGATCGATGGCTGTCGCATGCCCTGGGGGTGGTGAGTGGGTGGTCAAGTTAGCGCGAGTGGAGGACAAGTGGCGCGATTATATTGGGTCGCGGGGTTTAAATGGGGGATGGGCCCGGGGTTTTAATAAATCAATGAAATGTGTTGAATTTATAAGGTTTTGAATGGGTGCAGGGTATGGTGGAGAGCGTGGCCTAGTTTTCAATATAAAAAAGGTTAATGAGGCCTTTTTATAAGGTTTACAAGGGTTTATATAACGAAGGAGGTGGGTAAAAAATGATATCGGGGAAAGGGTTTATATAATGAAGGAGGTGGGTCAAAAATCATATCGGGGAAGGGGTTTATATAGACCCGGGGCTTATGGGATAAGCGAGGTCAGAGTTACATGAGCGCGAGGGGGTTGGGGCTAGAGGAAAAATGGCTTAGGACTTTATAACACAAGGTTAGGCTTTAATATAAAACAAGGTTTTTATATCTAAAACAAAAAGACCAAATAGGCTTAATTTTTTATTTTAAACAATGTAAAAGAGGGCCTCTTACATTGTTTAATATATTCAAAGGAAAATTAGGAATAGGGATTTTCTTTATGAAGGTTTATGAAGGGGAAAAATGGGTTTTTCAGAGGAAAAAAGGAATGAATGAGAGTGTGGGTAGGGGGAGTGAAAAACAAGATAACCCAGCCCATGGTGAGCCGCTTTGGAGTAGTAATGTAATCTTTAGAAGGCAGAGAGGAAATATATAGTAAAACAGGTTGATTTTGGATAATGAAGGTAGTGAGATTTCTAAAACTCACAATATTTATAAATCTTGTTTTTAGAAATCTAGGACAAGTACTTAGTCATCTTCAAAACAACAAAAAATATTGATGACTAACAACTGTATCACTTTGCTTGACAGATTCCATCAATACATTTTCCAACCATTCTACCTAGTTTGCAAAATCTTCAATTTCAGGTTTTTTGTCATCGATATAAGGGGTTAATTTGCATTTCACCCTCATCTTACTTATTATTCCATAAGGATCATAGTTCCACAGGAACATTTCATCAAACTTGTACTCTAGCAACTATTTTGCTGCTTCTGTACCTGCTTCTTTGTTGTTGCATATGAAAGGACCAACTTGGTTTTTCAATTTGAATTGAGTTTTCTTTTTAATAGCCAAAAAGTTTATAGAATCTGAGTTTAGAATTTGTCTTATATACTCTAAGGCAAGCACTCTCATTGGCACATAATTTTGCAGTTTGTAGGGCAAGAGGTTTGATCCATAGACTCTAATCTCTGTGTAATTTTGGTATAGGTACCAATCACCAGTTATGCTTTGATCTGATAGTTGTAAAACTTTCTTAATCTCAATACTTATCCTTTGATGTACACTGTTTGTAAGAATATTTATCAATCGGTGAATAAAACAGTTTGTGAAATCTGCATAAGTGAACTCATTTGATTCTTTTCTCATTAAAGAAGTCCAGAAAATAACTGACAGTGGATTTACCTCTACATCCAACTTTTGAAGGGTTATTGGGAATTTATTTGACTGGAAGTAGAGGAACATGTGATAGAGGAAGGGGGTATACCTAAATACTCCTTCAGTAGGAACTTTCACAAGTTGATCATGAATACTATTAGCTATATACTCATCATAGTTATAAATGAATGAAGGAGGTTGACCAGGCACAAAAGTGGATAGAAAACCAAATATAGACTCATCAGTGTGCTCACTAGTAAAGTAACCAAGGATAAAAGACAACATTGAGATAATGTGTCTTTATCCTTCTAGGAATTTGGAGGATGAATATGGAGGATTGATCTTTGGGATTTCAACATATGAAGGCATTAATATATGAAATATTTGAATTCTTTTAGGAAATTTTGAATCCAGATAAAGCTTTGTAAGAGCTTCTATAGACAATGGGACTGTATTTGGCTCTTGTTGTAACTGAAGCATTTGATTTATGGATTCTGCAGTGATAATGAATAATACTTCTTTCTCAACATTAAAAATAGCTCTTTGGTCAGCGGAATAGTGATATTGACAAAATATGATGACCTCACGACATTTATGGGTATGGGGAACTACATATTTGGGTAAATTAGACTCCCAAATTTGCACTTCATCTCCCTGATCCAAATATTTTTCTAGACTTTAGCAGTGGAGATCAAGAAGATTGAATTCAATTACTGGATCAATGATTTTATAGTCAACATCAGCTAGAGGAGTATGCTCAACATCTACAACAGGAGGTTGTAGTGGATTGATAAAAATGGTTCTTTTTGAAGCCATTTTTGGGTTTAATTTTTTATAATTTAGCTTTCTGAATCTTAAAAACTCTGTTTTTTTTAAGTTTTTATACACTTCTGTAAGTTTAGACTGTTTACAGAAGGTATTTTTGGTATGATAGAGGTCTCTTTTAAACAACCATAGGTAAAATTATGTTTCTTCTGCTTCAAACTTTCAATTCTGCTCCAAAATCAATCTTTAAACCCTTTTACAGACTCAGGAAAGGTTTCACAAGGGTTTACTGCTCTTTTCTTGGATAAAACAGACCTAAAATAGTCTAATTCATGCACAAAGGGATTCTAAATATTTGCAAAGGATTTTGAATCAATCAGATGATCTTTAAAGGTCTGTAAATACCTAAATCTCTTCAATTTTCTTAAAACAGGCAATAGTCTTCAGAAACTGTGAATTTATCAGGGTTTTTAAAGCGAATATGACTTTTGAAGGAAATTAGGGTATTTATTTTAGGCAAACAGGCTTCACGAGGCTTAAATTCACATGTATAGATCTTTTCAGATATAAGATGGGTACTTTTCTTGAAAAATACCTGTTATTTTAGGTATTTGACTCGAAAAAGGGTTTCTGGAAGTCTGGGAGCTTTCAGAAGCTTTGTTGAAGTATTTAAATGCAAATTTGGAAGTGATGAATGGTATCAGCAGTGAATTGGGCCAAATTCTGGTTGTTTGTACATGAAAATGGGGCGACAACGTCTCTTGTTCAGTTGGAAACAGTCAAATGAGCAGAAAATTGAGTGAAAAAGGTTTAAACACGTGCATTCTGCTATTTTATAGAAAATTTAGTTAAACAGTGTTTGCATTCAATGCAGGTGAAGTCAATTTGAAAGTGGTTTTGTGCGAGGAGGTTAAATATTGCCAAGCGGTTATCGCATCATCTGAGGGTGGTAAATGGTTTTTCTCAAAGGGATTTGATCCAGTAATAAACGGATGCGTGGAGGAGAGATAATGGGGAAATACTGCCCATATCACAAATCTAAAAATGATTAATCGTCGTGTCATTAGATTTGTGATATGGCTTGTGGTTCTTTGGATTGGGCAGAGGGATTACAAATGATCATGATTGGGTGGTGAATTTGCTAGGCATATGGGCGTGGGGCCCAGGATGCTTTAGGCGGTGGGGTTCAATGTTACTACATTAAAACATAGTTTTAAATGTAAAATATTATGTGTAAAGGGATAGGCGGGGTTTATGTTTTACACAGTAAATAGGCTATTTATAGTTGTAAAGTAACCTTTGAGCAGATTTTTAATTTAAAACATATAGTTTAAACCTATGGGGAGGGGAATATATCACGTGGGTATTAAAACCATAGGGTAATCATTAATAAAGTGGGTTTGGAATTTATTTAGTATAAGGGATTTAATATATTACCAAGGGGGGGGTGTTATTTTTTTTTTTCTGAATATGGCTACTTCTATATTGATACAAAATAAAATTATAGAGAGGCCGAGGCCTGAGGAGTTCCAGCCCATTGTTGCGGCATTCTTACATAATAAGCTGATAATTGACAATCAAAACAAGTTGGAAGCTGACCATGAGAGCTTTGTAGAACTGTGACCTTATCTGTCCCAAAGAGATGATTGACTTCTATGACTGGAAATTGAACAGACCTTGACAGAGTGACCCCTATAGAGTAAGCCAGAGTGGTAAGATTCTTACATTTTCGATCCATAACAAAACCAAAAATAACAGTTCGACAATCTGTGACCAGTGCTAAAACAAGAACATAAACCGGATTATGACTCCCACGCAGGGGAGACCGGCCATTTAACAAAAGAGTGACCATAAGAGCTAGAGAGCAGTTAAGCATGAACACCAAACTGAAATTGAACACCTTCAGGCTTACGAAGACCAAAAAACCAGAAGCGCTAACCTGGTTAGACTTCATGAAAAGAGGGAGGTTCTTCCTCAACAATGAGGCAGCCAAATTTGTAAGGATCATCATCTTCAGGAGGAGGACAATCCCGGCAAGCAGGTCCGCCTTCAATTGGAGCAGTGGAGCTTGCTTGCAGACCCATATTGGCTTCCGTGCCTGGAATAACATTCTGCTGGATGTCCTTCTGGGGAATGGTGTGCTCGGCTTCCTCTTTAGGCTCCAGAGCTGCCTCCGGAGTAGCTAAGACTTGACCCGAGGAGACCTGTCCTGAGGAGGCTGCCCGGAGGTCGATGGTAACCATGGCTAGGAGGGGGATGTTGCTGATATTGCAGGGGAAATGAAGACGAGCATGGTGAGAATGCGCCCTGGAGGACAGACGAAAATGCCCAGCTGGATTGAACTGATTACGTCCCCTTCCACGACCTCTCCTCGAAGCAGGAAAGTGGAGAGGTCCAAATTATGAAGAGTATGACGAAGAATCTGAAGTGGAGGAGGAGGACCTACGGATTGCACGCCCACTAGAGCCACCTCTCCTACAACGCATTCTCGGGCGAAGACGAGGCATGGTGTTATGAGCAGGGGGGACGAAAAAGTCAGTTTGAACCTACGAATGACGGGTTGGAGAAGAGGACGGACGAGAGAGATTACAGGAAGAGCAGTTGGTGAAATGGAAGCCCAGCAGAATGGTAACACAGCAGCTTAAAGCGCAACGATACCCTGTGCTGGTGTGTGAGCGATGCTCAGCAGCAGCAAGGGAGCAGCATACGCGGAGGGGGGGAACACAAATGAGTTCGTCTGAGGACGCCATGACAGAAGAAGGAACGGGAAAACATCGAGGAGTGGGCTTTAATAAATCGACAATTAAGATCTGGACGTAAGTAATAAAGAGCTGGAGCATGCGAGGATGGGTGGCGGTGGTGATGAGCCACGCGCCAACCCACATGACCATCTGCGTGCCAATAAACATATTACCCACCCGCATCCGGGAGTGAAAGATCTTTGTGCACCAGGAAATTGCAATATTGTTGAAGTTCTGTGTCATTAGAACTGCTGAGAGGGCCAGAGAAGAAAGGTAGATCCTGATCCACTCCTTGATTAGCTAGTCTGTCAGCCACCTTGTTTGCTGTTCGGCGGACGTGCTTGAAGATTATGCTTCGGGGAGTCCTGAGCCATTCTTCAATTTTCTCCAATCTGTTTAGAAGCCGCCAAATTGATGCAATCTTGGCCGCAGAGGTCCCAGATTGAATGCGAGTTGCTGCCTCAATTAAGATTCTGGAGTCCCCTTCGATCTCAAGGGGGAGAAAGTTTTCTTTTTCCGCAATACACATACCTTGCCACATACCTTCGAGTTCGGCAACATTGTTGGTATCTTTGCCTAATGAAACATGGTAAATGTACAGGGCCGAACCAACTGCATCTCTGAAAATGCCACCATACCCTGCAGGACCTGGATTACCCTTAGCAGCACTGTCAAAATTAAGTTTGTAGGGATGAGTGGCAGGAAGAGACCAGGACAGGGGAGAATCCAGATGGTTGGAGGAGGAGGCTATGTCCTGGGCTGGAGGGGTCAGAACCAGATTCCAATTCCTCAAAATGAGGCGTTCCTGAGGGGAAGCCCGCATTTCCGAATCTTGCCAATGTCTAAGTGCTAAAGTCTCTTGAAGGGATTGTTTGAGGAGAATCCACAAAGTATCAGGAGATCTACTTTGATCTTTGAAGATCCTATTATTACGCTCTTTCCAGATTATCCAATAAATGAATCCCGGTAGGAGAAGCCAGAGGGAGTTAAGAAAAAGACTTTGGAATGGATGCCTAGGCCAGTTCCTGATGGTATTTACTATGTCTCCGTTTCTTTGACCTGTTCTTCTGTTGCATTGAGCGATTCTCTCCCAAAGTTGATCTGCAAGAGGACAGAGATCCATGAGATGTGTGATTGTCTCTATATGAATATTGCAGTTTGGAAAGCTGGAAGGTCCTGTAAATCCTCGCTTTTGAAGATTGTCCCAAGTGAGGATTCTCTTTTTGCTTAAGAGCCAGAGGAAAGTCGAAACTTTGGACCAAATTCCGGGTTGCCAAATCTGATCCCAAAGCTGGTCCTTGATTGTTTGCCTGGGTTGAAAGAGCAGTTGATAAGCCTCCTTTGTCGTAAAAATACCTTTAGGGGTATATCCCCATCTCACTTTATCTTGTTGATCAGAGATTTTGATTTTTCTGAGTTTAAGTTCCTGATCTATTTCTCCATACGTTTCCTCCTGCCAGTTGGCCTGCCAGGTTTCAGCTGGGCTCCAAGTTTGAAGACCATGTGAGGTATTTTGTTGCCAGAACTGATGGACAAGGATTTGATCATTGTACCGCATTGAGGCCTGCCACTTGGGTTTATGAAAGAGTGAGGCAAGTTTGGGAGTTTGTTGCCAGGAGTCATCCCAAAATATTTCCAATGTACCTGAATGGATTTCCCAAAAACTATGCTCTTGAATAAAGGCACGGTGTTGCCTTGCTGCGTTCCAAATTAAAGAGCCTGAGGTGGTCGAGTTGAAACGAATGAGAGCTTCCTGTGGACTGCCTGAAGCATATTTGGCATGCCAGAGGCGAGCCCAAGGTGACTGAGGATTAGAGCCCCAGTTCCACCAGATGTAGGCTCCCATAGTATTATTGCTGTGAAGGGGATCCCTCAGACCAAGCCCCCTAGCAGACTTTGGTAGACAGACTTCAGTCCATTTGACCAGAGCCCATTTTTTGTTGAGTCCTGAGGAGCCCCAAAGGAAGTTTCTTTGAAGATTGCGGATTTTTTTTAGAACCCATTTAGGGGCTGCCAGTATAGAGAATAAATATAGGGGGGGTATTATTATAAGGAGTTAATAAATTAAATTAAAGTTAATATGAAATTCATAGAATGAGAGGAAATACAAAATACCCTATGTAACGTGTGTTTTAAGTGTTTGGGCATAGTGGTGGCCCCATTTTAAACATTTACACTTAATACTTAGGATAAATAACATTTTGTGGGTTTTTTGAATGTTTTTGTATGAAATGAAATTAGTTAAGGGGGTTTTTACTTTTCCTAAGCAAAAAATGTGTTTTAACTTAGAAAAAGGGATTTTATCTTAGGAAAAGGGTGTGATATTGAGGAAAAGGGTTTTTATGAAGGGAATCCAATACTTTGTACCAATCAGTCATTAAGCCTTGGGTCCGGTCCCAACAAAAGTCAAATAAATGCTCTGAGCCTTTATAACTGAAGGTCTTGGATACTAGAATACTTTAAGGTGAGGGAAATTAGTAATTTTCCAGATGATGTTTATACATGCTTTGCATAAATACTTTCTACCTATCCATCATTTATTCTACCATTTTCTTTATTTGAATGGGTGCATTTGAGCTTGCAACCCTAAATCCATTTTTCTTTTTAAAGCAAGAAACTATCTAATTCTAACCTTATTTCGTCCGAGGGCTCAGATTAAACTATTGAGCTCCTCCTTTTTTCTCTAACCATCTACTGATTTGTCAAGTTTAAACTATTTAACAGATCTTTATTCTCTATCTATAAACATGAAATTTAAAGCATGAAAAATTTAAGATTGAACTATTTAACTCATCATGGAGTATGGCATTTTGAAAAAGCTGCACATAATCATTTTATTTTGCAGTAAAAGTAAGATGTAGTGGAATTTTGACTTGCATCACTTTCATGTCTTATTATTATCTCTTTTTTGCATTTGGGGTCCATTTTTTATTCTTTTTTATCTTTTTCTTTTAAAGTCCTTTGATTTCTCTTTTAGGACTTTTATCCTCTTTTCATTTTTTTATTTTCAAATATGGGAAAAAAACCTACAGAAAGCAAGGTATGTAAATATTTATAATACTAATAAAAGTCAATTAAAAAATTATGGACCCTATTATTATAGGACCCTAACAGTGGCTCCACATGGGGATGGCATTTCCTAGTGAAATGTCAAGAACTTTGAGACTAGTAGCCTTTAAATTCTGACTGTGTTGACCTTGTAAATGTTGTTTGAGCTCTGAAATTATTCATACTTATCATATTTTACCTTTCAAAGCTCAGGGCGTTCTCTTTGGGCTTCAAATTTGTCAGGAAAACATCCAATCCAATCTAAAATCTGCAATGTTATGTACAATGAATAAGTAAACAAATTTAACTATTGGTTATTTATGAAGAGTAGTAATGCTTCAACATTCTGCCATTGACAGGTCCATGTAGAAGATATGATGCATCCATCTCGGTCAAAAAGAAAGCGTTAATGCCTCCGTAACCATAAATAACATAAGTTCCTTTCCATAGAAAATCAAATTTCCCATGTTTACCTTTCTCTTCTCTCCTTGAATCCCACTTTAGAACTTTTTCACGGATGTAGAAATCATCTTCTTTACTCTTTTTGTCAAAAACATTATTGATCTTATCTTGGATAACTTGAGACTTAAGATAAAAATCTTCTCTTGTTTGTTGCAAGCCAATGGTTTGGTTAATCCTTCTTTGAATATCATTGGTCTCAACCTGTACTTCTTGGATTATCTTCATTAGTTTTACTCCTAAGGAAGATGGAAAAACAACATCCTTTTCCATAAACAAGCTGGTAAGGGGATGTACCAATAGATTTTTTGGTGGTAAGTCTATCTGCCCATAAGGCTTTAACTAACCTCTTGTTCCAAGTTTTCTTGTTATCTTTTAGTTATTTCTTGATAATGTTCACAAGGATTTTATTGGAAGATTCAACAAGGCCATTACCTTGAGGATAATATGTAGTAGAATGGCCAAGGGTAATGTGGTATTTATGGTAAAAATCAATCATCTTTTTGGATTTGAATGTAGCTGCATTTTCAGTAATAATATTTTGGGGCATCCAAATTTTGAAAGTATGTTGTTTTCGAAAAAGGAGATAATGATAGTGTCAGTGGCTTGCCTGGAGGGTATGGCTTCTATCCACTTAGTAAAATAATCAGTCGCTGTCAGAATCCACTTGTGTTGAGCTGAGGATGAAGGGTGAATTTCACCAATGAACTCAAGACCCCATTGTTGAAAGGGTATTTCTATTGAGATGGATTTTTAGGGCAAGGGTAACAACTTTTTCTTTCCTTCAAATATTTAGCATTTCTGACATGAGGTCACATACTTTTTTACATCTGCAAACAAAGTAGGCCAGTAAAAACCAGCTCTCAAGATTTTTTTTGTTTTAGTCTTCCAGTAGAGATGACCTCCACAGTCACCTACATGAAATTATTCCAAAACTTTGTCAACTTCTTATTTAAGTAAACAATTCAATAAAATTCCACCATGATCTTTCCAAAAGAGTACAACGTCTATGATACAAAATCTTACTGCCTTTAATTTTAAAAATCTAGCTTTTGTTCTTGATAATCTAGGAGGTGCTTGTAAATTTAGTAATACAAATACAATATCTGCATACCGTGGTGAGTCTGAAAAGGCTTCATTGATCTCTGGAGTCGCCATCTCTTCCTGATCATCTACTTGGGCAATAAAATTAATATCTAAAGAATGAAAATTTGATTCAGCCATGAGTTTGGCTAAACCTTGACCTTTTATGAGTTTGGTGGGTTTGATTTATATGTCATATTCCAAAATTGTAGCAATCCACTTGCCTCTTTTACCATCAGGCCCATTCTGTGTTAGAATGTCATTTACAACTGCATTTGGAACATAGGCAATGATATGTGAACAAAGAATATAAACTCTAAAGTATTTGATGGCCTTCACTAATGCTAGTGCTTGCTTTTCCATAATATTATACTTTAAAGTATCATCTCTGAGTGATTTTCTAAAGAAAGCAATAGGTTGCTCATAGCCCTTATCATTTTTCTGCAGTAAAACTACAAAAATAGTGTGTTCTGAAGCAAAGGAAAAAAATGATGAAATCCTTTTTAAAATCAAGACTTATAAGGACCGGTGTTTTGGTTAAGGCTTGTTTAATAAATTCAAATGATTTCTTGGCCTACACATTCCATTTAAGTACTGAGTCTTTTTTCAGCATATTTTTAAGTTCTCTAATTATTTTAGCTAGATTTGAGATGAATCTTCTTAAAAAGTTAATTTTACCTAGAAAAGCTTGTAACTCTTTAATGTTCCTAGGAGGACTAATGTTAAGAATGACCTCTATTCTGGCTGGGTCTATTCTAATACCCTCTTTAGATATAATGTGTCCTAGTAACTTAACTTCTTCTAATCCAAATAAAGTCTTCTTAGGATTTAGAGAGATTCCAAATTTCCTACATTTAAGAAAGACTTGTCTGAGATGATCCAAATGTTCATTATCAATATTTGAAAACACAATGATGTCATCTAAATAAATCACAAGAAAATCATGAATTTCCTTTGCAACGGTTATATCCATAGCTCTTTGAAAAGTGGCTCCTACATTTATTAACCCAAAAGGAATTTTTACATACATAAAAGTGCCCCATGGAGTAGTAAAAGTAGTTTTAGCCCAGTCCTTTGGTTGGACTAAAATTTGATTACACCCTGAAAATCCATCTAACAGTGAAATCCTAAAAGAACCAACTACTCTCTGTAAAATGTGATCCATCTTAGGTAAAGGGTAATTATCTTTTAAGGACACTTTATTTAAATTTCTAAAATCAACACATAATCTAATTTCTCTTGTCTTTTTCTTAGTGGGAACTAGATTAGAAACCAAATCAGACTATCTGATTGGTGCAATTATTTGGGCATCATACATTTTTTTTACCTCTTTCTCAATTAAATGCATCAAAACAGGATTGATCCTTCTTATATTTTGTTTAAAAGGTTTTTGGTATTCCTTTATAGGGATTTTGTGTTGTATTATGATGGTGTCATAGGAATTTAAGTCCTCATAACTCCAAGCAAAAGCATCCTCAAATTCCTTAAAAAGAGATATGTATTTTAATTTTTCTTCTTGAGGTAAAGCTTTGGAAAGTTTAATCATCTTAGGTTTTAACTATGTACCTATGTTACACTCCTCAATATCAGATATAAGTGGCTCCATTTTAGGTTTTCTTGCAACATCCTTTGAGCCAAATAAATCTTCTAAAGGGGTTAATCCTTTTGGTAAATAGTTGTCTTTGAGGTTCAAAATATCAGATTCATCATCAAATAAATCATCAATCTCTAAATTCTCTAAATTATCAATGTCTACTTGACTAAATTTAGTAGGTTTAGCAAACTTTAAATATTTACATCTACATTATTCAAATAAATTTCATTATCTAAATTCTGATCTACTGTACAGTCTTTATCTATATTACAACCCTGAAATTATCCTTCATTTTTCATGAAATGATAAATCTATTCATCTTGTGAGAAAATTTGCCAATATTTAAGATTATCTAGAAGTATTGGTCTGTGTTTGACTTCTGCAGTACATCTATGATTTGGTTGAAATGGCAGATTACAGGTACTAGCAAAATTTGCTAGGCAGTGAGCCTGTATGTTCTGTTTTCTTGGTATTGCAAAAGAATCACATTCTAACAATTATTTAATCAAATCTAAAACAGTTTCTCTATATCATCTTAATCTTGGATTATAGATATAATATTATCCAGTTATTTGTTTCACAATTAACTCTGAGTCTCCCATAATTGATATTCTTGTACCTCCTAAATTCCTAACCATTTGCAGTCCTAAGATGAGAGATTCATATTTAGCCATGTTGTTTGTACATTTAAAATTCAGTCTAAAAGCATGACCTTCTGCATGATTTTTTTCCATATTAGTTATCCAAAATCCTGCTCCTGCTCCTAATTTATTGACTGATCCATCAAAATCTAGGCGCCATAATGATTCATGAAAGATGTTTTCACTATCTGGTGCTTTCTTTTTCTCTTTTAGTTCAGTGTTGTTTTCAATATCAGTTTCAAAGTTACATAAAATGAATGAATCCATGTCAGTAGGTGTAGTGTAAATAGGATGATTTCTTGGTCTTCCTACACTACTCACCATATACTTCATCAATGTTTCTCTATAAAGTTTCTTTGGTTGGCCAAAAACTAAGATTGTTGCATATGACATATCAAGTTATAGAGATCCTTGTAATTTAGCTTCCCATGAGCGAGATAAGAGCATTCCATATTTGGGAGGGATGTCAACTAATACAATGTCCATGACTATGCTTTTACCAGGATATTGAACTAATGTGACACATAAATCTTTAATCAAACCTAAACATTTCACTTTGCTTGAATAAAATGAAAAGAGATCTTTGTAAGGCCTTGTGATGTCTAAATTCAGGGTTTCCATTATTGCTTTTGGCATTAAATTTTATGAAGCCCCTGAATCTAGCATTGCATTATGTAAAATTTGATCATGAACAGTTAGGCTAATGTAAAATGGTGGAACTGCTCCATCTTGGTGTTTTCCATTAACATCAGGGCCAAAAATTAATTCAGGTTGATCATCATTTAAGTTTACTAAATATTCTCCATCATTCATATTCAAAGTTTCTATGATAGTTGTTTTATACAGATCATGATTTACCAATTCTGTCAAAGGAATTGGTATTTTTAATTTGGAAATTTCAGCTTGGATATTAAATGGAGGTTGTGATTTTGCAAGCTGAATTATCTCTTCTTTAGTAACTGTAGTTTGAGTAGGTTTATCTTCTTTTTCTACAGGTGTTTTCTCATTTTTCAGTTTTTGTTTCTATTGTCTTACTGCTTTTAGTTTTCTTTTCAGGAATAGTTTGAGAAGCAATAGATGTTTTTGCAGATTTTGTATTTTTAGAAGTTGTTTTAGTAGTGGTAGCTTTTGGATTAGCAGTAGGTGTATTGGAGTCTAAAATTGTTGTTTTAGCAGAATTAGCTGTCTTTATAGCAACATATTTTTGTGCATTTGTTTATGTTTGGACAACATTATCTGTTATATCAACAATTTTGGGACTGGGTGAAATTTTAGGGCTTGAAATTTTCTGGGATGAATTAGAGTTTTGCTTATTTTCCCTAGGGAGAATTTGCAGAACTTTATTGGTGGGAGCTTCTACAGTTTTCTTTGTTTGTGTTTGAACATGTTTCTTAGTATAAGGCTCGATGTTTTTCTTGCTTCTAAGGTTATATTTCTTATGTACTTCATTGATAGAAAACTCATAACCTTTTTTATAATCAAATGATTCACTAGAATCTAATTGCATTTGTTGTAAATCATATAACTCTTGATCTTCTTGTGTAAGAAATATGTTGTTATCATCATTAATACTCATTAGATTTATGGTGTCATCATCATCATCATTTTGATGAGAAATTTCAACATGGTTCTCTTCGAAAGGTGGTCTTATTGTTTGGTCAGGTGCCGACTCTCTATTTTTTCCAGTGTTTGTGTTTTTCCTGAAATTGGGATTTCTAATTTGTTGTTGGTTATCCCATTGTGGCTTCCTTTCCATATTATCTAACCTATCCATCATTCTCTCTAATGTTTTTTCTAAATGATATATTTTTAAATATGAACTAGATGCTTCTTCTTTTATTGTTACTCTCCTTTCATTCCTTAATCTAGCTCTCTTTGCTAACAGGTTTTCCTCTACACTAACGACATTAGTTTGCATCTGCTCTAAAGTCTTTGGATTTCTCTCTCTCAATTGATAGGCTATATCTGTAACAAATCCATCAGGGAATTTGAGAAGGACAGAGTCTGGAGTGGGTTTGAAATTAGCAGGATTTTAATTATAAATGATGATGTATCTAGTGCAATAATCTTGGACTGTCTCATTAGGTGCTCTTTTTATACTTTTGAATTTAGATAAGATTTGAAGATGATTTTTCTTATTTTCCCATTTATTCAAAAATAATCTATGAAAAACTGCTAAATCATAAATACTACCAAGATTCAAACCTTTAAACCATTTTTTAACCTCATCAGTTAATGTTTGAGAAAAAAGTCTCATTTGTACATCAAAATCATCTATTTCATGAAGCTCAAAATAATCTGTCACCTTATTAACATGCTGTTGGGAAGTATAATGAGTGGTTGCATCAAATTGAGGTATTTTTCTTTGATAATCCTAGGGCATGTAATGTAACTGTCCTGGTAAGACTAAGGGAGCATATCTTGTAGCCAGGGCTTGGATTCTAGCTTGGTTAGGAGGTAAGTTGGAAGTACTTGGGGCAGAACTAGAAGTACTTGTTGAAGTAGTTAAATAACTCGCAGATGAAATTGGAATATAAGAAGATGTACTGGAAAATGTAGTTGAGATGCTAGAAGATGAAGTTGGGATATATGAAGAGGTGCTTGGGAATGAGAATGATGTATTGGAAAATGCAGAAGAAAAACTAGTGGGTGGAGTTGAGGTGGGGGAAGATGGAAATAATATTCTAGGTTGGAATGGTTGCTTTGGGATAAATGGATCTGTGGAGTGAAGTGTGGTGGAAATAATGGATGAGGTGGTAGTGAATAGTGATGATCCTACAGTTTCTATAAGGCTGGTATATAAATGAGAAGTTGAGGGCTTAGGAGTATAAGCTAATAAAGCAGTTGATTCAACTGAATGCTGAAGAATAGCTTCATCTATTTCCTTAAGTATAGTAGCATTTATTTCATCCAGTTTATCATAAACCTAAAAAATATTTGATTCAGAATCTACTGAAACCGTTTCCTGCTTAGTTTAAAGAAATTAAATAAAATCAGGATCTATAACAATACTATTTAAGTCACTTTCTGATATATTTCTAAATAAAGAATGTTAAAAAATTAAATCAAACTCTATGTCTTGTATACTTACTAATTGTTTTGGAAGGGAATTTTCTCTAACTAAGGAAACTTTATTTCCTAAATCCTCTACTTGTTTATTATTTTTTCCAATTCTGTCAGAATTATCTACTATGATAGTAGGTTGTGGATCTGGATTTGACCTAGTATAGTAGACTTTTATGGAAGCTAGAATTACATTTTTTTATGAAATTATATTCACAACTTATAAAATAGTCTTAAGGTGAAAATATAATGAGAAATATTTCCTTTAAGATCTATTTTAAAACTGAGGATTGGTTAGTTCCCCAGTATGGTCGCCAATATGTTATCACTCTAATAATTATTAAGTTGTGAGATTTTGATTTATAGTTTAAAGAATATCAAAGGTAACCACAGACCTACTTTCAAGCTTTAGGATCTATCCTTCTTAAGGCTTAGAGAGGGCTCTCTCCATATGATTTAACTTTGTTTTATATCTGATTTTAGGCTAGTTATATTGGGCAAGTTGGTTTTGAGATTTGGTTTGGTTTGGTGGGAAAAATCACTTAATGAGATGGGTAGCTATGAATATGTAATCCATTGGGAAGATGGAGTCAATGTGTCAAGCAGAAAGATCAGGATCAAGATCTAAAGTCAAATTTTCACTGGGAAAGATAGCAGAGTCACTAAAGATCTTCAAAGGCTGATTGGTGAAGTGGCTTTAATCGAGATAAAGAGAAATTAAGAATTCTTTGATCCGGATAAGGAATGAAATGGAAGAGGTCAATAGAAATTAGTGAGCAATTAAGGGTTCCATAGTCTGGATATCAGCAGAAAACATTAAAATGAAAACCAGTAAATAACAGAGTGCTTTTAACAAATTCTGATATATCACTTCTTGATTTCACATTAAAATTTAGAATACATTTATGAATGGATGAAAAACATAAGAAAATATATAGATAACAGTAGAAAGTACTTCACTTTAGTGGCCGAACACATGAATCCAGTAATATGATGCCTTATTCCTTGAAATCCAGTCTTCTGACTTGAGCTTGATTGCAAAAACCCTTAGGTTCAGAATGTTCCAGCTATAGAAATCTTCAGCAATTAATTCCACCGTAAATACTTCAAATGATGAAGTAGTTATAAAAAAAGTAATGCAAAATATCCTAGAATAGTCCTAGGAATGTGTTTTGGAAATAAAATATCTTATTACCAAAATATGGTGACAACTGCTGAACAAACTTGCAAGCTATCCTATTTATTAAATAGATTAGTAATGTTGTTTTCATTTGGGTGTTGCTGGCTAGTAAAGGCGTACTTCACGCTGGAAATAGATCTTCAATCTATTTGAAAAATTTATCTTCACCTGATAATATTTAACAACTGATACACTTTAACCTGCTATTTTGACTGTTTCACTGTGTAAAAATTTGTCTTTAATGTGTAAAAACAAGACTCTGTTTTTCATCCTCTTTTACTGCAAACTGTTTTTTTAAGTAAATCTGTGAGCTTCTGCCAAAATTCCTCTTCTGGTAATCTGATCTTTGTAAGTTTTCTGAAATTCTGATCAGCCTCTATGTGTCTAAGAAAGGTTGGCTTGACCACAAAGAGATTTTTTATCTCATGTTGTAAATAAAACAAATCTTCAACACTTTTGTGCAACACTTTGCGTGTAGGTACTACTTGCCAATCTGATTTACTCACCTGTTCTTTGAAAAATTCTCTGATATTTTTATTGTAGTCTTCTTGTTTCATTAGTTTATCATTGATAACACGAATGTGTGGAAAACATTTTTGTCCTAAAATGTCAAACTTAACCATAAATATAGTGATGGCTATGTCCATATTTTGACACTTCTCTTCCAACTGTTTCATCAGGTTTTTCTTTGAAATTAATTTTCTTACCTCAAGAATTGTCTTTGTCCTGTCAATTATCCCTATATCATCCAATTATTGCTTGTTTTTAGTATTGATAAACTTGATTATTTCTAAGGCTTCTTTAGGCTTGGTGCCTAACTCATCTTTAGTCTTCTGAATTTCTTCCTTGGCTTCTTTTAGTAAATCTTTTTGTTCAAAAATTACTTGAATGGATGGCCAAGTATCATTGATTGACTCAGTGATCTTTGACCATAGCTGATTTTTGATGTATGCCATGGGCTCTTTTAGGGTTAACTCTTTTTCTACCTTTTTTAACTTCTCACTTAACCTTTTGGCCTTTTGTTCCTCTGTTTTATCATTTATCTGTGCTAATTTCTTGGCATCTTCAAGTTTTATGATTTGCTCTTTTAATCTGTTTATCTCATTATTCTGTATTGACATCTCTTCCATGGCGTTAATAAGTTTATTGGCCTCATCTGACTATTGCAATGCTAAATTAGAAGATTCAGTAGCTGAAGTAGTGGAAGAAGTGACTGGCACTACTGTGGCCAATGGGACTTTTGGTTCTAAATCTTCTACTAGAGTTGAAGGAACTGTTGTTGTTACCATGGGTATGACTGTAGGAGGAACATTTTGAGTTTTTGCAGCTTCTTTTTCGTGGACAACCTTGTCCATCTCAATTTCCATCTCCTTGATCTGTTTTGTCATTTGTAGTATGAGACTCATCATCTCATCTTTTTTATTTTCCTCCTGCACAATCTCTTTATCTTGTGGATGTTCTGTTGGGGGTAATTTCAGTTTCTTTCTAAGTGTTGCAATATCAACATTTTTCTTCTTCACCAATTCTTCTGCATCTTTCACATTAGATGGGTCATACCTTACTTGAATCCCCAATTCCTCTAAAGACTTAATTATGGTGTCTTTAGCATATGAAGAAGCTTTTTCAACCCTACGCTGATCTTTCATATTTATCACAGTGTTCTGGAGCTTTTGGGCACTCATTTCCTTTGTGGTAATAGTATAATATAGCATTTCTGATATTTTGTGGAACTCAATCTGATTTAAGGGATGAATGCTTTATACTGGTACTTCAAATTCAACCTTCTAATAATCTGCTACTGTTTTAGGTGTTTTTACTATAGGTTGAAGTATTGACATTATCAATTTCTTATTTGAATAATCCTAGGCTGAGTGCAGCCTATTTTTATTTCCTAGAGTCTGCTTCAAATACTGTGACTAGATTTCACTCTTGATCTCCTTATTTTTGACCTTGATCTGTTTATACTTTTCTTTGATATGAATGTGTGTATCCTCTGCCTGCTGTAATGAATATTCTTCCATGCTTTGCTATTTCTCAATCACACGTGTGTTAGAAGTAACAGGTTGTTGCACATTTTCAATAACTGCAGTAGTCTCAATGTTCTTCTCTAGATTTTCTTCATGTAAAACCTCAATTGTTTCATTTTCTTTGTCTACTAGATTAATCTTTGGTTTATTATTGTATCTGAGCTTAAATTTGGTTCCTATGGTTGTTTCAGTAGTATCTGAGCTTTCTTCTCTATTCCTCTTTATGGTTTTGTCCTCCTGAATAGGAGTCCGCAAAGTGTGACTAGTATCACCTTGCTTGAAAGATTCCATCAATGTATTTTCCAACCATTCTACTTGGTTTGCAAACTCTTCAATTTCAGGCTTTTTGTCATGGATATAAGGGGTTAATTTTCATTTCACCCTCATCTTACCGTTTATTCCATAAGGATCATAGTTCGACATGAAAATTTCATCAAACTTATACTCTAGCAACTATTTTTCTGCCTCTGTACCTGCTTCCCTGTTGTTTCATATGAAAGGACCCACTTGGTTTTTCAATTTGAATTGAGTTTTCTTTTTAGCAGCCAAAATTTTTATAGAATTTGAGTTTAGAATTTGTCTTATATAATCTAAGGTAAACACTCTCATTGGCACATACTTTGGTAGTTTGTAGGGAAAGAGGTTTGATCCATAGACTCTAATATCTGTGTGATTTGGATATGGGTACCAATCACTAGTTCTGTTTTTCTCTGATAGCTGTAAAACTTTCTTAATCTCAATACTTACCCTTGGTTGTACACTGTTTGTAAGCATATTTATCAATCGGTGAATAAAACATTCTGTGAAATCTACATAAGTGAACTGAGTTGATTCTTTTTTGATTAAAGAAGTCCATAAAATACCTCACAGTGGATTTCCCTCTACATCCAAATTTTGAAGGGTTATTGGGAATTTATCTGACTGGAAGTAGAGGAACATATGAAAGAGGAAGGAGGTATACTGAAATACTCCTTCAGTAGGAAGTTTCACAAGCTGATCATGAATACTATCAGCTATATGCTTAGCATAGTTATAAATGACTGAAGGAGGTTGACCAGGCACAAAAAACCAAGTATAGACTCATCAGTGTGCTCATTAGTAAAGTAACCAAGGATAAAAGACATCATCGAGATAATATGTTTTGATCCTTTTGGGAATTTGGAGGATGAATATTGAGGATTGACCTTTGGGATTTGAACATATGAAGGCATGAATATATGAAAGATTTGAAATTTTTTAGGAATGTCTAAATTTAGATAAAGCTATGTAAGAGCTCCTATAGACAATGGGACTACATTTGGCTTTGGTTGTAACTGAAGCATTTGATTTATCGATTCTGCAGTGATAATGAGTAATAATTCTTTCTCAGCATTAACAATAGCTCTTTGGTCAGGGTAATAGTGAGCTTGACACAATATGATGACCTCACGATACTGATGGGTATGGGGAACTACATATTTGGGTAAATTAGACTCCCAAATTTGCACTTTATCTCCCTGATCCAAAGATTTTTCTAGACTCCAACAGTGGAGATCAAGAAGATTGAATTCAATTACTGAATCAGTGATTTTATAGTCAACATCAGCTAGAGGAGTATTCTCAACATCTACAACAGGAGGTTTTAGTGGATTGATAACAATGGTGCTTTTTGAAGCCATTTCTGGGTATAATTTAGCCTTCTGAATCTTAAAAACTCTGTTTTTTAAGTTTTTATACACTTCTATAAGTTTAGACTATTTACAGAAGGCATTTTTGGTATGACAGAGGTCTCTTTTAAACATCCATAGGTAAAATTATGTTTTCTTTTGCTTCAAACCTTAAATTATTCTCGAAAATCAATCTTTATACCTTTTTATAGACTTAGGAAAAGTTTAACAAGGGTTTAATGCTCTTTTCTTGGATAAAACAGACCTAAAATAGTCTAATTCATGCACAAAGGGATTCTAAATATTTGCAAAGGATTTTGAATCAATAAGATGATCTCTAAAGGTTTTTAAATACCTGAACCTCTTCAATTTTCTTAAAATAGGTTACAGTCTTCAGAAACTGTGAATTTATCAGGGTTTTTAAAGAAAATATGACTTTTGAAGGAAATTAGGATATTTCTTTCAGCAAACAGGTTTCATGAGGCTTAAATTCACAAGTATAGCTCTTTTCAAATATAATATGGGTGTTATCGCATCATAGGAGGGCGGTAAATGGTTTTTCTCAAAGGGATGTAATCCAGTAATAAACGAACGTGTGGAGGAGAGATAATGGGGTAATACCACCCATATCGCAAATCCGAAAATTATTAATCGTCGCGCCATTAGATTTGCGATATGGCTTGTGGTTCATTGGATCGGGCGGAGGGATTGCGAACGATCACGATTGAGCGGTGGAGTTGCTAGGCATATGGCCGTGGGGCCCAGGATGCTTTATGCGGCGGGGTTCAATGTTATTACATTAAAACATAGTTTGAAACGTAAAATATTATGTGTAAAGGGATAGGCGGGGTTTATGTTTTACACACTAAATAGGCTATTTACAGTTGTAAAGTAACCTTTGTGCAGATTTTTAATGTAAAACATATAGTTTAAACCTATGGGGCGTGGAATATATCACGTGGGTATTAAAACCATAGGGTAAAAATTAATAAAGTGGGTTTGGATCTTATTTAATATAAGGGATTTAATACATGTATGGGCATATTATAAGGAATTAATAAATTAAATTAAATTTAATATGATATAGATAGAATGAGTGGAAATGCAAAATACCCTATATAAAGTGTGTTTCAAGTGTTTGGGTGTAGTGGTCTCCCCATTTTAAACATTTACACTTAATACTTAGGATAAAGAGCATTTTGTGGGTTTTTTGAATGTTTTTGTATGAAATGAAATTAGTTAAGGGGGTTTTTACTTTTCCTAAGCAAAAAATGTGTTTTAAATTAGAAAAAGGGATTCTATCTTAGGAAAAGGTTGTGATATTGAGGAAAAGGGTTTTTATGAAGGGAATCCAATACTTTGTACTAATCAATCCTTAAGCCTTGGGTCCGGTCCCAAGAAAAGTCAAAGAAATTATCTGAGACTTTATAACTGAAGGTCTTGGATACTTGTTAGTATGAATCTTAATTCCAAGCGTATGAAAAAATACCACTTTAGCTGTGCATAAAAAACAACCCTAACAACAAATATGGCTGCCAAGATCCTCAGATCTACAGTTAGGTGATCAAGATAAATGTTGCAAAAATCTAGATCTATGCATCAAAAGACATTAAGCAGAAGAAAAAACAAGATTTACTCCATGCATCTAATAGACAAGACAAGAATATGCTGAATGAATTTTGTATTAATGGCACCTGGGAGGAAAACATAGAAGGGTGTTACCAGTTCTCCTCAATGGGATGGGTTCTTGTAAGTCCTCAACACTTTAGATCTAAAATCTCTCTCTCTTGATGGGGTAGAAAACCGAGACAAAAATAGTAGCAAAATATGACTATGATGGTGGATCAAAGTCAGACCAAAAGTATAGATCTAGAGTGAACTTTAGGCAACAAAAGGTGGTAAATGAATGGGAAAACCCTTCTATTTATAACAAAATATTGAGTTAGTCTAGATATTGGTGCATAATTAAAATATTATTAACCAAATCAAGATCCAACTTTTATGGAATATTTTATTATATTTGTTGGAGGGAAAAGGAATTTGACTTGGGTTAAATCCTTTTATTTGTAAATAATAAATAAATAAATGATTTATTTATCATTTTAAGGATGTGGTTGAGTAATAATCAAATAAATAATGATTTATTTAATTATTTAAGGGTGATTTAGTCATATTCAACAAAGAATATTATTTAAATAAGGTTTAAATAGTTATTCTTAGGAAATAATAAGATAAATAATGATTTATCTAATTAATTTCCTTGTTTTGGGTTAAATATAACCAGGAATATTAATTAAACTGTTGTTTAACTAATTATTCCTTGAGGAAAATAAAAAAAATATAGATTTATTTAATATTTCCTCATGGGGTTTCCTGTTTAGACCATAAACAACTTAATAAAGGTGGTTTACTAAGTTATTTTCATAGTGAAAGCAATTTCATTTAATAAAATTATCTTATGGTGTACTTGTGTCCATCTAATAATAATAGGTTAGATGACCAAAAAATGGTGTAACAGATTTCCCCCCAGCGTGTGAGGGTTAGGAGCTAATCGTATGACCGAAGTACATTGTAAGAACTCAATCACTAGAGACCTAAGGGGAATTCAGAGATAGAAATATAAGGTAGACGAAAGTGCTGAGAGGACTAGACCCTGAGGAGGCGAGACTTACAGGTGCGACAAGTCTCTTTTACGAGTGAGTACCTGTGCTATAGGCGGCAGGGGAGGCATACCTACACTTGCCGAGACAAAGTACAAAGAATAATGTGTTCAGTAAACAAGGGACTGAACAATATAGTACATGCTGGCATAAACATGAGCCAGATAAAAAACATGATAATGAATCCCACATACATACTGTGCCTGGGATAACAGCCAGGACTTATACAATAATATCTGAGTACATGAGATACAAATACAACCTAAATGCCCCCTATAAGTGGGGAAGGGCTCACAAAATCTGACTGATACATGCAAATCAAAGAGGCGCTGCAAGCGGCTAAGGCCGACATCATCAAATATATGGAGCTGCATCGAAGGCTGAAATGAAGAGGTCATCTGGGCATGTGGGGGGCTACCTGCAGGGCCACCCCCTCATGAGGGCTGAAACATCTCACAAACACCCGGGAATCACTGGTCCAATCTGATGCATCACTGAACCATCGAGTATACGGATCTCGATCATGCTGAAAGGAGCTGGAGCTGAGAAACAATTAAGTCAAAGGGCTATAAGGAGTCCCTTTGCCTGATTCGAGGCACCAAACAAGAGTGGAAGATGGAACCAAGGTACACCACCCTCTAGACATGTCTTATATAATAAATGATCTGATGTCGACGGAAGGAGGTCCTCCATAGGTGAGGCAATAAGAGGTCCTCAACTAAGGCACAAGAGAAAATAGTAGAGCGACTGATAGACGGACACCAAGGGTGATGATGAAATGGGGGGTATGGAGTAGCGGACAGATGAATTCCCTTTTTAGAGCATAAAGGTCCTATATGACCTGGCAACGACTGACACAATATCATGAGGGATAGGGGACAGTGGGACTAGAGGCCATAATGTGCGACACGAGAGAGGGACGAAGAAACGAAGGATGCAGGACTATAGCGGGATACAAAGGGAATCGGTATAGACTCCATTAATGTGATGATGACTCAACTCGGATGTTGTAAACAAGGGCGAATCGATGGTGCTGCCACATAGTAAAGGTCCAATGGGGGACCCCAAAAACATGAGTACAAGATGGTAACGCACGACGAAAATCGACATAGGCATGGACAAGTATGGAGGGCAAGTGGGTGCCCCGCATGAGTGTTTCTGCTGAAGAAATTCGATTTTGAGGAGTGGTGAAGTGACCCTTCTTGGACAAAAAGTGTCATGGTGAAGTATCAAATCATGAAAAACTAACAGATACCCATTTGAGGGCTCAGTGAGAGCTTTCCAACAGTAAAAATAGTTTTTCAAGTTGAGCTATGGTTTGGCCACAGCAGGTGAAAGAAAAATCAGGGGTTTCTCTTTTAATAAGGAATTTTCCCTCAAAATTCACTCATTTGCAAGTGGAGCTGTGGTGGATGTAGAGAAGAGAGAAGGCCCTAAATCCTGCGGTGATCGTAGCAGACAAACCGATCGTTGGAATAGAGATCGGCCGCCTCAAGTAAGAGGCTCAACCCTACTCTTTCATTTCTGCATGATTGAGTTCGGGCGAGGGTACCCGTAGCTCATGAACAGGCTAGGTCGCACTTTTTTTGGGTGTGTGTTATATTCTTTCCACGACTAGCCCCACTCGAAATTTTTTTTGGTATGCGGTCCCACTCATATGCGGACCCACCCATGTTTTGTGCATGAGTTTGCACATGGTTTTGGGGTACGATGGTTTTCGGCCCCTGGTATTTTGTAGATCCGGTCAAGGGAACTATGGTTATGTTCTAATCTAGGGTTAATGGATTGGGGTTTATGTATGCTTCGGCATGTATATATATGTGTTGTAACACTAAAAGGAATAATGAAAAATCAAGCTGGTCGTCCCAGTTTGGAACCAGGGGAAAATCTCTGTGTTTATCTGATTTATGTTTTATGCTCTCGCTATTGTTTATTTTCTATTATAAGATTCGTGTGTAGATAATTTCTGTTCAGGGTTAAAACCTACAACTTTTAGGGGTTTTTTCTGCGACCTAGGTAGCAGGTACTGGGTAGAAAACTGCAAGCTGTCCCAGGAAATGACCTAAAAAGTGCGACCTGTCAGAGAAAGGGGGTTTCAGTGTTTTTTTTGGTTGAGGTCTGGGATTTTTATGGTTGAGGGGCATAGGTGCCCCCAAGAATGTTGTGTTCATGCCAAAATGTATTTAGAAAAAGGGGAATCTAAACACATTTTAATGATGTGGTGCGCCATTTGATTTTGTTATGGTTATGCAGTTTGAGAAAGGGAATGGAGGATAACCAATCTCTTTTGGTATTTCATATATGAATAAAATGGACTTTAATTTTACAGGTTGGAATACATGGTGTCACTATCCCAAAGAGATTATTTGGAGATAATGAACTGGTGCTCTCCAAGAAAACTCACAGGTTGGTCAACAACAATGTCGAAGGGACTGGTTTGTTGATGTAATATGAAGGAATGATGAGGGGTATCATCCCTAGAGTGATCTGAAGTGATATGGGATTCTATAGGTTCTTCTAAATGTGGAAGAATAATGGTACTAGATTTGACATGACCAGATACACTAGGAGAGTTGTGGAGAATTGCTTCTCCTGGTCTCTCAAATATGGGTGCCCCCTTACCCAAACATTGGGTGTCAATGTAATGGCCACAAGGTGTATATGGTTCGAATGCATGGGTTTGATGTAAGGGGGGATAGATAAAGTCAAGGGTGGTGACTGCTTCCATAATGTCGTCATCATAATAGAAGATGGGGTGACTGGTGGAAGAGAAACCACCAGACGCGACGAAGCTACAAGACCCGTCATCATGAGAAGTGAGGTTCACATGTGCAATGTCATGGAGGGTGAAGAAATAACAAGTAGATGAAGGATCCACCGATGTTGAGCCCAAGGTGATCACTGAAGGGAGGTCAGGCGAAACAGAAGGGGAAGGCCCGGGGGGGTCTTCCACTGAGGATCTCATAGATGATGATAAGTAGTGGACAGTGGCTGAATAATCTATCATTTTGACATCCAGAGGGGGAATGTCTATGGGAGTGGATGTTTCCTCTGGTTCTATTGAAGCAAAACGCGTAAATAATGGATTGGTGCACTCGTTGCGCTTGGCCTCAAATTGGCGAACTACCGCTAGAGAGGTGCGGAAGTCCTCAAGGTAGGGATACAGGTAATTATAGTGGCTATGGAAATCACACAAATCAAAGGGGTGATTTGTGTGCAAAGACTGGAGTTTCAGTATTGAATCATGTATAGTGACATATACCTCTAGGATATCAGGCTCCGGAAACACTTCGCTAACCATGGGCTTGAGATGAGGCAATTCAGGACAATTATGGGTGGCATGATCGACAACATCACATAAAGCACACAGAGGTGTATGCTTTGGAGGCTGAGGAGGAGCATGGTTTTTCGGGGTATCCTTGTGTTTTGATGCCCTCTTGCGAGCTTTTCCCTTATTACCCGAAGTGGTCGCAACAGGAGATGGTTCCTGTTGAGGTGGCCGAGGCACTGTAGCAGCGGGAGAAGTAATAGGGACCGGTTGAACTGGGGTAAAAGAAAGATAAGGTTTGGGTTGACCAGGTAAGGTAGCGACTGGGGGATCGAGGTACCAGACGGGAATCCCTAGGGTCAGGTTAGGAAGAGAGAGGGTAGCCATAACAGGTACTGTGTTCACTCCAGGAGGGGGAGCTAAGAACGGTATTTGACCGGAGGGGTAATGGCTAGAAGGGACGGTTCCAAGATGGTTGAGGCCTGGAGGAACCATTCAAGGAGGATAAAGAGTCTCATGAGTACCAGTTGTAGGTGAAGGCCCAGGAGGAGGAGGTCCAGAAGGCTGAATCGAAGGGCTAGGAGCAGGCTACAGAGGGCGAGGAGGCTGCTGAGTAGTCGAAGTGGGTCGCTTGAGGGCAGCTCGAGACAATTGCATCATGCAAACATTCGATGAGCTAGGATCAGAGATAGGAGGAGGGAGACTAGGGAATGTACCAAGAAAAGAGGATTCCTTGTAGACTCCGAGTGAGACACTGGTCAAAGGATTAATGGTTTTCTTATTGGCCACCGAAGAGATGATGGACTCAGGGGAGGTCTCAGACTTCGGTTCGTAATATGTCAACTGGTCAATGGTGATTGTCTTTCCGTTGTGAGGGAAGGACATCTTGCGGTGAACCGCAGATGGGATAGCAGAAATTGCATAGGTGTAGCTATGACCCAATAGAATGTTGTAATCTAAGGGAACATCAATGAATTCTACGTCAACACAAACAATCTTTCTTGCAAGAGTAGTAGGACAATTGCGGAATAGGCCAATGGGCTGGGAGGCATGGCCATCCCATGCTCGGAGAGTAATCATGGAAGGAGCGAACTTAGGTGTTCCGAGTTGCTTCCAAACCGAAGTGGACATAACACAAGTGGATGCTCCCTCATCAATGATACACTGGGAAACGTTGGCGTTTCGGATTTTGACTGGGATTTGGAAGGAGACGGAAGCAGGAAGAGGAGGATTTTCTGAACAGTCAACATCGAAGACGATCAAACAATCATCGACAGGATCTACAGCTCCCATGGTAGATAGTATAACTTTTCGTTGTGAAGGGCACGACTGGAGGAGTTCCAATGTTGAAATGGAAGTAGGAGATTGTGCCAAATCATATACTATACTATACGAATGGGAAGATTTGCCACAAGCAGCATTTTGGCATAGTGGTCCCTTAGGGACCTTGGTATGAACCTCCACCTTAGGTTGAGGAATATGCAAAGGAACACTAGGTGTCGAAAGAGGCTCTGTAGAGACCGAAGGAGGTGGCTCGGGGACAGATGTAGTGGGAGGCTTGTTGCACTGTCGGGACCGAGTTTGAAGATTGAGGTCAATAGTTATAGGTTGTTCAGATTTCATCATGAGAAGCTGGTAATCGGAGATACCAAACGGAAGAGGTTGAGTGGCCACCTGACCTTAAGGTGGTTGGGTAGCCACAAATCCTTGTTGAGGGAAAGGATTAGTAAACATAGCTGCTTGACTAGGTGCAGAACTGGGAGGGATGGAAGGGGAGGCTTGCTATCCTCACAATGCTGCTTGAGACTCCCACATTTTCTTCATTTGTGGTAAAAGAGGACAATCGTGTGTGAAAAGACCATAAACACCACAACAAGAACAAGGCTGGTTCGTGGGAACAGGCCTGTCCTGCTTGGGGTGAGTGCCCTGTTGCTGGTTAGCAGTGTTAGGTACATTATTTTGAGGATTAGGTCCAGGATTACCGAGAGAAAATTGATTTTGAGTGCCTTTCCTCGTCTCTTTAGAGGGAGGAGGATTAGTCGCGCCCTGTTGTGCATACACCTGTCCCTAAGGGGGTGGTGGCTGTTGTTGCGGGGGTTGAGAAGGCAAGGGAGGCAGAGGTGCTAATGCTAGAGGAGCTGGAGCACCAGGTTGTGGATACGGATAATAAGGAGGTTGGGTAACAGTGTGGTAAACAAGAGGTTGGGAAGAAAGAGCAGGCATGCCATATCCTGGATACGTGTTACTGGGAGGGGGAAAAGTGCAGGAGGTGTTGGCCCCCACCTGAGTAAAACCATAGCCCATGGGAGTTTGAGGGTATGGATTAGAGAGAGCTCCAACATACCGTTGGTTGAATGAGATGCCCCCAGTGCATTGGCACCACCGGGTCTGGGAAGATCAGGTAGAACGGTATAAACATAACCCGATTGAGCGTAGAACAGGTCATATTTTAACGCCATTTGGAGAGCGGCTTCTTCAATTTGAGGGAAATGTGATGCGACATCTTTGCCGATAGCAGGCAAGAGAGATCTAAGGAACCATTCCATGTAGACACGCTCTTCGAAGGTAGGGACTTGACATAGGCTCTTTCTTCTCTGCCATTCCTGGACATGATCGGATAGGCGGGTCACAGATGATTGACGGAAAGAAGTCAAAAGTTCGATACCAGTGTCATAACGAACGAGAAGCTAGAAGTAAGACAGAAAAGCCCAGGCAAGAGTCACAAATGTGGTATGAGAGGAATGGGCCTGATCAACATACCACTTATAAGCTTCACCAGTAAGCGTATGTTGGAACAACCGAAGACAGACAGAGTCATCGGTAATAGAGTTAGACGAACACCACATGTGGAAAGATCGAACATGATTTGTAGGATCTTCGCCAGAAAGACCTTCAAACTTGGGGATGTCTAAAGGGAGCTTGGTTGGCATTGCACGCCAACCAACATCATGATGTATAGGGTCATTTATCAACTAGTCAAAATGAGGAAGATTGAGGCCTACCATATAGGGGAGCAAGGGAGTAGCCGAGGTAGTGTTCGTTGCGGTCCCACTAGTAGTATTCCTAGTGTTAGGTCCGGGGTTACCACCACTGTTAGGTCCTGAACCAGACACAGTGAAGGTGACAGGAGGAGAAATGGGGGCGGAATGAGAAGGGGAACCCAATGAACCAGAAGAAGAGTCGGAGTGCGGACTCGGTGGAGGACTAAGTCGAATCCTACGCGGAGGAGTAAGTCTTCCTACCGGAAACTGAGGATGAAGGCCAAGAAGTCTCTGGGATAAATTCCTTGGTGGCGCAATGATGACGACACAAACACGGCACAAAGGAAATAGAGACCAACAAGGGAAGGGAGGTGCAGGATCAATTGATTACAATGTCGAAACAAGGGAAGAGAGGTGCAGGATCAATTGATTTCAATGTTTTAGAGTCTTTGCTTGGCAGTGTTAACCAAGCTCTTTTTCACTTAGGGTGTGTGTGCAAAGTGTGTAAATTTTAATTTTAAACCCAGATGTTTGTAGAGAAAAAGAAAAAGTGTGTTGTGTAACTATAAATAAACCTGCAAATAACAGTATACATAACTGAAATAACATAAAATAAACATTTAATAATGCAATAATATAAACCCAAGGAGGCGGGCCTCTCAACAACTAGTCTGTAGGTGGGAAAAAACTAATCAAAAAACACTGAAATAACCAATAGATCTAAGGTCGGGAGGGACATGGATCTAAAGGTTAGATCTACTGGAAAGTAGTGCAGAAAGCAGCAACAAATCAGAGGAAAGATTGCTGTAAATGAGGTGGCGAAAAGCTATATCTTGGGGGGAAGCAGAGGGGACCCTAGAGGAAAACCCAAACAAAACTAAATGAGGTGTTGTGGATGGATAAATAACCAATATGAAGTGGATCTGAAGGTGAGGTATCAGATCTGAAAAATGGTTAAAAACTCTGAAATTTCAGATAACCTCCAACAGCAAAAACTCTTCCACAAAAAGTGGAGGGTACTATAGCCCTAGGGGGCTAGGTTCCCACTTAGTTGAGCAAAACAAAACAATTACAGGTCCAAAACGAGCAGAGACAGAGTTTAGACAACCCTGAACAGAGGCTCAGACAAACCCATAAAACTTTCAGAAAAATTCCTGCAAAAAGTCCAGGTCGCAGTTTTTGACCTGTTTTCTGTAGAGGTCACAGTTTTTGTGCTGAAAAGTGCATCCTAAAGCTCTAGGTCACAGTTTTAGGGCCAAAAAGTGTGACTTTCACTTCCAACACTCTCGGCGGCAGATTTAAGAAACAAGTGTCGTCTCAGCTGCAGTTGATGTCTGTCACCTGCGCAATAGGTCCAAAAACACACGAAAGTTAGAATTTTTATTGTTTTAGGGTTTTATAGGTTAAAAAAACATCAAGAAAATAAAAAACAAGAGGCTGAAGAGAAATCCTAGGGTTTGAAGTAGATGGATATGCAAGGATCATAAAAATGACAGCAGTCGTAATCGTAAACCTGTGTGGAGTCGCCTGTTGTTAGTATGAATCTTAATTCCAAGCGTACGAAAAAAGACCACTTTAGTTGTGCATAAGAAATAGCCTTAACAACAAATATGGTTGCCAATATCCTCAGATCTGCAGTTAGGTGATCAAGATAAATGCTGCAAAAATCTAGATCTATGCATCAAAAGACATTAAGCAATATAAAAAACAAGATTTACTCCATGCATCCAATAGACAAGACAATAATATGTTGAATGAATTTTGTATTAATGGCACCTGGGAGGAAAAAATAGAAGGGCTTTACCAGTTCTCCTCAATGGGATGGGTTCTTGTAAGTCCTCAGCACTTCGGATATAAAATCTCTCTCTCTTGATTTTGTAGAAAACCCAGACAAAAATAGTAGCAAAATATGACTATGATGGTGGATCAAAGTCAGACCAAAAGTATATATCCAGAGTGATCTTTAGGCAAAAAAAGGTGGTAAATGAATGGGAAAACCCTTCTATTTATAACAAAATATTGAGTTAGTCTAGATATTGGTGCATAGTTAAAATATTATTAACCAAATCAAGATCCAACTTTTATGGAACATTCTATTATATTTGTTGGAGGGAAAAAGAATTTGGCTTGGGTCAAATCCCTTTATTTGTAAATAATAAATAAATAAATGATTTATTTATCATTATAAGGATGTGGTTGATTAATAATCAAATAAATAATGATTTATTTAATTATTTATGGGTGATTTAGTCATATTTAACAAATAATATTATTTAAATAAGGTTTAAATAATTATTCCTAGAAAATAATAAGATAAATAATGATTTATCTAATTAATTTCTCTGTTTTGGGTTAAATATAACCAGGAATATTAATTAAACTATTGATTAACTAATCATTCCTTGAGGAAAATCAAACAAATATAGATTTATTTAATATTTCCTCATGGGGTTTCATGTTTAGACCATAAAAAACTTAATAAAGGTGGTTTACTAAGTTATTTTCATAGTAAAAGCAATTTTAATTAGGGTAAAATGGGTCTTACATGGTGTACTTGGGTCCATCTAATAATAATAGGTTAGATGACCAGAAAATGGTGTAACAATACTGGAATAATTTAAGGTGAGGGAAATTAGTAATTTTCCAGATGATGTTTATACATGCTTTGTGTAACTACTTTCTACCTACCCATCATTTATTCTACCATTTTCTTTATTTTCATGGGTGCATTTGAGCTTGCAACTCTAAATCCATTTTTCTTTTTAAAGCAAGAAACTATCTAATTCTAACCTTATTTCATCCGAGGGCTTAGATTAAACTGTTGAGCTCCTCATTTATTCTCTAACTATCTACTGATTTGTCAAGTTTAAACTGTTTGACATATCTTTATTCTCTATCTATAAACATGAAATTTAAAGCATGAAAAATTTAAGATTAAACTATTTAACTCATCATGGATTATGGCATTTTGAACAAGCTGCACATAATCATTTTATTTTGTAGTAAAAGTAAAAATTAGTGGTATTTTGACTTGCATCGCTTTCATGTCTTATTCTTATCTCTTTTTTGTATTTGGGGTCCATTTTTTATTCTTTTTGATCTTTTTCTTTTTAAGTCCTTTGATTTCTCTTTTAGGACGTTTAACCTCTTTTCATTTTTTTATTTTCAAATATGGGAAAACAACTTGCAGAAAGCAAGGTATGTACATATTTACAAGACTAATCAAAGTCAATTCAAAAATTATGAGCCCTATTATTATAAGACCCTAACACGCTCTACGAAAGGGTGCTACTTCTAAGGGTTCTCAGTGAAGTCTGTCACACCTCAATGAAACTAAACTAAATTGCAGAAAGGAAATGAGAGAAGGAAACTACATTAAATTGCTAAAAGGAAATGATGGAAATGAGACTAATTTAAGTTGTAGAAAGGGAAATGATTGGAAAGAAATTAAACTATATTGCTAAAAATAAATGACAGGAAGGAAACTAAACTAAATTGCTGAAAGGAAATGACAGAAAGGAAACTAATTCAAACCAAACTTAACTTGATCAAACGACTAAATGCACTCTACGTATCTTATGGTATATCTATCATGCTTCTATCCATGCAGCTAAGCTATCCATGACTTAATTCTAATTGAAAAAGTGTTGATTTGCATTTTGGAGGAAACAAAGGGCTAAAGAGGGTAATGGACAACTTAACACATGAAACGAGGATTAGATGTGGAAAGAGGGGGCTTAAAAAATTATTAGAACTTTATTATGGTGAAAAAAGGCTTTGGAACGGAATAATGTGAAATGTGCGATGGAGAAAAAGTTGTGATATGTGATATGCGATATCGCAATCGCAATATCACAAAATTAAAAAGATAGTGGAAGTATTGTTCAGGAGCGAGAGCGAAATGTGAAGTGTGATGAGGTAAGAACTACGAAGCGCGAAGTGTGACAGGGAAAACACTTCCACGTGCAAAATGTGATATCACAATCAACGGAAAGAGTAGTAAGTATTAACAAAAACTATGCAGAGTGTGAAATGCGATGGGTGACATGGCGGTGGGATCGTTGGCGGAGCGTGATCGCAATATTGCAATCGGCAGTTGGAGCGGTAAGTGTTAAATGGAAAAGGGAAAATGATGTGAAGTGTGATGTGCGATGCAGTGGATTTATCGCATTGTCGAAACGAGCGGTAACTGTTAAAACAAAAAAGGAAAATTGTGTGATTTACGTTTTGCAATTTCGCAATATTGAAATCGGTGAAAACAAGCGGTAAGTGTAAAGGAAAAAAAGGTAAATGATGCGATTTGCAATTTCACAATATCGCAATCAGCGAAAACAAGTGGTAAGTGTAAAGGAAAAAAAGGGTAAAAGTTGCAAAATGAGATTGCGATGTGGTAAAAACTACGATCTGCAATATGCGATATCGCAATCGGCAAAGGAGAGAAGTAAGTCTTCAAGGAAAAAGGTAAAATTTGCGGAGTACGATTTTGAGAAATGGCCAAGTACGGTAGAGGGAGAATCGAGGAGCAAAGGTGAAGGTCGAGTTTTTGATTTTTTTGAATGGTTTTTAAGTTATAAAGGGTTGTGACAGATGCACAAAGTGAAAATAAGGGATAGAAGGTGAACTTTAAGGTTTTGGGGGATTTTTAGCGAAGAAAAAAAAGGGCGCAGTAGCTTCGATGAGAGAAAAGGAAGGAATAAAAGCGTAACAGAGGTTTTTGGAAGCGTAACAAAAAGATGGAAACTGAACTTGTCCAAAACTCTAATACTGATTCCTGCAAACAAACCTGCGGATTCATGCACGGGAAAACATAAAAGAATGCGTGATAAAACAGTGAATAGAAAGCAGTTTTTGGGTCTGTGGGAAGGTTCGCCCTCCTCGAGCTCTATTGACAAAGATGAGAAGGGAGTCTTGATCCACAACTTTTTTTGGTTTTTCTCCTCTCTTCTATTTCTCACAAGAAAATGAAAAACTACAGCAGCATACTAAAAGAAAAAATAAACAACAATGAAACTATTAAAAGCATAAATAATTGAATGACAAAAAGAAAACTACATTAATGGCAGAAATTAAAGAATGGTAATAGCAGAGAAGCTGAGGCCCATGGGTTGGGCCCTAACCCAAGAGCACAGCTCTTTGGAACTAGATCAATAAAAGGTCATCTGAATACCAATTTAATCACAAAAAATACTACCTTAATACATCCTAAAGGTCCTAAACAAGGAAATCCTAATAGCTTGCAGCAAATGTTCTAAATGGAATCGAAGAATTGACCCTTAATAGCTCTAGCTTTGCGCTATTTATTCTCCAGGGCAGCTACCAACAGCTCCATAAAAATAGGTAATGAGTCCACTTGACTCCAAGTGAAGTATGGCTTGAGTGCACTTGGTCTTGAGTTGCTTGGCTGCCTCTAGAATTCAAATTTCTGGAGACTCCAAGTGAAGTATGTCTTGAGTGCACTTGGTCTTGAGTTGCTTGGCTACCTCTGGAATTCGAATTGCGAGAGGGGATCTCATGAGGATCGTTTGGCTACCTTTGAGGGTGGACAACCCCCTTTAATCTCTCCAATATTTCTCCCTAATTTCCTGATATTCTTCCCTTTTGATCTTCCAGTGGCAGGGAGCAAGTCCCTAAATTATCGCCTTCTCCAAATCTACATAATCTGCCAAATATTCTCACAATATTCTACAAAAATAACCAATATTAGGCACAAATATGCAAGTACCTTTAAAACTTCCTAAGAAAGTATTAAAGCGTAAGAAAAAATTATTAAGTGTAGAAGAAGAGATTTAATATATCTTTTAATGTGCATAAGGAAGGTATATGGGCTTAAGAAAATTTAGATGGGCCTTATTTATGTCCAATTTACAGGCCCATAAGTAAGCATATTATTCGTACGAAATTAATGTATTTGGTTCAGAGAAAAATAGTACTTGTATGGGATTTAAAAGAGATTAAATTTTGAGCACACCCTTTGCTGAATTAATATATGTTAAATTAATTTAACTAGGAAAACATTGCCTCAAATGGAATATTATTGTTGAATTTGAATTTTCATGCTTTGGATTTGTTCTTGGGTAAAAAATAATTTTATCTATGTACATTGGATAGGGACCTGAAATAGGGTTTCATTATAATTCCTTAGGAGAAACTTAGCCTCCCAAATTGGTACCCTGATATCTTTCTATGCATGGGAAAAGACCATATTTTCTAATTTGGTTGTCATAGGTTAGGGTTTGAAACTTGACTCCATTCTTACTAGTCACCTATGTGTTCACCTTGACTTGGGATGCTTGCACCATATCTATTGCAATTTTGATCATGATATTCTATCCACGTAAAATTTCAATCATAGTGGTCCTTCCAGTGACCTGGGGAACTCTCCAATTCACTATCACTGAAATTGAGAACAACATATAATGAAAATTTATAAGATCCAAAGTTAGAATACCAACAATATAGGGATATTCAGACTTTGGATTAATTGGACTTATCATATTTCTTCCCTTAAATTTGGAGTTCACGATATGTATAATAATCTTATAAGATAAATAGACTTTTTAGTATATCATTATCCTACTACACATATGGCGTCCCTTGTGAAGGTAAAAATTTATTAACATTACTATTGAGATGATGTTGTAATATTTACTAGAGGCCAAGGCTACCATCACTTCGTAATCATTTATATTAAGTTACTAGGTTTATCTTAAAGCAAACCTAGTCAACACTCAATTATTTTATACCTAGACAGTTAATGCTGACCTAGTCATCATAGTGGGTCCATATCCTCTCTTGAGGAAATGGCCTTTGAGTTATGTATAAAGTCAACTTCCATTTGTAATATAATTTTGATCAATGATACAATTTCCATATTCATTAGGCTATGGACACATATAATGTGTTGGAATCTCTTTTTATGGTCAATCTGTCTCCTCTTATGGATATGGGTATGACTCTCTATCTCTCTTTCTCTCTCTATCGTGCTTTTTTCTCCTTTAGCTTGCACATTAGTTGTGGTTCATCTTCTAATTGTACATATGTAGGTCTTGTGCATCAAAGTTTTTCTGTTGGTTTTGTTTGATCCTCTCCTTTTTCTTTTATGGATCTCTAACATTGTATGAGAGCAATTATGGACTTCCTTCATTTTACTTAGTACATTTGATTTGAATATTTTTGGCTAGAGGCATTAAACTAAGGGTTATGGATCTATGGTTTTTAGATTTGTTTCTTTGTTAAGGGTTTCCTATGATTTTCCCTATCATCTAAACCCTTTGCCAAGGTTCACTTTAGTGGCTGATTTATATATTTTTTTACTAGTAGCAATACATTATGATCTGTTGAACATTTTTTTTGGATCATCCCTTATTTATAGGTTTTCTCTAGCATTTTTTTATTGCGGGTAGTTTTGTGGAGTCAAGCCAGTAGCTAGAGGGCCACTAATATGAGCCCATCTTCACCATCTACTAGTGTTTCCTTCTAACATGCATTTCGTGGTAATTTTTTAAAAATTGGAATGGTTATAATGTGTTAAAAACGTTGTTGCAGTTGCACCATAAAACACAATAATGCAAAAAAAAAGGGCTTTCCATAAAGCGAGTATTTCAAAAAGTTTCCAAAATTTTAAATTATTTGTTATATATTGGGTAATATCAAGGATATTTCCAACAATTCCATGACACTGTCTAGATATACACTGATTGGGGTGGATGAGAGGATGCTTTTGGAAATTCCAGCAATGATGGTCCAGCCATTGAGACTAATGAAGGGAATATTTCAAGTGAGTGCATTTCCATTGAAGTTCTCTGTATGGAACCTCTTAATAAATTGCACATAATATTCAAATGCATAAATATTTTAAAGTGATAGCAAGGATATATAAATATCTACATGCCTCAAAATGGAAGCCTCATGAGGGCACGGTATTAAAAATTTGGATTCCAGATGACGGTTGGTATGATGCAAGTTCCTGTTTCATCCATGATGTTGATGGAGTTTTCAAATCAAGGCTAAAGATATTGAAAGGTTGGTATGAAGAACCATTGCTACCTGAATTCTTCTCCAAGTCTATAAGTTTACCCAACTATCCACGAATATAAGACTATTGTTCTGTGTGGCGTGAATGGACAAGTAATTCCTCTCATAATATATCAGAATAAGAATGTTGTTTGGTTTGGAAACATATTATGTAAAACTGGTCATGTTCCTCCATGCATATAAAGAAATATCTTGCAGTTGATGGTGTGTGTAAAGTGCCAGTATGTAGAGATAATAGATATATTCATATTTGTGATATAGACAAAGAATTTGTTCCCGATGACTTGCAGCTGAAATAATTGTTCAAAGGACGTTCAACAAGATTAAATTTTACTTGCTAGCCGAAACCTTTGGATTTGTTGTTTTCAATTTATAATGACCTTGGAGTTAAAAATATATCTCAGGTGGTGAGTAGAATCAAGATCTCTGCTCCTGATAATATGCTTTTGGAAAAGCCAACACCAAGAGAGGGGTTATTGGGGATGAGATTGTGCAAAATACTTATTGCATAGATTTAAAAACCTTCGTTCAAAATTCCAGCTGATAAGAGACATCATCTTGTTAAAGCGCTTATGGATTGTCCAGTCTATGAAGTGAATGAGCCACTCATGATGGAATATTCTGTGTTATTGGAAAAATAAATTGGTGAAGTGGAGAATATCCAAGTGAAATGAATGATAATGGTGCGATGGGAGAAGGAAAAAAAAAAGTTCCTCAAAGAAGAAACTAATGCTTACAATATCTTCCATGTGCACCTTGTTGATTCTTTGTTCTATCTACAATGCCTTCTGATTTGGCTAAGTATTTTAGTTATTATTTATTTCTTTGATTGTTCAGCAAAAGTTTTGTATGTAGTATTTAGGAATGATTTTCTGTATGCGTGCTTGCTAATCTAACAACTTTTTTGTTTCTGTTCTTAGAATTTTGGTTAAATCTTTGCAATTTTCTGCTAGTCTTCCTAGATTATAATTCTTGTAAATCTATGAAGAGTGGAAACATGCTAAACGTAAACCATTCAATAGTTGTGATAATATATTAAAGGCTTGTGATAATTCTAGTTACTTTTTTTTGTATCACTAGATTAAATAGTTTTTAAATTATTGTATATTAGCTTATTGTGTGAGTCACGTTACATGGGTGTGACATTGAGCTAAATCCATTGAGTTATTTTTATCAATTTAAAAATAGGGACGACACGATTTTAGATTTTACAAAGATTACGCCATTATGTGTCGAGCATTTTTTTAAATCAATGCCTATATATGCAATTACCATAACTCTCACATAATTCTTTAAAGGTCACTAGCTCAATGGAAGAGCACCTGATGTTGCATTGTATTTGAATGTAATTTTTTATTGTCTCTTGAGAGATAATATGTCTTTAATCCTAACTATTGTCTCTAGAGAAACAAAAATAAAACTGTCTCTCGAGAGACAAAAATGAAATTGTCTCTGGAGAGAAACAAATTCTTGTGTTATATATTGTCTTTATAGAGACAATATTTTAAGACATTTTAATTTGAGACACCCGCTTAAAGACAATATTTAAGACAATACACAAGTTTTCTTTTGTCTCAAGTTAAGACAATTTATCGAAAATTGTCTTAAAACCCCCCTTTGTGTTGTAGTGGGGGAAGAGAGAGAATGAGAGAGAGGGGGATATAGTGACACTTAAATGGTAGAGAGAGATGGGGAGAGCCACAGAGGGAGGTGGGAGATAAAATGAGAGAGTGCAAGAAAGAGCAGAGAGATGACTTGAGAGAAAGGAGATAGAGAGAGAGAGAGAGAGTAGAGAAAAATGGCAGAGAGAGAAGAAAAAAGAAGAGAAAGAAGATAGAGGAATAAATGGATCCAACAAATATATAATATATATACTAATGTGTAAAATTAATGCTATGAACTTATTACTTTGGATGAAACAATAGATTGCTGAACAAAAAATAAAAAATCAATAAAAATAAATTTCTTCTCTTTCAAATAATGTAAAACTGCCAACGATTAGATAATATGGTAAATGCCATATATATAAAATGTTGAATAACAAAGCTTTATATAATACAAAACGTAACCCATGAAAAAACATCAATAATTAAATTGTTCACTGAAAGTAAGAGTAGGTGTTAATTCCAACACCAAACATATGTTTGACCGCAACAACGAAATCCTGGAGCATAAAATGAAAAGAGATTATCTGCATCTATTCTATCAATGTCAAAGCTCCAGGGTCCATAAAACTCTTCTTTTCTTCCATGAAGGTTTCCTTTTCTTGTTGTACTTTGAAACCGATGTTATTTTCTCCCGCCTCCCTGACCCAAGTATCCTCCATAGGATTATTTCCTTCTGGTTTGTCTTCTCCTGTAGCGACACCACTTCTTGTCACTATATTAACACATCTATCTTCTTCGCATGGTTTAGCCTCTTCATGTGCAGTTTCTGCGCAGGTCACTGATTTATTTTTTCCTGCATTTTAGCCAATAACACGGGACAATCTTCTATCACATTCCCGAATTCTCTACAATACATACTAGAGGTTGTATCGGGTTTCTACAAATCCCTGACGAAATGTCCCGGCTGACCACAGTTATAACATATAATTTGTCTGCGACCTCGTCCAACGCGTCCTCCTCGGTCGCACCCTCGACCTTAGAATCCTTTGCATGCTTATGGAAAACCCTAATATTTGAGACCTTCGACTCACATTATGTATGCCCTAGGAGTTCACTGCATCATTAAATCATAACTGCGAGACTTCTTGTAATAATGTTCGACCAAGATACAAAAATTATGGAACAATTTATTTTGCAATTGGATATACTTCTGTAGTAAATGAAAATAGTCTGTGGGGTGTTGGCCTACAACCTGATGTAGGCTACACTAGACATTTGGCCCCAAAATTGGTCCAACACTTAGTCCAAGTTTCAATGGACTTGGCATCCCAATACCTAAGTACTCTCTATAAACAAGACACTGAGCCTTATTGTGGCCCTCCTCCTTTCACTTTATGCACCAAACTTCTGAATGCATGTCAGACCAAACTTTATTTCCCTTCTTCAAGTATTTGAGATCCATATGTCAGCTCACGAACTGGGTCCGGATCTGTTGAACCCCTATATTGGTATCTGCTATTGGTGAAGCTTCTAGCTTCGTCTAAATATCCAATGCTTCAACTTGGGTTGTGATATTTTTTCTGTGATAACGGTAATTTGAGATGTTGTAATAGTGCAGCTATAAACAACTCCTTGTGCTACTCATCGGGGATCTAAAAGCTAATTTGGCTTAGCAACATCTTAAATCATTGATATACTTCCCACAGTTTGAGTGACCAATTTTTTAATCTCTTCTGTCTCTGTATTACATTGTGAATGCGACTTCGGCTACTTAAATTCAAAATTTAGCACAACCTTTGTCTGATACAATGTGACATTCAGGTTTGTCGCGGAATAATTCAAAAACCAAGACAATGGTATTTCCTACAACACTGTGACGAGCTGAGATTTCTTCATATCTTCATTAGTGACTTGTTGCACTCTCCATACTACTGCAACAAACCAAAATTGCTCAAAATCATCTAATCCCTTAAAATCCGTAACCTTCGCCATCTGAGCCATGTTGAATGGGGTAGGTGGAGGTGGAGGGAAAATATGGGGATGGGGATGACCCAGGTTTAGAGATAGTTGCACGAACCAACAAAACCCTCTATGATTGGCCCTTTCAACAATAGTTTGTTGAACATACCGAAGTCTCACCAAAGACAATATTAGGGGATGCTAGAACCATGTTTTTGCATCCAGAGGGACTATGGAGTGTGGATTTATGACTTATACTTACTTAATACCTATTCATAAATTTGAATAACCAATATGCTTAATATACAAACGTTGTTCAACAATCCTAATTAACTAACTTTCACACTAAGAAATTCTACTTTATTATGCATTAATCATCATTTTAAACCATGTCCATGACTTCGCGATGCAAATATAGATAAAGACCTTCATCTAGCATAGATAATCTAGAAAAATATGTCAAACCAGGAGGTAACTCCTCAAAATCAGAATGTGTATTAGCTGAAGAATGCACATGGATTTATACATGGAGGTGAGGCTATTGGGATTCATCTCCCAATGACTCTTGGCCTTCTTTATTTCCTAATATTAATTAATATACAATATTAAATATGCACACCCATCCATAGGATTAGGTGTCAACATTCCCCCCTTTAATCCGAAGGGATGTTGGTGAGTCCAAGCATCGATCTGAACTTTTGAAACTTTTCTCTTCCAAGTGCTTTGGTGAAGATGTCAGCAGTTTGCTCATTTGTGGAACAATGATGTAGATGGATGGTTTTGGCCTGAACCTGATGTCGAATTAGATGGTACTTTGTATTGATGTGCTTTGTTCGATCATGGAACTTTGGGTTCTTGGCCAACTTTATTGCAGAAGTGTTGTCGATCATGAGTGGAGTGGAATACATTTGTTTCATCCGCAAATCTTCCAGGATCTTCCGGAGCCACACAATTTCCTTTGTTGCTTCAGCTGCTGCCACATATTCTGCCTCGGTCGTGGAATCTGCTGGAACTGACTGTTTGCGTGATCTCCATGAGACAGCTCCTGATCCAAGACTCATGGTGTAACCTGTAGTAGACACCCTCGTTTCTTTGTCGCCATCAAAGTCTGAATCAGAGTATCCGGTCAAGTTGAAGTCGCCTACCTGTGTATATTTGAGTCCAAAGTCTTGAGTCCCCTTCAAGTACCTTAGCACTCTTTTTGCAGCAGACCAATGTCCTTCACAAGGTTTTTGCATGAACTTTGAGAGGATTCCAACAGCAAATGAAATGTCAGGTCTGGTGGTGGTCAGATAGATAAGACTTCCTACAAGCTGTCTATACTTAGTTGCATCCTCAAATTCCTTCCCTTCAATATATGTGAGCTTCAAGTTTTGTTCCATTGGAGTGCTTAAGGGTTTACAGTCATCCATGCCAAATTTGTTCAAGAGATCTCCAATGTACTTCTTTTGAGAAAGAAATATGAATTTAGGATGTTGAATTACTTCAATACCTAAATAGTAATGAACATGACCCAAATCAGTCATTTCAAAACCTTTCTTCAACTCTTTCTTCATGGATGCAATATAGCTCTCATTGTTTCCTGTTATCAAAATATCATCTACATATACCACAAGATATACAATTGTTTTTCCAACTTTCTTAACAAACAAAGTTGCATCATCAAGATCAAAATGTTTGAAGTCAAGTTTCAGAAGATGCTCGGTTAATTTCTCATACCAGGCTCGTGGTGCTTGCTTAAGGCCATACAAGGATTTTATAAGCTTGCAAACTTTGTGTTCTTGACCCTTTACAACAAATCCTTCTGGCTGGGACATATAAACTTTCTCCTTTAGATCTCCATTCAAAAAATCTGTTTTTACATCCATCTGATGGAATTTCCATCCATTCTGAGCTGCTAGGGCAAAGAGAGTCCGGATGGTGGTCCATTTTGCCGTGGGAGCAAAAGTTTCTTCATAATCGATTCCTTCTTTTTGTGCAAAACCTTTTGCGACAAGCCTGGCCTTGTGCTTGTCAAGTGAGCCATCTGCTTTGTACTTGTTCTTGTAGACCCACTTACAGCCAATTGGTTTTGTTCCCAAAGGCGGATCAACCAGCTTCCAAGTGCCATTCTTTATCAAGGCATCATACTCTTTTTGCATCGCTTCTTTCCATTCATCATGAGAAGCGGCTTCTTTGAAGGAAGTTGGTTCATGATCTATAGACAAACTCAATTCACAGTTATAAGCAATATCCATATCAATAGGAGAATCAGAATTATCTACATCACCTTCGATTTGTTGAGTGGAACTTCTTGTTCCCGTTTTTCCAACCTCATCAGGATGAACATTCTCCAGTGTCTTTGTCAGCCATTTGGGAGGACCTTTCTAAGATGGCCCAGGCTGGTCATTTGACTGAGTTGGGATTGATTCAAGATTCAATCTCCCAATTCCGTCAATCACATCATCCAATGTGTCATCCGTGGTTGTTTCTTCATGTGGGGGAGAGAGTGCTTCAGGACATGATTCCACAGTTTGATTCAATATCGGAATCCCCCCTTCAAGATGTGGAATCACATTATCAAATTCTTGGAAAGACTTTGCATGTGTGAATCTATCCAGGCGATCAAGTTGCTGCTCAACAACCTTGCCACTCTTGGAAGATTCAAGAAATATGACATCTCTTGCTATCACAAACTTCTTATTTGCTTCATCATAGAGACGATATCCTTTGGAGGTATTGGAGTACCCCAAGAAGATACATTTTCTGCTTCTAGCACCAAGTTTGTTCCTTTGACCCTTGGGTATCAAGGCATAAAAGGTGGACCCAAAGACCCTGAAATTCTTTACCGAAGGCATGTGGCCATGCCAAATTTAAAAAGGAGTTTTGTTTCTAATTGAACTTGAAGGACACCTATTCTTTATGTAAAAAACACATAGAACTGCATCAGCCGAAAACATCAATTTTACATTCTTGAAAAATAACATGGAGCGGACCATATTTAAAATGGTTCTGTTCATTCTTTCAGCTACACCGTTCTGTTGTGGATTATATGGCACAGTTGTTTGATGTTTGATTCCATGTTGACGAAGATAATTTTCAAATTTGTTTGAAGTGTATTCTTTTCCATTATCAGTACGTAGAGAGCCAATATGTGTTTGTGCATCATTTTCAATCCATGCATGAAAATTCTTGAAAGTTTGGAAAGCATCAGACTTATTCTTCAGTAAGTAAATCCAACACATTCTGGTGTAGTCATCAATAAATGTCATCATGTATTTGTTTCCATTTGCAGAAGCAATAGGCATAAGGCCACATAAATCTGAATGAACAAGTTCAAGTTTTCTATGTGCTCTGGAGTGTGAATCATGAAATGGTTGTTTGCTATGCTTTCCTAGAATACAAGCATCACATTCCTTAGGTTTCTTAGGAATTGTAGGCAGTCCATTAACACCATTTTTCTTCAACAAACGAAGGCTTTCATAGTTTAAGTGTCCAAATCTAGCATGCCATAAAAGACTTGATGGGAATGTACCTTCATCATGATGTGAACTGAATGCAAAGTTTTGAGCATGAGCAGATGAACCTTTCAGCTTCAAGAGTCTCCCTTCTTCTATTTCCTCCATGACAAGTGAGCGATTTGATGCTTTTCTGACCTCTGCCTTGCCATCAAACAAGTGAACTGAGTGTCCTTGCTGCCGGATTTCGATCAGGGACAACAAGTTTCTCTTCAACTCCGGGAGGTATAGAACCTCATGTAGGATATGATCAGGAAGACCAGGCAGTTTAAGCCTGACTGTGCCAAGCCCCGATGGCTTGAGTTTGGATTTATCTGCGAAATATACTGCTCCATCAACTTTGTCAGTGAATTCTTCAAAAAAATCTTTTCTAAATGTCATGTGACATGTTGCTCCTGAATCTAGCAACCAATCATCTCTCCAGGAAGTAAATGAAACATCAAATAGGTTTTCAGTTACTCCATTGTTACAATTTGCTAAAACAGAATGAGCGGATTCAGCTGGTTTACCTTTGTCTTTGTCATTAGTTTTACCTCTATCTTGATTTGTTTGCTGCTGAGCTTTAGATTGTCTGCCCCCCTTTTCTCTGAAGTTTCTTCTTCGTCTTCTGCCTTCTCTTCCTCTGGATGGACCTGAAGCATGTCTCTTTTCTCTCTGTGCCAAGTAGGCAACCTCTTTAGAAGATGAAGGGACTGTCATCTTCTTTTGAAGGAGGAGAGAAAAAAAAAAAACTTTGCTGGAAAATTTTTCTTGAAGGAGAGAAAACAAAAAAAATCTTTGCTGGAAAATGTACTCAGTTTAAAAGGATAGAAACTCTTTTTGCTAAAAGACTGAATTTAAAAACACAAGCTCTTTGCTAAAAAAAAAACACTGAATTCTGCACCAAAAAAATATATGTATTTTTTTGTTTGGGGAAAAAAGATTTTGTATGGGAGGTTGATATGGAATGGCGGTATTATGAATGGTGGAGGGGCGGTATAAAAGTGGTAATGTGGGGAATGTGGCGGAGTTGAAATAGTGGTATCGTATAATGAATGGAGGGGCGGAAATATATATGGGAAATCAATATTAAAAAATATGAATGGGAAATGGTATTAAAAGTATGAATGGACAGCGTTTCATATGACTGCATTTCACAATACAATGGATAATACATGCGTTTCATATGACTGCGTTTTAAAAGTATGAATGGAATGCAATATATGACTGCGTATAAAATGCTGGAGCGGAGGTATATGGAATAGACAACGTTTAAAATGGTGGTAAAAATGGACAGCGTTATATATGGAGTGATAGCGCATATGACAGCGGTGGTATATTAAACGCAGATAACTACGATAGCGGTGGTGTTAAAACAGTGTTGAGTTAAAACCCGGGGAGTCGACTATACAATGGGCGCGTTATTAAATGAGACAGAGCGGGGAGTCGGCTATACACTGTGCGCTGACTGTGATATACTCTGTCGGCTAGATGCAGATGAGGGACGAGTGATGCTGTAGGTTGAAGCGTGGAGCAGTGGGACTGCAGATGGTAAGGACCGGCGGGTTAAGGTTAAATAAAAAAACGCATTTAAAAATCCTGTTGACAGCGCATTTATATGGAGGGCGTAATACAGTTGACAACATTTAAATTTATATAACGCATACCATGTAATTAATACAACCCATAGCATGTAAGCACAATACAACGCATACCATTAAAAACCAGCGTATTGAATATGGTAGAGGAATGGCGTTTTTTTTTGCAGGTGCACGTAGAGGGGAGAGGCATGCGCTAGACAGTGTAGAGCGCAAGGAGTGGGGAAGATAAGGCGTAGACCAGTGATGGAGAGGGCGCAGAGTTGAGGGATGGGAGGTGAGTCGATGGAATCTTGCAAAATGACAGAGGAGCCTGCAATTTGCAGAATGACAGAGGAGCCTGCAGTCTTCAGGAGCCTGCAGGAGCTGGAGCTGCAAATGTCAGGGCTAAATAGAGAAAAAAAAATGCAGAATAACAGTCTAGCAATTAAGAGCAGCAGAAAGCTATTAATAAAAAATTGGCTGAGAAAAGGAGAGGGAGTTACACCACAGGCAGAAATGCCAATAGTGGAGCTGGCTCTGATACCATGTCAAACCAGGAGGTAACTCCTCAAAATCAGAATGTGTATTAGCTGAAGAATGCACATGGATTTATACATGGAGGTGAGGCTATTGGGATTCATCTCCCAATGACTCTTGGCCTTCCTTATTTCCTAATATTAATTAATATACAATATTAATATGCACACCCATCCATAGGATTAGGTGTCAACAAAATATATAAAGAAAACATATAATTAAGGAACATAGATCTGTCTTCAAAATATTATTTTATTAGCTCAGATATTCTTAATATAACACTTTCCTCCTTGCACACAATGTTGCAGGGGTCTGTGCACTCAGCTGGAGAATTTCTAAGGTATCCATGCACAGAACTATAGGAGCCTTCTCAATTCAAATATAATGTTACATCCATATGCATTCTTTGTCTAAAATACATCCCTGGACTCCTTATATAGTTTTTCCTTTTACAAAACCATGGTCTGAAAACCATGGTAGGAGCACAAAGTATACAACATTATCCCATCCCTTTACAAAATAAGGTGCTTTGACCCACCCCAAAGCCCCTAAGACTCTTAAAAATCTGCGCGCAGCATGCTACGATCCTCAAAATGCATATTATTTACCAAAATTTCGACTAATGGGTAGCCTGTCCAACAGTTGTGGATGATCACTTCGCAAATATTATTCAGTTTCTAGGCACAGGAATTGGTAGTCAAAGCAATTGATTTCTTGTTAATGGCATGACACTGAGCCAACAATCACTATTTATTTATAATTCCTTAATTCTATTTTTGGAGTAATTATTAAACCATTATTTCAATTTCACACCTTTCTTAATCCTCACGAAGTAATTAATAAATAATTTTATTTATTAATTACTTCTAAATAAATATATTTAACCATTTTGAATATCTTTTCCCTCTCCAAAAAATATAATAATGTATTCCTAACGGTTAGATCTTGATTTGGTCAATAATATTTTATTATTTTCCATTTTCGAATCCAACCCAATATTTTATTATAAATACGAAGGTTTTCCATTCATTCTTCAACATGATCATTATCATCATCACCATTATCTTCTTCTTACATTTGAGCTCCCACTTGAGTTCCACTTTTTTTATTTGGGTTTACGACACATCAAGAGAGAGAAAAGATCGTTGAAGCACAACGACATCTAAGGACCAATCCCACAGAGGGGGATTTGTAGACGTTTGTTGTAGATCTCCTTCACTAGGTGTTTTCTAATAAAAATATCATTATTTCAAAGTATTTCTCTATTAGGTTATTTCATAAATTATTTTTTGTTGTTATATGTTTCAGATCAAAAATAGTCTTTTTTTCTGCAGGATTTTCTTGTTTTTTCATTGCATATTTGAAGCGTAAAAAACCATATATTGTCATTAGGGTCAGTTGTCACTAGGGACTTAAGTGAAGCATTTTTGGTACATCTTCTCAAAATATTTACACTAACAACATACTACAATTGATCATAAGCCTTGGAAAATTGGTATAGCACAAACTTGTGTGAAATTCAAACACCAAAGCAAGTGTCATTGGAAATACCTGGGATTTGATTTATTATAGGCATGATTTAAATATTTCTTCTTAATGTCTTCTTCTTTTGGTATACACTAGGGTTTGTGAAACAATGTTTCTTTTTTTGTGTATTTATTTAGCATCATAACTGCTTCTAATTTTCTAATAGTAGAAAAAAATACAATGAATGGTTGTACCTGAAAAGAGGAGATACCCACATCAAATGGAATTGGGAATAGGTAGCTTACTCTCTCTAAATGTATCCTAATCATATAATTTTATCATTTTTTGTTTTTTATTTTGACCTGGTGAAGCTCCTTTCAAGAGTGAATTCATGTTTATTAGGCACTCATGTTCCCACCGTGGACTTCGATGTTTTCCTAGGCTGATGAAAATATGCAGTCCATGTTAATAATAAATATAGACTTGCTTGGTCCAATTTCAGTATGACACCTATCCATAGCAATCAAATACTAGAAAGCAAAGACATTTCTTTGTCACAGTTACATGGAAAGAAGAACCATTAAAAATACAGTGAATGGTTGTAACTTAAAAGAGGAGATGCCTACATAAAGATGGACTTGCTTAGTTTGGTTTCAATATCCATTTCTACATAATTAAAGACCTACATGGACAAATATTTTGACTATTTTCGACAAGTTTACTCATTCAATGAAGTTTAAAAATTCTCGTCACTCTTTAAAGAAGCTTGTAATAACATATGACAGTGAAAAAATGTCCTGGCTATCATTAAAAGTAGAAAGAAATAGAATCCTAGTAGTCACAAGTAGTTATAAAACTAATTGAGATATTGATACATCTCAAGTTTGATGAGACGTTATTGGTTGGAAAAATAAAATTATTAATTCCTCACTTAAGAGCTTATCTTGATACTTCTTGAATTTGATGGGACACTATTGGTTGCAAAAAGAAATTAACCCATCAAGTAAGTGACAAATATGAGGGAATAGTTGTGGGAGAGAACAAATAATATGAATGTGTTGATAATTATAGTGGTTGACCTCAAAATTAAAAAGAATCTATTTTTGGAAAACACAAGTCCCAATCAGCTAGCATAGGCATAGTAATCAACCAACCAAAGTACGATGAGAATGTGGGAAGGTGGCTAATAAACATGTGTTATGTTTGAGCCTTGAGCATCATCAGATCAAAATAAAAAGAAAATGCAACCATACTATGGAAGACCAATATGGTTGCAACACTATGAGCTTTTATAGCGATGCATAAGAGTAGCTTACAAAATATTTTATGAGTAGTGAATAATATTAACATCCTCTGGAAGTCTGGTTTCTATGAACCTTCATAATGTCCATGACAAAGAACATTGTTTCTTTCTATCACCTAAACATTTGGGGGTCATCTCTTTGGTAGACAATCTTGGAAGTGTCATTTTAGCTGTTCATCACACTATGATTTAGAGTTGATTATCTTATTACAGTAGTTGTACGAAAGGCCCATCATTCCTATAAGCATATTTATTGATAACTTAACCTCACGATTGTTAATGATATTGCTATTTTCAATTATTTGAAAAATTATTCACGTGTCCAAGTTAAATTTCATGTTTATAATTCATTTCCGAAACTCACCCATGTAAATATGATATTTTTTCATTTTTTCATTATTTGAGAAATTTGTGACTTGTGGATAACATCTCTCCATTATCGTGCTATTGTTATGAGTATGCTGAAAATGTATAGTTTGCATAGTCTTGCAAAATAGTGTATTGGGAGTGGAGTTTAAGTCCAAAAGTATGTATCGTAAATGGAGTGTTTCGTTGATCATTGCCAAAGTTGATACTATTTATGCATTATATGATTCTAATCAGTCCAAAAACAACATGGGCATAAACGTGGACAATAGTTTGTTTTAAATAAGTTACTCTGAATGATTTCTTGATCTTGAATATTGTGTAGAGGTAGCTCATTTTTTGACTTTGAAGGTGTCTCTACTTTACCCCACTATGCCCTCGAGATATTTCCAAGAACTTTTGTGATTTATTACATGGAAATATTTTTATATAAGAAGTTCTAAATAAATATATGGATCTCATCTATCTATATATTTTTTAGCTTGTCATTTGTAATCCATTCTCAAATTTACCACCCCAACATTGATTCGGTTACAAGATTCGATTTATTGTATGTTTTTTTACTTGATTCTTTGGATGGTGTGGGGGATTGGACAGAAGGGGGTGACTATGGCATGAGGACATGGAGTTGTCGGTGATTTAGCTTCTAGCACATATCATATTTATAGTAAACAAAATGTTGCCTTTGAGAGTTTTTTCTAAGTCATATTACATTATGAGAGATCTTCCATCCACAAGCTTAAATAAGATGTGGCGAAGGATTTTATTTTAAGTTTTGGTTTATTTTCCTCTCTTGTCGTTTAATATGGTTCTTTCTTTACTGAAGATTAAATAAAGATAGTTCTTAGTGTTGCTTGTTTAATATAGTTCTTGCTTTACCTAAGATTAAATAAAGAGAGTTTTTAGTGCTGCATGGAAATGTTAGGTTGGATCTATCTTTCAGTTTTAAGTTTTGGGGCTACCTCCTCTTATGATATCTCCTCTATAGGGAATTTTTTTTAATGTGATTGTTTTAAATTCTATTAATTTTTTTTTTATGTTCAAATAAAGTACTTAGCATGGTGAGTGTGATAATGATTGCAATAAAAAAATCAAGAGGATATCGCTATCTGGGAAGTTGCGGCTGTGATGAGAGATAACACAAAGTGTTTAGAAGAAATGTAAAAAAGGCCATGGGAGGGGGTTAAGTGGGATCTAATTATTTCCCAAGATGCATGTAAAACCAATAATTTTTTTAATGGGTTCAAGCATTACGGTGTGGTTGTGAACTTAAGAACTGAACTATGAAAATCCTCTATCTTCTTTTATGTATAGAATTTCTTTAGAGTCTCTCGACGAAAAAAGCTTTGTATCTTTTGATGTTTTAAAATAAGCTTGAGCTATGAGAATTTTGCAAAAAACCATGCTATATTTTTTTTCATTTTTGTTATACTAACAGGAATTGAGTGAGCTTGAAAGAAAATGAATTGCACAAAAGAAAGGTATGCATTTTCCTTCATTATTCTTGGATCAAACAGGAACTTTCAGGGATTCTTGGAGCAAACACTCATACAACATAACATCCATTTGTCTATGATCAATACTAGGGAAAAATACATTATATGGCACAAAACATATATTTCTCTAGAGTACGAGAATGTGGAAAGAGTGACAAATATGATTAACTCCCAACTAGAATTACACCATTATGCAATTGGTTAAAAAGCGAGGGATATCGCTTCTCTTACCCTTCTCAAATCTCTTATTTACAATTACCAATTCCATGTGAGTCTTGGTTATGAAGTAACCTGGTTATGTTCAACCTGTAATTGGGCTTGCTTTGGAAGGCAATGTGTGCCTCAATACACAAACTAAAGGCTAGAAGCCCGTCTTGAAAATCAACAACCATCATTTTGCAGAAAATTCGTGCTATACTTTTTTTTCATTTTTGTTCTCCTAGCAAGAATTGAGTGAGCTTGAAAGGAGAATGAAATGCACAAAATAAAGGTACTCAATTTCGTCTATTATTCATAACAAGAATGACTATACTGCCCCTCACTTTTACGGATTCTTGGATCAAGAGGAAAATTTAAGGGATTCTTGGAGAAAACTGTTGGAAAGGCATAGGATATAAACACACAATAACAAAAGTATTTAACACATGAGCTGCAGCTCTTCTATTAATAAAAAAACTTCAATATCACTCAATGAACCCGGTGAAGGGTATTTAACCTAAATTGACATGCACACACTTACATAACTCGACTTGACCATCACTCACTTAACTGACTCTCTAACTCACTTACCAAATTCATCTATCACATTAGTCGACTAACTCAACGCTTACTTAATTGATTGTCTAATTCTGCATGCGGGAGATAATTAACTATTTTAACACTCCCCCTTAATTACAACCGCTAAACTAAAACATAACTCATGACAACTCAAACATGCCTGCTGGCCTATGTCTCAGCTAGGCTTACAACACCCAAGTTGCTTTTGTGAATCTCAAACACATATATTTCTAATGTCTTTGTAAATATATCAACCAATTGATCATTAGATTTACAAGGCTTCAAGTGAACTTCTCCATTGCTCACAAGTTCTCTAATAAAATAATATCTAGTATCAATATGCTTTCTTTTTTTATGAAACACACTATTCTTGGATAGTGCAATCATTGATGTGTTGTCACAGTATATTGTTGTTGATCCTTGTTGTTTCTGCTTGAGTCCATCCAATACTCTTCTTAACCATACTACTTGACATGACGTCGAAGTTGCTGCTACATATTCTTCTTCTACTGATGATAGTGTCACAATGGGCTGCTTCTTAGATGCCCATGCTATCACACCTGAACCAAGATGAAACACATAATCAGATGTGCTCTTCCGATCATCCAAACTACCTGCAAAATCACTATCTGTGTATCCAATCAATTCTGTATTTTCTGTACTTGCATACATTATGCCATAATCTCTAGTTCCTACTATGTATCTCAAAATTATTTTTCCAATGCTCCAATGTGTGTCTTTTGGAGTCTAGTCTTGTAGCTGTGAGATACATGAGGCTGCCAACCAATATTTTGAATAGAGGTGGATTGACATCTGCTCCTTCATCATCCTTGCTTAACTTTGTACCTATTGCAACTGGTGTAGGTACAGGTTTGCAATTGTCCATCCTATATCTTTTCAGCAAATATCTAGCATAATTATTTTGGCAAATAAAATTTCCTTTTTTAGATTTCTCAACTTCAATGCCAAGAAAATATTTCATGAGACTAAGATCTGTCATCTCAAATTATTTCATCATGGCTGCTTTAAATTCATCTAACTCGAGATCACCTGTAAAAATCATATCACAACATATAAGAAAACAATCAAAATCTGTCCATGCTCATTTACCATTGTGTATAAGGTAGGCTCAATGCTGCTTTTGCAAAATTCATTCTTAATCATGTAAGTGTTGATTCTTCTATACCATGCTCTAGGTGCTTACTTCAGTCCATAAAGTGCTTTCTTCAATCTGTAAACTTTATCTTCTTTACCTTCAACTTCATATACTGGAGGCTTCTACACATAAAATTATTCTTCTAGAATTCCATTCAAGAAATCTGATTTGACATCCATCTGATATACTTTCCACTTTTCCTAAGCTGCAATCGCTAGAGCTGCTCTTAGAGTATCCAATCTGGCTACCGGAGAAAACGTTTCTCCAAAGTCTATTCCCAGATGCTGCAAGAATCCTTTTTCTACAAGTCTTGCTTTAAATATGTCAATATCACCTTTCTCATTCAACTTTGTCTTGTACACCCACTTCACACCAAAGAGGTTTTTTCGTTTGGTAAATTAACCAACTCCCATGTATCAGTCTTTTCAATAGAATCCATCTCTTCATCCATGGCTTGCACCCTATTTTCATCTCTGATTTTTTCTTCAAACGAAGAAGGTTGGAATGACAGCAATGCAAAATTTGAAATAACATCCAAATCATCATAAATATCTTTCAGTTTTCTCATATTTTTCTTACAATTGCTTGGTTCATTACCTGATTGGCTTCTTGGAGAATTTTTTCTGTTGATCTGCTTGAAGATCCATGCTGCTCTGAAAATATTGGAGTCCTTGCTAGTGTGACTCTGTTTCATGTTTTCTCTCTTGATTCTTTCTTCTCCTTTTCTGCTACATCATCCTCTTCCATCAATGGTTCTTGTGCATCGGTTGGTTTGTCTACAGTCCCATTCCATGACTCTCTTTTTTTTAACACAACATCTCTGCTAATTATTGTTTTCTTGGTGACAGGGTTATACAATTTGTAATATTTTGAATGCTCACTATAACCAGTAAATATGCATTTTTCACTTTGATCATTTAATTTTCCTCTTATCTGCTTAGGCACATGTGCATAGGCTACACATCCAAAAACTCTAAAATGAGATACACTACATGACATACCTGACCATGCTTCTTTTGGAACTCTGTTCATCACACTCTTTGTAGGAGATCTATTTATCACATAAACAACACATGCAACTACTTCTGCCCAATACTCATTAGACAAGTGTCTTGCTTTCAACATGATTCTTTTCATGTTCATGATTATTCTATTTTTTCTCTCTGCTACACCATTCTGCTGCAATGTGTATCTAGTTGTAAACTGTCTTCTGATTCCATGTTGTTTGCAGTACTCATGGAATGCTTTCGAGTTATATTCTCCACCACGATTTGATCTCAATACCTTAATCTGTCGATCACTTTGGTTCTCCACTAAGGCTTGGAACTCTTTGAACTTTGCAAAAGTTTCAGACTTCTGCTTGAAGAAGTAAACCAAAGTCTTTCTGCTATAGTCATCAATAAAAGTGAGGAAGTAACAACTTCCACCAATCGACTGTGTCTTCATAGGTCCATACAATTTTGTATGCACCAACTCAAGTGGTTTCTTTGCTCTGTATGAAACTCCTTTTAGAAAAATTTCATGGTGTTTCTTTCCCAAGATGTAACATTCACATGGGCTAGCAGGTTCTTTGATGGGAGGTAATCCTCTCACCATATGATCAAGACTTCATAAAATTTTCTCAAAAATAAAAGTTATAGGATTAGGTTGAAACGAGGTTGGTTAGATAGATCTCGTCTTCCTGATTCTGGCATCGTGAACGGTTCGAAAAACCGATGTCATATGAGGGAGATGTCACTTTCTGATCGAAATGCCAAATAGGTAAAATTGCGATAGGTTTGACTGGGATTCCAAGTGAGCAAGTGGAGGTACAGTCAGCAAAAAATAATATTATGAAGAATATTCTTTTTCACCGGGGCAATCATGGGATGACATGTGTCAAGGTGCTATTGGTTTAATGAGTTTGTACATTGGTTTGGAGGATAAATAAGTTCCACGTGGCTAGCCCTAAGGCTGCCATGTGTCCTCTTAATGGTGCATTAAAATTTTGGTGAGGTCCGCAGGGCTCGACCCCGCGACCTCCCTGTGGGCACGGGGACGAGTTTGCAACTACTCTGTATGTTGAATCGTAACCATAGAGTTCGCCAATTATATTTAAATTTTAATGTATTCATATGTGGGGGTCGGGAAGCGCCGACAGTCCCAACCCGCCGGCGATTCCCCGACGTGTTTACATGGCATACGATACAACATCAACAAACCCCGTGGGTCAACAACTCTGCCAGCATAACTGTCGCTATGTGACATGGCAACGTTATAGCTAATGTTAAATCTGCGGTCTCCGCTAACCACCAACCTTACCATAGTTTCAATATAGATCAACCGGGGTTCAAGCCTTGAGTTCTTCCCATCCAATGGTTATGTAATTGTGTTAGGTGGGTGCATGTGCCCAACCGAAAATCGTCAAGTAAATGTGCATGGATAAAGCACTAATGGTTATGAAACCCACAGATTTGGGGTGCGCATGTGGCCACCCCAACCGCGACATTTAATATTGTAGTTAAGTTCGGTGGTGGTTTGGAAAAACATGCCTTTTTGAGCAAAAAAAACTATTTTAACTCCTGTTAAGTGGAGTCCTCCACTTTTTGTGGAGCTTTTCTAGGTGTAACTGGGAAAAAGAGTAAGAGATTCAATTTTCACCCATTCAGAGTGATTTTTGACTAATTAGAGCATTCTGGAGCCATTGGTGTAGAGAAAACAACCATTAGAGGCATGTAACTACATGTAATAGAAAATTTTTGAGCATAATGAAAGATGGAAATTCCATTGGAAGCTGGACCAGCAGATGTAGCCCAGGAGGAGTGAATTGTTTCATCATGCCTGCTGTGTATATTATGTGTGGTGACTTATTTCTCTGTTTTACACTGCTATTCAATGTTATTTGTGCTTATTTCATGCTTCTAATTCACTAAAATGATCTACAATTCATGATTAAAATCCTCAATCCTTAAGAAAACTAATGAGACAATTATGCACATGTTTATAAACTAAAAAGACACTTAGCACATCAAAACTAATACAGTCATTTCAGATCACCATTTTTTTCTGCTGCAACAATCTTAAACCAGAAAAATGCAAGTGTCCAAACCAAAAGTGCCATAACCAGTAATCATTAGAACATGCAACTGTAAAATAACTAGCATGATCATTGTAGTTCATAATTAGAGGAAAGAGTCTATTCCTCGTCATCTGCACCTTTTCTATCAACTACTTGCTTGGGGGTTTTTCATAACTAACACTTTCTTTCCCTTGAAAGATAACTCTGTATATTTTCTGTGTCAATTTACCAACACTTATCAAATTATGTTTGATTCCAGGGACATAATATACCTCTGTTATTGTCTTTGGCTCCCCTTGCTTGATCATAATGTTGACCACTCCTTTGCCATCTACATCCACGGTCTTGTCAGTCCCCAACTTTACCTCTGTCTTCACAGATTCATCCAAATTTGCAACCAAATTCTTGTTGCATGTCATGTGGTTACTGCAACCATTGTCTAATAGCGAAACCTTATTAGATGGTTCATTCACGCTGTTGCATGCTAAGATCATGGAGTTAGTATTCTCTGTACTAACATTAGCTCTTTGGTTTCCTTGATCAACTATATTCTTCTAGCAATCACGAGCATAGTGACTAAATTTATTGCAATAATAAAATTTAACCTTTGATTTGTCAAAAAATTGATTATTGTGAAAGCTTCTACTGTTGCTGCTTCCATTATGATGTTCATGTTCTTCTCAGCCATCTCTCTGACCACCATAGCTTTCGCTTCATCCTCTCGATCGACCTCTGCCTTGACCTCTTGAAATATAAACTTGACTTTTGAAGACAATTGTTAAAGTGTAATCCTTATTTCTGTCTATCCTTGCCTCATGCAATAGAAGTGATCCCATCAACTCATCAACTGTGAGTTTTTACAAATCATTGGTTTCTTCTATGGCTACTACCACAACATCAAACTTGGTAGACAAAGATCTAAGAACCTTCTCAATCACTATTCGATCTTTAATATCTTCACCATAGATTTTTAACTGATTAACTACAGACATGAATCGATTCATGAAAGAATTGATGTCCTATGTCTCCTTCATCTGCAGACTTTTAAAATCTCTCCTAGTATAATGCAATTTAACAATATTGAATTTGGCCATACCTCGATAGTTGGTCACCAAAGTTTCCCATGCTTCCTTTGCTGAAGACATGATCATTATCTTCTAGAACACTGCTCAGTCCACTCCCTGCGAGATAAGAAGCAATGCTTGTGCATTCTTCCTCTTGTCTTTCTTCCATTGTTCCCTGTTTGCATTACTGAGGACTCATTCTTCTGCATCATTCTGAGGTTCTGCAAACCCAAACTTGACATGATCCCAAAAATCATGCACTTTTAACATAATCTTTTCCAGTGAAAAAAGGAACTTGTGGCTGAAAACTTGATGTGGCCATCTTGCTTCAAAAAAATCTTTTCTGATAAAACCCTAAATGTCTATTTTTATGAAAGCTTTGCAAAACTCCTTAAATAACCTTAAAACCATAAATTTTATAATAATAAAAAAGTTCTTTTATAAAAAATATTTTTTATAGAAAAATCTTATATAATAAAGCCCTTGAAAAAAGAACTTATTATAATATTTTCAAAACTTTAAAAAATCCTTTTTAAAAATCTTCCTAAAATCTCTTCTTCATGTGCTTTATGAAGACCCTTTTAAAATATCCTTTAACCTTCGTAATATGAAAAGCTCGTGTTGAATACTTTTAAAAATATATATATCGAACCTCTTTGAAAAAATCTCCTTGGAAAGCTTACGTACCTTTTTCGAATATTCCAAATCTTTTGTAAAGTAAATGCTCCTTTAAAAAAAAAAGATACGCACTCGTTTTAAAAAGCTAACGCACCCTTGAACCAATGTGCGTTGACTTTCTCACAGCCCCCGATTGCGCACCCCGAAAGCATAAAAAAAATTGCGTGGTTTATCAACCAAAAAGTTGCAGACCTGCGCGTTTGCTGCAGCGTGTGGACCTGTACGCTTCCTAATCTGTTTAACATTTTTGCAAAAACATTTAATTTTTTTGTGCTAGCCTTGTACTCTTTGGTCTTTCGTTTTTTTTTGGTCTGCTGGCTCACGGATCTTGTGATCTTTTCTCAGCTCTTATATTAACTTGTTGGAAAGGAAGTGAATATAAACACACCATAACACAAGTATTTCATACACAAACACACATTTTTCTCAGCTCTTATATTAACTTGTTGGAAAGGAAGTGAATATAAACACACAATAACACAAGTATTTCATACACAAACACACAGGCTGCAACTCTTCTATTAATCAACAAATTTCAATCTCTCTCAATGAATACAATGAACCTGTGAAATGTATTTATCCTTAATTGACATGCACATACTTACATAACTCGACTCGACCATCATTTACTTTCTTACTTTGTAACTCACTTAACAAATTCATCTATCACATTACTCGACTAACTCAACGCTTACTTAAATAATTGTCAAACTCTACATGCGGAAAATAATTAACTATTTTAACAAAAACACTCATACAACATAACATCCATTTGTCTATGATAAAAAAAAAATACATTATATGGCACAAAACACATAATGCCCTCCAGTACGAACGAGAGTAGATATGGATGGAGTGACATATATGATTAACTCCATAGTGGAATTGCACCATTATGCAATTATTGGTTAAAAAGCTACAAATATGATTAACACCCAACTGGAATTGCACCATTATGCAATTATTGGTTAAAAATCAAGGGATGCCACTTCTCTTACCCTTCTCAAATCTTTTATTTACCATTACCAACAATTACTAATGCCATGTGAGTGTTGCGTATGAAATAATTGGACTTGCAAGAGAGATGGGGATAGAGGGAGAGAGGAGCTGAAGGAGAGTAGAGAGAGGAGAGAAAGGGTTAAGAGATAGGGAGATAGAGACAGAAGGGCACAAGAGGAGAGAGATAGTGACAAAGTTAAAGTGCAGAGAGAGATGAGGAAAGACACATAGGGATGTGAGAGAGAACAAGGAAAAGAGAGAAGACTCTAGAGAAAAAAGATAAAGAGAGAAAGAGTAAAATAAAATGAAAAAAAAAAAGAAAGAAAAAAAGAAAGAAAAAAAGATAAAGAAGGTTAGATAAATCCAACGAAGATATACTTTATATACTAAATTAAAAACATAATGCTATGAACTTATTACTTTGGAAGAAACAACGGATCGCTAAACAGAAATCCAAAATCAATAAAATTAAAATTCTTGGCTTTGAAATAATGTAAAACTGCCAACGATCAGATAACATAGTAAATGCCATATCAATAAAACGTTGAATAACAAAGCTTTATATAATACAAAACGTAACCCATGAAAAAACATCAATAATTAAACTGTTCACTGAACGTAAGAGCAGGTGTTAATCCCAACACGAAACATATGTTTGACCTCAACAACGAAATCCTGGAGCATAAAATGAAAAGAGATCGAAGTAAAACGATTCAATATATGCTACCAGTTTTATCAAATAATTTTGCCATTCTGGATGGCATCCTGCATTTTAGGAGCCCACCACTTGAGCGCATTACTGTTGTCCACTGATAGTCGTTTGAATACGTCTTTCCAAGCGTTGTAAATCAATTTCTGAGTAGGGAGTGGAAGGGTGTCACCCACATTCATGATTCCTTTCTCCAATGCCGCTAATTTCTCACCCTTCATAGGGTGTTTGAAAATCAACAGACCCATGGGATATAGCCAGTTGGTCAGGAAAAAAACCCTAAATGAAGCAGGAGTAATTATCTCCCCATTTCCCACTGCGTTTAGAATCCGATCAAGTAAAATATCGGCTTTAAAATTCACACCAACCATACTGTATCTTACTGAATCACGAAGGTTATCATCCTGGCAAAAACTTTTAACAAAGGTTTCATAGAGCTTGTCATCACAGCGCCTAATAACATCAAAAAGCCACAATAGGGTAGACCAATCACTACGAGCCTTTTCTTCATTCTCACTATTCTCCTTGATTCTAATCCGTTCTACGATGGCATGAAACTCGTCTAACAGTGCAGACCTGCAGGTACCAACAACAGCCTTATCCGAGGATGTATGTGCAGCCTCAAAGTATCCTACAATATATTTCTCCACTTCTGTGCGAGGTAGAACTAGATTATTGTTTGTTACACAAGAAATCGGTGACAACATGTCATGTAAAGTGTGTTTCAGCATATATAAATTCCCAGAGTCAGATTTGTCGGGGCTCATACCAATTCTGGCAGCTAATTCCGGCAAAATATTTATCTGCAAAGAGGATAGCATGGCTCGAAGCCTGAGTTCTTGCTCTGGACTCCAACGAACAGCTTCCAAATATTGCATGCATTGCTCTATGCCCCCATGAAATAGCATTTCAGAAACGACTGGTAGAATATGTAGGGCTTCATCCACACCGGAGAAACAAAAGCGTTGGTCTGTTTCACACGAGTACATGAGCTGAAAACATCTGAGATAAATCTCTGTACTAACTGAGCTTCTTATCTTGAGTTCACGGGGTTTCTCGTCCAAAGACCAACGATTAGAAAGCCAGGCTTTATAAAACTCTGATTTTCTCAAAACTTTAGAATGAAGGTACACATTAATTTCTTCGCTGCCATCTTCACTAATAACCCGTAATTTTATGTCGGCTGTTTCTGGATCTCCAAATTGGAACGATTGTTTTTCCATTGCTTTTGGTGTGAAGCTGCGAGAAGAACCTCTTTTACAATATGAACACACCTTCGTCACTTATATTTCTGTGTAGTTTTAGGGTAAAATCAATAATCATAGTCTCGCTTCTGTTTTTACTTCCATATATGGTATATTTATCCATGTTCATGGAAATGAGGTCAGCTTATTTATTTATACATGTTTATGGTTGCTTATGCGATGAGGTCGGCCAGCTCGACATAGGGGACTCTCAAAGTGCCCACGAGGTTTTGATCGATAAGAAAAGGATTTTGAGGGAAATGCGGGAATAACAGGAACCCAACCCACATACCTTGAGATTGTGAATGGTATTATCACCCCAACCAACTGACCTAGGGTTGCCCAGGGAATACCCTAACTGTGGATGGTATTGAGTGAGGGAATACGGGGAGGGTATAGGAAATATGTCACTTTATCAATCCTTTGCTAGATGCATTTTGAGTGAGGGTGTCAACCACTATTTCCACTATGTCAAGGTGTTTTATGGTCCACGTTAAATTTTTATGGTAATAGAATGTTGTTTAGCGGTAAATATTGGTATGTATTCATTCTTTTCCCCATTAAATTTAATCACCAAGTAAAATAATATAATTGAATCTATCTAACCATTGAAAATACATATAGTTTTTAAAGAATTAATATACATATATTATATAATATATGTAATAGTTAAATTAAATTATTGTGTAAAAAATAATAAAATATTAATTTAATAAATATTAATTTGGTTAATAATTTTGTCAATATTTAAAAGAATTAATATTAATTTTGATTTTTTTGGGAGCAATTAATTAGCTTAATTGTTTTTTTGTTTGTTTGGTTATGTGGGTTTTAATATGACATCACCTCAAATCTTTGGTCTGGGAAACTACGATTGAGCGGTATCTAAGCGTATCTAAACCGTCAAAGTCACTTGGGGATAAACCACGACCGAGGGGCATCAAAGTCGTCAAAGTCACTCGAAACCGCGACCTAGGGGCATCTAAGCTGTCAAAGTCACCCGAGGATCGCACCCAGCCTCGGCCACACTAACCCTTATCATGGCTGGAATTTTTTTTGCCTACATGTGACCTTTCATCATGAGTATCTTAACAACACACTCTTCACCCTCAAACCCCCTTGTTGACTAATTACTTTAATTGTTAATAAAAAGTCATACCATTTTATGATTAGTAAAAGAAACGAACTTTATCAAATTTCAAATTTATCTTTTATTTATTTTTTATTTAACTTAATTACATTATTCACGATTCACAATTGATGCATAATTTTTTTTTGGATGGGGATATCTTTATGGGCAAATTCAAAGTACCAATTTCCATGTTTCCTTGAGACAACAATGATTTTCCCATTTACCCTAGGATAATCCGACGATTATAAATTAAAATGGATTTTATTAATAAAGATTGAGGTATTTGAAAAAAATTGTAATTATAATTATTTATTTTTCTTTATTTATTTAAAATAGTAATATAGTAATTATTTATATATGATATTGTATTAAAATAATTTTAGTGGTAAATATTTAAAATTTAAAATTTTAATTGCATATATTTAAAAGGACATTCTATTTATTCGGAAAGATAAGACACATTTCATTTTTAAAATTTTTAACTAAAATATATTGTTTCTTACTAGTTAAATAGTACAATATTATGATTGGAGGTTTTTTTTTTTTTTTTTTTTACAAGGTGGGAAAATCTATCATAATAGTGAGGACAACCATCTATCGCTCCTATCCACAAATGTAGGCTCACTCATGACCATTATTTAAGGAAAACCACACCATTTGGAATAAAGGGGCATACTTTCATTACTCTCTTTGGACTTAACTTGTTTCCTTACATCCTCTTAGCCCCAAAAAAAGTAGTTTTAGGGCATATTCCAGCCAAGATTGAAGATTCAATTACAAACTGAAGAACTCTTGGCCAAAAAAAAAAAAAGACTAGTTTTAGCGTCCGTATTGGAGATTTAATTACAAAATGAAGGTTTGATTATAGAAAATATAAAAAATACAATTATGAAAACCAATAGTTAATCCATTTGAAAGATGTCGAATAAAAAACTAATCTTATGGAAAACATTAAAGAATTAGAAGAAAATCTAAAGAATGATTTGACCTAAATATTTTGAAGTATCAATTATATCAAAATCATCAAAGAGGAAATAAATAGTCCAATTATTATTATTATTATTATTATCCAATTTTAAGGTCACTGCCAAGCCAGACACTAAATTGGAGTATCAGACCCTCTTGTTTGTGGGACAAGGGGCCCACCTCCACACCAAATTGGTGTATGTGACCCCCTTGTTTGCGGGACAAGGGGCCCACCTCCACACAATCATGGGACCAACTCCACACAATGATTTGACTGCTAAGTCTACGAAGGCACACATACTATACCCCCCTCACCTGTGAACTTTTAGGAGTGTTATCACCCTAGTAATTCTTAGGTCGTGGGATTTTGGTTTATAGTTAAAAAAAACCAGGGGTAACCAGGAACCTCTTTTGAAATCTAGGATCTAGCCTTCCTAAATTCCGGAGAGGGGTCTCTCCTCAATATTTAGCTTTGTTTTTGTAATGGATTTTAGGCTAGCTATGAGTGGACAATTTGGTTTGATTTTTTGAATGTTGGTGGGAATAAAAGACTACAAGGGAAACCATAGAAAGATCTACCTAACCATTAGGCAATGGGGTCAAATTTATAGCAAACAATACTAGAAAACTAAGATCAAAAGAAAAAATATACTAAGGGAAAGATAGATGATCTTCAGAGGGTTTGAAAAGGATATTCTGATGAAGTGGTATGATCTGGACTAAGGGCAATTAAGAATCCTTAGATCACAGAAAATGAAGAGGGAAATTGAGGTCAAAGAGACTAAAGAGAAATTAAGAATTCTAAAGTCTGGAAATCAGTAGAAAACATAAACATGAAAACTAGTAAGAACAGAGAGCTTTTTACACTAATTCTGTAATACCTTTCCTAGTTATTCATTTAAGATGGAAAATAACACAAGATGTATGAATGAAACTTAAAGAAATAAACAATGAAAACTGGAAAATACAATACTCATCTGATCAGCATGAGGATAATTAGTTATGATGTCTATTTGCTTCAATTTCCAGCCTGTTGCTTCAACTTAACTCACATAAAATCCCAATGCTTTCAACAAAAAAGTCTATAGTACTCTTGATAATTTTATTCCACCCAAAATACTTCGAAGAATGCAGTATTTGTACAAGTAAATTGTTTACAAAATATCTCAAAAGTTTTAGAGAATATCTCAAGATAAAACAAGAATTATTAAATAAGAAGAGGGACAGCTGCAAAACAGATGGGCGAGATGTCCTCTTTTACAAGAAAAATAGAACAGTTTATCTAATCAAACAGATTCTTTTTCTTGCTGGAATTATTGCTGGCAGTTGGGACAATATATTGTGGAAGATGACTTGTAGTATACTCCTCCTCTTTCAAATTCTATTCTGATACTCTTTTACTCTGTTTCTTCACTGTTTGCTGCCGTAAATTAAAAATAACCAGCAGTAACCTTTGTTTTCACTGATACACTTTGACCACTGATACTCTTTAACCACTGATTTTTCATCTTGATATACTTTGACTACAAATTTTCATAGTAAATAAGTGAATTCCTACCATTGCTCTGCACTGGGAATTCTCATACTCTTTATTTTCCTGTAACTTTCATCTTCCTCTGTATACTTAGCAAAATTGGGCTTAACCATGAAAATATGTTTGATCTCATTTTGTAAAAAGAACAAATTTTCAAAATATTCCAAAATGAATTTACCAGTAGGAGACCCTTGTGGTAAAGGTTTGTTGACCTGCTCTTTGGCATAAGCCCTGATTTTGTTATCATAATCCTTTTGTGGCATCAAATTTTCATTCAATACATGAATATCTGGTAGGCCTGCTTGTGTTAGTACTGTGTATTTGGCCCAAAATCTTGTGATTGCCAAGCTCATATGCTTGCACCTATCCTCCAAATTATTCATCATATTTCTCTTATGCAGGACTTTCTTAATTTGTAATATACTTTCAGTTCTATCCTGAATTTTTAGCTCTTCAAGCTCTTCTCTGTGTTTGCTATTCAGAAATGTGATAAGCTTAATGGCTTGAGCAGGTTTATCAGCCAATTCTTCTTTTTTATTTTGTATTTCTATTTGTGTTTCTTTGAGTAATTCTTTTTGTTCATAAATAATTTGGATTGAGGGCAATTGAAAATGTATGCCCTGAATGATGTTGTTCCAAAGATAATTCTTAATGTAAGATACGTTCTCAGTGAGATTAACCTATTGTTGAAGAATCTTTACTTGTTCCTACAATCCGTTGGCTCTCTGCTCATGTCCTCTGGAAGTAATTAATGCATCTCTGTTAGATGTTTCCCGATTTCTGATGGTGCCTTTTAAACTGATTATCTCTTTATCTTTCAAGGACATATCTTCCAAAGCTTTTACTATAGTAGTTGTTTCCCTTGTTGGATTTATTTGTGAAGTAGATGAAGAAGTGACAGAGATATCCTTAGAAGTAATTGACACTGCTGTTGCCAATACTCCTTTAGGTGCCAAATGTTCTGCCAATGTAGAGGGAATATTTGTACTTACATTTGGAATAACTGTGCGAATGGGGACTTCATGAGCTTTTTTCAAACTTTCATTTTCTTGCATTAAATATTCTATTTGATTTCCCATATCTTTAATCTGAGCTGTCATCTTCAAAACTAGTTGCATAGTTTCCTCCTTCTCTGTCTTTTCCTAAAGAATTTCTTTTGCTTGAGGGTGCTCACTTTGTGGCAACTTGAGTTTCTTTCTTAAGGATGCAATATCCTCATTATTTTGCCTTATCAATTTTTTAGCAACTTCAGTATTAGAGGGATCTACTCCTATTTCTATTACCAAATATTCTAAGGACTTGATCCTCAAATCCTTAGCATGAAGAGATGCTTTATCTAATTTCATTTGGGTTTGCAAATTAGATACAGTTTTCTGAAGCATGGTAGCACTCATGGTATTTCTTACTACCTTTTAATATAGCATCTCTGATGCACTCCTGTGGAACTCTATCTGATCTAGTTCATGTATAGTATCAACATTCACTGCAAATTTTGTCTTCCTGTAGTTTGTGGCTGATTTTGGATCTGTTACCACTGGATGGAGAAAAGACATGATCATTTTATTTGTTGAGTAATCAAATGCTGTCACTAGTCTATCTTTATCTCCTGGTTTTTCCTTCAGAATTTTAGAATAAAATTCATTCTTGATCTCTTCATTCTTTTCCCTGATTTTCTTGAACCTCTTCAAAATGTCAGAATCAGTTTATTCTGTTGTTTTAGATGAAGAGGGAGCTTTTGTATCCATTTCTACTTCAACCATTTCCTTTCCTTTTCCACGTGCTTGTACCTATTCATTCTGAATTTCCCTGAGTGTTTCATTAACAATTTTTGGTCGCTTTAATTGTTTTAACAATTCAAGCACCACATAAATTGTCAACCCGGGAAGGTCTATTTATTCCAAAGACAATCACGCACTGGATATGCTCAATTCCAAAAGCAAAGAAATTTTGTAGTAGAAGTCACACAATTATCAGTCATACAAATCTAACTATTCACACCCCACTTTAACAAAGCTGAAGCATACTTGTGTTACAGCAGAAGCAACTCCTCTATTGCAGTCTTTCATTAAAAGAATTCTAGGAAAAGATAATGAAAGGAAATCACCCTGCAAGAAGGAAATCGTTCAACCATAACAGGGAACATGACCCTATTCCTCCAAACAGGAATATTCAGCACCTGTTACCTGACACTAATCACACTGTGGAAAAATATTAATCCAAGGAAAACAGGACCCTATTCCCATGAACAGGAATCTTCAGCACCTATTTCCTGATATCAATCACACTGCAGAAAAAGAGAATCAACCTAAGGAGAACAAGACCCTATTCCTCCAAACAGGAATCTTCAGTACTTGTCTCCCGATATCAATCACACATTCAAACAAATAATAGAAAAAAAAGATATCTCTTGGCTTCTTAAGAATGAATGGTGTAAAGCTAATGCAGTGTTAAAGAAAACAGAGTGCTTGATAAGAAATACAGAACTGTATAAATGATTCTTCAGCAAACAAAGTTAAATTAAGGTGCGAATAACATAAAGAAGTTAACAAACTACATGAGCAATCGGGTGAATCTTGTGATGAAGGCGGGCCCTTTCCTTCTCACAAGATTTCCCAGAGGAAAGAGTTTAAATTGAAGCGCTCAAAAGAAAACTTTATTCATCTGTAAAAAAGGAATGATACATTACAATGGAGCCTTGCTCCTTTCCTCTCAAAAAAATAATGTCTCTCCTGCAGTCTCTAACTCCTCCTCTAATGATGATGTCTCCCCTTTTTAAAGAGGAGACATCTATTACAGTTACATTGGAGAAATCCTATTTTTATCCAAATCTGATCTTCTATTTTAAAAACAGGGTCTTTCTATTCTTCCATAGAAAAATATTATTACAACAGATACAAAAATACTGGCTTCAGAACAATCCGTGTAACAACTTTCCTTGCTTGTCTTCGTTTTGTTGCCATTGTTCCTGAAATATTCTTTCGAAATCGTAAATCACGAGTAGTAACAGGATTTACGTGCCGCTGACTGTTTCAGCAACAGATTTGACTGTTTCAGCAACGGGGTCGACTGTTTCAGCAACGGGCCGACTGTTTCAGCAATAGCACGTTCCTTATCATAGATTATCTGTGATCTTTTAGACTTGTATTAGCAACTATCTACCTTCGATTAATGATAAAATATAAGAGTAATGTGGAATTATATGTAAAACAAATTAAATATATAGTAAAGAGAAGGATTTCATATACCTTTGGATAAAATGGATGGAAATGATAATGTAACCTTTTTACATATGGCTATAAATAGTAAAGTGGTGTCAAAATGTATGGTAAAAAATGGTACATTGTGAGGTCCTAACATCCCCCCCAGCTGAAAGGGTTGCATGTCCTCAGGCAACTTTTAGTCCGAGTCAGAGTCTGAGTACTGACTCTTTGCATGCAAGTTACTCAAGCAATAACTATGGAAGGTAGCTTCTTTCGAAGATCTGAATCCCTGGTTACTTTGCAATTTCTGCCATGCTACTGCCTCGTCCCTGTTAGCGAATTTGTAGTGAGGCTGATATCGTTCTGTTGGCATCCATAAGACAGGGAAGTGAAAATGATAACCAATCCAATTCTCGGCACATTGCTGAATGCATCTGATATAGTTTGGTACTCTGGATAGTGCAGTTTGAAGATTATCAGTGCTAAAAGGATTATACTCTTGTCTTTCCTTACAGGACTGCTTCCAGAACATGTTGTTGGCCTTCAAGGCAACAGTCTCTTTGACCCTGATTAACTGATGACACTTTAGGATTATTGAGGCTTGCAATTGCTGTATGTACCTGCGCATTCCTGGCTTTTGCAAAAATTGATGATTTCTACTACAAAAATGGTCGGATTTGAAGGTTCTGGTCTTATCCAAAGGAGGCGATTATCCTCATTGTGCCTAGTCACGAGAAAAGCAGTTTTCCATGTGATTTGATTGGCAAGAAATGAAACAAATGCCCTAATTTGTATATCACCAACAATTGGATTTAGGTTGACCTCTCTATTTTCAGGCATAGCCTCATTATGAAGATAAAGTTCACATAACAAATGTTGATCACTAGCGGGGGCCTCAGAAAATGTTTTGACAAATTGTTCCGCTGTGAGCAACTCATGAGGTCTCCCATCCTTAATTGCTTTCAACTGAAAATAAACAAGGCATTCATAAAGGAACAGAGAATAATTCAAGGAAGGTTTCCTGGTGGCTAACAATTTTTGTACTAATGAAAACATCAGGACCAGTTTGTCTTTTAACTCCTTGATTTCTTTCTTAGAATCCTTAAACTGCTGAAGTGTTTGCTCCCAGTTATCCCAGTTGGCATACATCTGATTTTTCCAGGCCAACTTATGTTGTTGTAACATTTTATTTTGATCAATAGCATACTTCTTCTTCCACTTATTCATTAAAATCCAATTCTTTCCATGGTGGAGTTTGTGTTCCGACATTATAGTACTGGGTTGGGGCATAGTCTGAGTAGCTGAACTGACTAACACAGGGCAGGATATCTGTGGCTTGGTTTCTTTTTCCAGAATTTTTAAGGGCCCTACTGGTTCTTGTGTGGCAGTGGGGATTCTTCTTTGGCTGCAACTGATGTGGATACCTCAGGCACTGGGACTTTAACTTTTTTTATCTGGCCTGTTGGTAAATGTTTCCACATTCATGGCACATGTATTCTTTACATGGGTCATTCTTTTGTACTGATGCTGTATGTGCCAACATGTAGAGATTTAATTCTTTATCAAACGCTTCCCTTGCCATTACCAACTCTTTTTTATAGGCCTCTAATTCTGACTTTAAAAATTCATTTTCCTCCAATAACGATGCCATGGTGAGTGAACCTTGTGTGTTGGTTGCTTTTGCTGGAGTTGATTGCTGATCCACAGCTGTAGTTGGTTCTTGTGTTTCAACTACAATTGTTTTCCTTATATTATCATGCTTGGTGTTTTGGTGTTTGATTTTTGCACTTCAGCAACTGGTTCTTGTGTTTCAGCTGCTGAGTGAGTAACTGGTTCTTGTGGAGCAATTACTGTTTGAGTAGTAAATGATGTCATATTACCCTGGGCATCTGGTTCTTGTGGAGCAGTGCCACTGAACGAGACGGGTAATGATTCGGGAATTTGGAATGGTGATGAGGATTGAAGTTTTAAAAAGATAGCTGTGGGGTCAGGGGAAATGGGAGTGACTTCAGATTCAATAATCGTTTTCATTTTTCTCCTAGGTAGGAAAGCAGAAAAATCAGTGACTTTCCTTTTCTTTTTATGAGAAGATTCTTTTCTAGGGGAAGGGCTATCGGAAGAGGTGGCAGCTTGGGATGTGGCCCTTGTTTGCCTTTTTGAGACAGAGACTGTTGCAATTCGTCTCTTTCTTTTATGAGTAGGGGGTGATGGGGGTGTTTCAGCTTGAGAGTCATCGCTAGAGATGTGGACAGTGGGGTGGGATGACTCTGCTAAATGGGATGAACTTGGGGACGGGTCAACTGGTTCTGAAGATGGAATCAATGGAGGATCAGGAATATCTTCCAGTTTCCATTCATAAGAGCTTTCGGAGATTTCTTGAGGATTTCCAGCTTCTTGGGGTATTTCAGGGGCTTGCTGGAGAAATAAGGGTGGGTTATTTAGAGGGGGTTTTGCTGAGCAAAAACCCTCTGAATTAATAATCGACATAGGCGATGATGGGTAAGGGACAGTGATGGGAATCTTACCCGTCTACAGTAATATGACATATTTTTAATACATCCAAGCAGATAATAAGGAATTTTGACTAATCGACCATGCCACAAATGGCTCATTAAAACAAAGTCGTGTTGATAAAATACCTGGTAACGCCCCTCGCAAGTTAAATAGTGCTTGAAAAATTCAGCTACTGTTGGCCATGGGCGAGGTAATGAATGCAGACTTACGCCACGGCCTTTAATCTCAACCTATTCCTCTGGAAGAAGGAAGTCCTATTGTGCGTTTAAAATGACTTGTTTCCTGCTAAACCAGCGAGCACCTGTGACCGGCAACCCTGAAACTTGTGCTATATCTTCCTCTGTGACCGAAATTCGGACCCCTTGGACTATGGAGTGATCTTCCTGAAAATTCTGTGCAAACTCTAAAACTTGTTGAGGATCAAATTCTCCTAGCCTTTCGAAATATGTAATCCAACCTGCCTACTGAAAAATTTGGTAAGCCTCCGAAAATAATTTGAGAAGAGTTATCGAGCCAGGCTCATGTCTGATAGCCGAGCCTCCCATAGCTACTAACTTGAGTCAAATGCAGAGGCGCAGAGAACAGAAACACAGGCTTGATCAAGCTAATCGTTGCGACTGAGGATATGGAGTATCAATGACGGCGGAAATAATGGATATGAAGAGTGACGGTGGATTGGATGGTGTGGAATGATGATTTTAATTTTCGAAATTCCCCCCTTACGTGTGATGAAATGATGTTTAAGTGTGCGGGGATTGTAATCATAATGGGAAAGATCCTTTCTTTAAACTATTATTTAACTGTATTACATAAGAAAATCCGCATACCTTATATTTTTACCTTTGTTTTTATAATTCGAAGTATAGAGTGCTTCATAGTGGCTTAATACTGATGCAAGAATCTTTAAATTTCTCTGAAATGTAGAAACAGGAGCATATCAGGGTCTGCTCAATACTGGATAATATTCACCCAAGGGATCTGAAGAATAAAAGTGGGGTACTGGAAAACTTGTGTAGCAGAGGAAAGGAATGGTGTTTTAGCAATGGAAAGATAAATGACAGGTTGCTGAAAGTGGTGTTTCAGCAATGGAAAAATGAATGACATGTTGCTGAAAGTGGTGTTTCAGCAATGGAAAAATAAGGAAAATGGAATGTAATGCTCTGGAATTAAGAAAACTGGGAGAAGTACTTGCTGAGGAATGATTTTAGCAGTGGGAACGGAAAATGCTGGCTGAAAGATGGTGTTTCAGGAATGGGTATGATAGGAAAAATAGGAAGAAGGGAAAGATGAAGTAATGGGATAAGTGATAAAACAAACATTTCTGGGAAATGAGGAAATGAATTGAGATGAGGGAAACAAAGATTCTCTGATTGAAGCTTTAGATCTTCTTGTGATGAAACTTTCCTCCTTGGTGAGTTCTTCCTTAATCTGCAAAATATAATTGTAACATGCCAACCTTTGACAGGGATTATTAGTTTTAAATATATTCTAATACTAAAAATATAGTGCAGAAAATTAAATGCTGTGAGGAGCAGAGGACTCCCCTAGAAAAAGATAATGTGTATCAGTCATGCAAGCAGCCTTGAAATCTTCTTTAGAAACAGGGCGCTGGTACAAATGAAGCCTATGACCATTTACTAGTAGAGGTGTTTTAGAATCATCAATTGTTAAAAGTCTTACTGTTCCATTGGGAAAAACAACATCTACTTCATATGGTCCAAGCCATCTTGTTCGTAACTTACCCTGAAAGTTTTCAAACCGAGAGTCATACAATAAGGCCCAATTACCTTTTTGGAACTGCTTGTGTTTGATAATTTTATCATGCCACTTCATTCTTTGTTGTTGAATCATGGTTTTCTGGTGAATGGCATCTAACCTCTTTTCATCCAATTCAAGAAGCTGCTGCAACCTAGCTGTCTGCACATCAGTCAAATCAAGGTTAACAACTAAAGCAGTTCTTAAAGTTTTAATTTCAAATTCCACAGGAAAAACAAAACTTTTACCATAAACCAATTCATAGGGAGAAAATCCTGTAGTATTTCTCCAGGTAGTTCTGTAAACCCATAGTGCTTCAGGGAGCCTTTGAGACCAATCCTTCCGGTTATCCTTCACTGTTTTAGTTAGAATGGCTTCTATTACTTTATTTGTGCTTTCCACCTGCCCATTGGCCTGGGGATGGTATGGTGTAGTCATTCTATGATGAATATGATATTTCTGAAGGGTAGATTTAAAACCTTGAGAATTGAATGGAGGTCCTCCATCTGTAACTAGCTCTCTAGGTATTCCAAATATAGTGAAGATCTCTTCAAATAAGAAAGCTAGGAAAACTTCTTCATTGGCTCTAATAAGTGCTTTGGCCTCCACCCATTTATTCATATAGTCTGTAGAGACTAATATATAAGTTCTTTGATTGGATGGAGGATTAATGGGTCCTATGAAATCTAAGGCCCATCTTTCAAATGGTTCGGGTACTACCTAGGGGTTTAATGGCATTTGATCTCTATGATTGGGTTGACCCATTTGCTGACAGCTGTCACAAGCCCGCACATATTTCTTTTCATCTTTAAACAATGAGGGCCAATAGTAACCCATCCTCAAAATTTTGTGTGCTGTTCTTTTATCAGCAAAATGCCCTCCGCAGGGGCCATCATGACAAGCTTTTAGTATGTCATACACTTCATCCTCTCTAATGCATCTTCGGATTTCCTGATCAAGCCCTGTGTAGAAAAGACACCCACTTATCCAGCTATACCTGGCACTTTGTTGAACAATTCTTCTATTTTCCCTATATGATAGGTGTGATGGTAATTTTCCTGCAACCAAATAATTGGCAATGTCTGCATATCAAGGAGAGTGAGCAGAGACTGCAAATAAATACTCATCAGGAAAGGAATCATCTACTGGAATATTATTATCAGTTTTTAACCGCGAAAGGAAATCAGCCACAACATTTTCTTTATCTGGCCGATCTACAAGTGTAATATCAAACTCCTGTAGTAACAATGACCATCTAGTAACTCGAGCATTTGTGACAGATTTTTTCATTAAATACTTAATATCCGAGTGATCAGTGTGGACAAAAGTAGGATAACCAATGATGTAATGTTGAAATTTCTTAATGGCATAAATTACTGCAAGAAATTCCTTTTCGGTAACTATATAATTAAGCTCAGCAGGGGTCATGTTCTTAATGATAAAATAGATAGCATAAGGAAGATGGTTTTCTTCTTGTCCCAAGACAACTCCAATTGCAGTGTCTGAAGTATCAGAAGATATATGAAAGGGGAGTGCCCAATCAGGTCCTCTCAAAATAGGAGCAATAGATAACTGATGCTTGAGTTCTACAAAGGCTTTCTGACAAAGATTAGTCCACTTGAATTCATCATTTTTCATAAGCAACACAAATAATGGAGAAGCTATCTTAGAAAAATCTTTAATAAATATTTTGTAGTATCCAGCATGTCCACGGAAAATTCTTACATCAGTTTGTGTTTTAGGAACAGGAATATTCTGAATGACCTGTATTTTGGATGGGTCTACCTGAATGCCTTGAGATGAAATAAAATGTCCCAGCACTGCCCCTTCAATCATCATCATATGACACTTTTCAGTACTTAGGGAGAGGTGAGCCTGTATACATCATTTAAGTACCTTCTCAAGATTTTGTAATGCATCTTCAAAAGACACACCATAAGGAGTAAAATCATCCATAAATATTTCCATAGAATCATTCAGCATATCAGAAAATATTCCTATAACAGCCCTCTGAAAAGTTTCTGGTGCATTACATAGTCCAAATGGAAGAACTCTATAGGCAAAAGTTCCCCAAGGACTAGTAAAAGTGGTATTGTCTTGGTCTTGGGGTGCAATTCTAATTTCATTATACCCGCTGAATCCATCTAGAAAAGAAAAGAATTTCTTTCCTGACAGACTATCCAACACCTGATCAATGAAAGGTAAAGGAAAGTGGTCCTTTTGAGTAGCTTTGTTTAAGGCTCTGTAATCAACACACACTCTCCATTTCCCGTTTTTCTTAGGGACTATTACTAATGGGGAAACCAATTCACTGTCAGATATGGGGTATATAAATCCTGCATTAAGCAATTTCTGAAGTTCTTCTTTAAAAATCTCTCTTAAATTAGGGTTCATTCATCTTTGGGGTTGACAGACTGGTCGGCACCGTTCTTTAATATAAATTCGGTGAGTACATAATTTAGAAGAGATTCCCTTCATATCCGTGTAATCCCATGCGAATGCTTCCTTATTTTCAAGTAATAACTTCATTAACTGCTGTGTTTCAACAACTGTTAGATCAGGATTTATATTTAATGTTTTGCTAGGTTCGATTTCCACTGTTATGCTTTTAGATGAGATGGTGGTTAATGTCTGAGATAAATTCTCAGATTCAATCTTTTCCTGGGTATCCATTTCAAAAAGTGCAGTCAATTGATTGTGTGTTTCAACAATTACAGAGGAAGGTTCACAAATAAAATTATTAATTATTTCATCCTCTGTATTGTCTTTAAGAGTTAAGGCTTGTCCGATAGTTAAAATGGGCTGAATAGCATTATCATCATAATCCATCCACACAGAATTTTCATTATTAATTATGGGTGTAGCATGAGGATAAAGAGTAAGCTGTTTAGTTTCATAACCATTATAAATTTTCATTGAACCAGATCTGCAGTTGATAAAGGCATCGACTGTGGCTAGCCATGGCCTTCCTAGAATTAAAGGGTGTCCCCCCAGCTTTGTTTTAGTTTGTAATACCACAAAATCAGCTGGGTAATTCCAGTATTCAACCGAGATAACTAGATCTTCAACAAATCCTTCTAGTTTAATTGTAGATCGGTCAGCTAACTCTAGGATGGTAGGTGTATCTCTAATTGTGTTATTCAGCTGTAACAACTGTGAAGTTTCGAGAGTCATAATGTTTATTGCAGCACCTAGATCTACCAGAACTTGAGGAATTATCGTTTTACCAATTTGAATTGTCACAGTAGGATGGTCGGGGTCACCATATTTCACAGGAGGGGTTTTTCCGGACATTAATGCAGATAAATCACCCATAACATGAACTGTAAGGGGGTCTTTAGTCTTCATACCAGGTTTCTTAACACAAATGTCCCTCATGGTTCTGGCATAAATTGGTACATCTCTCAGTTCCTGTAAAAGTGGAATTTTAACATACAAGTTTTGCAATTCCCCTAAAAGATTAAAAGCAGGTGTTTCAGGCATTTTAGTTAAAACTAAACACTCGGGGAATGGTGGCTCTGTTATTTCAATACCCTTGTTAGAGGGTGGTTGTGCTTTTTTATGTTTCTCAATTTCCTCTTTATCAGAATTAGAAGAGGTTGTATCATCGATGATAGGTTCTACTATTTTACCGGATCTCAAATGAATATCATTACATTGCATAGTAGAAAATGTAGGCTGATTCTGAATATTAATGACTTGCACAACTTTATTATTGGGGTTAGGATTTGGTTGCATAGGTAGCTGGGGTCTCATTTGATTATTTGGTGGAGCACTTGATGGTAGAGGAAGTGGTTGTTGAAATTGAGGAAATTGATTTGGATACGAGAGTTGTTGGCTTCTCCAATTTGAATTCCATGGATTAAAAGAAGATGGTTGTTGTGGGGGCCAAGGAGTCCACATTGCAGGATCAACAAAGGGAGGGTTTGTTTGTTGCATGGGTGGGTAGTTCATTTGATTAAAGGGTGGGTATTTCATTTGATTAAAGGGAGGGTAATTTGTCTGATTGAAAGCAGAATAATTATTCCAACGATTAAATGGCATACTAGAATTCATACCTTATCCTTTTGGTTGCCATTGTCTTCTTTGTGTTAGCAGGTAAACTGCTTCAGCTTCTTCTTCTGTTGGCTGTAATGCTGCCTTTATTCCCGGTAAAGAGGGACATTGTTGTGTTTCATGATATTTCTCACAAAGGGTGCAGATTGGTATCTTGTCCAATGGGCATTCCCTTAGTGGATGTTTATCTCTGCATTTAGGGAAAAAGACAGCCAGAGCTGCTTCTGCTTTAGCCTGCTTATTTTTAACCTGCAAGGTGTCAATTTGTGAAGCAAAAGAACTTAACATCTCAGTTTTAAATTCTTCAAGTAAATTACCTATTTCAGCTCTTGTTGCTCCCCCAATGGCTGATTTCTGAACTCTTGAATAGGTGGGATCTCTGTTACTTGCTCTGTTCCTTGTAGCTCCTCTTGAACATCTTTTACAGAGTTCAACAATCTCATCATATGATTCTTTAGATATATCTCCCTTTCCAAACATGTTTAACATGTCTAAACAATCATCCCTTAATCCTCTAAGTAATATTGTTTTACGAATTTCTTTACTTACATTCGGATGATCAGATCTCTGCAGATTATACTGCAGTCTTTCCACATAGTCCTCCAGATTCTCGTCCGGATTTTGTGCCATGTTGAATAGTTCCTCCCTCTTTTCTCTTGTCCGACAATAGTTTTGATATTTAAGCAGAAATTTTTGTTTCATCTGTTCCCATGTTGTGATTACCTGACTTCCAAGGCTCATGAACCATCTTAAAGCATTTCCTTTTAATGTTGCTGGAAACAGTTTCAACTTCTGAGCATTAGTAACATAATCATAAATTTTTCATAATATATCAAATTCAAAAAGAAATTAATCCGGATCTTCAGAGGATAAACCATGGAAGTTGGGTAAAGCTGACAATGGAATATTCTTCATAGGATTTGTTCCTCTAGGGAGATCACTGATAGGAAATCCCAAGGTAGAGAGAGAATTTTCATCCCTTCCTTCTCCTTCAGGATCTACACGTCCTCCACCAAAGAATTCTTCGTTGTTTCCTTCCATTGGTTGTTCTACTACTGCACTTGCTCGATCCTCAAAATCTTCTACTGGCTCCTCAATGTTTTCCACTGGTCGTCCAATATTCTCTATTAGTTCCTCAACATGCTCTGCTGATTCGCTAGTACTTTCTTCTGATTCTCTAGCACTGGCTGCTGGTTCTTTAATATCCGTTACTGGTTCCTTTACATCTTCAGGGCTCACAACTTCTTCTATTTTGTAATCTGATTGAGGGGAGCGTTGAGGTTTTGGTCTTAGAGAACTTAATCTCTGTGATGATTCAGCCTTTGATACAATTTCGTCAATAAAAGTCTTTCTTCCTCCCCTTCCTTTGCCCTTGCCACCTGTAGGGTTAGTTTTCTTCTGGGTTCCACGTCCTCTCATACAATATGCACATCTAGAAAGAAAATATCAATGCTTTTGAAATCTATAATTGCCTTCCCCGGCAACGGCGCCAAAATTTTGGTCGCTTTAATTGTTTTAACAATTCAAGAACCACATAAATTGTCAACCCGGGAAGGTCTGTTTATTCCAAAGACAATCACGCACTGGATATGCTCAATTCCAAAAGAAAAGAAATGTTGTAGTAGAAGTCACAAAATTATCAATCATACAAATCTAACTATTCACACCCCACTTTAACAAAGCTGAAGCCTACTTGTGTTACAACAGAAGCAACTCCTCTATTGCAGTCTTTCATTAAAAGAATTCTAGGAAAAGATAATGAAAGGAAATCAGCCTGCAGGAAAGGAAATCAATCAACCATAACAAGGAACAGGACCCTATTCCTCCAAACAGGAATCTTCAACACCTGTTGCCTGACACTAATCACACTGTGGAAAAAAATTAATCCAAGGAAAACAGGACCCTATTCCCATGAACAGGAATCTTCAGCACCTGTTTCCTGATATCAATCACACTGCAGAAAAAGAGAATCAACCTAAGGAGAACAGGAACCTATTACTCCAAATAGGAATGTTCATCCCCTGTCTCCCGATATCAATCACACATTCAAACAAAAAATAGGAAAAAAAGATATCTCTTGGCTTCTTAAGAATGAATGGTGTAAAGCTAATGCAGTGTTAAAGAAAATAGAGTGCTTGATAAGAAATACAGAACTGTATAAATGATTCTTCAACAATCAAAGTTAAATTAAGGTGCGAATAACATAAAGAAGTTAACAAACTACAGGAGCAATCGGGTGAATCTTGTAATGAAGGCGGGCCCTTTCCTTCTCACAAGATTCCCCAGAGGAAAGAGTTTAAATTGAAGTGCTCAAAAGAAACCTTTATTCATCTGTCAAAAAGGAATGATACATTACAATGGAGCCTTGCTCCTTTCCGCTCAAAAAAATAATGTCTCTCCTACAGTCTCTAACTCCTCTAATGATGATGTCTCCTCTTTTTAAAGAGGAGACATCTATTACAGTTACATCAGAGAAATCCTATTTTTATCCAAATCTGATCTTCTGTTTTAAAAACAGGGTCTTTCTATTCTTCCATAGAAAAATATTGTTACAATAGATACAAAAATACTGGCTTCATAACAATCCGTGTAACAAATTTCCTTGCTTGTCTTCGTCTTGTTGCCATTGTTCCTGAAATATTCTTTCGAAATCGCAAATCACGAGTAGTGTGCGATTTACGTGCCGCTGACTGTTTCAGTGACAGATTTGACTGTTTCAGCAACAAGGTCGACTGTTTCAGCAACCGGCCGACTGTTTCAGCAACAGCATGTTCCTTATCATAGATTATCTACGATCTTTTAGACTTGTATTAGCAACTATCTACCTTCGATTAATGATAAAATATAAGAGTAATGTGGAATTATATGTAAAACAAATTAAATATATAGTAAAGAGACGGATTTCATATACCTTTCGATAAAATGGATGGAAATGATAATGTAACCTTTTTAAATATGGCTATAAAGAGTAAAGTGGTGTCAAAATGTATGGTCAAAATGGTACATTGTGAGGTCCTAACAAAAATCATAGTGGCTTCATCATCTGTTTGCTGATCATTAGTATCATCTACATCTATGACTCATTCTTTTTCTAGAGTAGTCATTTTGGCTTTTTTGCTGTAGACTGTTTTAAATTTGTTTTCAATGATTGTCTCGGCCAAATTCCCTTCTTCTTTCCTCGGCCTTTTATTGGATACCTCTGATGGTTGGTTAACTGTAACCACCTGTGTACTGTCCATTTGATTTTTTTGTAGATTATCTGTTTGTATCTCATGATCATCATCAACTAAAGTGTTTGCAACGCATTCCAACTGATTGGCATATTTTTCAATTAGTGGCTTGCATTCATGGAGGAAAGGGGTCAACTTGCATTTGACCCTGAGGGTCATAGTTCGAGTAAAAAATTTCTTGGAACTTGAATGTTTCTAATTTGCTGCTTACTTCTTTCAAAGCATCTCTGTTGTTAACTATGAAAGAGCCAATTTGATTTTTCAATTTGAATTGTGCCTTCTTTTTGGATGCTATAAAGTTTGCAACATCAACATTTAAAATTGTCTTCAGTATTCCAAAGCAAAGATCCTTGTGGTTAGAAACTTTGGTAATTTGTATGGAACCAAAATTGCACCATACACTCTGATTTTTGTGTGATTTCTATATAAATACCAATCTCCAACTTTACAGTTTTCAGACAACTGTAAAATCCTTTTGATTTCTTCATTTACCCTTAGTGGCTCTACTTTATCCAAGAAAATTATGGTAGGTCTGATAAAAAAGTCATGGAAATCACTGTAACTATACTTATTGTTGTTTTTTCTAAGAAGAGATGTCCAAAATATTACTGAAAGAGGTTTGCCAGCCATATCCATCTTCTGTAATGCAAATGGAAAATTTCCTGCTTGAGAGAAAAGGAAAAGATGTAAGAGATATGATGTATAGACACTCCTTCATCAGGTAAATTTATTAGCTGATAATGTATATTGTCAGCAATGAATTTGGAAAAGTCAAAGACCAATTCTGGCTATTTTCCAGGAGACAAAGTGGAGAGGAATCCTAAGATGGAGGCATCTGTAAATTCATCATTATCATAGCCTAAAATGAATGACAACATGGAAATGACTTGTTTGGAGCCCTCAGGGAAATCAAAAGTATCATAAGGGGGATTTACCTTAGGAAGGTTGACATGATTGGGCATGAAATTTTGAAGGATTTCAAACTTCCTAGGGAAATCCAGGTCTAAATACATCTGAGTCAAGTCTTCAATTGACAATGATACTGCTCGTGGATCATGGCTTAGTTGGAGCATATCATAGATTGATTCAGCAGTTATGTAAAATAAGACCTCACTATATTTGTTAACCATGCATCTTTGATCAGGAATATAATGCATCTGACACAACCGAATGAAATCCTGAGCAGGATGGGTGATGGGAACCACATATTTGGGAAAATTGGAGTCCCATACAGGTATATCATTGGCCACTTTCTTCTCAAATTTTTCCTGACACCAGCTATGTACTTCCAGAAGATAAAATTCACGAGTAGCATCAAAAATTCTATAATCTAAGTCAATCAAAGGATTATTTTCTTCAGTAGTGACAGGAGGCTGTAAAGGTCTGACTACTTCAGTAGAATCAACAGTTAGGACATGAGTAGGTTTATCAATTTTGGGAGGTTTGGGATTTGGAAGCTTGCTGGAGGCAGACTTTTGAGGTTTAGGACCTCTAGTTCTAGGGGTGACCTGCTTCTTAGTCATTTTTCAAGAAAATGGGTAAGATTAAATTGTTTGCTCGGCTCTTTATGGAAGTAGAAGGTCAATTAAGATGATTTGGGAAAAACTCGAAATTTGGGCGAGGGTTTTATGAGGAAAATTCCAATTTGTATAGTGCAGAAGTTGGGGAAGGAATTTTCAATGGTTTCTTCAGTAATTCAAAGGTATTTTAACCACAGGAATAGCTTTCGGATGGTTAAAATTCTTAATGAGGAAGCAGAAAATTTTGGGAAAATTTTGACAGTGTTTCCCCTATTTCTTCAAGGTTTAAGTACCCTCAGATGAGTAATTTTGGCTTTTAATTTCAAATTAGTTTGATTTTGTACTTAGAAATTTGAAATTTGCAGGCTTGGATTACTGAAAAATACCTTTGAACAGGTATGGTTGCGGTCGAAGAGGATAACAGGTGGTACCAGTCTTCAAACTGGTTGCATTTGTTTGGTATAAGGAACTGGGAGTCTTCAGTAGTAACTGTTCAGAGTGGAAATGATTTTAGGATGGAAAATTAATTCGAAATTAGCTCTGCAATGGTGTCTGTGATCAATTCTCAGAGGGATAGAGTGCACAGGTATGAAAAATGATAAAGAACTAATGTTAAACCTTTAGATTTTATTGATCATGCGAAGTAATAACTATAGGTCAAGTTGACATGGCGGGAGTGGTTTTTTCGTTTGAAAGAAAAAACCACAAGTGGTTATCGCATTGCTTTTGAGTGGTAACTAGTTTTTAGCTTTAGAAATGTGATCCAATATAATTAGGACACGTAGCAGGCGGTGGTTTCACAAAACAACTTTTTTCACAAATTTTTTTGGCAACTTCGCCCAATCACTTTAGAAATGCGATATGGGATCCGCGCCATCGGATTTGGTTGAGTGAAGCAAACCGCTAAGACGCGTCAGGAAGCTACAGGGGAATAAGGTGGGACTAGGTACTACGATCTACGCTGTTGATTTGGTAAGGGGAGATCGATGGTTTAAAATTAATCCGAAAGGAAATGGTGGGGGTGGGGAAGGATTTATCGGATTTAGTTTGGATCGTCGGATTAAAGGGATTAAGATGATCGGAGGGTCAGGAATGAATGCGAGGGGGTGGAACTCAGGTTCAATATCATCCATTTATTTTGTTTGGGATGATCGGATGGTTGAGGTTAAATCCGATGGTGAGAAGGGGTTTAACAAGGTTTAAACCAGGGTTTAAGATTTATACGAAACAACAGGTTTCACATAGTATGAAAAAGTAAAGGTTTAATTTTGGGTTAGGGGTAATCGGGTGAGGGGAAATATTACAGAAGGATAAGTTTGGTGAAGTTTAGCTAACATTATATTATATATTTTTTAGACTATTTTAACTGTCCAAAACTATAAATGAGCGAGATATTTGAATAATGATATTTTAAGCCAAAGGGGGTTTATTGTGGGTTTTTATTAAAACATGTGGGGATAATAAACTTTGGCTAAAGTTATAATAATGGGTTTTTGGGGCTATTTAATAAAGGGAATTATATTAATAGGAGAGGGTTATTTTCTAGGGAATTAATAAATAAGTTAAAGTTAATATGACAAAGGGGATAGTGGAAACTCAAAATACATAAATATAACTAAGAAAAGTGAATTTTTAAAGCAAAGCTTTATTATCATAACTTAATCACTTCAACTTAGGATAAAATGTCATTTTGAGGTTTTTATACTTCATGGTATGTAGGAAATTAATCAAATGAGGATCAGAGCATCATTAAGTAAAAATGAGATTTTTACTTATGATTTTTCCTGGTAAATGATTGCATGAATGGAAAATGATTTCATTTGTGGGATTAATATAGACATTTAACATTTTCAACTAGTCAACCATAGAGCCTTGGGTCCGGTCCCAACAGAAGTCAAGGAAATTCCTTGAGCCTTTCTGACTGATAGTTTAGAATGATAAATGGCTATGGGGAAGGGAAGTTAGTTATTTGCAACCCTGGTGAATAATATTCACAATGATGCTTCTCACCTTCTTCTACCTACCCAATTTTAACTGCTAACATTTTTTCTTCCATTTTTATTAGGTGCATTTGAGGTAGCAACCTTTACAACATTTATTCTTTCTAAAAGCAATAAAACTATCTAATTCTATACTTATTTCATCCATGAATCTAGATTAAACTGTTGGATTCACTTATTCTCTACCTAACTACTGAATTGTCATGATTAAACTGTATGACAATTCTTTATTCTCTATCTGCAACAAGTGAAATTGAAACATGACAAGTCAATATTAAACTGTTTAAATCATCATGGATTATGGCATTTATTGACACTCTGCCATAATCAACTGCAAAAGGTAAAAGTAGTGGCATTTAGACTTGCACACTTTCATGTTTTATTCATCTTTTTTCTTTTTGGGGTATACTATTTTTTCTAAGTCCTTTGATTTTTCTTTTAGGACTTTTTACCCTCTTTTTTATTTTATTTTTTACAAAATATGAGAATACAACTTGCAGAAGGCAAAGTATGTACATATTTACAAGATTACCATCAGTCAAGTCAAAATTATGAACCCTATATTTATAGGTCACTAACAAGGAGGAAACACATGCTCTTAACCATTAGGCCCAATAGAAATAGGCCACCATCATAAGAAAAAAATAGCTTGAAACTCATTTATGAAAGTAAGAAGAGCTAAAAAATAAATCACTAATTAATACAACTTGTCTCGTAGAAGCAAAAATATTAGAGAATGTAACTAAACATGAACATAGATTGATTTCTATTAAGGTAAGCCCTTATAACCATAAATATAGCTCACTTAGCAAGATTTTGGGTTTAAAAGGGTTAAGAATATTTATAATTTAATATCTCATTTCATAAGACCAAATTAACTTAAGGAAAGAAGTTAAAAAAGTAAAAGAAACCATAAAGAAAAGGAAATATAATTATAAATTGATAAGAATTTTTAGGGATAGAGAACAAAAAGATAATAACAAATAAGAAATTGGGACACTCCAAATTGGGACAGTCCAAATCCTCACTTAGAGTTGTTATTGCTTTCCATGGAGCAAAAGACTTATATTTGTTACATATTTTGTTGTCATTGAGTTCAAAGTTAGAGGAAACCCAAAGTAGGTACCTGAGACCCAAAGAAAAAGAGGATCGAAGGCATGTTTGACCTGAATTAAAAGAATATTAGACTCAAGCCAGGCTTGGAACAATTCAAGAGGACCAACATTCATATCAACCTCTCAAAACAAATCCTATATCCATGAGCTCCTTGATTAATGAAAAACGTATAGCATGTCTATAAATATCCATAAGTTGTGAGTGGTGTGAAGTATAAGTTAAATGAAATAAATTTATTGAACATATAATCTGAGGTGCAAAGGAGTGAAATGAAGTTTGAGGAGTACGTCTGAGGTGCAACATATGAGGTTTTGAGAAGTAATGAAGAAGATTCTTGAGGAGCTATTTGTGAGAGGATAAGATGCAAAGGGAAGAGCCAAGGATTACGCATGAAAAGGTTCTTATGTGTGGTAGGATGTAATCGATAGTTTTTATAAGAACTCAAACATTTATGTATAACAAAAAACGCCTCACAAATTCAAATTTTTAAGCTTCCCCTATTAGTTAATGAGATGGATTTATTACTTTCATTTTCTATTCAATCAAATGGCATATCAAACCTTCTATAAAGGCATGTTCTCTTTTTTTTTAATCGTTGTACCAATATCTTGATATCATAGTTCCACTTCTGCATTCCAGCAAGCCTTTGATATCCGTTACCCCAGTTAAAGCCTCTGGTCATAGAGGGACTAGGATGAAGCATGTAAGGGTTAAGGCCCTCGATGTACTATCTTATCAACATTTCTTAAAAGGTGGTGCATATATTTTATTTGATATCTGATATGTCTAGCCCCTTGTCACAACCTCTAGTCATATGGTGCTATGGTGTAGCACCTAAAGTGCTTATATCCCTTAGCATTTTGGCTACTGGGAGTATTTGAGGAAAAAATGTTTATGAATGCACCGTTATCTTGAGCCTCAATACGCACCTAGTTTCAACTCCTTGTAACAAAGGTGCTTGGCTAAGTTACCTATGGCTTAGAGCCCTTGGAATATCGACTAAAAGGAGAATCAATATCTGATTAGTAGAAAGTTTTCCATCATCCATAACCTAAAAGGTTTTGTTTTTCAAGGATTTGGAGTATTAAATATTGTAGGGATTTTTCTGAAATTTGAGGTTTTGGCGCCTAATACTCCCATGTTCTTCGAATTATAGGAATATTACAATAAATTGATATTCATAACTCAGGCCTTGTCATATCGAAATATTCAATGAGCAACCTATGATGAATCAAATGTATCTTGGTTCCAAGTGTTGAGCATGGGTTATAGTGTTGAGCACTCGATAATGCTTGAACTAGGCACCAAGAAATCTAAAAGCTTAAGAAGGATTTGGAGTATTAAATATTGTAGGAATTTTTCTGAAATTTGAGGTTTTGGCACCTAATACTCCCATATTCTTTGAATTGTAGGAATATTGCAATAAAGTGATATTCATAACTCAGGCTGCAACCTATGATGAATCAAATATATCTTGGTTCCAAGTGTTGAGCATGGGTTATAGTGTTGAGCACTCGATAATGCTTGAACTAGGCACTGAGAAATCTAAAACGTTAAGGAGATGGTCTATAAGTGGTCAATTATAAGCACATATGTTTGAAAATTGTGATTATAGGAAGTTCCTATTCTGATAGTGCAATGGTGTTATGCTAGTATAATTAAGTTGTGTTTCTTTCAGTAACAGGAAGCACTTGGTGCAAAAAAATTTCAAGTATAGAGCTAAAGAATACAACATGCCAGAGTCTAGTTTAAGAATAAAGAAAGGAAGAGGCTATTTAAAATATGTTATAGAGTTGAGAAGAGTTAATTGCGGAGTAAATCAGTGAGAGAGAAAATTAGAGTTAAGAGAAGTAAGTTAAATAATGTAGGGAATATTGTAGTTGTGAAGAGTAGATTTTTTCAGAGAAAAGAAGGAGATCCATGTCTCTTGTATGTTGGTTTGTACAAATTAGAAAGGGGATTGGTGTCTCTTATAAGTTGGTACCTATAAATTAAAGAGGATTGGTGTCTCTTGTAGTTTGAAATATATAAATTTGAAAATTGAGGGGATTTGTAGCTCTTTTAGGTTGGTTCCTCCAAATTGATGTAACACTAGGTTGGTTCCTACAAGATATTTCATATAAATAAGTTTTGTGGTTTGCTCCCCTAAGTGTTTCTGTATATATATTGTGTTGCATTTTCAATTTATGAGATTGATTCTTTATGGTGTTTGAGTGTTTAAGTAAAAATTATCATATACCAGTTGAACTCCCTCATTAGTATAATTGTGAATCCAACAATTGATATAAGAGCATGTTCCTTTAGAATAAACCTAATATTGGCAAGGAAGATCTCAGAGGGAAAAATGACTAGTCAAGGGGTTATTTCTTAAACAAAGTCCCATTGTTTGATGGAACCAATTATGCTTTGTCGAAAATAAGAATAAGTACCTTTTGATTTTTTTTAGTGTTGACAATTGGTTATCTGTTGAGTATGGCTACCAGGTTCCAACAAATCCTGCAATTGATCAATATTGTAAAATGACATATGTAAGTAATGAAAAAACAACAGATGGAATTCTATGTTTCCTATAAGAATTACAATTCATCAAGGTAGTGTAGTTCAAGTCTATAAAATACATTATGGATATGCTTCATAGAAATTGGGTAGGTAGACAGCTTGTTGATGAAAAATCCATTGTTTTTATGGCCATGAATATGTGTTCAGAGAAAAAGAAGATCATTCAAGGAAATAAAGGCAGCCCAATGGATAAGGCACTGATCAACCTCCCAGAGAATGCAAGTCTAAAGTTCTTGATGCCTTCAATAAGGCACCATCCCCAAGTGGAGCCACTGTTAGCCACCTATAAAATTTGTTATACCAAAAGATGGATAAATAATTTTTTGGAGCCTTCAAGGAACACATTTTATTGTAAAAAGTGTTGGCTCTTGAAGACTCTTGAAGGCCTCATGCCTCTGTCCAAATCTTCACTTCTGTGCCCATTTTACACTCAGAAATTTTGTTGATTTCAAAGACAAAATACTGCTGCAAACACCATTTTCCCTTTCCTTCCATTTCCAAAACTAACCTCATTTTTATCCCTTTGTTGCCCACAAAATTCTTCATGCTCATATTTTTCCCCTTTTCCCCTCCATCTAAACCCCTATGATAAGGTTCAAGACACCTTCTTTGCCTTATCGAAACCCTCAAAACCCTTGAAAAACATTGAAAACTTCATAAATAATACATATTTTTGTTTAAGCCCCCATGGGCTAAGACCAAAACCATTCCCTTCCATACGCCCCAGTGCTAGAACTAGGCACTAAGCCTTTAAGTGCTTATCGCATCAGAGCAAGTCACCGAGCGCACTGTCTTTGTTTAAACCAACTCCGATGCCGATTAGCCCTATGCATAAACCCCCCCCCCCCCCCCCCAATATTGCTTTCCATACATCTGTGGCCCCATAGGCGGGTGCCAAGCCAAATTGCGAATATAAAACCCTCCCGACACAAACCTTTGTGTATATTTAATTTTTGGGTTTTTAATGTTTTTTCGTCATTATATTAAAAGAGAACCGGGCGGATTTCATCACACCGCTTTTGAGAGGGAGGCGGTTTTTTCCGTTTGGCAGCGATTAGCACCACCGGCCGACACGTGGCCTTGAGCCATTTTGAAATACCACCCTCATCATGCATTAAAGGTTAGATATTGGCTCGGTGCAATATTGGCATTCCCCGTCTGATCTGAGGCCAGCTCATCGGACGATGATCGCGCTCTGAAGAAGCCCGTAAGATAAAAGTGGTATGGCGCGGTTACTTAAAACATCTCTGCCGTCGAACTGATCTGCATATCGATGGCCCATACTCCATCGCCCCAGTCCCCTCGTCCACAGCAGTAGTCAATGGTCCCACAAGAGCTGGTGGTCCCCAACGCCACATCAGCATCCACGCGACAGATTTTAATTGGGGCAGATCTTCATTGTTTCCCCGCACAGTGATGCAGGGCTAACCCTGCCAAACCCACATGCTTACTCCCGATGTGCATATAAAAATTCACTTCACATTTATATTCCAATAAAATTCCCCATCTGGGCAAACTCACAATAATAATGTGGAATGTTTTGTTAATCTCTGATTAAATTTAAACACCCAGATTTCAACATCACTTGCGGAAGCTATTTCAAATTTATCTTCAATTGAAGGTTCCTTACCTTTTCATCAAGAATTTGAAAACCAAATATGAAGTTAAACCCACATATTAAACCAACACAAACCCACATGTGAAGTTTATTTTTGTTGTTGTGCTTATAGTCAAAACCATATATTAATACCCAATATGATCTCTTTTTAAAGTTCATGGGACATTTTGTCTCATACTAATTCAATTAGTCAACCAAGTTTCAATTATATATGCGCTCTTTACTATTTAACTTACCAAGCTCATGGCAATGGAAATCCATATAAAGCTTAGATTTTGATTAGAAATCGAATGCCACATTGCATACCTGTCCATCCAACGATGCATATTCATTGTGCTCAAACTTTAGTGATCCGGAAAATATAGCATTTCAAGAAAACCACAATTTCGGAACGCATTGGAGCTGGGTTCCAAAAACCTCTAATTCGATTCAAACCAGAATCAAATCGCCTCTGTCAAGTGCGTCTTATCCTGATTTAACTTTGCAAATCGGCTTCAATTACACCAATCGAACCTGTCTGGAAAATTTTGCTGCGCAATTCAGGTTTAATTATTCAATTTAATATCCAGCAACATAACTATGCATGCTCAGCGTTTAATAAACCAATGAATCTCACATGGATCCACTCACGTTTGCATTCACTCCTCTTCAACAAGTTTAGACTGCGTTCCCTTTTGGATTAATCTCAAATGACATTGCTTCCCTGCTATTTTAATTCCTTACTTTTTGACCTCGCACTTCTACTCTCGATTCTCCAATCGATGGATACCAATCTACATCTTCTATTTATACTAATGACAATGTTCAATATGGAATTCCCACTGAATGTGTAGTTTAATTGCTCCTCCAGTTCTCGTCTTCTCCACGCTTTGGACTGGTCTCAACCAATATCAGTTTAATCAAACAGAATGTCAATACCAGATTTAACATGCTCAATTGGAGGTTAGCATCATTCACATTTTTTAATAAAAAGGCCGAAATTTCATCGATTTTATGTACAACGGCTTTAACACAAAATCGATGTCGATTTTTACAAATCGAATCGCTTCTTCCCTTGGGTAACTAAAAAGCATGAGATTAGATATAAATCGATCTTCAACAATTTAGTAGTATAATTCCGTTCAACTAGAACTGTTCTTCCACCAGCATGAATCGGAATCGGAACTCTCGATTTCCGTTAAGAAAAATTTCACAGAGATAAATTCGATATGGGTTTCAACAAATAATCAACGTCTGTTAATTCCATCAATCTCTATACAGAATTCAGTCCTCCACAGGATTCTGTCTTGTGGCTTCAACACACTAAATCGATAGTGATTAATGCAATCACTCCCCTATCAATTCTACTCAGCAACTTTTGACACAGGCTTATAGTAATAACAAACGAAGTCCGATAGAACAGAGCCTTATACAATGGTTCAATACAAAACCGCAGACTCAAATGTATTGGAATACAACCATTCAAGCAAAGATTCAACCCTTCTACATTCAATGATTATGTATTGTGATTTTCACACAAAATCGATGTGGATTCAAGCGTATCGAATCATATCTTCATATATTGAACACATAAATTAAATAATGGAGTAAACTTCAGAAAATAAAATTCTGTATTAATACACACAATACTTACATAAAAATCTCCTTCCTTGGCCTAATTTCCAAATCATTGGCCCTTTTACAATCTGCCCGAAGGCTTCTAAGTAGAAACCCCTGCTCTCTCCTCTATTTCTCTACTCACACTCTCTGATTTTCAATGCCTTTGAGGCTTGATAATTTATACAATTTAAAATGATCTAATTTAAGTTCAATCCCTTCAACTTCTCAACAAAATCCTAAAATCACTCTTGAATCCCTAAGGATCCTCTTTCAACCATAATTAATGAAACTAATTTCTAAATTAATATTTAAAAAAATCTCTCATCCCTTTACATCCTCAACTGTTCAAATTCTCTCATATTCTCAATTATTTACAATATTTAATTAAAAATACTTAAAACCCACTCAAATCATTCATAAAAATATAGCTCCTCTAAAAACTTAAAAACCCCTAAGTTTTAATAAAATACAATGTATATTCTCTTTGCCTAATGCTCCTGCATCAGACTCCCAAGGTTGAAAATGATCATGATCTCCTGATCATGTGTTTTAAGTCTTTGTCCTTGTCTTCCTGGATCCCACACTTTGTTCTGCAAGTCATCATCTGTTGTTGCTTGCTGATTTTCTCCAGGTTTCCATATCTTGTTCTGCATCCTGCCTCCACCTATGCTTTCATACTCGGCTTTTGTCTTTCCCTTGCTGAAATTCTTCTGCTTTCTTGCTGTTGTCTGCTGCCTCTGAGACACTTTCATCATCAGTCTTTTGATGATTTCAATATCTATGTCCAGCCTACTACTGCTTCCTCCAAATTCTGTTGTTTCAGCTACTGTAGCTGCTTTTGATGTGATTGTTGTTACTTCTTTTCTTGTTTCCAACATTGATGTCGTTGCTGTCAATGTTGCCTCAGCTGTCATCTCCCCGATTGTTGATAACATTTGTTTTACTCCTGCAGATTTCACCCCACATGTTGCTGCCTCCCAAACTTCCTGTCCCTCTGCAACATTCTTTGGCTCATCACCTGCAAATTTATCTTCAGAAAATAAATTATCATTTAATTCTCTTCCTGCAGTAACATATCCATTTATCTCTTTTTGTATACTAGTAAGAAAAATTAATTTTAACAAACTAGTATCTGCTCCTTTCTCAACTTCAAGCAAATTTATTCTAGTGTTTGCAAATTCTTCCTCAGGTTCAAATGTCTCAAGCAAACATTTCAGCCATTTCTTTTCAAGCATTTCATCAACATGTTGCAAATTAGTTCCAGCATAACCTTCGTCTTCCCCTTTGACAATCTTCAGTAATTTTCCATCATCATCTTGATTGATTCTGGCAATCAAATCAAGTTCTTCAAACACTGTAGCCTCATCCTCTATCACTGTAGTAGCTTCAAAAGTCCATCCTCCAGTCTTCTCTTGGCTATTCATACAAGTCAACTCTTTTTTGTCACCCATGGTAACAAGCCTCTGCATATGAGACATGACTGTCTCATTTCCTTTCTGCAACAGTTCTTCTTCTCTCAAGACAATTCCAAGTGATGGATTGTCTTCTGCATCACCTGTATACACAATCAAATTGTCAGCTTCAAAATCGAAAGACCCAATGGTCTCACTTGTTGATTCAGTCACCAAGTTTTCTCTCTGCAGTTCCAAGTCTTCTTCAGGACTCAGAAAATATTCACTGGCTTTCTCCTCAGCTTTCTCTGGCAACACTTTAGTATGTTGCTCTGAGTTCCTTTCCAAATTATTTATCAGCACATCAATATGCTGATTTTCATTCACCATGAGACTATCAGCTAGTCTCTCCTTCTTTCCATCCCCTGCTTCATGACTGTCATTCATGAAAACTTTATTATCTTGCTTCTTCAGCAAATTATCCTGTGTGTAAGTTCTTTTCTTCTCCAATTCTCTTCTCTGAAGATCTAGTTTCCTATACAATTCAACAATTTCATTAGGAGTAGAACTTGGAAACTTCACACAATTTTCTATACCGTCACCAGCTTTTGACTCATCATCAGATGGTCTTCCTTCTTCTGCTTTAATACTCTGATTAGACTTCTTTTTCTTCATTTCCTCCTGAGATATTGCTATCTCAGCATTGATCTGAATAGACTTCAGATTCAACTCTTCTTGAACAAACTCTAAAGCTTGCTCATCTCCCTGTGTTGTACCTACAAACACACATGACTCATTAGTTTTTAAACCACAATACTTTTCAGTCTTGACTGCTTCCTCAAGCACTTCCCTTTGAACAGATCTGCGTGTGGAATCTTCAAATTCCATCTCTGGCTCAATAACTCTAAGTTCCTCCTTCAATAATGCAATCTCCTTTTGCCTCAACCTCATATGCAATGGTTTCCAAATCACTCTCTTTCCCTCCAGTGGAAAGATCCATCCTCCTTTCTGGTTTTCCTGCTCTTGCAGCCATTCCTGTAGTACCTACAATTGTACCTTCATTACTGCAATCTCTCTTTCTCTGACTCTATCAGTCATCTGACCTCTGTGGCATTCCTCTGAACCTATTCTCTGATCCTCCATGATCATCTTCTCTATGAGTTTATCACTCACCATGAGTTGCACTAGCCTTTGCAACAACAATCTCTCCTGCTGCCACTTACCTCACCAATCCACTCACTGGACTTGGTCTTTTGGCAAGTACTGGTTCATTGCCTCTGGAACCTCTTGAGCACTATTTTCTGCTCTTTCTAGGCCATCTCTTCAACTCACCTTCTCTTCAGAACACTGCAATTTTCCTTCCTATCCAGCCTTTAGCTGAACGTCAGGTTCACTGCCATCATCTTGTCTGCAACCATAAACCTTAATCACCAATTTCAAATCAGAAAATTATCTCACCTTTAAGATCATGCATGATCTTGTCCTCCATTCATTTCTGTAATCATGTTCACTGCAGTTGTGTACCTTTGCATATCATATTTAGAACACATTCAAATAAAACACACTTTAGTTCTCAACAGAACTTTCCTGCACTCATTCAGAAAAACAAACATCTTCAATTTCAACAGAGCCTTCCTGCTCTGATACCACTTAATGCAGGGATAACCCTTCCAAACCCACATGCTTACTCCCGATGTGCATATAAAAATTCACTTCACATTTATATTCCAATAAAATTCCCCATCTGGGCAAACTCACAATAATAATGTGGAATGTTTTGTTAATCTCTGATTAAATTTAAACACCTAGATTTCAACATCACTTGCGGAAGCTATTTCAAATTTATCTTCAATTGAAGGTTCCTTACCTTTTCATCAAGAATTTGAAAACAAAATATGAAGTTAAACCCACATATTAAACCAACACAAACCCCCATGTGAAGTTTATTTTTGTTGTTGTGCTTATAGTCAAAACCATATATTAATAACCAATATGATCTCTTTTTAAAGTTCATGGGACATTTTGTCTCATACTAATTCAATTAGTCAACCAAGGTTTCAATTATATATGCGCTCTTTACTATTTAAATTACCAAGCTCATGGCAATGGAAATCCATATAAAACTTAGATTTTGACTAGAAATTGAATGCCACATTGCATACCTGTCCATCCAACGATGGATATTCATTGTGCTCAAACTTTAGCGATCCGAAAAATATAGCATTTCAAGAAAACCACAATTTCGGAATGCATTGGAGCTGGGTTCCAACAAACCTCTAATTCGATTCAAACCAGAATCAAATCGCCTTTGTCAAGTGCGTCTTATCCTGATTTAACTTTGCAAATCGGCTTCAATTACACCAATCGAACCCGTCTGGAAAGTTCTGCTGCGCAATTTAGGTTTAATTATTCAATTTAATATTCAGCAACATAACTATGCATGCTCAGCGTTTAATAAAACAATGAATCTCACATGGATCCGCTCACGTTTGCATTCACTCCTCTTCAACAAGTTTAGACTGCGTTCCCTTTTGGATTAATCTCAAATGACATTTCTTCCCTGCTATTTTAATTCCTTACTCGTTGACCTCACACTTCTTCTCTCGATTCTCCAATCAATGGATACCAATCTACATCTTCGATTTATACTAATGACAACGTTCAATATGGAATTCCCACTGAATGTGTAGTTGAATTTCTCCTCCAGTTCTCGTCTTCTCCACGCTGTGGACTGGTCTCAACCAATATCACTTTAATCAAACAGAATGTCAATACCAGATTTAACATGCTCAATTAGAGGTTAGCATCATTCACATTTTTTTAATCAAAAGGCCGAAAGTTCATCGATTTTATGTACAACAGCTTTAACACAAAATCGATGTCGATTTTTACAAATCGAATCGCTTCTTCCCTGGGTAACTAAATAGCATGAGATCAGATATAAATCGATCTTCAACAATTTAATAGTAGAATTCCATTCAACCATAACCTTTCTTCCACCAGGATGAATCGGAATCGGAACTCTCGATTTCCGTTAAGAAAAATGTCACAAAGATAAATTCGATATGGGTTTCAACAAAGAATCAACGTTTGTTAACTCCATCAATCTCTATACAGAATTCAGTCCTCCACAGGATTTTGTCTTGTGGCTTCAACGCACTAAATCGATAGTGATTAATGCAATCACTCCCCTATCAATTCTACTCAGTAAATTTTGACACAGGCTTATATTAATAACAAACGAAGTCCGACAGAACAGAGCCTTATACACTGGTTCAATACAAAACCACAGACTCAAATGTATTGGAATACAACCATTCAAGCAGAGATTCAACCCTTCTACATTCAATGATTATGTATTGTGATTTTCACACAAAATCGATGTGGATTCAAGCGTATCAAATCATCTCTTCATATATTGAACACATAAATTAAATAATGGCATAAACTTCAGAAAATCAAATTATGTATTAATACACACAATACTTACATAACAATCTCCTTCCTTGGTCTGATTTCCAAATCATTGGCCCTTTTACAATCTGCCCGAAGGCTTCTAAGTAGAAACCCTTGCTCTCTCCTCTATTTCTCTACTCACACTTTCTGATTTTCAATGCCTTTGAGGCTTGATAATTTATACAATTTAAAACGATCTAATTTAAGTTCAGTCCCTTCAACTTCTCAACAAAATCCTAAAATCACTCTTGAATCCCTAGGGATCCTCTTTCAACCATAATTAATGAAACTAATTTCTAAATTAATATTTAGAAAAATCTCTCATCCCTTTACATCCTCAACTAATCAAATTCTCTCATATTCTCAATTATTTACAATATTTAATTAAAAATACTTAAAACCCACTCAAATCATTCATAAAAATCTAGCTCCTCTAAAAACTTAAAACCCCCTAAGTTTTAATCAAATACAATGTATTTTCTCTTTGCCTAATGCTCCTGCATCACACAATCAACAAATCCAGACCCGGGGGACTTTATACAGCATGAATTTATTAACCATTTTTTGAAGTCCGGGCATGTTTTATAAGGTTTTTCAGTACCCGATCTCCATCATTGATCACGTGGGCCGATCTCATCCGACGACCCACGTGTGTCCCGATCCCCAAACTCATTTTTCCGCCATTTTTTTTTTTCCAAAACAAATGTTTTAGCCCATTTTATCCATTTTTCCAAATAAAATGACTGTCGTTTTGACTATTCGCCCTCGCTCCCGACCATCGATCTTTGCGTGATCGACGGTTCCGATTTAATTTCCTCCTCCACTCTCCCCTGACCTCCTCTAATCAACCTTGACTGTTGGATGATGCCATCCAACGACCATGTTATTTCCACGTGCCTTCTGAAGTAGTAAACCTATATATGCAGGATTTTATAATGTTGTTCATATTTTGCAGGGTTTAAATGTTTTTTCCACTATACTGAAGAAAATTTCAAATTCTGTGGGTGACGATCCTCCCGCCTTCAATTCATCAAATGGAATCATTCGCAGGATTCAACTCCACGTTTCTTCAATGATTCATGAAGCATTGATGCCACAAAACCCCTGTGTAGCCCTGCACACCAACAAACACAGTGAATCAAGCACAAATCAAAGAGTATTAGTGTCGAAGGCAGGAACAAACAGAACATGAGATTGAAGACAAATCTGTGGGGATTACGGCTAAGATGGATTATCAAAAGCCTAATTCCCCTATTAAAACATAGTTTAAAGGTAAATCATAAAGGTTCATCAGATAGAAAGCCTCCAGCGCCACATCTGAGGCAAATTGATTCCTCCCCAGCTACCACAGTGCCACCTGTGCCTCAAAGCATGCAAAAAGAGGTTGAAGTTATTAATCAAGATCAGATATTTGCCTCAAGCGTAGCCAAATAGTTATTTCTACCAAGGAAATTAATGTAAAAATATCAACAGAGTGACTATTACACAACACAGAACCTCAAAAGTCAAAAAGAGCTCCCACTGAGCTTAAATCTTAAATGTAAATTATTAATACAGAGGACACCTATGTAAGCTTCTTCATTGAGCCCCCCCAAAGGCCAAGAAGCCATTAAGTCTGTATTAATTATCTTTAGAGATCTTTTATCAGATCTCACCTCCTAATTCTTCTATAAATACTACTAGAGAAGATGAGAGAGGGGTTGGTTGGTTTGGCTACTAAACATTGAAATGTAATTGAGTTTGAGACTTCTATCTATAAATAGTGTTCACTGGCTCTTGGATCTCTACTTGTGATATATGAGTTATTGTGGGAAGTGTAGATGATTATTAAACTAAAGCATTGGACTTGAAGCTGTAACTGGTTTGAAGCATCAATACAAGATGATTTATGGGATCATGGTCTATGTTGACGGTGATGTTTTTCTCATTGTAACTTGTTATTTTGTTTATGTTTTTAGTGTGTTCATCTTCTCTTATAAAGAACAGCATGCATAGAGTTAGGACCTACTGTATATCAGTACCCTTCTCTGACTGAAAATCTTTATCTTCATGTTTTCTTCCAATTTGTGTTATTTAGGAATGATTTAATTCAGTTGAGCAGTTAGGAATGCTAGTGTTCCCTCGTCATATTCTCTTAGCTGAATATTGTTCTTAAATGTTATTTTCATTTCATGTTAACTAGTGATGTACTAAGGAAGATATGGTGAGCCCTGGTCCTAGTTTTATCCCAAAAGACTGAGTGAAAGTTTCCCTTGGAATGCGTTGAAAGCTGGCTAGTTTGAAAGTACTTACTAGATCTTAGGCCATTCTGTGTTATCTTTGTGTTCCCCTTGTGTTTAAATTTTTTCTATTGAAAGTGTATCAAAGGCTGGCTAGTTTAAAAGTACTTACCAGATCCTATTTTACTTTCATGTCTTTCTTAAGTGTATGTCAAAAGTAGGCTAGTTTAGAAGTACTTACCTGATCTTGGGCTGCTCTTTGTTCTTCATCTGTTTAATTCCCCTTCTTATTGTTTCATTTCATTCCATAAATAAAACTTTAAAGAGATCCTTAGACATAGATGACTTGCCCCATGGACCACTCTTGCCTCTTTCTGTTTCAATTAAACCCTATTATGACTCCATAGCCCAATGGACTAAAACCTGCAATTATCTATCTTCCTGGCCAAAGCTTGTTCTATTTGCTTGCAACTTCTCACCTTTGAAACTCTTTGCATTTATAACTTTCCACCTCAAACAATAATCGTGCTCAACCATCCAAAAACAAAAAAAACCCTTGGCCTTCATAACTAGCCTAATATCATTACCCAAACTTCAAAGACAAATCCATCTTTGCACTTATTGGAGAGATCCCTCTCCGGATTCAGGAGGGCTAGATCCTAGAATCCCAAAGTGGTTGAAACGATGTTGTCTCTGTGATCGGACTTTGCCAATATTGTTGATTACAGGGTGCTAACATTATTATTAGATGGACCAAAGTACACCATGTAGGACCAATTTTACCCTAAGTAAAATTACTTTCACTATGAAAAATAACTTAGTAATCCTTAATTTATAGTAATCCTTAATTTATTAAGTTTTTTATGGTCTAAATAGGAAACCCCATGAGGAAAAATTGAATAAATCCATATTTTTTTGATTTTCCTCAAGGAATAATTAGGTAAACAACAATTTAATTAATATTCCTGGTCATATTTAAGCCAAAATAGGAAAATCAATTAGATAAATCATTATTTAATTAATTACTAGGAATAATTATTTAAACCTGATTTAAATTACATTCCTTGTTAAATTTAACTAAATTAATAAAGAATAATAACACATTGTTATACAACCTACATTCCTAAATAATAGTAGCATTTATCATTGATATTATACATCATTGTGATTGTTCGTCTACACAATAGATGGATCTGGTGTATATCATAAGTATCAAATACCAGTAAATTGTATTTCACTTATAAAATAACTTATAAAACGCCTACAGTTGTAGTTTGTCTAATATAAGTCTAATACGAGGAAATATGATTAAATAAATCTAATATTCTATTTGATTTTCCCTGTGTGCATGAATAAATTAATTTAAATGAATAATAATATCTTCAGTAGATTTGAGATCCAAAACATGAAACTAATTAGATAACCATATTTATCGATATTTCCTAAAGAAAGACCATGATTCCAAAACCTATTTAGTGAATATCTGTTAAATACACGTAAATCATTTATAAATAATTGAATAAATCATTATTTATTTGATCATTACTCAACCACATCCTTAAAATAATAAATAAATCATTTATTTATTTATTATTTACAAATAAAGGGATTTGACCAAATTCAAATTCTTTTTCCCTCCAACAAATATAATAAAATATTACACAAAAGTTGGATCTAGATTTGGTTAATAATATTTTAATTATGAACCAATATCTAGACTAACTCAATATTTTGTTATAAATAGAAGGTTTTTCCCATTCACTCACTACCTTTTGTTGCCTAAAGATCAATTGATCACATTTTTTTATCCACTATTAATCACCATCTGCTAGTTTTATTTTTTTTCTACCATTTTTCTCTGGGTTTTCTACACCATCAAGAGAGAGTAATTTTAGATCTGAAGTGATAAGGACTTACAAGAACCCATCCCATTGAGGAGAACTGGGAACACCCTCCTGTGTTTTCCTCCCAGGTGCCCCTAATACAAAATTCATTCAACATATTCTTGTCCTGTCTATTAGATGCATGGAGTAAATCTTGTTTTTTCTACTGTTTAATGTCTTCTAATGTATAGATCTAGATTTTTGCAGCATTTATCTTGATCACCTAACTGTAGATATGAAGATATTGACAACCATATTTGTTGTTAGGGTTGTTGTTATGCACAGCTAAAGTGGTCTTTTTTCGTACACTTGGAATTAAGATTCATACTAACAACTGGCGACTCCACACGGGTTTACGATTATGACTGCTATCGTTTTTCTGATCCTTGCATATCCAGCTGCTTCAAACCCTAGGATTTCTCTTCAGCCCCTTCTTTTTTCTTTTCTTGATGTTGTTTTTAACCTATAAACCCTAAAACGATTAAAATTCTAACTTCTGTGTGTTTTCAGACCTATTTCACAGGTGACAGAAATCAGCTGCAGCTGAGACGACAATTTTTTCTAAAATCTGCTATTGAGAGTGCCGAAAGTGTGGGTCACACTTTTCAGCTCAAAACCTGTGACTTGGACCCTCAGGGCACACCTTACAGCCCAAAAAGTGCGACCTCTGCTGAAAATAGGTCAAAAACTGCGACCTGGACTTTTTGCGAGATTTTTCTGAAAGTTTTATGGGTTTGTCTGAGCCTCTCTTCAGGGTTGTCTGACCTCCGTCTTCACCTGTTTTGGGCCTATACTTGTTCTGTTTTTCTCAACTAAGTGGGAACCTAGCCCCCTAGGGCTTCAGTACCCTCCATTGCTTGTGGAAGAGTTTTTTCTATTGCAGGTTGTCTAAAATTTCAGAGTCTTTAGCTATTTTTTTCAGATCTGATGCCTCACCTTCAGAGCCGCTTCAAATCAGCTTGTTATCCATCCAAAACACCTCATTTAGCTTTTTTGGGTTTTCCTCTAGGGTTCACTCCACTTCCCTCCTTGAGATAGCCTTTCTCCACCTCTTTTTACATCAATTTTTCCTCTGATATGTTGCTATTTCTGCACCACTTTCCAACAGATTTTGTCCTTTAGATCCATGACCCTTCCAACCTTAGATCTATTAGTTGTTTTAGTGTGTTTTGATTAGTTTTTTTCACTTACCTATAGACTATTTGTTGAGAGGCATGCCTCCTTGGGTTTATATTATTGCATTATTAGTTGTTTATTTTCTATTTTTGCAGGCTTATATACTGTCATTCGCAGGTTCATTTGCAGCTATACAACACACTTTTTCTTTTTTCTCTACAAACGTTTGGGTTTAAAAATTAAAATTTACACACATCACACACACACCATATGTGAAAAAGGGCTTGGTTAACTCCGCCAACCAAAGACTCTAAAACATTGAAATCAATTGATCCTGCACCTCTCTGCCCCTGTTTTGACATTGTAATCAGTTGATCTTGCACCTCCCTACCCTTGTCAGTCTCTTTTTCCTTTGTGTTGTGTTTGTGTCATCATCATTGCACCACCAAGGCGTTCATTTGAGAGACTTCTTGGCCTTCATCCTCAGTTTACAGTAGGAATACTGACTCTTTGCATAGGATTGGAGTTATTCCTCCACCGAGTCCGCACTCCGACTCTTCTTCTAGTCCTTTGGGTTCTCCTCCTCATTCTGCCTTCGGTTCTCCCCCTGTCACCTTCACCATGTCTGGTGCGGGACCTAATGCTGGTGGTAACCCTGGCCCTCATGCTGGGAATACCACTAGTGGGACCACAACAGACACTACCCGGGCTTCACGCTTTCTCCCCTTCATGGTAGGCCTTAGCCTCCCTGATTTCGACTAGTTGATAGATGACCTTATACACCATGATGCTACTTGGCTTACTATGTTGATGGAGCTCCCTTCCGACATCCCAAAGTTTGAATGCCTTGGTGAAGAAGATCCTACAAATCATGTTAGATCTTTCCACATGTCATGTTTGTTTAACTCCATTACCGATGACTCTATTCATCTTCGGTTGTTCCAACTTACGCTTAAAGGTGAAGCTTCTAAGAGGTATGTTGATCAGGCCCCTTCCTCTTATACCACAGTTGTGACTATTGCCTGGGCTTTCTTGTCTTAGTTCCAGCTTCCCCTTCGTTACGAAACTGGTACCAAACTCTTGACATCTTTTCGTCAATCATCTACGACCTGCCTTTCTGATCATGTCCAGGAATGGCGAAGAAGAAAGAGCCTATGTCGAGCTCCTAACTTCGAAGACCATGTCTACATCGACTGATTTCTTAGATCTCTTTTTCCACCTATTGGAAAATATTTTGCATCGCACTTTCCTCAAACCGAAGAAGTCACTCTCTAAATTACGTTAAAATATGACCTGATCTACGCTTAGTCAGGTTATGTTTATACCGTTCTACCTAATCTTCCCAGACCAATGAACCGGGGGAATCTCACGCCACCGACGGTATTGTTGGAGCTCTCTTTAACCCATATGCTCAACCTCCCATGGGATATGGTTTTCCTCAGGGGGGGGGCAGCACCTCCTACACTTTTCCCCCTCTCGGTAGCACGTATCCAGGATACGGCATGCCTCCTCTTTTTTCCCAACCTCCTATTTACCACACTACTTCCCAACCTCCTTATTATCTGTATCCACATCCCGGTGCTTCAGCTCCTCTAGCATTAGCACCTCTTCCTCCCTTGCCTTCTCAACCCCCGCAACAGCAGCCACCGCCCCCTCAGGGGTAGGTGTATGCACAACAGGGCATCACTAATCCTCCTCCCTCCAAAAATAAGAGGAAAGGCACTCAAAATCAGTCTGCTCCTAGTAATCCTGGACCTAATCAAGGTAATGCTCCTAACACTACGAACCAGCAACAGGGCACTCATCCCAAGCAGGACATGCTTGTTTGCACGAACAAGCCCTGTTCTTGTTGTGGTGTTTATGTTCATTACATGCATGATTGTCCTCTTTTGCCACAAATTCGGCAGCTTTGGGAGTCTCAAGCAACTTTGAGAGGACAAAAATCCATCCCTTCTGTTCCTCCCAGTCCTACACCTAGTCAACCAGCTGTGCTTACTGATTCTTTCCCTCAACAAGGATTCGTGGCTACCCAACCACCTGAAGGTCAGGTGGCCACTCAACCTCTTTCATATGGTACCCCTGAATACCAGATTCTCTTGATGAAATTTGATCAACCGCCAACTATTGACATCAATCTTCAAACTCGGTCCCATCAGTACAACAATCCTCCCGCTACGTCTTTCCTCGAGCCGCCTCCTTCGGTCTCTACGGAGCCTCTTTTGACACCTAATGGCCCCTTCAAGATCCCTCAGCCTAGGGCAGAGGTTCATACCAAGATCCCTAAGGGACCGCTATGCCGAAATGTTGCTTCTGGAAAAGCCGCCCATTTTTATAGCATAGTAGATGATCTGGCACAATCTCCTGCTACCATTTCAATGCTGGAACTCCTCCAATCGTGCCCTTCACAAAAAAAATATCTTCTATCTGTCATGGGAACTATAGATCCTTCCGATGATCGATTGATTGTCTTTGATATTGACTGGTTAGAGCATCCTCCTCTCCCAGCTTCCATTGCTTTCCAAATCTCAGTCAAGATCCGGAATGCCAACTTTTCTAGGTGCATTATTGATGAGGGGGCATCCAGCTATGTGATGTCCGCTTCGGTTTGGAAACAAATCGGATCACCTGAGTTGGCTTCTTCCACGATCGCTCTCCGAGCGTGGGATGGCCACGCCTCCCAACCCATTAGCTTATTCCGCAATTTTCCTATTACTTTTGTGGGAAAGACTATTTGCATTGACGTAGAAGTCATAGATGCCCCTTTAGATTACAACATTATTTTGGGTCATAGCTACACTAATGTGATGTCTTCTATCCCCTTTGCGGTCCACCGCAAGATGTCCTTCCCTCATGATAGAAAGATATTCACCATTGACCATTTGACGTATTACGAACCGAAGTCTCAGACCTCCCCTGAGTCCATTATCTCTTCGATGGCCAATAAGAAAACCATCGATCCTTTAACCAATGTCTCACCTGAAGTCTACAAATATTCCTCCTTGCTTGGTTTTTTCCCTGGTCTTCCTCCTCTTGTCTCTGATCCTAGCTCATCGAATTTTTGCATGATGCAATCATCTCGGGCTGCCCTCAAGTGGCTTGCCTCAGCTATTCAGCAACCTCCTCGCCATCTGCATCCTTCTCCTAGCCCTTCGATTCAGCCTTCTATACCTCCTCCTTTTGGCCCTTCAGCTGGTACTCATGAGCCTCCTCACCCTCCTAGAATGGTTCCTCAAGGCCTTAACCATTTGGGAGCCATCCCACCTGGCCATTACCCCTCCGGTCAGATACCGTTCCTAGCTCCCCCACTAGGATTCTATAGGGCATCTATCATGGAAACCCTCTCTCTTCCTAATTTGACCCTTGGGATTCCCGTCTGGTACCTTGATCCTCCAACTGCTACCCCGCCAAGTCAACCTAAACCTTATCTTGCTTTGACCTCAGTTTAACCGGTCCCCCTGACTTCTCCCGTTGTCTCAGTGCCTCAGCCACCTCAACAGGAACCGCCTCCTATTGCGACCGCTTCGGGTAAGAAATGCAAAGCTCACAAAAGGGCTTCAAAGGACAAGGCCACCCTGACTAGCCCTGCACCTCCTCCGCCTCCAAATCCCTATGCTTTGTGTGATGTCATCAGTCACGCCACCCATACCTGTCCTAAGTTGCCCCGCATCAAGCCCATGGTTAAAGTCGCGTTCCCTGAGTCTACGGTCCCTGAAACCTCTGCTTCTTCATCGACTGCAGCCAAGAACACCAAGACTATTCACACCAACCAACCTTGTGATTTGTGTGATCTCCATGGCCATTACTCTCATCATTGTCCCTGCCTTACGCATTACCGTGCCTCTTTAGAGGTAGTTCGAGAGTACGAGATTGAACAAAACCAATCTGCTTCTCCTCTACTTGCATAGTATGACGCAGGCCAGAGTGAGGATTTACCGACTCCTATTGACATTCCCCATCCTGATGTTGAGATGACGGAGCATGGGGCCACCATCCTCTACCTATCATCATCCATGAGACCCTCAGCTGAAGCTCCCTCTGAATCTTCTCCTGTTTTCTCGCTTGACCTCCCTTCATCGATCACCCTGGGCTCAACATTAGTAGATAATTTATCTGCTTGTTCTTACGTCCTCCCCCATGACGATGTGCATGTGAGCCTTTCTTCTCATGATTATGAGTCAGGTAGCTTCGCCGTGTCATGTGGTCTCTCTTCCTCCAGTCATTTCGCCTTCTTTCATGATGAAGATATCATGGAAGCCATGTCCACCCCTGACTTCATCTTTCTCACCCATAAACAGGATGCCATCATCCTTACCTTTGGTAACTTATGCAGCCTGAGCTCAAGCTACGCCCCCGGTAGCTCCCACACTCCCCCTCACCGGCGGCATGTGAGTAGTAGACATCCTACCCAAATCACTCCCTTCCCTGGAGTGCGTTCGATTTCTACTTCGAGCTCAGGTTGCCTGCATTTTTCTTCATCCTCCCATTTATTTTCTTGTGGCACTTTTCAGATGGACCCCCCGTCCACACCTTATATCGGTTTTGCCAATGGTGCAAGTCGCTACTCTTGGAATCTAGCTTCGGCAGGTTAAGCCATTTTTACCCCCTTGCATTCGCTTGTTCTCTCTAAACACGGTTACTGATGAAATAGGTAACTGCACTGGTACCTACTTTTTTAGGTAGCAAGAAAAACACCCGATTTTGAAAAAGTGGTGATGCAGAATCACAAAAAAAAAGTTGGAGCATGTTTTTGGCACTTTAAGTTTTTTTTGTTTTGTTTTACTTTTTTTAATTGTTTTTATGTGATGTTTTTTATGTTGATTTTGAATAGTGGTGGTGTATCATCACCAACGTTTTTTTTATAGGATTGATTTTGACACTATAGATTTTCTAATGGCTTCTTATTCTGTGAGATGTTTATTTTAAGTGCATTTATGTACTTGTGTTTTAAAAATAAAAAATTATTTAAAAAAAAAATAAAAACTTGTAATGATATCTTCACTTTTTCTCATAGATAAAAGATGGAAAAAGGGTCAATGTTCTAAAGTTTATATTTTCTACATGTTTATGTATTGTTAAATAATTTTTCAATGCACATCAAATAATTGTCGCTAAAAAACCAATATTTTGAGCCATATGACAAATAAATACAAATTTTCAATATAAATAGAATCCAAAAAGTACACTTTTAGAGACTTTTTGTTGAAAAAAACATGTTAAATAAACTAATTTTTTGGGAGAATTTATAAAAAAGAACTTAAGAAAATAAATTTTTTATTGAATTTTATGTAAAAACATAATAGCAATCACATTTTTTTGCAAATAATAAGGGTTGTTCTCATAAAATATCAAAGTCTGAACATTACAAGTAAAACTGATTAATAGATCTAAAAAATGAGCTTTTTTTGCAAGCATAACTTAAACATCATTAACAATATCAACTAATATATCTTCAACATCATCTAGAACAGCATTGATGGCTTCTTCCACAACATTTTCTTCTTAATTTTGATCATTGTCGTCTTCTAATGGATCTTTCATGTCTGAAAATCTTCCAAAGTGTCCCTTTCTAATCATTCCATATAATGGTGGTTGAGGTGCCAGACGTGATTCATTAAAATATCCTTTCCTCAAACCAACTTCTTGCTTCGCATCTGGAAGGAATTCAATAGCGTTAATTATTTTTTGAATAAATTTTCATTGAACTGAGTCTTTCTCAATGGCAATGCAATTTATTCCTTTTAATAGGCAACATGCTAGTGTTGTACCTAATCATCAAGCATAGAAGAAATAAGTAAGAAAATTAGTATGAAGACATAAAAAGTAAAAGAAATATATTTAAATTTAAATTTGTATAATAAAACTTACCTAAACATGAGAATAAATCCAAAACCCATTCTCCTTCATTTGAACATAGATCTATAAGATATTTAATCAATGGTTGTGGTTTTTGATAAATGTTAACTATATCTCCTTTTGCATCTTTATCCTCATATGTTAGTTTTCTTACAACTGCATTATGAACCAATACTTGACTATGACTCTTCCCATCTACTCGATTTCATAATAATATGCTTATAGCTACCCTCTTTTGTCCAACATTCAACATGGATGAACTCACAATCATTTATAATAGGCTGATCTTTGGAAGACACAATATTTGACTTATCCCTGTAACATAACATAATAAAAGTTCAATTAAATTTTACATGAATAAATTTCTTTAGGAGTAATCAAACATATAATTTCAAAGTCTTACCATGTAAGTTGCATCCTTGAGTTTTCTTTACCCTTGAAGCTTGTTAATAGCATTGGAAACTGTGTGTCTGAATTAAATGTCACAAATCGCCAAAGTGGTGATGTTGTCACTTCTTGAAAACCTGTAACCACTTTACTAAAAGCTTGATAAGTATATGGTTCTCTATCATATTCAATGTCTAGGAAATTGAAACCATGAGGAATATCTGCAATACTAGGCCATATTCCCTTTTAGGTATTAGTGATGCAATGTCTTCACAATCACCTTGTATTATTTGATATTGGATACTGTCGAGCCCATTCCAAATGTAATGATTCAGAGTAGGATCAAGTTCAACATTCATAAGACGCTTCTTTCTCATGTTTTCCACCTTAATTTTTTCAATAAAGCTTTTGAAGGTATTTGGTACTCCATTTTCATCCTTCTTCGACATCTTTAGATATATATATATATATATATATAAAAGTAATAAAATAAAAATAGTTTAAATATGAATAAAATGAATGTATAAATCAACATACTTTATTGAATGAAATATAAAAATATTTTAGTGTTGATGTAGAACTTGCTTCTGGGTAGTTGCATACAACATCATCCCAACTGTCTTCATTCAACATTTTAACCATGTGTTCTTGTATTTTCAGAAAAAATTTCTGACTGAATAAATCAAGTTAAAACTGTTAATATAGTGACATGTATAACAAATTCTACCAACATCATTATGTTTTATTTAAAAGAAAATTATAATGAAAGAAAAATAAGAAATAATTCAAGAAACTTACTTTTGAAATTCTGCACACATTTATTCCATTGATAATTCACCCGACTTCACACAGGCTAGTACTGATTTGACTAGTTTATCATCCTTCACACCTTGCATTGTTCTCCAAGGTGTGATAGTCATATCCTCTCGAACCTGCTTTATTTCAGGACCCGTCTTACTGTTGGTACATATTATGGGTTTACTCTTTTTAACCTTCTGATTTTTTATGGAAATATTCTCCCACCGATCAAAAATCTCATCAATCAAATCCCATATCTCCCCAGTTCTAAATGCCAACTGAAAAATGTTATCCATGCCTCTGAATAAATCTGTATTCAATTTTCCATCTTTTGCTTTTTTTCATCAATTTGATAACCTGTTTCCATTAAACATTCCTTCCGAAATATTACACTAACTTGTGTCTTATCCCCATCACGTTTTTCTATGAATTCATTATGAATAAATCTGACCCTTTGGATGAAATTCATTTTCATTTTGTACTCATTATCTGCATTATGATCCCATGCCAATAAATTTTATTCTATTTCTGTTAAGCTAGCGTAAATGATGCATTTCAATGTTTGAAAAAGATAGTTATTGGGATATTCCGCAATCAATTGTCTCTTAGCCTTTACCAAATGGTTCCCTCCAATTACATAATATTTATAATCAAAATATTTTGTCTTTTCAAATGCTTGTTTGTTGGGAACTTGACATGGATCGACAAGAACCACATAATCCACCACATGCGCATATGGATTGAACCCGAGCAATGTTTTCAGATTATGTACATGTAGGTGATGGGCCTTTCTAATTTGATATTGAGTTTGTCCTTCATCTGTGCTATAAAATTGGTTAACATTAAGCTCAAATGTTTGGCCACCAAGAATTAATTTATTCTTCCTCAACTCATATCGAATAGCATTTTGTTTTGTTTTAATAATTCCATCAGCTAACTCAGCACCTGGCGTTATGATTTCTCTGCTTCTGTGAGAGCTTTCAGTTTGTTCTTCACTACTACTCACGACCTTTACAGGTTCACCAATATTTGATTTCCTAGTCTTATTGGATAACATATCAGGTTTTTTATAAACAAGCTCTCCATCATGAGGTAAAAGAGAGACATATTTGGCGATTTTTGTTTTTGGTGTCTAATTTGTTTTCTCCTTTTTCACAACAGTTCTAATCTCCTCCTCACTAATTCTATCATAATTTTCTATTTCATGTTTGACATCTTCAAAAGAAACATGTTTAAGTTTACTAGATTGACCCACCTTAGTAACTCTTGGTTTATCCCCTCTTTGTACTATTGCAGTGTCACGAGCTATTGATCTTTGCTTCAATCTCCTTTCCTCTGCTTTGTCTGTGTGGAAAGTGTTGATCACATTCATAACATTTGGCTCCAACATATAAATACCTTCAAACATGTTTGAAAGACTCAAAACAAAATCCTATAAAACAAAATAAAACATGTCAATGATCAATAATTTATAAAAAATTGAATCATCCTTACAATAATGCATAGCGGAAATAAAAATAAGCATACTTACAATGTTATTTGCAATTTTGCTTGAGATTTCTTCAGAAATTTTTCAAGACATTTCATCTGTGTCATACTTGACGATTGATAGATGATATCTAACTTTCTCATGTTTATTAGCCTTCCTCTCAAGAACATAAATAGTATTTGTATTCGGGACCATGCATATGTCTCGTACTCTGCCCATCACATCATATGGCTCATTTAAGTGAATCATACCACAAAGCAGATAGATGTGTATATCAGCCTCCATTTCACTGTCTTCAAGCTATCATGAGAAATCAGTTTTATCCATTTCCTCGGCATTCTTCCAATCAGAAATAAGATTTAATGAACCTGTTGCCCCACTTGCTTGACTTTTATTAGTGTGTGCAACCATGTCCTTATTGCGTCCAACAGTTTCCATACTGCGTCCAACTACAACTTTAGATTTGGGAGTTGTATCCATAGTGCATCGAGCTGCAACTTTAGATTTAGGAGTTGTTGTCATAGGTGTAGAAACATTCATAGAAATATTTTTTGATGCCATTTTCCTGATAAAAAGAAATATATATATTAGTTAATGAGAAAATAATGCCGATAAAATAAATTCAAAAAACAAAATTTATTTCTAAAACTAAATAAATTGAAATTAAAGCAGTAAAATTAACTATAGAAAATTTTCATTTAAAAACAAAATATTATAAATCATATGTATATATATCTATATAATATGTTTTGAATATATTTTATAAAAAAAATAAAAAATGTGTTTTAAATTGTATAAAACAATTTAAAAAAAATAAACTATTATTTCCAAACTTCAGTTTTTGTTTTATATTTATATAAAAAAAAAATACTAACTATTTATAACAAATGTTGAAATTAATTTTTTTTTTTTTTTTAAAAGGTAATGATTTTATTAAAAAAACAAAATAATGTTAATTTTTTGCTTTAATTTTAATTATGTTTTTTTTATTAAATTTACACTTAATAGATAATATTTTAAAATTTTAAATATATTGAATAAAAATAAAACATTTATGTTAAAATTAAAATTTTAATTAAAAACTTATAATCTTTTAATATATTTTAAAATTTTAAAATTTTATTTTACATTACATAGCAATTAAATAAAAATAAACAAAATAAAATAAAATAAAATAATTATTTTACTTTACATAAAAATTAAATAAAAATTTTGCCGGATGCGGATGTGGTGGAGCATTAAAGTGCCCAGGGCACCTGCGCAGCTCCCAACGACGCTTGCGTGTTGTGCCCACATGGCCCCGAGCATTCCATCTGATGGCGTTATTAATACGCCTCGGGTCGACCATCGTTGTAGTTATTGCACCCTGGCTCTGCGGTATATGGCGATTGTGTGGTCGATTGCTTTCACTATGGAGGATGAGCAGCATGGAGGGAGCCATGGGAGACCACTGATTCCCTTGCACAGTGTTTGCCCGCCTGGTTTCGCCAATTCGAGCTACAAAACGCAGACTGGGCGTCGTTGCTGCATTCTGGCTTTCCTGGAGACGATACCGGGTGTCCACTTCTCCAACAGCCCTTTCTGCAGCGCCTCCGCTTCGTCTGGTGTCCCGGATGTGCTCATCACAGGTACTTTGCTTCCTTTCAGCTTCAATTTGCATTCACAGGGTAGTTGTCCCTCTGCTAATTGGACCTCCAGCTCTTCAGCTCATTTGACTGGCCTGTGTCACCCTGGTGGTCTCCCCACTGCTTCCCAAGCTCCCGACCCCTTCTTAGGCCGGCCTCGCTTGCGCCACCTTCTGCTAGCCATGCCACGCCTCAGGCAGCGAATGCGTTGTCGGCGTGGAGTCAGTCGAGGCCAAGCCTCTGTCCTTCCTCCTTCGCCCCTTTCTGAGATGAGCTCCTCCTCTGAGAGCGACAAACACACTCCCCCGCCATCCTCGTGCAGAGGTGGGGGAAGAGGCAGAGGTAGAGGGCGTCGCGCTGAGAGTTCGAGTTTTGGTGGCAGGGGACGTGGGCGTGCGCGTGTTACTGGTGGTGTTCCTAGTCAGCCCACTCCCGCTGCACCTTCTGAGCCTCCCTGTCAGTCCCCCCCTCCCGACCCTCCCGTTCATCCCAGTCAGCCCCTCCCTCCTGACGTTTCTGCCCCTCCCAGTCAGCTCAACCCTCCGGGCAGAAGGTTTCGGGGGTCCACCATCCAGCAAACCACCCAGAACGCTGAGCTCCATTTCCACTGCACCTCCTTCGACTCCATCATCACCGCTTTCATCACAGTCTCCCTGCGTGAAGAAATCCCTCTCTCCGCTTCCCCCACCCCTCCTATTGACCATCGCCCCAATCCCACTCTTCAAATTGGGCTGCGTTCTGAAGCTGAGAACCAGGACATGAAGACTGATAGTCAAGCAGGAAAGGTGGACAGCAGCGACGAGAATGAATATGCATGCAGGGTCGAAGAGGAACCAATGTCTTCAGAGCATGAGGGTTGAAACCCCTGGCTCAATTACTGCTGGAATTTTCGAGTTTTACTGTTCTAGTTGCCCACCTATTGGGCAGAACGATGTTTCTAGTTTTTTTTTTGTTGTTTACGTGTTTTGTATAAACTCATGGCCGGTTTCCCTACCATGGGCGGCCCAGATACTTATGCTTAATGGGTCGGTTTCCCGCTATGGGCGACCCAGAATTCTCAAGAACAGTTCTGTTGATCAACCCCAGCTGTCTGGCTTTCACAGCAACAGCTGTGGCAGTTTTGTATCAGTATTTTTATAAATTAATAGATTTAGTCTCACTTAGAAAAAAAAAAACAATTAAATAAAAATTTATAAACTTAAAATTATAAAAAATTAATATAAAAATTTATAAGTTTATATAATCTTTTAATATATTTTAAAATTACAAAAATTTATTTTAAATTACATAGTAATTAAATAAAAATAAACAAAACAAAAAAAAATCAATTAAACAAAATTAATTTAAAAAAAAAAAAAAAAAAAAAAAAACTATAACGTTGTTTTAATATTTAAATTTAAAAAAATAAATAAAAAATAAAAATATTTAAATTTTAAAAACATATGTAATATATTCAATTTAAAATAAAAAATTAAAAAAAAAACGCTTTACATATTACATAAACATAATAAAAAAAATTAAAATTTTTAAAACGTTGTTTTAATAATTAAATTTAAAAAAAAAAATTGTTAAACACTTTTATAATAATTAAAAAAAAAAAATGTTTCGCCACCCGAGGGGGGCTACCTAGCCGGTCTAAGGCCCCGGGCTGGGCAGAGGCTGATCCCTGGAATTGAGCAGCCCCCTGTGGTGCCTCGCGAGCAGCCAAAACAATTTTTTATTTATTTTTTATTTTTTATTTTTATTGTTTGTAATAAAAAAACATACAATGCATGCTCATTTATTTATTTACTTATTTTAAAATTAATTGTTATAATATTTAAAAAATTTATTTAATTAAAAAAAAATAATTGTTTTAATATACAATACGATAAATATAAAAATTAAAATTAAAAAATAAAAAAAAAATAAAAATAAAAAATAACATATATATAACAATTCAATAAATATAAAAAAACAAAAATAAATTTTTAATATATAACAATTCAATTGTTGGTTTTTTTAAAAACATTATTTAATTAAAAAAAAACAATTGCTTTATTATAAGAATATAATAAATATTAAAAAAAAAAACAATTCTTTATATAACGATACAATTGTTTTTTTTTTAACATTATTTAATTAAAAAAAAAAACAATTGTTTTAATATAACAATACAATAAATATATATATATATATATATAAAAAATTTATATAACAATATAATTGTTTTTTTTTAAACATTATTTAACTAAAATAAAACAATTGTTTTATATAACAATACAATAAATAAATAAATAAAAAATGATTGTTTATATAACAATACAATTGTTTTTAAGGTCTGTGGAGGCGGTGTAGTGGTAAGGTCGCTCTCGTAAAGACGGACAGGTCCTGTGCTCAATCCTGAGCGAGGGCGTGGCTCGCCACGACAGATTAACCGTACCGGGCCAAGCCCACGACCTTTTGTTATATTAATGTTCATAATTGTATTAATAACTATAAGTTTCAAACATGATTAAGGTTTATTAAAATTATTAATAACATTTAAATTATAACAATAATATTAATAACATTTTATTAATAATATTAACATGATTAATTACATTAATATTATTAATATAAATCCTATTAACATTAATATTGATAACTAATATTAATATTAATATTAATATGATTAATTACATTAATGTTCATAATTGTATTAATAACAATAAGTTTCAAACATGATTAAGGTTTATTAAACTTATTAATAACATTTAAATTATAACAATAATATTAATAACATTTTATTGATAATATTAATATGATTAATTACATTAATATTGTTAATATAAATCCTATTAACATTAATATTGATAAATAATATTAATAATGTTTATGACGATTAATATTATGAATGATATTACTATTGATACCTAAATTAACACTATTAATATAAATAGTATTAACATCATTAGTGATAAATAGTATTTTTAAAATATTGATTCCTAAGATTTATTAATCTCTTTATTAATTATGTGAGTTTCTCATTCATTTGTATTTAAAATATTTATTCCTAGTCTTTACTAATTTTTTTTGTTTTTTATAAGTATCCCTTGGCCTTGTTGATCTCTTATGTTCTTAATATTTTTCCCTTAGGTTCCCCTAATATTGGGGTTTAAATATTAGTCCTAGAGTTTAATACTAATGCATGGTCCAATTTCACATTATGAAAAACACTGACTCAATATGAAAATCAACCATGGGAAACCATTCTTAATAAGCATTAGCTTTAGTCATAGTTGGTCCAACGTCGATTAATAATATTAACAATCAGTAAGGTTGATTGATCACTTGCGGTTTATAATTTGTTGGGTAATGGTTTTCCCTTGGGTTCACCAATTCCTTTGATTTAAAATATTAAACCCTTGGGTTTATTAGTTCTTTTGGTTTATAATATGAATAATCGATCAATGTCATCCATGATCAAATGTCACATTCTAACAAATATTGTCTCAATATGAAAATCGCCCATGGACAACCATGGTCATAATTGGTCCAACGTCGCATCGTGACAACAATTGTCTCCATGTTTAAATCAATTCCCTTGGGTTCACCAATTTCTTTGGTTTATAATTTGTTAGGTAATGGTTTTCCCTTGGGTTCATCAATTCCTTTGGTTTATAATATTAAAACCTTGGGTTTATTAGTTCTTTTGGTCTGTAATATGAACAATCGATCAATGTCATCCATGATCAAATGTCGCATTCTGACAAATTTTGTCTCGTTATGAAAATCATCCATGGCCAGCCATGGTCATAGTTGGTCCAACGTCGCATTCTGACAAAAATTGTCTCAATGTTTAAATCAATTCCCTTGGGATCACCAATTCCTTACTATGGTCATAGTTGATCCAACGTCGCATTGTGACAACAATTGTCTCAATGTTCAAATCAATTCCTTTGGTTTATAATATTAAACCCTTGGGTTTATTAGTCTTTTTGGTTTATAATATGAATAATTGATCAATGTCATCCATGGTCAAATGTCACATTCTGACAAACATGGTATCAATATGAAAATCACCCATGGCCAACCATGGTCATACTTGGTCCAACGTCGCATTGTGACAACAATTGTCTCAACATTTAAATCAATTCCCTTGGGTTCACCAATTCCTTTGGTTTATAATTTTTTGGGTAATGATTTTCCCTTGGGTTCACCACTTGCTTTGGTTTATAATATTAAACCCTTGGGTTTATTAGTTTTTTTGGTTTATAATATGAATAATCGATCAATGTCATGCATAATCAAATAACACATTGTGAGAAACATTGTCTCAATATGAAAATCACCCATGGCCGACCATGGTCATAGTTGTTCCAACGTCACATTGTGACAAAAATTGTCTCAATGTTTAAATCAATTCCCTTGGGTTCACCAATTCCTTTTGGTTTATAATTTGTTGGGTAATGGTTGTCCCTTGGGTTCACCAATTCCTTTGGTTTATAATATTAAACCCTTGGGTTTATTAGTTCTTTTGGTTTATAATATGAATAATCGATCAATGTCATCCATGATCAAATGTGACATTCTGACAAATATTGTCTCAATATGAAAATCAGCCATGGACAACCCTGGTCATAGTTTGTCCAACGTCGCATTGTGACAACAATTCTCTCAATGTTTAAATCAATTCCCTTGGGTTCACCAACTTCTTTTGGTTTATAATTTGTTGGGTGATGGTTGTCCCTTGGGTTCACCAATTCCTTTGGTTTATAATATTAAACCCTTCGGTTTATTAGTTCTTTTGGTTTACAATATGAATAATCGATCAATGTCATCCATGATCAAATGTCACATTCTGACAAATATTGTCTCAATATGAAAATCACCCATGGCCAACCTTGGTCATAGTTGGTCCAACGTCGCATTATGACAACAATTGTCTCAATGTTTAAATCAATTCCCTTGGGTTCACCAATTCCTTTGGTTTATAATTTTTTGGGTAATGGTTTTCCCTTGGGTTCACCAATTGATTTGGTTTATAGTATTAAACTCTTGGTTTTTATTAATCTCTATTGTTTTTAATATTGCCCTTAACCTTATTGATCCCTTAGGTTTTTAATCTCTATTGTTCACCAATTCCTTTGGTTTATAATATTAAACCCTTTCATTTATTACTTCTTTTGGTTTATAATATGAATAATCAATCAATCTCATCCATGATCAAATGTCACATTCTGACAAACATTGTCTCAATATGAAAATCACCCATGGCCAACCATGGTCATAGTTGGTCCAACGTCGCATTGTGACAATAATTGTCTCAATGTTTAAATCAATTCGCTTGGGTTCACCAATTCCTTTGGTTTATAATTTGTTAGGTAATGGTTTTCCCTTGGGTTCATCAATTCCTTTGGTTTATAATATTAAAACCTTGGGTTTATTAGTTCTTTTGGTTTGTAATATGAACAATCGATCAATGTCATCCATGATCAAATGTCGCATTCTGACAAATCTTGTCTCATTATGAAAATCATCCATGGCCAGCCATGGTCATAGTTGGTCCAACGTCGCATTCTAACAACAATTGTCTCAATGTTTAAATCAATTCCCTTGGGTTCACCAATTCCTTACCATGGTGATAGTTGATCCAACGTCGCATTGTGACAACAATTGTCTCAATGTTCAAATCAGTTCCCTTGGGTTCACCAATTCCTTTGGTTTATAATATTAAACCCTTGGGTTTATTAGTTTTTTTGGTTTATAATATGAATAATCGATCAATGTCATCCATGATCAAATGTCACATTTTGACAAACATTGTATCAATATGAAAATCACCCATGGCCAACCATGGTCATAGTTGGTCCAATGTCGCATTGTGACAACAATTGTCTCAATGTTTAAATCAATTCCCTTGGGTTCACCAATTCCTTTTGGTTTATAATTTGTTGGGTAATGGTTGTCCCTTAGGTTCACCAATTCCTTTGGTTTATAATATGAATAATCGATCAATGTCATCCATGATAAAATGTCACATTCTGACAAACATTGTATCAATATGAAAATCACCCATGACCCTTCGCGAATACTCATACTTGGCCAACGTCGCATTGTGACAACAATTGCCTCAATGTTTAAATCAATTCCCTTGGGTTCACCAATTACTTTGGTTTATAATTTTTTGGGTAATGGTTGTCCCTTGGGTTCACCAATTCCTTTGGTTTATAATATTAAACCCTTGGGTTTATTAGTTTTTTTGGTTTATAATATGAATAATCGATCAATGTCATCTATGATCAAATGACACATTATGAGAAAAATTGTCTCAATATGAAAATCACCCATGGCCAACCATGGTCATAGTTGGCCCAACATCGCATTGCGACAACAATTGTCTCAATGTTTAAATCAATTCCCTTGGGTTCACCAAATCCTTTGGTTTATAATTTTTTGGGTAATGATTTTCCCTTGGGTTCAGCACTTGCTTTGGTTTATATTAAACCCTTGGGTTTATTAGTTTTTTTTGGTTTTATAAAATGAATAATCGATCAATGTCATCCATGATCAAATGTCACATTCTGACAGACATTTTATCAATATGAAAATCACCCTTGGCCAACCATGGTCATACTTGGCCCAACGTCGCGTTGCGACAACAATTGTCTCAATGTTTAAATCAATTCCATTGGGTTCACCAATTCCTTTGGTTTATAATTTTTGGGGTAATGATTTTCCCTTGGGTTCAGCACTTGGTTTGGTTTATAATATTAAACCCTTGGGTTTATTAGTTTTTTTGGTTTATAATATGAATAATCGATCAATGTCATCCATGATGAAATGACACGTTATGAGAAACTTTGTCTTATTATGAAAATCCCCCATGGCCAACCATGGTCATAGTTGGTCCAGCGTCGCATTGTGACAACCATTGTCTCAATGTTTAAATCAATTCCCTTGGGTTCACCAATTCCTTTTGGTTTATAATTTGTTAGGTAATGGTTGTCCCTTAGGTTTCACCAATTCCTTTGGTTTATAATATTAAACCCTTGGGTTTATTAGTTTTACAGTTTATAATATGAATAATCGATCAATGTCATCAACGTCCAAATGTCACATTCTGGCAAACATTGTATCAATATGAAAATCACCCTTGGCCAACCATGGTCATACTTGGCCCAACGTCGCATTGCGACAACAATTGTCTCAATGTTTAAATCAATTCCATTGGGTTCACCAATTCCTTTGGTTTATAATTTTTTGGGTAATGATTTTCCCTTGGGTTCACCACTTGCTTTGGTTTGTAATATTAAACCCTTGGGTTTATTAGTTTTTTTGGTTTATAATATGAATAATCAATCAATGTCATCCATGATCAAATAACGCATTATGAGAAACATTGTCTCAATATGAAAATCACCCATGGCCAACCATGGTCATAGTTGGTCCAACGTCGCATTGTGACAACAATTGTCTCAATTTTTAAATCAATTCCCTTAGGTTCACCAATTCCTTTTGGTTTATAATTTGTTGGGTAATGGTTATCCCTTGGGTTCACCAATTCCTTTGGTTTATAATATTAAACCCTTGGGTTTATTAGTTCTTTTGGTTTATAATATGAATAATTGATCAATGTCATCCATGATCAAATGTGACATTCTGACAAATATTATCTCAATATGAAAATCACCCATGGCCAACCCTGCTCATAGTTGGTCCAACGTCGCATTGTGACAACAATTCTCTCAATGTTTAAATCAATTCCCTTGGGTTCACCAATTTCTTTTGGTTTATAATTTGTTGGGTGATGGTTGTCCCTTGGGTTCACCAATTCATTTGGTTTATAATATTAAACCCTTGGATTTATTAGTTCTTTATGAATACTCGATCAATGTCATCCATGATCAAATGTCACATTCTGACAAAGATTGTCTCAATATGAAAATCACCCATGGCCAACCTTGGCCATAGTTGGTCCAACGTCGCATTGTGACAACAATTGTCTCAATGTTTAAATAAATTCCCTTGGGTTCACCAATTTCTTTGGTTTATAATTTTTTGGGTAATGGTTTTCCCTTGGGTTCACCAATTGATTTGGTTTATAGTATTAAACTCTTGGGTTTATAATGTTAATAACACATTCGGTTTATTACTCTCTTGAGTTTAAAATACTATTTCTCACGGTTTGTTAATTTCTTAGATTTTTCAGTTTAAAATATTAATTCTTAGCGTTTATTAATCTTTATTGTTTATAATATTCATCCGTTAGGTTTATGATATTTATCCCTTGGGTTCATTGATTCCTTTGCTTTATAAGATTAAACCCTTGGGTCGATTAGTTCTTTTAGTTTATAATGTTAATAATCTCGTTCGTTTATTAATATCTTATGTTTAAAATATTCATTCTTATGGATTATTAATTTATTAGGTTTTTTAGTTTAAAATATCAATTTTTACGGTTTATTAATCTCTTGTGTTTTTAATATTGATCCCTTATGTTTATAATATTTATCCCTTGGGTTCACCAATTCCTATGGTTTATAATATTTAAACCTTTGGTTTATGATGACATTGGGTTTGTATTATTAATTATCCCTTAGGTTTATTAATATCTTCACTTTAAGATATTAATTGTTAGGGTTTATTAATCTCTTAGGTTTTTTGTTTTTAAATATTGTTTCATATGGTTTATTACTCTCTTAAGTTTAATATTACTAATATATTAATATATATTATAAATAAATATTCAAATATTTATTAATAATGATTATTAGTATTTTTTTTTTTTTTTTTTTTTTGACTAGGAGAATCGGCAACTGCAACGGTATCGTACTCGCGTTACACGGGGTTGAATCCCACTGGCTACCCCTATACTCCTAGGAGGAACTGCTGAGCCTGCCACAATAGCCCCTTGGGTAAGACGGGATTTGAACTCATGACCTGCACCACGGCACGAACGCCTTAACAGTACGCTCGCTTGCCACTAGACCAAACCCCGACGGGCAGTAATATTATAATATTATTAATATATAATATATATTATTATAATATTATTATAATATTATTAGTTCTTTTGGTTTATTAATAATATAACCATGTATGATATTAATATATAAATAAATATTAAATATTGTTTATATTATTTTTATATTAATAAATATTATTAATATATATTATATATATTTCAAGTTAATTTATAGTATGTATATAGTTAATATTATTAATATATTAATAAATATTTTTAATATATATTATTAATACTTATTATAATATTAAAAATATATATAAAATATTTTTGTATATATTAATAATATTATAATATTACTAATATTCATTATAAATAAATATTCAAATATTTATTAATAATGATTATTTGTAATATTATAATATTATTAATATATATTATTAATAATATATATTAATAATATTATAATATTATAATATTTATTTAGTAATATTGGTAATATTATAATATTACTAATAATCATTATAAATAAATATTCAAATATTTATTAATAATGATTATTGGTAATATTATAATATTATTAATAATCATTATTAATAATATTATAATATTATAATATTTATTTAGTAATATAAATAATATTATAATATTACTAATAATCATTATAAATAAATATTCTAATATTTATTAATAATGATTATTAGTAATATTATAATATTATTAATAATATAACCAACTATGATATAATATATATTATTAATATATTATTAGTTTTTTTGCTTTATTAATAATATAACCATCTATGATATATTAAATTATTCTATATTATTAATATTTTTAATATATTAATAAATATCATTAATATATATTATTAATATTTTTATAATATTATTAATATATATAAAATATTTTTGTGATTTTAATCATACTTAATATATTAATATTCTTATTAATATATATATTTCAAGTTAATATAATAAATTTATTATATAAAATATTTATTTAATGATATATAAATTAATGTGATGGGTAGTGGATATAGGCCTATCGGCGTATATCAACCACATTGGTAAATGTGGTTGTAAATCTATTTTATATATGCCTATCGGCGTATATCAACCACATTAGCTTTTACTAATGTGGTTGTGCTGCTAGTAAATCTGTTTGTATTCCATCCTTCATAGCTTTGCATGGAAAGACGGCTTACCTTGTATGACGACCATTTTGCAACCACAACTTTAACTATACAAATGGCAGTGAATTTGACACCAATCTGAAGACAGTGTTTAAAAATCTGGTTCAATACACGATGCAGACTGGGTTTAACACTTATGTTCATGGTCACAGTCCTAATCAAATATACGGCCTCCTACAGTGTAGGGGAGACGCAACAGAGGATAAATGCTACAATTGTTCACAGAGGGCGACGGCTGCCATTCGAGAAAGTGGAGGTTGTGGGAATGGAGTTGGAGGTACATATGAAAATTATACATTCTTCGGAAAAACATACTCATATGGATTATATACCTATATAATTCCGTCCAATGTTTCAGAACCTGAAGACTTTGGTGTGGCTCTTAACAAGCTCTTATCCAATTTGTCGACTGAAGCAGCAACTGGATCTAAGTTATATGCTTCTGGAATTACGACATATTCCTTGTTGCGAAAGATTTACGGTCTGGTCCAATGTTGGAGAGATATGTCTAGTGATGCCTGCATAACATGTCTCTCAAATACAATCAATTCTATTTTCGCATCTTATCGTGGAAATCCAGGAGTTCAGGGTTTGATGGCCAACTGCATGCTTCGTTATGAGGTATATCCTTTCTTTAACACTGATCAGGTTCCTGCGCCAGACAATAATACACAACTGGGTAATAGAACTGTGATCTATCCAGTAGCAGACTGCAATCGCAACTTTAACTATACGAGCAGTCAGTTTGATGTTAATCTGCTTGCAGTCTTGATAAGTTTTGTTCAAAACAACGAAAATTCCAGGTATAGGACTTCTGAGAAGGGACAAAGTCTGGACAAAATCTCTGGCCTCCGCCAATGCAGGGGGGACACAACACCCGAGGAATGTAACAGTTGTTCAACAAACGCATTGTCTTATTTTCGACAAATGTGCGGGAATGCCATCGGCGCGAGTATTTGGCTTGAGAGCTGCTTCGTCCGTTATGAAAACTATAGTTTCATCGACGGACATCCGGACACTTCTCAGATGGATATTTCCAGTCGACAGAATGAACAGAATGTCACGGGCAGTGAACCCTTTAACAGAGCTCTTAGCAGGCTATTCGACAGTTTGACAGACGAAGCAGTGAATGGATCTGCAAACTCGAATAGTCTATATGCATCTGGAAATACTACAGACTCTTTATTTCGAAATATTTATGCTCTCGTCCAGTGCTGGGGAGATATCTCTATTGACGATTGCAGGCCATGTCTCTCAAATACAATAAAGTATATTTTCGCACATTATGCTGGAAAGCAAGGAGCTCAGGGTCTCACCAGAAGCTGCATAGTTCGTTATGAAATATATCCTTTCTTTAATTTGGCTGCACCTCCACCATCGCCAACAGAACCACCAGCTTATAATATTCCGAGGAGTAATACTCCGCAGATCAGCAAGTCTTTAAACAAACCACCAATAATTTTAAGTGTTGTGGGCGGCTTTCTCCTAGCTCTATTTGTATGCCTGTTTGCGACCGGGAGAGGATTGAAGGCCGCCATAAAACGAAGGGGATACAAAGGTATTTCATTTGATGATATAAGCTGGTGAGATTGTAAAGTAGTCAATTTTTTAATTGCATTTTTTTAGTAAGAAAAATACGCTGTAGTATTACAGTTCATATTCAATCAAATACGAGGAATTACATCATAAGACATTACACCCAATTTTAGTCTCGAAGAATCCAGCAATTTGAAACCCAATCCTCTAAGCATCCTCTAAGCATTTACCAGAGCAGCCAATGAATAGAAAATCCCATAATGGCCTCCGGTTTCACTGGAATTCAATGCCTCACAATACAAGAAACAGCTGAAACTCAGATACTGAGTGATCTCTGAGACGCCTAAATGAAGTAAAAATGAGATTCAGAATGAATCCTGTCTGATGAAGCAATGCCAAGAAGCCACCAGTAGCCTCGCTTGCAATTCTGTCTGATCAAGCAATGCCAAGAACATAGCCAATGCCAAGAAGCCACCAGCAGCCTCGCTTGCACCCATCATCGAAGAAACAAATTAGAAAACAGGCTCGCTTTTAGAAGAAGGTCCCCATCATCTGTCAACTGTTAAGGAATAGGGAGTATCTGAGTGTCAAGGCAAAGGGAACCCCTGTAGAGATGAATATGAAACTCTCCAGAAGGACTGTCCAGTCCTTTCTTCGATAGCTTATCAGCTCTAGTATTTAAATCTCTATAGATGTGTTTGATACTATATGACTGAAATTTCTGTAGAATGTTTCTAATCCTCTGAATCCAACCAAAACAGCGATGGATTTGCAGATTACAGCGATCATTGATCCCATCTATAGTAATCTTCGAGTCTCCGTATATATAGATGTCTGAGAATTTTAGATTATATGCAATGTACAGACCTCCCTAGAGTGCCATAATTGCATCCTTGCTAGCACATACCCATATAAAGTTATAAACGCAACGCTCTAGGCTATCCTGCTTTCAAATGTGTTTGGAAAATTATGGAAATTTCAAAATTTCAAGTTTTTTGTTTAGGTGTCCGAATTTTTTTTTATTGTACTGAATCTATTTTTTTTTAATTGTACTGAATCTATTTCCATCGTTAAAAACTAGATTCAAACATCCATTTTTACCAAATTCAAACATTCTTAATTTTTAAATTTTTTTAATCTAATTCTGACATTTTTTTTTTACAGTCCCTGCCAATTTGAAAACTGGGTAGACTACCCCATATAAACGAGGTTCTGATCATATGCCCATCAAGCCCAAAGATACTGGCACGTCTGATCAGACCCCGGTTTAAACGTGTATCATGTGCTATGCCAACTTGTAGATTTAGTACAGTGTTCCATAGATAAGCGTGGACATAAATTTTTGGATCTGGGTATCTGGGATAAAAATACAGGGTAGAACAGGTTGAGAGCACAATTTTTTCACAAGTTAGAAATCGTTTAATTTTTATCCCCAATATTTTCTGATGTAACTGTATTTTTTGATTGTTTAGTTCATTCTGAAGGTCGTGTGGAAGTCAAGGAAGACACACTATTTAGTGAGGACGAACAATTAATAGTGTTCAAGATGGAAACATTGATAACAGCTACTCAAAATTTTCATGATGACAACAAGCTCGGTGAGGGAGGATTTGGCCCTGTATACAAGGTAACATAGGCCAACAGAACTTCTATTTATTTTTTATTATAGTAATCAGCGGGCTACTCTGACCATTGGATATCGATTTCCAGTTTGAAAATAATAATATTTAGTACAAAAAATAGAGCTGAAATATTTAACAAAATCTTCATACGGATCTTTTGTTTGAAATGTGTCAGGGAACAACTGATGATCGAAAAGAAATTGCGGTGAACAAGATGTCGTTACATTCTGCGCAAGGAAGGAAAGAATTTCTGAATGAGGTCAAGCTTGTGGCCAAAATTCAACATCGAAATCTGGTGAAGCTACTCGACTATTGCGCAGAGAGATCAGAAACGGTGCTTGTTTACGAGTACTTACCCAATAAGAGCCTTGATAAAATCCTATTCGGTGAGTCACTTTCGTTTTATTAATTTAGTTTCACAGTACTTGGTTTTGTCGTGTTAATGAGTTAGTACTGTCATATTATAGATCCAAACAATCGCGAATAGCTCGATTGGCAGAAGCGTTACAACATCATTCTAGGAATAGCTCGATTGGCAGAAGCGTTACAACATCATTCTAGGAATTGCTCGTGGTCTTCTTTATCTTCACCATGATTCTGTAATGTGGATTATCCATCGGGATATTAAAGCTAGCAATATTTTATTGGACGAGAAACTGAATCCTAAGATTGCAGATTTTGGGTTAGCAAAACATTTTCCTGACGATCAGAGTCACATCAGCACGAGACTTGCTGGAACTTTGTAAGATTTTAAAACAATCATCACTCTCTCATGCTTATATGAAGATCTTTTAACAAGTGGGGATGCATATGATTTACTCTCGTGATTTCAAGAAGCTTGACGGTCTTTCTAATACTACTTCGACATGGCATCTTCTTTCCATCTTTGTTTCGTGGAATTTGCATTAGCGATTAACACAGCTGATCTGAGCTACTTGATTTCATATAAAAATGTGATCCTTCTCTAAATTCACTACTGTCACCATATAATGTTTGACATTGTAATTTAATTTGGATATGTAGCGGCTATATGGCACCAGAGTACGCTATGCAGGGACAGTTATCTGTAAAAGCTGATGTCTATAGCTTTGGTGTGCTACTCCTGGAACTTATCACAGGAAGAAAGAACACGGATTATAGTTTGTCACCAGAAATGCAGATTCTTTTAGGATGGGTAAGATACTGTTCCCCTTAGCATTTCGGAGAAAAGAGATCTCCCTTAGCTCCACCATGTTATTTAGTTTATCTATAAATCCTTTAACCAATTATGATTGGGAATTTCACTGCTGATTTATTTAACATAATAAAATGACGACCCGTCTTGACTTTGCAGGCATGGAGATCATATGAGGAAGGAAATACGGTGCAGATGATTGATCCGGCTATAATCGAAACATGCGATGATAAGGAGCAAGCATTGAAATGCATTCACGTTGGCCTTTTGTGTACTCAAGCTGAGGCATCGCTTCGTCCACTGATGTCTGCAGCCACTCAGATGCTTTCATCTGACTCTGCGACATTACCTAATCCTACAAAGCCTGTATTTGTGAGTTCTATTACCCAAATCACCAAGCCGACCACCAGTTCTGGTTCTGGATCGTCACATGCGTCTGCCTCCACAACATCCGCCTCATCTCGCACTCCTCTAGCTCCTTCATCTAACACCTGGGCCTCTATTACTGTATTGGAACCGAGGTAATGCTAATTCCACAGAATTTCATGTTTAATAAAGCAACCAGTTCTGGTTCTGGATCGTCACATGCGTCTACCTCCACAACATCCGCCTCATCTCTCACTCCTCTAGCTCCTTCATCTAACACCTGGGCCTCTATTACTGTATTGGAACCGAGGTAACGCTAATTCCACAGAATTTCATGTTTAATAAAGCAAAGAGTGGTGTACATATAACTGTTGGTTGCCACGCTGCATTGAAGGATGAAATATTTGATCCTTTTGATTATTATTTATACGAGCAATTGCATTTAATGTTGCAAAAGAAACGTCGTAAGAAAGAAGTTAGAAATAAAGCAATTGTAATTAATTTGATGTGACTTTATATTTATGTTTTAAAGTCATTGGATATATATTAGCCGAACTCAAAAGGCTGGATACAAAAAAGCCAATGGCACACTATGCTATGTCAGTACTTTTATGGAATCCACTGTTCCAAAATAAAACTGTAGCATAACAAAAACAGAGAATTGTCATTGTCTAATTAGTAATTGGTTATTTCAATTTTCTGAAGTATGTAGTGAAGGACTGCGAAAAACAGTCATCTTGACCAGTTCAAAACCAAAAAGAAAAGAGATCAACCATTGGCCTCCATGAACTTCTGAACATTAAAAAGCACCCTACCTTTTGATTTATCAGTGTTCCGAGCCTTGAAACTTTGAAGGTGGGGAATGTGAGTTTGTCACGGAACAAAGGATTAGCTTCTAACAATTTCTTTAGCTCTACAAGCATAATGGTCCTGGCAGACTTTGTATTCCCATACTTAGACAACTGTTCATTTCTCTACAAATACCAAATACCAAAATCAACTCACTCCAACTATACAGAACCTCTGAAAGCTAATGCATGATTTCACAGCTTCTTTCCCACTAGAAAAGCCAAATATATAATATAAAGAACGTACCTGAAGTTGCCCATGGTAAGAAGCTGCGTGATTTCTTTGAAGAACTTGCGAGCACCTTTGCAGTTGCGAGAGTTAGTTATTAGTTCTCCCCTTTCAAAGTTACCAAAGTCCATCGGGCACCTGAAGCACCTCGAACGGATTGTCCTCCAGAGTAGTAATCTGGAAACATTGCCGGATGAATTTTGTCATTTGTTGTCGTTGAAACGATTCGAGTTAACAAACTGCCCAAATCTAAAGTCACTGCCAGATTCTTTTGGGTACTTGATAAACCTGGATTACATCGATCTGTCTCACTCTTCTCATTTACAGGTCCTTCCAAAGTCTTTCGGTAATTTAATAAACCTGAAATACATAGGTCTGTCTCACTCCCTACAGTTGCAGATGCTTCCAAGTTCTTTTGGTAATTTAATTCGTCTTAAATATCTTGATTTGAGTCGGTGCTATAATTTAACCATCTCCAGCGAAACACTGGGAAACATCAACACACTTGAATATTTATATGTTTCCTATTGTAAGAATATTGAAATATTACCTCCGCAAATAGCAAATCAAAAGTGCCTAAAAAAATTAGATCTTAGGGGTACAAACATAAAAGAATTTCCAAATGAAATTGGTGACTTGGTCGATCTAGAAGTTCTGGAAGTAGGGAGCCCTTCGCTTGACAGTCTACCACCTTCAGTTGGTCACATGAAGATCTTAAAGGAATTGAAGCTCGAGAATTGCAGTGAATTGAAACATTTGCCGGTGACTGTTCGACTCTTGACTCAGTTGAGGGAGTTGAGAGTATTGAATTGCCCGTTGCAAACATTAAGAACATGGAATGAGATGGAATCATCCAATGACAACTGCATGCCTCAGCTGCAAGTCTTGGAACTGTACAAGACTAAATTATCAGAGGTATCATTTGCTACAGGTGTTTGCCCCATCCTTCAATATTTCTCCCTCCGGTTTTGCAATCATATAGTGGAGGTCGGAACATTGCCAAATGCACTAATAAAACTGGAATTGACTAATTTTTCTAACTTGAGGAAAATAGCAGGGCTTTCTGATCTTTCAAACCTCCAAGTGCTGGACATTAGCCGGTGCCAAAATGTAGATGAGCTGCCAAGCATTGAAACGTTGGTATCTTTGAAAGAGTTGCAGGCTGATGGTTGTGTGCCGCTGAAGAGCATACGGGGATTGGGCCAGCTGACAAACCTTCGACTTTTAAATGTTCATGAGTGCTCTGGGTTAGAAGGGCTGCCAGGTATCCAACATTGTAGGTCGTTGGAGTACCTTGATGTTAAAGGTTATCCGGAGCAGTGGGCTGAGGAGGGATTACTGAAGCAGTTGCTACACCAACAAGTGAAGGTGCTTAAAATGTGAAAAGCAAAGAAGCAATTTTGAAATGACGCACGGAAGAGGCTGGATACAAAAAGCCAATAGCACACTATGCTATATCAATACTTTTATAGAATCCCCTATTCCAAAATAAAACTGTAGCATAACAAAAATAGAGAATTCTCATTATCTAATTAGTAATTCTTTATTTCAATTTTCTGAAGTATGTAGTGAAGGACTGCTAAAAACACTCATCTTTACCAGTTCAAAACCAAAAGGAAAAGAGATCAACCATTGGCCTCCATGAACTTCTGAACATTAAAAAGCAACCTACATTTGATTTATCAGTGTTCCGAGCCTTGAGGCTTTGAAGGCGGGGAATGTGAGTTTGTCATGGAACAGAGGATTAGCTTCTAACAATTTCTTTAGCTCTACAAGCATAATGGTCCTGGCCGACTTTGCATCCCCATACTTAGACAACTGCTCATTTCTCTACAAATACCAAAACCAACTCACTCCAACTATACAGGACCTCTGAAAGCTAATGCATGATTTCACAACTTCTTTCCCACTCGAAAAGCCAAATATATAATATAAAGAACGTACCTGAAGTTGCCTAGGGTAAGAAGCTGTGTGATTTCTTTGAAGAGCTCTTCGTTGAATGAAGAAAAGACTTTGAGACCATTCACCAATATCATTGCCTGTAAATACCCAAATGATAATTTTTTATTTTCAACATACCAATAATGCAATCTCACTCATCTCTGCGTTCTGGCGAGAAAACACACTAAGAAACAAGGACATGCTTACTTGTCTAAAGCTTCCAAATATTTTGTTTTCTGATCTCGAAGGATATTTCGGTAGTCGTCCTCTTTGTGAAACCCGACAGGTATCTCTCCACCTCTTCCCATTCTCTTGCTGCCAATGCTGGGAGTTGGAGACTTCCCTCTAGACCCTCCTGGTAGAGAATTCGGTGTGGGATTTATAGGCTCCAATCTAAACCAGGAATCTAAACCCTCATTCCCCTCCTGGTAGAGAATTCATGGTGGGATTTGAAGGCTGCGCTCTAAACTCTCCTCCTGATGTTACTAGAGAACTCTGCGTGGAAATTGCAGAATTCCCTCTAAACCCTCCTCCAACTACTGGGGTGTGTGGGAGTTGTAGACTGCCGTTTAAGCTCTCCTCCTTCTCCTGGAGAATTCTGTTGAGAGAAGAGAATGGTGTATCACACCATTGAAAGAATTGACATTGAGCATCTCCCTATAATCATTCTGTAAAAATCAAGATCAGAGTGATAAAATAAATTAATTCCCAAACCCATGATATGTTATGAACTGAACCTGTGAAATTTATAATGCACGACTTCAAAATAGCTTACCTTAGCAGGGCATTTGTAGAATTTTTTTCCCAGGATTTTTCTCGGTATGCGAGGTAAGAATCAGGGATACTCCGCCACCGCAAGGGCAGAGTATCTCTCGGTCCTCCCTTTGAGCCGCACTGCACAGGACTCTGACACTGCCCAAAGGGAAATCCTTCAACCAGTGCCCAAATTCACAGGGCATGAAAAGAAAAGGGAAAAAATGCCATAATTGAGTATCTAAGCTCTGCAAGCACAATGAATTCGTAAATGGCTTAGTAATTCTGAATAAAAAAAAGCCTTAGAAATTTTCCACTAACTAAATATTTGCAACTACCATTGCTTTTTCATCCAACAACTGCATATGTTTTAATCTTCTAACATATAATCTAATCCTCAAGAATTTGAAAGTTCCCACGTAAAGTTCTCATCATGATAAATTGCCATTATGAATGTTGAGATTGTTTAATTGCGATATTTATTTTTTAAATCGCTACGAAAAATCCTTGCTCTTTATTTTTTATTTTTTTGGGGATGTTGAGATTGTTTAATAGGAATATTTTTAACTATTTTTATACTGCTCGATATATTCTAATCAAATTATTTTGAATTCAATTAAATGGAATTTCTCATTTTTAATTATTGCAAAACTCTAACAATTTTTATGAGGTTTTTATTACTCTAATTAAAATAAATAAATAAATAAAATAAAATAAAATAAAATCTTATACAACCAAGTGTTAACCAATTATTTATTCAAAGTGATTTGATGGCTGCACTGATTTGAGGTTTTAATATTTTGGTAAGTCATGGATTTATGGTGATTAATCTTGGGTGACCCACATATACCTAAAAAGAACATTGGCCAAAATCTCCTTTCCGATGGTTAATTTTCTTAATTAAAGCTCTTATTCCCATGCTTTTCTCAAGTTAAAACCATTTTCATTTGAAAAAAAACTTTAATGGTGTAGAGCGTGGTGGATTTTGGTATAGTTATAGAGGTTACTACTGCTCTACGTTGACGTAGGGAGAACCGCAATTTCGTGCCAGACATAGCATTGATAAACGCCGTAGTCTTCTCAGGCAACGTTTTGGCCCAGAATTCGGCAAAGATTTTTAAAAAATCTGGCAAAGATTTTATCAGAATCATGTTTACAGTTGTTAAGCTTTAGTATTTTGAGTGCCTAAGAGTTTTTGATAGTGCTGAATCCATTTCCATAGTCAAAAATGAATTCCAAACACTCCAACTACCTGATTTCTTGAATTTTAGTTGCTCGGATTACGACAAAAAGCTGTCGCCAGGCTATTTCGTTGCCTGGGTAGACAACTCCTTGATAAAGGAAAGTAGCTTTTTTTGGTAGGAGGAATTAGATTTCTTTTAATAACCGCTTAGCATTGATAACCTAGCTTTTTTTGGTGGGAGGAATTAGATTTCTTTTAATAACAGCTTTTTTGGGTGGGAGGACTTAAATAATAGATGGAAATAGATGAAAACATTATCACATGAAAAGAAATATGCTTCTCAATTTATTTATTTATTTTTCATTTTAATGTTAGTTAATTTAATGTATTTAATATTATTTTAATATTAATATTAATAATGGTGATATATAATTTTATTTATCCAATTTTATTTTTAATTAAAAAAATGTTATTATAATTTTAAATATGATTTTTTTCCAAAAAAATATATTAATATTGAAATAACTTGTAATACATTTTATTCTAGATTAACATAATTTCTTCATCATAAAGAATAGGTTAATGTGAGAATAAGTTTCATTTATACAGAACATTTAATATTTAATGATTAAAGAATGTTAGTAAGGTATCATATTTTTATTATGGAAAACACTTTTATTTGAGTGACACAAGATGTCAGTCAAATTAACATCGTTGCATATGTCAGTCAAATTAACATCATTGCATATTACAAGCATCTTTTTCTACATAGAGATTACTTTCAAGGCTACTTGAGGATAATTTCTTTGTATCGGGTCATAGCAATGTAAGCTACTAATTGGGCTTGAATCGGCCAATAGATGGGGAAAGGTTAGGGAAAAACGAAGAGGGAGACTGCTTGTTCTCTTTTACTGCTCCATGGTGAGCATAGGAGAGATAACATCTTTCCATGATGCGAGGAAATCATGGATGGGATGAACAAAGTCTAGGATCATGGGGAGGGAAGGGGAAATCGAAGGAAAAGTACAGACAAGGAGGAGAGGTGAAAGAGAGATAGTATGAAATTCATGAGGGGGCAGTGATAGTGAGGAGGATTCCATAGAAAGATAACACAACTTAAAAATGAACAGGGCACTCCTGACAGAGAGAAACATGAGCTGGGCAGTAAAACAAAGCAAAGCGTGAATAAGCTCAAATGGAAGTCATTAAAAACACACCAAACATGAGATGGGTAGTAAAACAAAGAAAAGTGTGAATAAGCTCAAATGGAAGCCATTAAAAACACATGTCCAGAATTAGAAGCCATAGAGAGGGGATGAATAGTCAAAATATGATTAGTTCACAACTCCTACAGAACATTGATAACAAAATATCTAATACATAAAAAACATCAATCAACTAACTAATAGAAATTACATCAATCAATTAAATAATGTGAATTAAATAATCAATAAATTATGTTAATAAACTTATGTTAACTAGATAGGAATATTATTATATAAAAAATATAATAAATGGAAATAGATGAGAACATTATCACATGGAAAGGAATATGTTTCTCAATTTATTTATTTATTTTTCACTTTAATGTTAGTTAATTTAATGTATTCTGGTTTTAATGCTAATATCATTTTAATACTAATATTAATGATGGTTGACATATAATTTTATTTTTTATTAAAAAAAATGTTATTATAATTTTTAATATGAATTTTTTTCCAAAAAAATTATTAATATTGGAATAACTTGTTATATACTTTATTCTAGATTAACATAATTTCTTCATCTTAAAGAATATGTTAATGTGAGAATAAGTTTAAGTGCACTTTATAAAGAATATGTTAATGTGAGAATAAGTCTAAGTGCACTTTATAAAGAATATGTTAATGTGAGAATAAGTTTAAGTACACTTTATACATAACATTTAATGATCAAAGAATGTTAGTAAGGTATCACATTGCTATTATGGAAAACACTATTATTTGAGTGATACAAGATATCGTCAAATTAGCATCATGGCATATTACAAGCATCTTATTCCACATCAAAGATTACTCTCAAGGCTACTTCAAGGATAATTTCTTTGTGTCGGGTCATAGCAATGGAAGCTACTAATTGGGCTTGAATCTGGCCAATAGATGGGGAATCAACGTTAGAGGAAATGGAAGGGGCATGCTGGTTCTCTTTTACCTCCATGGTGAGCATAGGAGAGAAAACATCTTTCCATGATGCAGTGACATCATGGAGTGGATGAAAAAAGTCTAGGATCATGGGGAGGGAAGGGGAAATCGAAGGAAAGTATAGACAAGGAGGAGAGGTGTAAGAGAGATAATATGAAATTCAAGAGGGGGCACTGATAGTGAGGAGGAGGTCATAGAAAGATAACACAACTGAATAATGAACATGGCACTCCTAACACAGAGAAACATGAGCTGGCAGTAAAACAGAGCAAAGTGTGAATAAGCTCAAATGGAAGCCATTAAAAACAAACCTCTATAATTAGAAGTCATAGGGAAGGGATGAATAGTCAAAATATGATTAATCCACAACTCCTACAGAACATCAATAACAAAATATCTACAAGAATAAGGGTCATTTAGCCTCACATTAGCACCAATATTTGTAAAAGATTTGAGAAATCTTCATTTTTCAAATAGTGGTGCAAAAGTGATGATAATGTGGGGATACGCAAGTGGTGCTATGTTTTCTGGTGCAAAAGTGGAGTTAATAAAAAATGTTAAATTTGTTGTTAAATGTCTATGTCGCATTCCATGGTGTATGATGCAAACCACCAAAAACCAAGTGGATCAAGGTATTGTGATGCAAAGCACCAAAACCAAATTTACAAAAATTAAAAATTTATCATAAAAATATCAAAATTATTATTATAATAATAAATTGTATATGGTGCAAAGCACCATAAAATAAAAAATGGTGCAAATTTTTTTATTATTATTGTTATAAATAAATTGTATATGGTGCAAAACACCATAAAATATGAAATGGTGAAAAAACAAATAACCTCCTTTATTTAGAAAGGTTATATATTGCCAAGGTTTAAAGATAGGCTAAGAAGTTGTATTTGATAATTTAAAAACTACAGCTAAGAAGTTGTATTTGATAGTTTAAAAGCTACATGTCCATGAGTTTGGATCTTGCTAATAGTTTGATTTTAATACCAAAGAGAAAATTTTGATCATTTTCTTATCCTTAAATCCAATTACCATAAATATATTTAATTTATACCAAATGTACTACCACAATTGAAGTATCCCCTAGTTGCATCCAAAAATTTTAATTCATTGTGTATAATAAGACTATGGTAGCTTTTTGTGCTTGCTCGCAAGTATCAATTACAAGTAATGGAACAATGTCTCCATTGAACCATTCATATGATTCCGAGTTGATAGGCATAATAAATTTACGTACATAATATCACTAGTGATCATTTTGGTCAACATGGTATTGATCATGTAAATAAATCATTGCAATAAAAGTTCTAAGTAGTGTCATTTCAATTCCAAGCCTCGAAGAATTTTGTTTGAGTGAAAACTTCAAGATGGCATGATATTTCAAAAATCTTAGTTTTTCTAATCTATTATATATCTTTCTAGTTATGAAAAAATATATTAAATGGATATCTTTCACATTAAATGAATAATTACAAATAAGTAAAAAACAATATCTACATATTATAAAATTTTAAGTATACTATACAATAACTAAAACAATCTTAGTGTATAAAGAAGAGATAATTTAATGAAAGAAAATAAAAGTCTGATTTGTTAAGAAAATTCAAGTATAGAAAAATACATAACTATTGAAACTACTATTTAATATAATAAAAAAGGTTCAAAAAATTTTCTCTTTTTCTTAGGAGGCTAATAAAAAAATGCATCAACTAAAGTAGAGATGATAACAGTAGTAATAATAGCTACAAAATCTTTATGTAAATTTAATTTTATTCTTACTATTAAGATGTATACATATGTTCCAACTTTGATTATCAAAAAATCACTTTTCATTTATTAATATAATGAAATGTCTTAGGTGTCTTGAATTTTTTTTATTATGAAAATGAAAAAAATGATAATGATAATTCATTTGAAATCATATGTATTGTTCATCCTTAAATATTTTCCAAAAAATTTGTTGCCACCTACATGGAAAAATCATAAAAAAGAAAATAAACATAAGTTTGTGAATAAAAATACATAAATTAAATAAACGGAGAAAAATGCAAACAATAACTTCAATTGAATTGGAATAAACCATAAAATGTAGAATTTAATGGTATTTCATAAGTAAGTATCATATTGATCTCAAAAATAATTGAAGTGAACTAACCAAGCATACGCTAAGGTTGAAGCATGATTCAAAGATCATTTTCATCTTCTCTTTCATCATATTGAACAATTACCTAAGACACATATAAGATAAGATTAGCACAACAATAAATTGTATTAATTGAAACTTTCATTTGCATATATTTCTTTCACACTACAAGGAAAATACCCTCTAGCGGAGGTTATAAAGGAGCTTTTTGGTGTTATAAAATTGGCCAAAATTGTCAAAAAACATTTGCTACAACATCTGTTTTTGGTAACAGAGGTTTGACAGAACTTCTAACGGAACTTCAACACAACTAAAAACAATGGGTGGCCAAAGGTTATTACGGATGTGTTTCTCATTGGTGCGCGCATCATGTGTGAATGCATCGTTTCACTTTAGTCGGTACACATCGGTATTGTAAACATACCAAGCACCGGGATGGAAAACAAATTTTTGAAGCCCTGGGGCATTTATCAATGTCCTGGTGCATGCCACCAACAAATACGCACTGGGACGATAGAGGGTGCATGCACCGTCATATTCAGATTATAGTTCTAAAGCACCAAGGCATTTAATACAAATTGTATTGATGCATTACAAACACGACTGCATCGGTGCATTCCCAGGGTATCCATCTGGTGGGGTTAGATGACTCTAACCCCCTTTCCCACAACTTGCGAGAGAGTTGTCGATTGAATAAGGGTGATGTGAGGCTCTTTGTGTAAGTGGAAAGGAGGTTCCTCCCTTGCATTGCTTTGAAGCTAGTTTACTAGAAACTTAGTAAAAAAAAATTGTGCTAAAATTTCTATCCCTTCATGCCTTTAAGTAACACTAATGAGGAGGTGATAATTCTTCATTACAACATCCATGCATACACTATTAAATCTAGAGGCTATTGATCGAGGTATTTCAATAAAGTTGGGTATCATTGATCTATCTCCACTCTGTAATATTCCTTCTCTTGATTCGGTCAAAGTGGACAGAATCGGTCCATGGTATTACCATGGTATTTTCCCATGGTATCGGCCCATGGTATTTGTTGTTGGTTTCTGAGGAAAATAATAAAATAATGTCCATAAAGCCTATAAAAGGGGATAGAAGCTAGGCATTTAGGATCATTATGGTTTATCTATCTTATTGTGTTGGGTTGAGAACTTGGCGTGACTAGTTCTAACATTAATCCCGGGACGAAAACACCGTGGTGAATTTGTCTGGTGGATCCATCCAGGGTCCACAATTGTGATTCAGTATTGGTTTTCTGTTTTAATGAGCAGCCGAGCATGCCACTGCAAAGGCTCAGATATTTTTTATATGGGCATGTATCTTTGTTTCAGTTAATAATATAAATAAAGGGCTGCATTACAGATCCTGTCTATGTTCATGTTTTTTTTCTGAATGACTTTTTATTGAGAACACTAAAATGTGCTAGTTCTGACTAAATTATTAAGGTTTGGGATCTTATAGTGGTATCAGAGCTGTGCATCCTGCCAGCCTGAAGGCTCTTGACCACAGATCATATTTTTATTTGTGGGATTGAAAATTCTTATTGTAACTTCAATGGGATTTTTTTTTCACCCTAGTCAGCATTTTCCATCTTCGGTGGTACTCGATATCACCCTAGTTGGTCCAGTTAATTAATTTTGTGGGAATTTCCTGCTATGAGTTCAAGGGTTTCTCATATTTCTTGCAGAACTATATCCGTGAGGTGATAAAGGGTTTCAAGATCTATCCATTCTCAGATCTGTGCATTCAAGCCATTTTTTTTTAAGATTTGGAGAGCTAATCCATTGTTATGATTAGTTTCCAAGAGTTAAATCATTAGTTACTATGAACTCCAATAGAAGGAGATGACGATGCTTCTCTAATGTTCGTGTTGCTCACCATTTAAAAGCCAAACCCACAGAAACCATTCTTCTTGGCGTTGATTGGTTTGATACAGATCATAACACAATATTACCAGGAGTTGCCAAGATCCTAGTAGGCTTGCATTGCCAACAGTCTCGGCATAACCATACCAATCCCCTGCAGATCTGAAGAGGCAAAAGGCGCAGGTCGCAGTTAATCAGAGGGCCATGAAGAGATAACCATCACATAGAGCAGATAAGCATCAATTTGAAGACACATCAAGATATCATTGTCGCAAGCAAGTTTCCTTTGTAATATTGAGGGTCGATACATATCATCAGTGGGGGACCCAAATAGCTGCAATTTTCGTGCTAGAAGATAGGAGACTACAGTAGTTCTGAACCTAGAAGGAGTCGTCGTCCATCTAATTAATGATAAAATAGGTGCAGAGATCATTGGATCATACGGTCATCATACAGGGAGGCAAAAAATCAGTGTAATCGATTAAAAAGTGGTGTTTCTAGAAGAATATTGTGGGTGGAGTGAAGTGCCACTTACATAACGGCAGTTGGATATCAGAAGTTGCAGGAGCATTTGTTGGGCAATAACGACGATGAAGATTCTCGTCAAGTAAGAAATTGAATTAGTGAATCATATCCACACACAATTGATTTGTACAGTGATCTCTGTGAGGACCATATATTCCCTACGCAAAAAAATCGTGAAGCGACAAGCCAAGACGCCATTCGTCCATAGTGCAGGGGTTGGGCCCAAATTCCATAAACTTTCGTAGTAAAAGGTAGGTCAAGGACCAGTCATACACAGACCGGCCATACCTATCACATATCTATCGCAAAACACACAAAACAGAGGGCAACGGACCATTTCATCTGTAGCGGATTGGGCAAGGGAACATACCTACTGCACTCTGTCTCAGCATTTCGAGTAGAGTCGTTGCTTTAACGCAGAATCCATCGAAGGAAAAAATTGTGGGTTGTCTCAAGTACCTCGACGGAAATCTAGGCCAACCATCGGCCTAGCACATTACGCCAAGGAGGAAGACAGAGTCGTTGGAGACTGAGCCATGAAGCAACCGACCTCTCCCCAGCATGCAATGAGATCTTCTCTAAGTCGTTGAAGAGATCAACTGTAACCTCCACTCCCACGGTGGTTAGCTCGGGCCGTAGATCTTCTGAGCATCAAATTCGAACTCCTGTGAGTGAGAATCGGTGGGGTCTTACTTGAACCAATAGAAAAAATATTGACGCGGCATAGAATGAAATTATTGTAACCCTTTAGTGGTCTTGCTTTGGACAAAATTTATTTTGGTCGAATAGTGAAATTGAGAGCGATCAAGGGGAAGAAATACATAAGCAAGCCACTGCATATTCTTTCGCTGCCCTTTCCACAATTGCTAATTGATGCAGTGGAATCCGAGAGACTATAAGCATTGAAAGAGCATTGATCATATTCAGGCGGCTAGCTTGAATCTTGAATCTCAGGTTTAATTTATGGTTTGCACTTTGACGTGGGCACATCATGCATCTGTGAGATATAAAGGGAAAAGCGATGAATGGATGATAGCGGTGGTGTCTATTGATGTTGTTCAAACAAGGGAGGAAATATGGGATTCCAAGTAGATGGGCATCACCAAAGACGTAAAGCTCAAAACAGAGTTAGAGTTTGAGTTGTAAAAAAAAAAGGAGTAGGAAGGAAGAAAAGAGGAGGAGGCTTTAATGAGAATATTGAGAAGATGGATCGTCTAGAAGAAATTCTGGAAAACAATCATAAAATCCTTGATGAACTAGTAAGGATATATGGTCCTTTAAGCAACCATATCTCCATAGACCAAAATGATAATCAAAGCAGAAGACCATTCTAAAAAAGGGTCCATGTCATTCTGTAGCAAAAGCAACCATGGGAGTTGAGAGGACAAAGAAGAGGAGCTAAGCTCTTCGCACTTGGCTCTGAATTGCAACAAACAAAATCAGTCATATACCTTCATAATTTGGAGGAATCAGACACATGTCTATCTAAGGTGGGACAACCAGAATGGAAGAAACTCAGCTGGGCTCTCAAGCCATCCATTCTTGCATTAATACAACCCAAACTTATGGAACATCCTGATGAAGAAGTCAAGCTCATAGTTGCTTCTTGTCTCAGCAGAATCATGGCTTTAACATCCCCACTACTGCCTTACAATAATGATATCATGGAAGAGGTATTGCAGTTGATAGTAGAATCCCTTCAAGCGTTGAACAACATCATGTGTCCTACTTATCAAAAGCAGTGCAAAATTTTAAAACTCATCGCAGAGTTCAGCTTTGGCACATTCATGCTAAATATGGAATGTGATGAGTTGATCTTTCAGTTGCTCCAAAACTTTTATACCAGTATTACATCAGCTCACTCAAACCAAGTCAAAGCATGCATGTAAAAGATTGTGTCTCTGTTCTTAAAAGGAGATGCTGACATATGTAAGATACTAAGATCCAAATTGTTGACCATTTGGAGGAAGGAACCAAAGGTATCACTAGCTGCCTATCATCTAGTCGAGAAATTGGTCAGGAAAAACATAAAATGGCTCAGAAAGGTGTTGACTAAGAAGGAGTTGAGAAGGATTGATGGAGAAAGCAAGAACAAAATCTGCAGCAAGAAAGAACCAAGGAGGAAAGGACTATGATTTATCTGCAAGGGACCTTGGGCCCTTAACCATTCTTGTCCAGGGGATAAGAAGAAGACAACAAAGACAGAACAAGAGGAGATTACTTCAAATCATGGGGAGTATTTTGTTGCTGGGTCTATTGATCTTCAAGATGGTGAGCAACATCATGACATTATTCAGGGAGGCTTGCAGGATGACAAGCATTTGGAAGTGCATGAGGAAATTCTACATAATGGCATTGATGAGGTAGAATCCTATACAACTAAGTTCGTAGATCCCCAAGGGAATATCCATAAAGAATATGAACAATCAAGTATAAATAAAAGTCCACCAGTGCATCTATGTTTGACAATTGAAAGGGATGAACATATTGTCTCCACAGATGGAGGAGACCAGGGAGATTTGAGTGAGGATCCAACCATAGTGAACTAGCATGATGAGTATGATCATGAGGAGAAACATGACAAACATAATGTGCAAAATGAACCATTCCTAGAGAGTTGGTCAAAGGCTCAAGCTGAAGCTGTGGTCGTGGGGCATTCAGTGCAGTCAAATACAAAGACATTCAGCAAGGCACTAGAACTGCCAGTGAAAGAATTTTGGGAAAGGATCATGCATTTCAAGACAGATCTTATGTTGTTGAATCAAAGAGTTTGGACAGTCCGAGACACTATCTTACAGGAGAACAAAAAAATTGAGGAACTCATATGGGTATGTGTCAAATCATTGACCAAACTATCTAGTATTGAGGAACAACTCAAGTCCCTCACAAGGCCGCATGAGGAGTACAATTGGGAGTTCCATATCAGTGCTCTACAGGAGTACATAGATAAGGCTTGCAACACCAACAACCCACCTTTATACATTGAGAAGATCAGGGCAAAGTTCTCCAAATACATCATGTTGGGTAACCAAGTAGAGCAGCATGAATCGAGCATCGAACAACATCAACATAGTAGATTTGCAGATATTCATTCTTTCCTAAGTATGGATTGGCGAGAGATTATGAGTTGGTATTCTATTGATGGGTTGATTATTTAGACAATACCCTTGCATCATACTTCCTCAGAGTCACTGAAGTGGTTAACTCTCTTAAAGGACTAGGAGAAAATATTGAAGAAAGCACCATAGTTCAAAAAATCTTGAGATCACTTCCTGACAGATTCGACTCCAAAGTAAGTGCCATAGAAGAAATGAAGGACCTAGATACTCTCAATATGGATGAACTTCATGGAATTCTTATTGCCTCTGAGATGAGGAAAGGGATCCCAAATTTCATTTCCTCCCCCCCCCCCAGTATAGTCAAGTTTCCAACAAACATAGATGATTTTTTTTAAATAAGTTCAAATATTCACCATGGATGATTCGATGGTTACCTTGAAGTCTCATTTTAAAGTATTAGTATTGTGAGTGTTGCACAATGCAATACTTATCACTAATTCCCAACCAACTTTGTTTTCTATAAGTTTATTTAAACACACACACACACATATGTAAATTTTAAGTCACCCTAAACAATAAAGTGCAAATTTTAAAATGGTTATTTAAACAAGGAAAATAGAGGTTACTTATGAGACATCTCATATTACTAAAATTAAAGAAATCATAAAAAATAATTAAATGATATATTTATTTTAAATTATTCTTATTAATTATAAAAATAAATTAATATATAAGTCAACCATATATACATTTATAAAAAAAGATTAACGAGATTCATAATCATAGATATTGAGTCTCATTTATTATAGTTAACGTGCAAATATGCTTACATATCACCATTCCCAAAAACTATAATTCACTTATCACATTTTTTAATTAATCACTTTCATTAAAAAGAGAAAAGGGATATAACTTTTTTTAGATAAATCTGAATCTTGAATCTAAAACTACTATTAAAAATATTTTAAAATACTCCATGGAGGTTAAAACCTTACCATCCACATAATAATTATGATAATTAAAATAACAATCTCAAAACCCTTTATAGCTGACATAGGTAATTTATTTGATTGTCCTAAATGAAAAATGCTAATGAATTCTCATTATCTCTCCTCCACATCAATATATATATATGTTTATCTTTTCACATTATGAGATAAATTATCAAATAACATCATGTAAATAACTTTTTTTATAAAAACAATAATTTATAAAATACTTGATTGTAGTAGAAATATTGATTTTGAAAAAGAAAAAATTGACATCGATATAATTATGTTATTTTACCTCTTAGGATTAGAGTATAGGGAGAGAGAACTAGAAGAATGATGTTTTAGATCTTCCCCTACCAAATCATTTATCTTTAAAACCGCAAGCTTTGTAAATTTGTACAAATAAAATAATAGCTCGGGGAGAGGAATCTAGACGGATGGTGTTTTTCTTCATGCCAGCAATTCGTGAGGTTGAATAAGATTATAGATAGTGTGAGGAATATAGAAGAATGATGATTTATGTATGCCAACTATCCCTGAGGTCGAAATTCTTGGCGCAGATGTAGGGGAGTGAAATGAATGGCGGTGAATATATATTCACATCGAGCCCCAATGAAACAAATCCTGCTCGTAGGGAAAGTTAATGAAATGGCCTAGGATTTTATTATGTAAAATGCCAATACATATAGCGTGGATATGTATCCGAAAGTATGTTAAAAAATGAGTGATGCTAATGTAGCGGCCTCCAACGTTATGTTAAAAAAAAACTTATGCTATGTAGCGGCCTCCAACCTTATTCTTCATATGATTACATACTATTGATCACCAACGGTGGTAAAATAGATAGGTAGTGGTCTTAAAATTGGATAATAATTATTATTATTTAAGCATGAGGGTTTTTCGTAGTATTAGATATCATTTTTGGGATTCAATTGAGTTATATGATACAATGGACTGGTCCTTTATCAGAGTTACTCTTCTCAAAGTGAGACTAACTATGGTTTCTATTCAATGAATAATGGCATGTATAAGCTTTGTCAGATATGTTTTCCTTATCAACTTTCTGCCATCTGACTTCTTCACGGCTGGAAGGGACCTTAGGCAAGGATGCGCATTGTCTCCACTCATATTTATTCTCATTATGGATGGTTTCAGTAATCTTATGAAGATGGAAAAAAATGCAAGTTATTTGGAAGGTCTATCTTTCTCCCCTATGGTATGCATTACTCACTCTCTCTTTGTGGATGATTTGCTGGTTTTTGGAAATCTAATTAGGAACCAATGGTTTTATCTGCACTTTATACTTACCCGTTTTGGAGTTGCCACTGGACTGTGCATCAATAGAGGGAAATCCATCTTATTATATGTCATAGAAGATATGGATGAAATAAATTTCATTGTTGGTTTTTTAGGAGTACAAACGAGTCATATTATGCAGGGCTTCACCTATCTTGGTTTTATACTAAAACCATGTGCATATAAGAACCAGGACTGGCTATGGCCGGTAGACAAATTCAGAAATAAAATTATGAAGTGGACAAACAAGTGGCTAACACTTGGGGGTCGATACATACTAGTTCAAGCAATATTATCTCAACTTGTGGTGTACTGGAATCATTTGTATTATCTTCTGACTTTCATTGTCGGGAAGATAAATGCCATTATATCTCATTTTATATGGGCTGGTGCGAGTGACCGTAAGAAATATCATTTATGCAAATTATCTCATATCACATTGCCAAAGAAATATGGGGGCTGGGGATTATTAGATTTGCGAGTTTTCTCCAATGCACTGCTTATTAAATCCTTGTGGCGAGTTTTGAATGGACATGGGGTCTGGTCTATGATCATTTTTCATAAATACATTCAGGGTGATCCCCTCCTCTCACTGTATCGTGGCAGTAACTGGCCGGCAAATAATGCTTCACGGATCTGGCGTAGCTTTGCGGAAGTAATGAAAATCCTGGGCAGGAGACTGGTTTGGCACTTTGGTAATGGGCAAAATATTCTACTGGGTATTGATAGACTATTGGGGATGAACGCAACTGTATGTATTGACCCTGTTTTACTTCACCGACTAAATCAAAGAGGCATCTTTTATGTATCCAATCTTATTTCATGTTGGTAATTAGGAGCACCGATCTCGAAATCGGCTAAGATAATAGGCCTGCAGGGACCGGATGCAATTGCATGGGAAAGATACAAAGGCTCACTTCAATCGATGGGTTTGTCTTTTAGAGGAGAGGGGGACATAATCATGTGGGGAGGCATACAACAAGATGGCAGCATACAGGTAAAAGAATTATATATGCATATCATTAAAGAACAGATTGTGGATAGTACCCAGTCACAGTTCCATCAGGCATGGCGGTGGAATATACCAACAAATATTTTGCTTTTTGGATGATTGTTATGGAAGGAAAAAATTCTTACATGGGAATCTCTTATCAAGCGTGGTTTTCAGGGCCCGTGGAGATGCCTATTATGTCACATGCACGAGGAGACTGTTATGCACTTATTTTTCTCCATTAGTTATTTTCCCAGTATTTGGAGGTTGTTTATAGTTCTCCTGGGGGACCTAAATTGGAGACCTATTGATTGTATTCAGACCATCATGGTCTGGGGGGGCACTAAAGGTAAATATAAATCCTTGCCTTTTATGTTTTCTGGGAGATATGGTGTGCCCGTAACTGATTAATTTTCCAAGATTTCCTAATCAACATCTCAAGGATTCATGGTAATATTTTGCAATGGATGTGGGATCGTGCTTTGCCATCTCCGAATTTGGATGATTTCTCTATTCGTGGTCTTCCACACCATATTTCTCTCCCTGCAATCTACTTTGATGGGGCACAAAGGGATGGTTTAGGTGGCTGCGGGGCATGGATTAAGCTTGCAGTAGATGAACGTTTTCATATCTATTGGAATGGTGGTTCCTGACAACAATAAGACTGAGGTCATGGCCTTGTGGAGTGGGATTATGGTGGCTTACCATCTTAATTTAGTCTGTATCCACATATATGGTGACTCGCAACTCATTATAGATGGAATCTCTGGCAAGTGTATGATGCACGATCAATACCTAAGCGGATGGACTGAGCACGTCATGTATATCCTAACTAAATTCCAGTCCTACACGATGCAACATATCTTCCGAGAGAACAATACGAGGGCTGACTACCTCTCAAAGAAAGGCCTAGAGGCACCCTACGGGACCATTCTAATCTCACACTTCAGGGACTCTAACCAGGTGGCTTCCTATCATTTCCCTTTGCCTTAACTTTTATAATCATACGGATCATCTGCAAGCAAGCCTGTTTATGTTTTCAAGCAAGCCGGAATCCTTCGACCCTCTGCAAGTGAACCTGTAGATGTTTTCAAGCGAGCTAGTTCCATTTTTACCTTTCTATCTTCATGTTTTGGTTTTAGGCGTTCCTAGACAACATCAAGAACGATTTGTGGAAAATTCTCTTGTGGTTGGATGACTCATTTCTGTTTTTTGTGTAAAAAGGAGGCATATATTATATAGTGCACCTTTTGGTTTGTATTAATCATAGATCTTGTGGGTCTGTCCCTTTGGATGATTTTCATGGCTTTAAATAGGCTGAGATATGTCTAATGTCATCCCACACTCACTGGAGTAAAAGTGTTGGGTACATATATGGGACTAGTTAAGCTTTATGTATTAGAACATATGTATGTTGATGCATCCGATTTTGGTGGGAGCACAACTGTTTTTTGATCTTAGATCAATCCTTTGAATTGTCCTGCATGTACATGACTTATGCATGTTGTGGAAATGTATATGGTAACGTTTTTTTTTTCTCCTGAAAAAGTAATTCATTGGTCTTAAAATTAGATAATAATATAATTATTATTTAAGTATGAGGGTTTTTCGTACTGCATTATATTATATATCATTTTTGGGACGCAAATGTGTTAAGTAAGTCATTCATCTATGACCATTTCTATGAGATGTAGTCGTAACAGACTAATTTCTCATGATTTTTTAATAGTCCACTTAGCACTCATTGCATCATCTATGATCATTTCCATGATAATAGTCCACTTAGAACTTATTGCATCGGGTGAAGCTCACAGGGGTGAAGACGTGGGATTGAAACTAGTGAAATGAATAACATAGGGTCGATCATCACTTTTGGGGCTTGCACCCGATAATGGTCACCCATTCGACAACTCCTCCAGCTCAAAGGCACTTAACTATGGAGTTTTTCCTCACAATCAAGCCCACTTAGTTTGCTACCCCATTTGCAAAAGCTTAGCAACTATTGTGCCTAAGTTACAATTACATCTCATGAAAATGATCATAGATCAATAACTTACTTAAAGCAATTAAATCTAAAAAATAATATCTAATAATTATTATTATTTAAAATAAAACATGATATATATAATTTAAAATAATCTAAATCCAATAAGATAAATTTAAGTAACACTAGCACAACCACATTAGTAAAAACTAATGTGGTTGATATACGCCGATAGGCGTATATAAAATAGATTTACAACCACATTTACCAATGTGGTTGATATACGCCGATAGGCCTATATGCACTACCCATCACATTAATTTATATATCAATAAATAAATATTATATATAATAAATTTATTATATTAACTTGAAAAATATATATTATATATTAATAAGAATAATAATATATTAAATATATAAATTATGATTAAAATCACAAAAAATATTTTATATATATTAATAAAATTATAAAAATATTAATAATATCTATTAAAAATATTTATTAATATATTAAAAATATTAACTATATACATACTATAAATTAACTTGAAATATATATAATATATATTAATACAAAAAAATATTAATAATATATAATAATTTAATATATCATACATGGCTATATTATTAATAAAGCAAAAGAACTAATAATATATATTATATCATAGTTGGTTATATTATTAATAATATATATTAATAATATTATAATATTACTAACAATCATTATTAATAAATATTAGAATATTTATTTATAATGATTATTAGTAACATTATAATCTAATATTTCTTAATAATAATTATTAGTAATATTATAATATTATTTATATTACTAAATAAATATTATAATATTATAATATTATGAATATTTATTATTAATAATGAATATTAATAATATTATAATATTACTAATAATCATTATTAATCAATATTTCAATATTTATTTATAATATTAATAATATTATAATATTATTAATAATCATTATTAATAAATATTTCAATATTTATTTATAATTATAATTAGTAATATTATAATATTATTAATATTACTAAATAATTATTAAAATATTATAATACTATTAATATATATTATTAATAATATATATATTAATAATATTATAATATTAGAAATAATCATTATTAATAAATATTTGAATATTTATTTATAATGAATATTATTAATATATACAAAAATATATTATATATATATATTTTTATATTATAATAAGTATTAATAAAATATATTAAAAATATTTATTAATATATTATTAATATTAACTATATACATACTATAAATTATTTTGAAATATATATAATATATAATAATAATATTTATTAATATAAAAATAATAAAAATAATATTTAATATTTTAATATTTATTTATATATTAATATCATAGATGGTTATATTATTAATAAACCAGAAAAACTAATAATATTATAATAATATTTATTATATTTTAATAATATTATTATAATATTATAATATTACTAATAATCATTATTAAACTCAAGAGAGTAATAAACCATATGAAACAAAATTTAAAAACAAAAAACCTAAGAGATTAATAAACCCTAACAATTAATATTTTAAAGTGAAGATATTAATAAACCCAAGGATAATTAATAATACAAACCCAATGTCATCATAAACCAAAGGTTTAAATATTATAAACCATAGGAATTGGTGAACCCAAGGGATAAATATTATAAACATAAGGGATCAAAAATAAAAACACAAGAGATTAATAAACCGTAAGAATTGATTTTCTAAACTAAAAAACCTAATAAATTAATAATCCATAAGAATGAATATTTTAAATATTTTAAACATAAGATATCAATAAACATAAGGGATCAAAATTAAAAACACAAGAGATTAATAAACTGTAAGAATTGATTTTTTAAACTAAAAAACCTAATAAATTAATAATCCATAAGAATGAATATTTTAAACATAAGATATCAATAAACGAACGAGATTATTAACATTATAAACCAAAAGAACTAATCGACCCAAGGGTTTAATATTATAAAGAAAAGGAATCAACGAACCCAACGGATAAATATCATAAACCTAACGGATGAATATTATAAACAATAAAGATTAATAAACGCTAAGAATTAATATTTTAAACTGAAAAATCTAAGAAATTAACAAACCCTGAGAAATAGTATTTTATACTCAAGAGAGTAATAAACCGAATGTGTGATTAACATTATAAACCCAAGAGTTTAATACTATAAACCAAATCAATTGGTGAACCCAAGGGAAAACCATTACCCAAAAAATTATAAACCAAACGAAATGGTGAACCCAAGGGAATTGATTTAAACATTGAGACAATTGTTGTCACAATGCGACGTTGGACCAACTGTGACCAAGGTTGGCCATGGGTGACTTTCCTATTGAGACAATCTTTGTCAGAATGTGACATTTGATCATGGATGACATTGATCGAGTATTCATATTATAAACCAAAGGAATTGGTGAACCCAAGGGACAACCATCACCCAACAAATTATAAACCAAAAGAAATTGGTGAACCCAAGGGAATTGATTTAAACATTGAGAGAATTGTTGTCACAATGCGACGTTGGACCAACTATGAGCAGGGTTGGCCATGGGTGACTTTCATATTGAGACAATATTTGTCAAAATGTCACATTTGATCATGGATGACATTGATCAATTATTCATATTATAAACCAAAAGAACTAATAAACCCAAGGGTTTAATATTATAAACCAAAGGATTGGTGAACCCAAGGGACAACCATTACCCAACAAATTATAAACCAAAAGGAATTGGTGAACCCAAGGGAATTGATTTAAACATTGAGACAATTGTTGTCACAATGCGACGTTGGACCAACTATGACCATGGTTGGCCATTGGTGATTTTCATATTGAGACAATGTTTCTCATAATGTGTTATTTCATCATGCATGACATTGATCGATTATTCATATTATAAACCAAAGCAAGTGGTGAACCCAAGGGAAAATCATTACCCAAAAAATTATAAACCAAAGTTATTGGTGAACCCAAGGGAATTGATTTAAACATTGAGACAATTGTTGTCACAATGCGACGTTGGGCCAAGTATGACCATGGTTGGGCATGGGTGATTTTCATATTGATACAATGTTTGTCAGAATGTTACATTTGATCATGGATGACATTGATCAATTATTCATATTATAAACCAAAAAACTAATAAACCTAAGGGTTTAATATTACAAACCAAAGGAATTGGTGAACCCAAGGGACAACCATTACCCAACAAATTATAAACCAAAAGGAATTGGTGAACCCAAGGGAATTGATTTAAACATTGAGACAATGGTTGTCACAATGCAACGTTGGACCAAATATGACCATGGTTGGCCATGGGTGATTTTCCTAATGAGACAATGTTTCTCATAATGTGTTATTTCATCATGCATGACATTGATCGATTATTCATATTATAAACCAAAGCAAGTGGTGAACCCAAGGGAAAATCATTACCCAAAAAATTATAAACCAAAGGAATTGGTGAACCCAATGGAATTGATTTAAACATTGAGACAATTGTTGTCGCAATGCGACGTTGGGCCAAGTATGACCATGGTTGGGCAAGGGTGATTTTCATATTGATACAATGTTTTTCAGAATGTGACATTTGATCATGGATGACATTGATCGATTATTCATATTATAAACCAAAAAAACTAATAAACCCAAGGGTTTAATATTATAAACCAAAGGAATTGGTGAACCCAAGGGACAACCATTACCCAACAAATTATAAACCAAAAGGAATTGTGAACCTATGGGAATTGATTTAAACATTGAGACAATGGTTGGTCACAATGCGACGTTGGACCAACTATGACCATGGTTGGCCATGGGTGATTTTCCTAATGAGACAATGTTTCTCATAATGTGTCATTTGATCATGGATGACATTGATCGATTATTCATATTATAAACCAAAAAAACTAATAAACCTAAGGGTTTAATATTATAAACCAAAGCAAGTGGTGAACCCAAGAGAAAATCATTACCCAAAAAATTATAAACCAAAGGAATTGGTGAACCCAATGGAATTGATTTAAACATTGAGACAATTGTTGTCGCAATGCGACGTTGGGCCAAGTATGACCATGGTTGGCCAAGGTGATTTTCATATTGATACAATGTTTGTCAGAATGTGACATTTCATCATGGATGGCATTGATCGACTATTCATATTATAAACCAAAAACTACAAACCTAAGGGTTTAATATTATAAACCAAAGGAATTGGTGAACCCAAGGGACAACCATTACCCACCAAATTATAAACCAAAAGGAATTGGTGAACCCAAGGGAATTGATTTAAACATTGAGACAATTGTTGTCACAATGCAACGTTGGACCAACTATGACCATGGTTGGCCATGGGTGATTTTCTTATTGAGACAATGTTTCTCATAATGTGTCATTTGATCATGGATGACATTGATCGATTATTCATATTATAAACTAAAAAAACTAATAAACCCAAGGGTTTAATATTATAAACCAAAGCAAGTGGTGAACCCAAGGGAAAATCATTACCCAAAAAATTATAAACCAAAGGAATTGGTGAACCTAATGGAATTGATTTAAACATTGAGACAATTGTTGTCGCAATGCGACGTTGGGCCAAGTATGACCATGGTTGGCCAAGGGTGATTTTCATATTGATACAATGTTTGTTAGAATGTGACATTTCATCATGGATGACATTGATCGACTATTCATATTATAAACCAAAAGAACTAATAAACCCAAGAGTTTAATATTATAAACCAAAGGAATTGGTGAACCGAAGGGAAAAACATTACCGAACAAATTATAAACCAAAGTAATTGGTGAACCCAAGGGAATTGATTTAAACATCAAGACAATTGTTGTCACAATGCGACGTTGGACCAACGATGACCAAGGTTGGCCATGGGTGATTTTCCTAATGAGACAATATTCGTCAGAATGTGACATTTGATCATGGATGACATTGATCGATTATTCATATTATAAACCAAAAGAACTAATAAACCCAAGGGTTTAATATTATAAACCAAAGGAATTGGTGAACCCAAGGGACAACCATTACTCAACAAATTATAAACCGAAGAATGGTGGTGAACTCAAGGGAATTGATTTAAACATTGAGAATTTATGTGTCACAATGCTGCTCGAATTTATGCTACCATGATACAAGGGTGACATCAAGGTTGAGAAGTCGTTTGTGAGAATGTGACATTTGACTGGTAAATGATGATGTTCCAGGTTTAATATTATAAACCAAAGGAATTGGTGAACCCAAGAGAGAACCATTACCCAACAAATTATAAACCAAAGGAATTGGTGAACCCAAGTGAATTGATTTAAACATTGAGATAATTATTGTCACAATGCAATGTTGCACCAACTATGACCATGGTTGGCCATTGGTGATTTTCATATTGAGACAATGTTTGTGAGAATGTGAGACTTGATCATGGATGACATAAACCCAAGGGTTTAATATTATAAACCAAAAGAATTGGTGAACCCAAGGGAAAACCATTACCCAACAAATTATAAACCAAAGGAATTGGTGAACCCAAGGGAATTGATTTAAACATTGAGACCGTTGTTGTCACAATGCGACGTTCGACCAATTATCACCATGGTTGGCCATGGGTAATTTTCATATTGAGACAATGTTTGTCAGAATATGACATTTGATCATGGATGACATAAACCCAAGGGTTTAATATTATAAACCAAAAGAATTGGTGAAACCAAGGGAAAACCATTACCCAACAAATTATAAACCAAAGAAATTGGTGAACCCAAGGGAATTGATTTAAACATTGAGACAATTGTTGTCACAATGCGACGTTCGACCAACTATGACCATGGTTGGCCATGGGTGATTTTCATATTGAGACAATGTTTGTCAGAATGTGGCATTTGATCATGGATGACATTGATCGATTATTTATATTATAAACCAAAAGAATTAATAAACACAAGGGTTTAATATTATAAAACAAAGGAATTGGTGAACCCAAGGGAAAACCATTACCCGACAAATTATAAACCAAAGGAATTGGTGAACCCAAGGGAATTGATTTAAACATTGAGACAATTGTTGTCACAATGCGACGTTTGACTAACTATGACCATGGTTGGCCATGGGTGAGTTTCATATTGAGACAATATTTGTCAGAATGTGACATTTGTTCATGGATGACATTGATCGATTATTCATATTATAAACCAAAAGAACTAATAAACCCAAGGGTTTAATATTATAAACCAAAGGAATTGGTGAACCCAAAGGAATTGATTTAAATTATTTGTTTTGTTTAGGGAATGAAACATTTTAGAATAATATATATATATATATATTAAAAATGAGAAATATAAGTTTTTTTTCTCTTCTTCCATCAAAATATGTTATTGATGGTTGAGGGTGAGAATGAAATATCTTAACCATGAGTCCTTCATAGTGAGTTGTAATTTCAAGAACAAAGTGAATAAGCGCAATAATAATGGATTATTCATGTTTTATAATGTTTTAATTAATTTTGACCAAATATGTATAGTTGTTTAATTATAGCTCACATTAGTTTTTAGTTAGATATTATTTTATTTGACATGCCAACTAAGATTGAGAACAAAAGGAATTAGATATCTCTATCATATAGGGTTTTATAATGCATCTATTGGTCCAATAATGTTTTTAATTAAAATTAACCAAAGATATGTAATTTTTTTTGTTCTCATTATGGTTGACATTATTTCTTAATTTAATGAACATTTTATTTTTACTTTAGGACCATTTTCAAGGTATTTCATCCAGTGAAGTAATCTTAGTTTCCGTTGGGCAGACATGTGCATCCGCCCTCAAAGTTAATGGGGAACATGTCACCCATTATGCCAACCAGATTACAGCCTGCATGCATGTGCAACTATCATTAACAAATAACGGACAAGACATTAAATATTATATCTGTATTGCAAACCTTGCATTTTCATTTGCCGTTGCGCAAAACAACAAAGAAGTAGGATGTTCAAGGTTATGTACTTGTAACTCACGAAATACCATGTGCCTCAGTGTTATTTGGGATTCCAAATTTTCAAACCCTAAATGATAGTTCGTACTACATGTGGCTGAAGGTGAACCCTAAATGATGGTTTGTACTATATGTGGCTGAAGGTGGTATCAAGTTCATAATTATTGAGATGTAGCATGCGTAGGAGCATTTTGTCACACTTGAATGGGGTATGGAAAGGAGTCCATGTGACAATCGTTATTATACGGGTTATATTGAATATAAGTAACGACCCTCGTGAATAATTATCAGCCTTCCAAATTCAATTTTATTTATTGCTTCACATCTATGGATGGTGGATAGATGAGCAGGTAGTAAGCAATAAATAGGCATACTTTATAGGTTTCAATCATACTTATCAAATTTCACGAGAGAAACAATTTCAAATAAAAGCTCCTTAATTTGAAAAAAATCATAAACAAGTTGTTAATATATTTTTATCAAAGTTGACCCTTACAATTGGTAATTCTTTCGTCATTGTTACTTAAGAGATAAGTGATTTATGTTATTTGGATTTCGTTTTTCTTCATTGTTACTTATGATTTATGTTATTTAGAAAGTTGTAAAGGAATTCTGGTTTTTTTTTTTATAGTTTACTATTTTAAAATAATTAGATTTAGATAATTTTTTTATAGATTTGGATAAATTTTGGCTTATATTTTTATAAAATAAATTATATGTATAAATGTGTGTTTTATGAAATAATTGATTGTCATTTTTCATGATCATCACTTTCTAAGTTGATAATATTACTCTTTGATTAATATTTCCTAAATAAAATATAATATAAAAATTTATTTATTAAATTTATATTTATAATTTATTTGAATGATTCTTAAATGTAAAACTATATTTTATGGTTTTAAAATCATGTGGTATGTTCGGGTTATTGTGTTTTGTTCCAATCTATATTTTTTTAAATACATGTATTTTGTTCCAATCATGTGGTATGTTGGGGTTATTGTGTTTTGTTCCAATCTATATTTTGTTATTGTGTTTTATAATGTTTTTAATTAATTTTGACCAAATATGTATAGTTGTTTAATTATAGCTCACATTAGTTTTTAGTTAGAGATTATTTTATTTAACATTCCAACTAAAATTGAGAACAAAAGGAATTAGATATCTCTATCATATAGGGTTTTCTAATGCATCTATTGGTCCAATAATGTTTTTAATTAAAATTAACCAAACATATGTATTTTTTTGTTCTCATTATAGCTGACATTATTTATTAATTTAATGAACATTTTATTTTTACTTTAGGAAATATGTGTCATACACTTTTAATAAAAGGATAATAAAAATCGTATTACTTATACTACGAAATTTATATTTTTAAACCTTTTTAATATTTTATTTTCCTAAATTAATATTTAAAACATATGATATAAAAAATTTAATTTTATAAGCAAGTATTTATTTATCAATTATATTAATAAATATGATTATGTTAAATAATCACAAATATGTGTAGTAAATTCACCGATCATAATTGACCATGTTAAAAAAATTGACAAAGTCTATCTTGATTAACTAACATTGAAAAAAAAATCGAAAAGAATTGTCACCATTAATTCTAATATATTATTATCACATGTATCTAATAAAGTTAAATTGTATTTACTTCAAATTTTAATTCAGTTAGGTGTATGAAGGGTGTGTGACTTATCACGACATTTACCTAAAATTCAATAAGATAATTGCTTAATATTCTTCGAGAAAAACATTGTTTTACAGAGGGTATATTTTCGGATGGGATATTTCTAATGTCCATCTATGGTTGAAACCCAACCTAACTTCGAAATCATGACACTATTTAAAAAAACAAAACAAAAAACATTTCTGAAAAGTTTAATAGCTAAATAGTACCTAAATAGTACCTGGGTTTAAATTTGGGAGAGGTTGAGAATAAAAGATATTTTAGAGAATTAAATTATTTTAAATTGTTGTGTAAATTTAATTAAGTTTTTCATAATTATTTCACTCATGGACCAATTATTTTTCCATCCAATATTAAAACTAACTTGATCAAAACTAAATCTAATTAAAAATAAATAAAACTGACTTGATCAAAGCTAAACCTAATTAAAAAAAATTAAAGATAAATGACCTATTAAAGGACCCCACAAAAATCTAAAACAACAGAAGTGAGCCTTGTTATCAAACTCTCGAAAATTCACATGATACAACTAAATGAAAAGAAGGCGGAGGCAAGCGAGTGCGCCAAAACATGGTGCTGTGTGGCTGTCTCAAAACATGAAGGGCTTACATTTAAAAAAAAAACAAATCCAAAGTTGTAAATGAGAATAAGAGAATTATTCTGTATAGATTTTAGAAATATTTGAGAATCTAATGGCTAAGAAGGAAACCAAATAAACAATAACAAATCCCAGGCTGATTTCGTTGATAAAAGGACTATTTCAAGTGGGTCACAAGTCTTCTTTTTTTAAGCTATATAAATATTTTTCCATAGGAGCCTTAAGCAACCCCTGGTTTCGATTAAACTATCTGCATATAGAGGGGCTCCACGAATATGGTCAAGATGTACCAGCGAGTCATTTGGGGCACTAACCCGTATTTTGAGTCAATTTTCAGTGTAAGCGGACGCTATAAGTAGATCAGTCATGTTCTGGCAACGAGGTATCTAGCTATTATTCTAATTATGGGTTTTGTTATCTGTTTTGATGAGGGTTTTAGAGCTGTGTTACAAAACTTTGTACTCTGTTTGTCAATAGTTATCTTCATCGGAAAGGAAGTGGATTTAACATGAAAATGTTGAATAAGGAACCACAGTTCAGCGTTTATTCAAGATTGAAGACGTTGATTCTAGAATCCAGAGCGCAGACAGAAGAAGATTCTTACAGTTCAGAGAGTGTTTTGAGGGAGTTGATGTTGGACGGAATTGTACCATTTAAAGAGTGTCTGTCAAGCCTCCTGTATTCGAACATAGCACATAAAAGTTAGTCAAACTTTATTTAAATTTGAATCGTTTTACTCGGTCTTTAAAGAAATACATAACCTAAAAAGCCATGCATCAGTACACTGTATGGTGGAAAATTTGATACTCACAAGGCCTTCAAGGTTTGTATAAGTCCCAGAGTAGGGGGGATCTCCCCATAGAAGTTATTGTCATAAAGCAGTCTGCATATCGAAAAAGATATTCGAAGAGTTATTGATCTCTAACCTATTTTTACCCTTCCAAAATTAAGAATATGGATCTGTTTCACTTACATGTGAAGTAGTTTCATACTCGAGTTGAAAGATTGGATGGAATGGAACCTGTAAGGTGGTTTTCGTTGAAATGGCTTGAATAAAGAGAAACAATAAGAAATGATCAGTGATTATTCATTTAAAAGCCAGTGTTCTGGTGACGAGCAGCACAATACAGATCTGCACTATGAGCAGCGGGAACGCAAAATCCAGGGGGTTATCACCCTGCCATGCTCCATTGGACGTCGTGTTCATTAATCCAGTAACCATGGATGCAATACTCGACCCTGGCAGCGATTTGATCTGGACTCAATGCCAACCCTGCGACGATTATTGTATTCCACAGAGTGACCCAATGTATAATCCCGCGCAGTCATCGACTTACAAAAATATTTCGTGCTCCAGTTACTTTTGCTTGGCAGCGGTAAATCTATCAAACAATTTGCTCCACGTTGCTTCCCACAGACAACTCAGCACACGGTAGTTGTCGTTCCACTCCTCCACCGTTATGTGATTTGAAACCACTAGGGCGCCCATGAAGTTTCCTCTCACGACGTGTCTCTGTCCGCTCGCGCCTTCAAACACTTGGCATAAGCGTTATCTGCTTTGAAACGACCAATCTCTGTCCGCTCGCGCCTTCAAACACTTGGCATAACTGTTATCCACTTTGAAACGACCGACCAGGGCGCCCACAACCTTTCTTCTCACGACGTGTCCTTGTCCACGGGCGCCTTCAGACACTTGGCATAACAGTGTCACACACTTGGACAAGCATTGGTCTTTCAGTTTCATTCGAAAGGTTAATCTTGATAGGTGTCAATTAATAAATGGCACAGTAAATTTTTAATCCAGATTTGTAAAAAATTAATTTAAGTATGGTTTAAACACCTGATTTAGATATGCAAGGAAGTTAGTGGGGTAGATTTCATCCATCGATTTAGTGGCGACGACCAGAATATACTGGCATCTTCCAAGCCTAACCATCAGATCAAAAAAATTAATTAGCCTAATCACAAAACATGCTCCTTCCGACAGGGGGTTACGCCTATCGGCGTAATAACTATCTTTTTTTTTTAATATTATGTGAAATTTTAAAAATGTATTAAATCCCATTTTAATGCGTGATTTTAACAGTCAAATCTCTCATCTTAGAATATTCAAATCGCTTATTTCCTTTGAACTATTTCATTACATTTTAAAAGATAAATCAGCTACAAACTTTATTGCTCAAATAAACGAAACGAATTGTGATTGAGGTGTAAGAATAAGGTGAATGTACGTACCACCAAATGCATATTCCACGCTGAAAGTCCAACCTGCTGCATAAAATGTAATTATCAAATCTTGACTACCAAGTTGGAAAGTGCCGTGTGCGCGGCTTTGAAGAATTCAATTTCCTTTGAACTTTGAACTTTTAAATGAATGGTAAATTCTAGAATTATTCTAATTCAAAATAATTTTGTTTGATCCATTTTCTGAAAATTTTAATTTCGTCCATCCGTTATATTTCAATGTATTGCACATCTTTAAAAAAATTGGAAATTTAATGCACAATAGTTAAGCTAAACATATATATGATTTGACTTAACTTATCAGAATTCAAATTTGTCCCCAGATTTTGATAAAATTTGTTAATGTTTTTTTAAATTTAAATTATTTTTTCAAAATTTTAAATGTTTCTAAATTTTTGATAAAGCTAAATTCATTTCTACCATAAAAACACAATTCAAAGACTCCTCCTGCCAAATTCCAACTATTTTTAACCCTCTGGATTCCAAAATATTGCAAAATTTACAATAATGATAAAAATTACTTTGACTTTGAAAATTCATTTGTGGCTGAAAATTCTTTCCTGCACGAGGTCACTGACCACGAGAAGAGACTCCGGCACCGTCTTTAGTCCCACATTTAATGAGGTCCAGCGGACGCAGCAGACCATTTCTCCTCTTTCTGGGATCAAAATTTTTTCGATGCATCTCTTCGAACAGAATTAAGTCACTCAGCCACTGCAGGGAATTAGGGGTGGTAAAGAGAAACTCACTCGGCATTCAACATTCAACATTCTCCACATGGATGCTCTCAGTTAACTGCTTTCCCATGTTTCCGTCACGCGATGTCACAGATTCCGACAGAATATGTGTCCAGCCTCACCGCTGGCCACCACAGTGAAAGCCAATGGGTTTAAAGGTAAAACTTTTTTTAATAAGGGATTTGTTAATTTTTTAGAATTCTATTATATATTATTAATTGTATGTTCTTTTTTATTTATTGCTTTTTCAGTGTAAATTTATGAATGATCTATAAAAAGAACAATGGATAGAGTTCAGTCACACACAAATGAAGTCCAATATGGGAAAGAAAGATTTGTTCTCTGGAACATCCCACTTACTGCCACGTTTCTTAGTTTTTGGTTTGTTCAGTTGTTTTGATTTTATAGTAACATTGTATTGCAATAGATTCATAAAAGTGAGAGATGTTTAATTGACTTTAGTGGTTTATCCTTTCAAATGTAAATGGATTCTTATCGAGTATTTTTCTGGCAGTTGGATAATATATTTTCTACACAAAAACATCCTAATAAAAAGAAATCAATAAATCAGTAAAGATGGATTTCGAATTCCAGGCCTGATGGGAGTATCGTCAGCATACCTATGTACTGCACGGGAGGCTTTCTACAGCCCATTAATGGTCATTGAAGTCCTAACAAATAACAAATTCCAAGGAAGTCTTTCAGCACGCCCTGTGGTGATCTGCAAAAACATTATGATGCTATTTTACATAATTTTTGTTATTCCATCCTTCATAGCTCTTCATGGAAAGACAGCTTGCAACGCGCAGGCAACCATTTGCAACCGCAACTTTAACTATACAAATGGCAGTGAATTTGACACCAATCTGAATACAGTGTTTAAAGATCTGGTTCAATACACGATGCAGACTGGGTTTAACACTTCTGTTCATGGCCACAGTCCTAATCAAATATACGGCCTCCTACAGTGTAGGGGAGACGCAACAGAGGACAAATGCTACAATTTTTCACAGAGGGCGACGGCTGCCATTCGAGAAAGTGGAGGTTGTGGGAATGGAGTTGGAGGTACAATTTGGATGGATGTATGCTTCTTGCGTTATGAAAACTATACATTCTTCGAAAAAACATTCTCATATGGATTATATACCTTTCGTACGTCCAATGTTTCAGAACCTGAAGTCTTTAGTAAGGCTCTTAATGTTGAAATTTTGAGAATTCCAAGAGAAGAGAATAGGTTCTCCTCTTCTAAACACAGAGAAGTAAAAAAAAATTGACAGGAGACAGAGCTTTACACGCTTTAAAACAAGCTTCTATTACTTTCAAAAACTGATACAGATCTTCCTCTTCAGAGAGGGATAACAACAAAGGTGACTGCTACAGACGTAGTGCACAGAAAACAATCTCTGTCTCTCAAGAACAATACTCTGTCTTTTACATTCAACACACTGATGTGTATTTCTTCTTCAGCGCTGCTGTGCGAAGAACCAAAACAGAACAATACAATACTACTCTACAGACTTCGCGAGCCTTTGGCTTTTATATGCCGCGCATATTTTAAACATTACAACAAAAACCATATGAAAACTTAAATCAAAGAAATGAAACCAAATACAAAGGAAAAACCTTTGCGGAACTATAAAATATAAAATGCCTGACGTACGAGTGGGGACCACTACGCAGTCGGCAATCGACAATCGGCAAACGGCTTGACAACAAACTTTGTGATCCATTCAATCTTTCGATTGCGATTACACCATGGACTCGATGGCCCGATATTAAATCCGCTGTATAAAACCGTCGGATCCGCGCTTTAAACAAAACGCGCTGCAAAACAAACAAACCTTCGATCCTTCGATTGCGATTGGAAACACGGCCTCCGATCTTCCGCTTGCGATTGGAAACACGGGCCCCCTCCGATCCTTCGATTGCGATCGGATCCGCCCTGATCGGGGCACACAATAAAATCCCGCCGATTAAACCTTGCGATTGAAACCAAGCGGTTCCAATAGATTTCTGCCACGTGGTCTTGTGGACCCACGGGCCTCCGCTGCTGTGGGGGTGATTTATATATATGTTTCAATGTATTAAACGTTCCGTTTGCGGAACTCTTCACATCTGCAAGACATTTGATTTATAATATATGCATTGCGATTGGATCGCATCGCATCGCGGTTCCATATCAACAAGACACTGCTCCAACATAACTTTGCGATTCCGATTGGCATAGAAATGGTGGGGACCACTTGTCCCGCCAATTCAAAAATAAAAGGACTTCCGTCTGTTAAAACAATTTCCATTCATTCTGGTTGTTGAGGACTTTAAAGCCCGAAACGACTGGTTTTAATATCTCTGTTCCTCTGTAGAAAAGATCTACGAAAATCTTCGTCCTTCCACTGTGAAGAACGGCTCCGCCCATCACTGAGTTAATTTCTTCTCTGATGTTGTGGCTGCGGCCCATAAAAAATTAATTCAACCTTACGGATTCTCCATTCTTCTTGAATACAGAGTGTTGCGCACTCAATCTCTGATGCTGCTGCCTTGTACTTGTTTCTTCTTGTCACTGCCCAAGGCTGGCAGGTGACTTTAATATTTTCAACACTTAACATTCTCTTATCCAAATTGTCGACTGAAGCAGAAACTGGATCCAAGTTATATGCTTCTGCAAAAACGACAGATTCCTTGTCTCGAAAGATTTACGGTCTGGTCCAGTGTTGGAGAGATATGTCTAGTGATGACTGCATAACATGTCTCTCAAATACAATCAATTATATTTTCGCATCTTATCCTGGAAATCCAGGAGTTCAGGGTTTGATGGCTAACTGCATACTTCGTTATGAGGTATATCCTTTCTTTAATTCCATTGAAGGCCAAACATTACTACACAACGGGGTAATAGGACTGTGATCTATCCAGTAGCAGACTGCAATCACGACTTTAACTATACGAGCGGCAGTCCGTTTGAAGCTAATCTGCTTGCAGTCTTGAGTATTTTGGTTCAAAACAAGGAAAATTCCACGTATAGGACTTCTGAGGAGGGGCAAAGTCCGGACAAAATCTCTGGCCTCCGCCAATGCAGGGGGGACACAACACCCGAGGAATGTAACAATTGTTCAACAAACGCATTGTCTTATTTTCGACAAATGTGCGGGAATGCCATCGGCGCGAGTATTTGGCTTGAGAAATGCTTCGTCCGTTATGAAAACTATAGTTTCATCGGACATCCGAACACTTCTCAGATTGATATTTCCAGTCAACAGAATGAACAGAATGTCACGGGTAGTGAACCCTTTGACAGAGCTCTTAGCAGGCTATTCGACAGTTTGACAGACGAAGCAGTGAATGGATCTGCAAACTCGAATAGTTATGCATCCGGAAATACTACAGACTCTTTATTTCGAAAAATTTATGCTCTCGTCCAGTGCTGGGGAGATATCTCTATTGACGATTGCAGGCCATGTCTCTCAAATACAATAAAGTATATTTTCGCACATTATGTTGGAAAGCAAGGAGCTCAGGGTCTCACCAGAAGCTGCATAGTTCGTTATGAAATATATCATTTCTTTAATTTGACTGCACCTCCACCATCGCCAACAGAACCACCAGCTTATAATATTCCGAAGAGTAATACCCCGCAGATCAGCAAGTCTTTAAACAAAACACCAATAATTTTAAGTGTTGTGGGCGGCTTTCTCGTAGCACTATTTGTATGCCTGTTTGCGACCGGGAGAAGATTGAAGGCCGCCATAAAACGAACAGGATACGAAGGTATTTCATTTGATGATATAAGTTGGTGAGATTTTAAAGTAGTCAATTTTTTAATTGCATCCTTGCTAGCACATACACATATAAAGTTATAAACGCAACGCTCTAGGCTATCCTGCTATCAAATGTGTTTGGAAAATTATGGAAATTTCAAGATTTTTGTTCCGAATTTTTTTTTATTGTACTGAATCTATTTTTATTTTTTTTTATTGTCTTGAATCTATTTCCATCGTTAAAAACTAGATTCAAACATCCATTTTCACCAAATTCAAACATTCTTACTTACTCTTAGAATTTTTAATTTTTTTTAATCTAATTCTGACATTTTTTTTTACAGGCCCTGCCAATTTGAAAACTGGGTAGACTACCCCATATAAACAAGGTTCTGATCATATGCCCATCAAGCCCAAAGATACTGGCACGTCTGATCAGACCCCGGTTTAAACGTGTATCATGTGCTATGCCAACTTGTAGATTTAGTACAGTGTTCCATAGATAGGCGTGGACATAAATTTTTTGGATCTGGGTATCTGGGATAAAAATATAGGGTAGAACAGGTTGAGAGCACAATTTTTTCACAAGTTAGAAATCGCTTAATTTTTACCCCAACATTTTCTAATGTAACTGTATTTTTTGATTGTTTAGTTCATTCTGAAGGTCGTGTGGAAGTCGAGGAAGACACACTATTTAGTGAGGACGAACAATTAATAGTGTTCAAGATGGAAACATTGATAACAGCTACTCAAAATTTTCACGATGACAACAAGCTCGATGAGGGAGGATTTGGCCCTGTATACAAGGTAACATAGGCCAACAGAACTTCTATTTGTTTTTAATTATAGTAATCAACGGGCTACTCTGACCATTGGATATCGATTTCCAGTTTGAAAATAATAATATTTAGTACAAAAAATAGAGCTGAAATATTTAACAAAATCTTCCTACGGATCTTTTGTTTGAAATGTGTCAGGGAACAACTGATGATGGAAAAGAAATTGCTGTGAAGAAGATGTCGTTACATTCTGCACAAGGAAAGAAATAATTTCTCAATGAGGTCAAGCTTGTGGCCAAAATTCAACATCGAAATCTGGTGAAGCTACTCGGCTATTGCGCAGAGAGATCAGAAACGGTGCTTGTTTACGAGTACTTACCCAATAAAAGCCTTGATAAAATCCTATTCGGTGAGTCATTTTCGTTTTATTAATTTAGTTTCACGGTACTTGGTTTTGTCGTGTTAATGAGTTAGTACTGTCATCATGTTTCCACATATTATAGATCCAAACAATCGCGAACAACTCGATTGGCAGAAGCGTTACAACATCATTCTAGGAATTGCTCGTGGTCTTCTTTATCTTCACCATGATTCTGTAATGCGGATTATCCATCGGGATATTAAAGCTAGCAATGTTTTATTGGACGAGAAACTGAATCCTAAGATTGCAGATTTTGGATTAGCAAAACATTTTCCTGACGATCAGAGTCACATCAGCACGAGACTTGCTGGAACTTTGTAAGATTTTAAAACAATCATCACTCTCTCATGCTTATATGAAAATCTTTTAACAAGTGGGGATGCATATGATTTACTCTCGTGATTTCAAGAAGCTTGACGGTCTTTCTAATACTACTTCGACATGGCATCTTCTTTCCATCTTTGTTTCGTGGAATTTGCATTAGCGATTAACCTGTGATCTAGGCCTGCAGTTTCCCTTACTAGTAACTGATCATTACTCTAAATTTTCTGTCACCATATAATGTTTGACATTGTAATTTAATTTGGATATGTAGCGGCTATATGGCACCAGAGTACGCTCTGCAGGGACAGTTATCTGTAAAAGCTTATGTCTATATCTTTGGTGTGCTACTCCTGGAACTTATCACAGGAAGAAAGAACACGGATTATAGTTTGTCACCAGAAATGCAGATTCTTTTAGGATGGGTAAGATAATGTTCCCCTTAGCATTTCGGAGAAAAGAGATCTACCTTAGCTCCACCATGTTATTTAGTTTATCTATAAATCCTTTAACCAATTATGATTGGAAATTTCACTGCTGATTTATTTAACATAATAAAATGACAACTCGTCCTGACTTTGCAGGCATGGAGATCATATGAGGGAGGAAATACGGTGCAGATGATTGATTTGGCTATAATCGAAACATGCGATGATAAGGAGCGAGCATTGAAATGCATTCACGTTGGTCTTTTGTGTACTCAAGCTGAGGCTGTTGGAATTTTTCAGAATTCCAAAACAATAAAACTGCCTTCCTTAACACAGAGAAACTATTTAAAATTTCACTCACAGTGACAGAGTTTCACATAAAAAAAATTCTATTAAAAAAAATCGCTGTTACAATTCTTCCTCAAAAGAGGGCTTACAAAAAAAATCTGACTGCTGCAAACACAGTTCAGAAATATCACTCTGTCATTCACTGCTGTTACAAAATATTTCACACTGCTGTGTAAAATACAAAACACTCTGTTTTTTCTGTCTCTGTTTGGAAAAATACTCTGCTGTGTATTTCCAAATTCTGCTCTCTGTCTTTTTAACAACAACGCTCTGCTGTGTAAAAAAAACATTACATAAAAAATGACTCTGTTTCTGCATATAACAAAACAGAAATATCTGTGTCATAAATTTACTCAACCACTAAATTTCACCGCTTGAAAAACATTAATGGTCTCCATTAACTTCTGTCAGCACCGCTTACAATTCGCATTGATCGCAGCTTGACTTGGTGGCGCTACTGTTCATTTTATCTTCCCGCACTGCTATGCTGTGTAATTAAATTACATTCTGCTGTCTTTTCCATTTTTATCATTTACACTGCTGTGTAATAAAAAGTACATACTCTTCACGGCCTTTTAATATATATGATGTGCATATATTAAAATAAAAAAAACATTTAAAACATTAAAACAGACTTGTGTTTCTTTTTAAAACAAATGTCGTATTAAAACATTTAACCGGCGATCAACATATAACATATGGGTCGTATAATATATGTGGGCCCCTAGCTGATGACGTCAGCTGTTCCGAGGGGGTAAGCTCCTCAGCGCACAAGACTTCCACGACCCCCGCGGAATGGCTTTGCAACTGTATGGTGTGGGCCCAGCTCCGAGGGGGTATACATCTCTGCCTGCTCTGCCTGCTGGACCCTCGCGGACAGTCTTGCCGCTGTTCTTTGCGCTCTTCGGGCAGTTGGAAATTAATTCCAACACTCCCCCTTAATTTCAACTGCTGGTTTTTCTTGCATACCCATGCATCTTCTGAAATATTCAAAGCTTTTCTGCTGTAGTGGCTTTGTCAAAATATCTGCAAATTGATCCTCTGTTCTGCAGTGCTGCAAAACAATCTCTCCATTGCTAACCAATTCCCGTATGAAATGAAACTTGGTGTTAATGTGCTTTGTTCTTTTATGAAAAACTGAATTTTTAGACAATGCAATAGCTGAGCTATTGTCACAAAAGATCATTGTCCCTTTTACCTGTTCTTGACATAAGCTTCTCAACATTTTTCTCATCCAAACTGCTTGACACGCTGCTACTGTAGCTGCCACATATTCTGCCTCTGCTGTAGACAATGCTACAATGGGTTGTTTCTTGGAAGCCCATGAGATGGCTCCTGAACCCATGTGAAAAACATAACCGAAAGTGCTCTTCCGATCATCAACATTTCCAGCCCAATCACTGTCAGTGTATCCAACTAAATCTGAACATTCTGAAGTAGTATAAAAAATACCAAACCTTTTAGTACCTTTAACATACCTCAAAATTCTTTTTGCTGCTTGCCAATGTGCATCCTTTGGCTTTTCCATGAATCTGGAAATCAAACTAACAGCGTGCATTATGTCCGGCCTAGTTGCACTCAAATACATGAGGCTGCCAACTATGCTCTTGTACAAGCTAGGATCAAAATCCTTGCTGCTATCCTCTCTGCTGAGTTTTAATCCCATCACTGTGGGAGTGATTGCTGCTTTGCATTCCTGCATGTTAAATCTTTCAAGCACTTCATTAACATACTTTGCCTGTGAGATAAAAATCCCATTTTCATCTTGTTCTACTTCTATTCCCAAGAAGTATCTCAACAAACCCATGTCAGTCATCTCAAATTCTTCTTTCATGACTGTTTTAAAATGTTCAATAAGGCAATCATCATTACCTGTAAAAATAACATCATCAACATACAAGACTACAATCAATATTTTACCATCTTTCTCTTTGATGTAGAGGGTGGGTTCTCCCTCACACTTTTCAAAACCATTTTCCAGTAGATATGAATCTATCCTACTGTACCACGCTCTTGGCGCTTGCTTTAGCCCATAAAGAGCTTTCTTCAACTTGCATACTTTTTGCTCTTGGCCTTTCTTTTCATAGCCGAGAGGTTGATCAATGTAAACCTCTTCCATTAACACTCCATTCAGGAATGCTGACTTCACGTCCATTTGGTAAACTTTCCATTTGTTTTGTGCTACTATGGACAACACTGCTCTCACAGTTTCCATTCTGGCAACCGGTGCGAAAGTTTCCTCATAATCTATCCCATGCTTCTGCTTATAGCCTTTGACAACAAGTCTTGCCTTGTGTCTCTCTATTTTGCCTTCAACATTACTCTTGGTCTTGTAGACCCATTTAACACCAATGACATCTTTACCTTTTGGGAGTTCAACCAAATCCCAAGTTTTTTTCCTATCTATGGCATTAATTTCCTCATCCATAGCTTCTATCCATTTCTTATCCTTGATAGCTTCTTCGAAATGAACAGGATCATCAACATGACAATATAAAGCAAACAAAGAATTGATACCTTCTTTAGCTATATCTTGTTCATAAATTTCTTTCAAACTTCTGAATTTCTTACCTCTTTCAGTAGGTGTACAAGTGCTTGAAGAAGCACTTGAATTTCCTCCTTGTGGTGTGCTTGGAGAAGCACTTTCATTTCTCCTCAAGGGTGTGCTTTGTTGCTCTCTTGTTGGTGTTGCTGTCTGGGGATGTATTTCAGCCAACTCATCATCATTTTCATCATGAGATAAATAGTGTTTAACATTCACTGTTTTTTCTATGCTTCCATCCCAAGCTTCCTCTTCAATGAACTGTACGTCCCTGCTCACAAGAAAATTCTTGTTGGATGGGTTATATAACCTATATGCCTTGGATTCCTCATTGTATCCAATGAAAATACATTTCTCCCCCTTGCTGTCCAACTTCTTCCTTAGCTGATCCGGTATGTGTGCATAAGCCACACATCTGAAAACCTTCATATGTGTGACACTTTGCTTTGCGCCACTCCATGCCTCTTCCGGCACTTTGTTCATAACTGCTTTTGTAGGGCACCTGTTCAAAATATACGCTGCACAATGTACAGCTTCGGCCCAATAATCATTCGGCAAATTCTTTGCCTTCAACATGCTCCTCACCATGTCCATTATGGTTCGGTTCTTCCTTTCGGCTACTCCATTTTGCTGCGGAGTATATCTAGTTGTAAACTGCTTTTGAATACCATTTTCTCTACAAAAACGTAGAAAATATTTAGATATATACTCACCTCCTCTATCAGTCCTTAAGACTTTGATATGCAACCCACTCTGTTTCTCAACAAGTGCTTTGAAATTGCAAAATTTTTCAAACACTTCACTTTTGTTTTTCAAAAAGTAAACCCAAGTTTTTCTTGTAAAATCATCTATAAATGTTAAGATATAGTGGTTGTTCGCAAGTGATGGAGTTTGCATCGGTCCAAACACATCTGAGTGGACAATCTCTAAAGGTGCTTTTGCCCTTATGCTTTTCCCGGAAGGAAAACTTTCTCTGTGTTGTTTCCCAAGAATACAACCTTCACAAAGGCTGTCCGGTTTCTCTATCAATGGTAAACCACTTACCATCCATTTTCTGTTCAATAAATTAAGACCTCCAAAGTTGAGATGTCCAAATCTCAAGTGCCATAACCAATTATCATCTTTTGGTTCGCTTTGGTAAGTCTCCTGTGCAACTGCTGCTTTCTCTTCACCATTCTTCAAGTTTGCTCTCATTCTGAGAGGGAACATCATGTTCCTTGTCATCTTCACTTCAGCAATACACTGTTTGCTAGGTGGTTTATCCATGATGGTACAAACATCATTATCAAAGAAAACATTATACCCCTTATGTACAAGCTGTCCAATACTTAAGAGGTTACATTTCATTCCTGCAACATAATAAACATCTGCTATGGTTTTCTTTGCACCTAATCTTGTTAAAACATTTACATCTCCTTTTCCCATAACAGAAACTTTGCTATCAGTTCCTAGTGTGACTTGTGACTGCACACTCTCATCTAACATAGAAAACATTGCTAAGTTTCCTATCATATGGTTACTACAACCGGAGTCTAGAAACCATAAGTCTTCACTCTTTTCTTCAGCCATATTACAAGCTAAAAACAAATTACTTTGGCTGCTATTTTTTTTAGTGAAATTTGCACTAGTTTCACTTCTCATATCCTTCTGCTTCTTCTTTCTACATTCATTTGCATAATGAGCATATTTCTTACAATTGTAACATTAGACATTGGATTTGTCATACCTTTGTCCTTGTGCATTCTGTTGACCATTCTGTTGGTTGCTGCCTTGGCCTTGATGCTGATTTTGACTGTTGCACCTTCCATGTGAATGTGAAGGGCTGTTCCTTCCACCTCTATTTTGGCTTCTGTCTCTTCCTCTTCCTTTGCCTTGCCCTCTTCCTCTTCCGAAAGACATCTGGGACTTAAAAGCATGTTCAAGAGATGAGTTTTCACTCCTACCCAATCTATGTTCATGGGTCATCAGTGATGCATGAAGTTCATCCACTGAAAACTTTGTGAGATCTTTGGTCTCCTCTATGGTGGTGACAATCACATCGAATCTTGAGGGTAAACTTCTCAAGAGTTTTTCAACAATCCTCTTGTCCTCAAGAGTCTCTCCATGAGATATGATTTGTGTGACCATTCCAATCACATGAGTGAAGAATGAGTCAATATTCTCTGACTCCTTCATAGAGAGAGTCTCAAAATCTCTCCTCAGCAACTGAAGTTTTGTTGTCTTCACTTTCTCCATTCCCTGATAAGTTGTCTTGAGAGTTTCCCATGCTTCACTGGATTTCTTGGCTGCTACTATCCTTGGAAACACACTCTCATGCACTGCTTGATACAAGAAGAAAAGAGCCTTGGCATCTCTCTTCTTATTGTTCTTCGGTGACTCCCTTTCTGCCTGAGTTAAAAGAAGAAACTCTACTTCATTTGCTGGGTCTTCAAAGCCATCCTCAACTAATTCCCATAATTCTTGTGAGGTAAATAAAGCCCTCATAGTTATTGACCAGTAGTCATAATTTTTTCCATTGAATTGTGGGAGATGGATATTTCCCAAACTCATACCTGTGCTGGAGCCAGCCATTCTGCACTCTTAACTATGATTCAAAAAACACTTGACTGTGTGTCTAAAATAACTCACTGTTCTGCAACAGTAACACAAAAACTATATAGAGAAATACCTTTGGATTCTTTTTGGCTGAGTCTTCACACTGCTGGAGAAGTTGTTGCAACAAAGAACTCCTTTCCTTCAGCTTATTTGACCTTCAAATAGCCTGGACTAGCTCCAATACCATGTTGGAATTTTTCAGAATTCCAAAACAATAAAACTTCCTTCCTTAACACAGAGAAACTATTTAAAATTTCACTCACAGTGACAGAGTTTCACATAAAAAAATTTCTATTAAAAAAAATTTCTGTTACAATTCTTCCTCAAAAGAGGGCTTACAAAAAAAATCTGACTACTGCAAACACAGTTCAGAAATATCACTCTGTCATTCACTGCTGTTACAAAATATTTCACACTGCTGTGTAAAATACAAAACACTCTGTTTTTTCTGTCTCTGTTTGGAAAAATACTCTGCTGTGTATTTCCAAATTCTGCTCTCTGTCTTTTTAACAACAACGCTCTGCTGTGTAAAAAAAACATTACATAACAAATGACTCTGTTTCTGCATATAACAAAACAGAAATATCTGTGTCATAAATTTACTCAACCACTAAATTTCACCGCTTGAAAAACATTAATGGTCTCCATTAACTTCTGTCAGCACCGCTTACAATTCGCATTGATCGCAGCTTGACTTGGTGGCGCTGCTGTTCATTTTATCTTCCCGCACTGCTGTGCTGTGTAATTAAATTACATTCTGCTGTCTTTTCCATTTTTATCATTTACACTGCTGTGTAATAAAAATTACATACTCTTCACGGCCTTTTAATATATATGATGTGCATATATTAAAATAAAAAAAAAATTTAAAACATTAAAACAGACTTGTGTTTCTTTTTAAAACAAATGTCGTATTAAAACATTTAACCGGCGATCAACATATAACATATGGGCCGTATAATATATGTGGGCCCCCAGCTGATGACGTCAGTTGTTCCGAGGGGGTAAGCTCCTCAGCCCACAAGACTTCCACGACCCCCGCGGAATGGCTTTGCAACTGTATGGTGTGGGCCCAGCTCCGAGGGGGTATACATCTCTGCTTGCTCTCCCTGCTGGACCCCCGCGGACAGTCTTGCCGCTGTTCTCTGTGCTCTTCGGGCAGTTGGAAATTAATTCCAACAGAGGCATCGCTTCGTCCACTGATGTCTGCAGTCACTCAGATGCTTTCATCTGACTCTGCGACATTACCTAATCCTACAAAGCCTGTATTTGTGAGTTCTATTACCCAACTCACCAAGACGGCCACTAGTTCTGGTTCTGGATCGTCACATGCGTCTGCCTCCACAACATCCGCCTCATCTCTCACTCCTCTAGCTCCTCCATCTAACACCTGGGCCTCTATTACTGTATTGGAACCGAGGTAATGCTAATTCCACAGAATTTCATGTTTAATAAAGCAAAGAGTGGTGTACATGTAACTGTTGGTTGCCACGCTGCATTGAAGGATGAAATATTTGATCCTTTTCATTATTATTTATACTGGCAATGGCACCTAATGTTGCAAAGAAAACGTTGTAATAAAGAAGTTAGAGAGAAAGCAATTGTAATTAATTTGATGTGGCCTTATATTTATGTTTTAAAGTTCTTGGATATATATTAGCCGAACGCAAAAGGCTGGATACAAAAAGGCCAATGGCACACTATCCTATGTCAGTACTTTTATGGAATTCCCTGTTCCAAAATAAAACTGTAGCATAACAAAAACGGAGAATTGTCAGTCTAATTAGTAATTCATTATGTAGTGAAGGACTTCTAAAAACACTCATCTTGACCAGTTCAAAACCAAAAGGAAAAGAGATCAACCATTGGCCTCCATGAACTTCTGAACATTAAAAAGCACCCTACCTTTGATTTATCAGTGTTCCGAGCCCTGAGGCTTTGAAGGCGGGGAATGTGAGTTTGTCACGGAACAGAGGATTAGCTTCTAACAATTTCTTTAGCTCTACAAGCATAATGGTCCTGGCCGACTTTGCATCCCCATACTTAGACAACTTCTCATTTCCCTACAAATACCAAATACCAAAACCAACTCACTCCAACTATACAGGACCTCTGAAAACTAATGCATGATTTCACAGCTTCTTTCCCACTCGAAAAGCCAAATATATAATATAAAGAACGTACCTGAAGTTGCCCAGGGTAAGAAGCTGTGTGATTTCTTTGAAGAGCTTGCAGGCACCTTTGCAGTAGCGAGAGTTAGTTATTTATTCTCCCCTTTCAAAGTTACCAAAGTCCATAGGGCACCTGAAACACCTCGAACTGGTTGTTCTCCATAATATTAATCTTAAAATTTTTCCGGACGAATTTTGTCACTTGGTGTCGTTGAAACGATTCGATTTAAAAAACTGCCGAAATCTAAATTCACTGCCAGATTCCTTTGGGTACTTGATAAACCTGGATCACATCGATCTGCCTCACTCTTCTCATTTGCAGGTGCTTCCAAAGTCTTTCGGTAATTTAGTAAACCTGAAATACATAGGTCTGTCTCACTCCCTACAGTTGCAGATGCTTCCAGGTTCTTTTGGTAATTTAACTCGTCTTAAATATCTTGATTTCAGTTGGTGCCATAATTTAACCATCTCTAGCGAAATACCGGGAAACATCAGCACACTTGAATATATAGATTTTCCCTATTGTAAGAAAATTGAAATATTGCCTTCGCAAGTAGCAAATCAAAAGTACCTAAAAAAATTAGATCTTAGGAGAACAAACATAAAAAGAAATGCCAAATGAAATTGGATACTTGGGGGATTTGGAGGTTCTGGAAATAGGGAGCCCTTTGCTGCATAGTCTACCAACTTCACTCGGTCAGTTGAAGATCTTAAAGGAATTGAGGCTCGAGAATTGCAGTGAATTGAAACATTTGCCGGTGACTGTTCGACTGTTGACTCAGTTGACGGAGTTGAGAGTATTGAATTGCCCGTTGCAAACATTAAGAACATGGAATGATTTGGAATCATCCAATGACAACTGCATGCCTTAGCTGCAAGTCTTGGAACTGTACAACACGAAATTATCAGAGGTATCATTTGCTACATGTGTTTGCCCCATCCTTCAATATTTCTCCCTCCGGTTTTGCAATCATATAGTGGAGTTCGGAACATTGCCAAATGCACTAATAAAACTGGAATTGACTAATTGTTCTAACTTGAGGAAAATAGCAGGGCTTTCTGATCTTTCAAACCTCCAAGTGCTGGACATTAGCCGGTGCCAAAATGTAGAGGAGCTGCCAAGCATTGAAACGTTGGTATCTTTGAAAGAGTTGCAGGCTGATGGTTGTGTGACGCTGAAGAGCATACGGGGATTGGGCCAGCTGACAAACCTTCGACTTTTAAATGTTCATGAGTGCTCTGGGTTAGAAGGGCTGCCAGGTATCCAACATTGTAGGTCGTTGGAGTACCTTGATGTTAAAGGTTGTCCGAAGCAGTGGGCTGAGGAGGGATTACTGGAGCAGTTGCTGCACCAACAAGTGAAGGTGCTTAAAATGTGAAAAACAAAGAAGCAATTTTGAAATGACGAACGCAAGAGGCTGGATACAAAAAGGCCAATGGCACACTATGCTATATCAGTACTTTTATGGAATCCCCTGTTCCAAAATAAAACTGTAGCATAACAAAAATAGAGAATTCTCATTGTCTAATTAGTGATTATTTATTTCAATTTTCTGAAGTATGTAGTGAAGGACTGCTAAAAACACTCATCTTGACCAGTTCAAAACCAAAAGGAAAAGAGATCAACCATTGGCCTCCATGAACTTCTGAACATTAAAAATCACCCTACCTTTGATTTATCAGTGTTCCGAGCCTTGAGGCTTTGAAGGCGGGGAATGTGAGTTTGTCATGGAACAGAGGATTAGCTTCTAACAATTTCTTTAGCTCTACAAGCATAATGGTCCTGGCCGACTTTGCATCCCCATACTTAGACAACTGCTCATTTCTCTACAAATACAAAATACCAAAACCAACTCACTCCAACTATATAGGACCTCTGAAAGCTAATGCATGATTTCACAGCTTCTTTCCCACTCGAAAAGCCAAATATATAATATAAAGAACGTACCTGAAGTTGCCCAGGGTAAGAAGCTGTGTGATTTCTTTGAAGAGATCTTCGTTGAATGAAGAAAAGACTTTGAGACCATTCACCAATATCATTGCCTGTAAATACCCAAATGATAATTTTTTATTTTCAACATACCAATAATGCAATCTCACTCATCTCTGCGTTCTGGCGAGAAAACACATTAAGAAACAAGGACATGCTTACTTGTCTAAAGCTTCCAAATATTTTTGTTTTCTGATCTCGAAGGATATTTCGGTAGTCATCCACTTTGTGAAACCCGACAGGTATCTCTCCACCTCTTCCCATTCTCTTGCTGCTAATGCTGGGAGTTGGAGACTTCCCTCTAGACCCTCCTGGTAGAGAATTCGGTGTGGGATTTACAGGCTCCAATCTAAACCAGGAATCTAAACCCTCATTCCCCTACTGGTAGAGAATTCATGGTGGGATTTGAAGGTTGCGCTCTAAACTCTCCTCCTGATGTTACTAGAGAACTCTGCGTGGAAATTGCAGACTTCCCTCTAAACCCTCCTCCAGCTACTGGGGTGTGTGGGAGTTGTAGACTGTCGTTTAAGCTCTCCTCCTTCTCCTGGAGAATTCTGTTGAGAGAAGAGAATGGTGTATCACACCATTGAAAGAATTTACATTGAGCAGCTCCCTATAATCATTCTGTAAAAATCAAGATCAGAGTGATAAAAGAAATTAATTCCCAAACCCATGATATGTTATGAACTGAACATGTGAAATTTATAATGCACGACTTCAAAATAGCTTACCTTAGCAGGGCATTTGTAGAATTTTTTTCCCAGGATTTTTCTCAGTATGCGAGGTAAGAATCAGGGATACTCCGCCACCGCAAGGGCAGAGTATCTCTCGGTCCTCCCTTTGAGCCGCACTGCACAGGAATCTGACACTGCCCAAAGGGCAATCCTTCAACCAGTGCCCAAATTCACAGGGCATGAAAGGAAAAGGGAAAAAATGCCATAATCGAGTATCTAAGCTCTGCAAGCACAATGAATTCGTAAATGGCTTAGTAATTCTGAATAAAAAAAAGCTTTAGAAATTTTCCACTAACTAAATATTTGCAACTACCATTGCTTTTTCATCCAACAACTGCATATGTTTTAATCTTCTAACATATAATCTAATCCTCAAGAATTTGAAAGTTCCCACGTAAAGTTCTCATCATTATAAATTGCCATTATGAATGTCGAGATTGTTTAGTTGCGATATTTATTTTTTAAATCACTACGAAAAATCCTTGGTCTTTATTTTAATTTTTTTTTTGGGATGTTGAGATTGTTTAATTGGAATATTTTTAACTATTTTTATACCTGGATATATTCTAATCAAATTATTTTGAATTCAATTAAATGCAATTTCTCATTTTTAATTAGTGCAAAACTCTAACAATTTTTATGAGGTTTTTATTACTCTAATTATCAAAGAAAATAATAATAATAGTAATAATAATAATAATAATAATAATAATAATACAACCAAGTGTTAACCAATTATTTATTCAAAGTGATTTGATGGTTGCACTGATTTGAGGTTTTAATATTTTGGTAAGTCATGGATTTACGGTGATTAATCTTGGGTGACCCACATATACCTAAAAATAACATTGGCCAAAATCTCCTTTCCGATGGTTAATTTTCTTAATTAAAGCTCTTATTCCCATGCTTTTCTCAAGTTAAAACCATTTTCATTTGAAAAAAAAACTTTAATGGTGTAGAGCGTGGTGGATTTTGGTATAGTTATAGAGGTTACCAAACATTAACTACTATTGCTCTACGTTGACGTAGGGAGAACCGCAATTTCGTGCCAGACATAGCATTGATAAACGCCGTAGTCTTCTCCGGCAACGTTTTGGCCCAGAATTCGGCAAAGATTTTTAAAAAATCTGGCAAAGATTTTATCAGAATCATGTTTACAGTTGTTAAACTTTAGTATTTTGAGTGCCCTAAGGGTTTCTGGTAGTGTTGAATCCATTTCCACAGTCAAAAATGAATTCCAAACACTCCAACTACCTGATTTCTTGAATTTTAGTTGCTCGGATTACGGCAAAAAGCTGTCGTCCAGGTTATTTCGTTGCCTGGGTAGACAACTCCTTGATAAAGGAAAGTAGCTTTTTTTGGTGAGAGGAATTAGATTTCTTTTAATAACCGCTTAGCATTGATAAACTAAAGTAGCTCTTTTTGGTGGGAGGAATTAGATTTCTTTCAATAACCGCTTAGCATTGATAAACTAAAGTAGCTTTCGCAATTTCGTGCCAGACATAGCATTGATAAACTAAAGTAGCTTTTTTTGGTAGGAGGAATTAGATTTCTTTTAATAACCGCTTAGCATTGATTAACTAAAGTATCTTTTTTTGGTGGGAGGAATTAGATTTCTTTCAATAGCTAACGTTCTTGGTGGCGGTTCTTGATGGGAGGAATTAAATGTCTTTTAATAATTAAAAGAAATAAAAGTATGGAGGAAATTTGATGAGGTGAACTTAATATCTAATACATACAAAACATCAATCAACTAATTAATGGCAATTACATCCATCATTTAAATAGTGTGAATTAAATAATCAATAAATTAGGTTAATAAACTAATTTTAATTTGATAGGAATATTATTATATAAAAAAAATATAATAGATGGAAATAGATGAAAACATTATCACATGAAAAGAAATATGCTTCTCAATTTATTTATTTATTTTTCATTGTAATGTTAGTTAATTTAATGTATTTAATATTATTTTAATATTAATATTAATAATGGTGATATATAATTTTATTTATCCAATTTTATTTTTAATTAAAAAAATGTTATTATAATTTTTAATATGATTTTTTTCCAAAAAAATATATTAATATTGAAATAACTTGTAATACATTTTATTCTAGATTAACATAATTTCTTCATCATAAAGAATATGTTAATGTGAGAATAAGTTTCATTTATACATAACATTTAATATTTAATGATTAAATAATGTTAGTAAGGTATCATATTGTTATTATGGAAAACACTTTTATTTGAGTGATACAAGATGTCAGTCAAATTAACATCATCGCATATTACAAGCATCTTTTTCTACATAGAGATTACTTTCAAGGCTACTTCAAGGATAATTTCTTTGTATCAGGTCATAGCAATGTAAGCTACTAATTGGGCTTGAATCTGGCCAATAGATGGGGAAGAAAGGTTAGGGAAAAACGAAGGGGCATGCTTGTTCTCTTTTACCTCCATGGTGAGCATAGGAGAGATAACATCTTTCCATGATGCGAGGAAATCATGGATGGGATGAACAAAGTCTAGGATCATGGGGAGGGAAGGGGAAATCGAAGGAAAAGTACAGACAAGGAGGAGAGGTGAAAGAGAGATAGTATGAAATTCATGAGGGGGCAGTGATAGTGAGGAGGATTCCATAGAAAGATAACACAACTTAACAATGAACAGGGCACTCCTGACAGAGAGAAACATGAGCTGGGCAGTAAAACAAAGCAAAGCGTGAATAAGCTCAAATGGAAGTCATTAAAAACACACCAAACATGAGATGGGCAGTAAAACAAAGCAAAGCGTGAATAAGCTCAAATGGAAGCCATTAAAAACACACCTCCAGAATTAGAAGCCATAGAGAGGGGATGAATAGTCAAAATATGATTAGTTCACAACTCCTACAGAACATTGATAACAAAATATCTAATACATACAAAACATCAATCAACTAACTAATAGAAATTACATCAATCAATTAAATAATGTGAATTAAATAATCAATAAATTATGTTAATAAACTTATGTTAACTAGATAGGAATATTATTATATAAAAAATATAATAAATGGAAATAGATGAGAACATTATCACATGGAAAGGAATATGTTTCTCAATTTATTTATTTATTTTTCACTTTAATGTTAGTTAATTTAATGTATTCTGGTTTTAATGCTAATATCATTTTAATACTAATATTAATGATGGTTGACATATAATTTTATTTTTTATTAAAAAAAATGTTATTATAATTTTTAATATGAATTTTTTTCCAAAAAAATTATTAATATTGGAATAACTTGTAATACACTTTATTCTAGATTAACATAATTTCTTCATCTTAAAGAATATGTTAATGTGAGAATAAGTTTAAGTGCACTTTATAAAGAATATGTTAATGTGAGAATAAGTCTAAGTGCACTTTATAAAGAATATGTTAATGTGAGAATAAGTTTAAGTACACTTTATACAGAACATTTAATGATCAAAGAATGTTAGTAAGGTATCACATTGCTATTATGGAAAACACTATTATTTGAGTGATACAAGATATCGTCAAATTAGCATCATGGCATATTACAAGCATCTTATTCCACATCAAAGATTACTCTCAAGGCTACTTCAAGGATAATTTTTTTGTGTCGGGTCATAGCAATGGAAGCTACTAATTGGGCTCGAATCTGGCCAATATATGGGGAAGCAACGTTAGAGGAAACGAAAGGGGCATGCTGGTTCTCTTTTACCTCCATGGTGAGCATAGGAGAGAAAACATCTTTCCATGATGCAGTGACATCATGGAGTGGATGAAAAAAGTATAGGATCATGGTGAGGGAAGGGGAAATCGAAGGAAAGTATAAACAAGGAGGAGAGGTGTAAGAGAGATAATATGAAATTCACGAGGGGACACTGATAGTGAGGAGGAGGCCATAGAAAGATAACACAACTAAATAATGAACATGGCACTCCTAACACAGAGAAACATGAGTTGGCAGTAAAACAGAGCAAAGTGTGAATAAGCTCAAATGGAAGCCATTAAAAACACCTCTAGAATTAGAAGTCATAGGGAAGGGATGAATAGTCAAAATATGATTAGTCCACAACTCCTACAAAACATCGATAACAAAATATCTACAAGAAAGGGTCATTTAGCCTCACATTAGCACCAATATTTGTAAAAGATTTGAGAAATATTCATTTTTCAAATAGTGGTGCAAAAGTGATGATAATGTGGGGATACGCAAGTGGTGCTATGTTTTCTGGTGCAAAAGTGGAGTTAGTAAAAAATGTTAAATTTGTTGTTAAATGTCTATGTCGCATTCCATGGTGTATGATGCAAACCACCAAAAACCAAGTGGATCAAGGTATTATGATGCAAAGCACCAAAACCAAATTTACAAAAATTAAAAATTTATCATAAAAATATCAAAATTATTATTATAATAATAAATTGTATATGGTGCAAAGCACCATAAAATAAAAAATGGTGCAAATTTTTTTATTATTATTGTTATAAATAAATTGTATATGGTGCAAAACACCATAAAATATGAAATGGTGAAAAAACAAATAACCTCCTTTATTTAGAAAGGTTATATATTGCCAAGGTTTAAAGATAGGCTAAGAAGTTGTATTTGATAATTTAAAAACTACAGCTAAGAAGTTGTATTTGATAGTTTAAAAGCTACATGTCCATGAGTTTGGATCTTGCTAATAGTTTGATTTTAATACCAAAGAGAAAATTTTGATCATTTTCTTATCCTTAAATCCAATTACCATAAATATATTTAATTTATATCAAATGTACTACCACAATTGAAGTATCCCCTAGTTGCATCCAAAAAATTTAATTCATTTTGTACAATAAGACTATGGTAGCTTTTTGTGCTTGCTCGCAAGTATCAATTACAAGTAATGGAACAATGTCTCCATTGAACCATTCATATGATTCCGAGTTGATAGGCATAATAAATTTACGTACATAATATCGCTAGTGATCATTTTGGTCAACATGGTATTGATCATGTAAATAAATCATTGCAATAAAAGTTCTAAGTAGTGTCATTTCAATTCCAAGCCTCAAAGAATTTTGTTTGAGTGAAAACTTCAAGATGGCATGATATTTCAAAAATCTTAGTTTTTCTAATCTATTATATATCTTTCTAGTTATGAAAAAATATATTAAATGGATATCTTTCACATTAAATGAATAATTACAAATAAGTAAAAAACAATATCTACATATGATAAAATTTTAAGTATACTATACAATAACTAAAACAATCTTAGTGTATAAAGAAGAGATAATTTAATGAAAGAGAATTAAAGTCTGATTTGTTAAGAAAATTCAAGTATAGAAAAATATATAACTATTGAAACTACTATTTAATATAATAGAAAAGGTTCAAAAACTTTTCTCTTTTTCTTAGGAGGCTAATAAAAAAATGCATCAACTAAAGTAGAGATGATAACAGTAATAATAATAGCTACAAAATCTTTATGTAAATTTAATTTTATTCTTACTATTAAGCTCTATACATATGTTCCAACTTTGATTATCAAAAAATCACTTTTCATTTATTAATATAATGAAATGTCTTAGGTGTCTTGAATTTTTTTTATTATGAAAATGAAAAAAATGATAATGATAATTCATTTGAAATCAAATGTGAGAATAATCTAGATCATGCAGAAATAGATTTAGCTTTGAGTTGTTGAACGAGAGTGTTTATTTAGAAATTGGTTCCATGTATTTAGGTTTGTTTCCTCTTCTTCAGGAAGATTGGGTGAGTGCAATCTGCTATATAAGTGTGATGTAATCGTGCAGTTGAATTCAATGATTTCAGTGAGCTTTGTCTCACGTTTCTCTGCTCTGTTTATTTTGAGTTGGTATCGGAGCACTGTTTGGGTATTGGAGTGAGCTCTGGCTCATCCGCTTTCGAAACCCGCCGAGAGCCTGTGTGACTGGCCTTTCGCTGCTGAGACAGCGCATAGTTAACTTGGCTGCGTTTTCTTGTTACACCAGCACTGACCGGAATTGTGAAGCTTGTTGTTCGTGCCAGCGCTTTCACATCTTTTGCAATTCGTGAGACCGACATCATTGTTGATTAAATTGTGTTTTTTTTTCGGTGGTAACCTGCGTGTGTGGGTGCGTTCAACGCCCAACGTATTATTCATCTGACTTGGAGCTGCAGTCCCATTCGCTGTCATGCGCAGCCGATCGATCCCCATTACACGTGACCGCGAACTGGCTGTGAATTCCAGCGGCGCTTCAAGAGCGTACCACCGTACTTGACCAACAGCTGTGTATGCTGACTGCCATCGAACACAGAGGTGAACTGTCCGTGGATTTGTCTCATTTACCTCTCGTCGTCTGTGCTTGGTAACCGAAAGTTTGAAGTTAAGGTGAAAATAGATAAGTCAAAGCATGTTTTTAATTCGAGCATGAATCATATCGTTGAAGTTAAGGTGAACACTTTGGTTGAATTTTTACCTTTTAGGACGTAATTTTGGTTGAAGTTAAGGTGAAAACTTTGGTTGAAGTTTTAATTTAAAAAAATACCTTTTTTAAAGGTTCTTTTTTTTTGGACTTTATTATATGAAGCTTGTGGCTTCATTGGCTCTTTATTGAAAATTAATTTGTCCTTGTGGGCTTTAGGACAAGGGTGTGCATAAAATTTATTGAGCTTTAGCAGCTGGTCATTATTGTTGAAATGGCTAATCCTCTTGCCGATTCCTATTTAAATGAATCCACCAAACTTGATGGTGAAAATTATGTAAATTGGAAATTTAAGCTGATCACAATTCTGGAGGCATACAATCTCTGGACAATTGTTAAAGGTGACGAGCCCAAGCCTACTGCTGCTGCTGCAATTCCATATTGGGATAAGCGAGAAATGAAAGCAAAAGTGCTGCTACGCATGTCAGTGAAGGACAATATTATTCCTCACATTCGGGACTGTGAAACTTCAAAGGCGACATGGGACACTCTCAAAGGTTTGTATGAAACTACTAATGCAAACCGTATTTTATTTTAAAAAACAAAGCTGCTATCTATCAAAATGGAAGCCAATGAAAGCATTATCAACTTTTTTTCCCGAATTAAAGACTTGAGTGATAAGCTTGGTGATATTGGTGAAAAAGTGTCTAGTACCGATTTGGTAACTGTTGCATTGAAGGGGTTAGTCCAAGACTATAAAGTCTTTATTTCAGCACTCTCAGCTAGACCAACACCTCCTACATTTGAAGAATTGGCTGGAATTCTTCTTCAAGAAGAAGAGCGAATGAAAAATTTTGAACTAGAGTCAAATGGTTCTGATTTTTCTTTGACTACAAGAGGTAAAAGATCATTCTGAGGGAGACCATGGGACAGGAACAGAGGTCTTTTTCAAGCAAAGAAGAAAGGTATGACACCTCCTGACTCTTATGTTAAGAGGAACATTGAATGTGATTATTGTGGAAAACCTGGACATCTAGCCAAAGATTGCTTTAGAAGAAAAAATCATGAATCAAATCAAAGACATAGGAGGCATAATGGAAATTTCATAAATAGATACACTTCAGTTACTGATGGATTCAAAAATATTAAGTTGTTTCTTTCTGATGCTGCACTGTCTGCTGAAACTGATGATGAGAATGCTTGGTTCATAGATTCTGGTGCATCGGCACATATGACTTGTAATAAAGAATGGTATGATAAATATTATGAGAAATCTGACGGCACACACATTTACCTAGGAGATGACAGGTCACTTAAAGTCCAAGGCTATGGCATAATAAATGTGTACTTACCTAATGGACAGATGAGACAGATTCATGATGTGATGTATGTACCTGCTCTCAAAAATAATTTGATATCTGTTTCCACTATTACTGATAATCATTTAAAAGTGGAATTTGGTAAATTGGGGTGTATTGTAAAAGATGTTCAGGACCACTACAGGGTTGTTTCTACAGGTACCAGGGTTGGAGGATTATATAGATTGGATGTGACAGTGAAGCGCCATGTTGCATTGACATCCAAAGAGACATCAACAGCAGAGTTATGGAATCACAGGTATGGGCACCTAAATTACAATGATTTATCGTTGTTGCAAAGGAAATCAATGGTTGAAGGTCTTCCTGTTATGAAGTGTGAACATTTACCATGTGAAGCTTGTGCACTTGGTAAGCAGCATAGAGAAGAGTTTCCAGTTCATGCTGAGAAACGACAATATGATATACTTGAATTAATTCACACTGATGTATGTGGACCTATGCAAACTAGGTCTCTTGGTGGTGCATCATACTTTGTTATTTTTATTGATGATAGATCTAGGTATACCTGGGTCTATTTCATTCGTAGGAAAAGTGATATATTTTAGTATTTTAAAGAGTTTCGAACTATGGTTGAAAAACAAACAGGTAAGTACATTAAAATACTCAGATCTGATCAAGGGGGTGAATATAAGTCTGGCGCATTTAACAGCTATTGTAAATCTAATGGGATCCAACAACAGTTCACAGTACCTCATACCCCTCAGCAAAATGGTGTTGCTGAGAGATGGAATAGAACACTGGTGGAGTGTGCTCGCAGTATGCTTCAAGGTAAGAACATCTCTAATGGTTTCTGGGCAGAAGCCATTAATACTGCTGTTCATTTGAAGAATCGATGTCCCACTAAGAAATTAGCTTTTCAAACACCTTTTGAGAGTCTTCATGGATACAAACCTGATGTCAGTCATTTAAGAGTCTTTGGATGTACTGCCTTTTCACATATTCCTAAGGCTAACAGAAGAAAGATTGATGCAAATTCAATCAAGTGTGTTTTTATTGGATATTTCACCGATCAGAAAGCATATAAATTGTTTGATCCAAGTACACATAAACTGTTTGCAAGTCGAGATGTGGTGTTTCATGAGCAGGCTGATTTGTCCTTCACTGACATGCGTAGCAACACTTTTGCTTTCATTTCTCGCTTATCCCAATCTGGAATTGCAGCAGCAGCAGTAGGCTTGGGCTCGTCACCTTTAACAATTGTCCAAAGATTGTATGCCTCCAGAATTGTGATTAGCTTAAATTTCCAATTTACATAATTTTCACCATCAAGTTTGGTGGATTCATTTAAATAGGAATCAACAAGAGGATTAGCCATTTCAACAGTAATGACCAGCTGCTAAAGCTCAATAAATTTTATGCACACCCTTGTCCTAAAGCCCACAAGAACAAATTAATTTTCAATAAAGAGCCAATGAAGCCACAAGCTTCATATAATAAAGTCCAGAAAAAAAAAAAGAACCTTTAAAAAAGGTTTTTTTTTTTAATTAAAACTTCAACCAAAGTTTTCACCTTAACTTCAACCAAAATTACGTCCTAAAAGGTAAAACTTCAACCAAAGTGTTCACCTTAACTTCAACGATATGATTCATGCTCGAATTAAAAACATGCTTTGACTTATCTACTTTCACCTTAACTTCAAACTTTCGGTTACCAAGCACAGACGACGAGAGGTAAATGAGACAAATCCACGGACAGTTCACCTCTGTGTTCGATGGCAGTCAGCATACACAGCTGTTGGTCGAGTACGGTGGTACGCTCTTGAAGCGCCGCTGGAATTCACAGTCAGCTCGCGGTCACGTGCAATGGGGATCAATCGGCTACGCAGGATAGCGAATGGGACTGCAGCTCCAAGTCAGATGAATAATATGCTAGGCGTTGAACGCACCCACACACGCAGGTTACCACCGGAAAAAAAAAACACAATTTAATCAACAATGCTGTCGGTCTCACGAATTGCAAAATATGTGAAAGCGCTGGCACGAACAGCAAGCTTCACAATTCCGGTCAGCGCTGGTGTAACAAGAAAACGCAGCCAAGTTAACTATGCGCTGTCTCAGTAGCGAAAGGCCAGTCACACAGGCTCTCTACGGGTTTCAAAAGCGGATGAGCCAGAGCTCACTCTAATACCCAAACAGTGCTCCGATACCAACTCAATTCCTAAACAGTAATACAAGTCGATTTTCCTGTGACATCGTTAGGCTGTCCATTCTCCAACTTAAGCTCTGCCTTTAACACTTTCATCAAACCTCAACGCTGATCCATACAATCACTTACCTTCCTTACTGATATTTAATTGCACCGCTCATCCAAAGCTTCCATGTTTCTGAAGAGACTGCGCCTATCTCTCTTTGCTTACCCAGCTTCTCCATCCATCCGAACTCCTGCAACGAATGTCCAACACAGCTTTTAACCATGCCAATACATCGACTTAGAGTATTTCCTTTCAGTATTATTGTTTAGGAATTGAGGTATGGAGAGAGCCTGGTAAAACATTGATCACTCAAAGCAAATATACAAAGGAAATTCTTAAAAAGTTCAATATGAGTGATTGCAAAGCTATGTCAACTCCCTTAGAACAGAATGCAAAGTTGTACAAAGAAGATGGAACTAAAGAAGCAGATGGAACATTATATCGTCAGTTGGTGGGAAGTTTGAACTATCTTACCACTACCAGACCAGACATTGCATACTCAGTCAGTATCCTTAGTCAATTCATGGCTAAGCCTTCAGGAAATCACTGGAATGCTGCAAAGAAAGTTCTTCGATACTTAAAGGGAACAATGAATTTAGGTATTATGTATACTGATGAATCTGATGTTGCACTGACAGGTTTTTCTGATTCAGATTGGGCAGGAAATCTAGATGACAGACGATCTACCTCTGGCTATGCATTTCATATAGGATCAGGGGTTGTATCTTGGAGTAGTAAGAAACAGCCAACTGTTTCTTTATCATCAACAGAATCAGAGTACAAAGCTTTGACCAATGCCACCTATGAAGCTATTTGGTTGCGGAGAATTCTTGCAGATCTTGAAGAGGCGCAAAGTGGTTCAACATGCATCAATTGTGATAATCAAAGTGCTATCAAATTAGCACATAAATCCAATTACCATAAATATATTTAATTTATATCAAATGTACTACCACAATTGAAGTATCCCCTAGTTGCATCCAAAAATTTTAATTCATTGTGTACAATAAGACTATGGTAGCTTTTTGTGCTTGCTCGCAAGTATCAATTACAAGTAATGGAACAATGTCTCCATTGAACCATTCATATGATTCTGAGTTGATAGGCATAATAAATTTACGTACATAATATCACTAGTGATCATTTTGGTCAACATGGTATTGATCATGTAAATAAATCATTGCAATAAAAGTTCTAAGTAGTGTCATTTCAATTCCAAGCCTCAAAGAATTTTGTTTGAGTGTAAACTTCAAGATGGCATGATATTTCAAAAATCTTAGTTTTTCTAATCTATTATATATCTTTCTAGTTATGAAAAAATATATTAAATGGATATCTTTCACATTAAATGAATAATTACAAATAAGTAAAAAAAAATATCTACATATGATAAAATTTTAAGTATACTATACAATAACTAAAACAATCTTAGTGTATAAAGAAGAGATAATTTAATGAAAGAAAATTAAAGTCTGATTTGTTAAGAAAATTCTAGTATAGAAAAATATATAACTATTGAAACTACTATTTAATATAATAGAAAAGGTTCAAAAACTTTTCTCTTTTTCTTAGGAGGCTAATAAAAAAATGCAACTAAAGTAGAGATGATAACAGTAGTAATAATAGCTACAAAATCTTTATGTAAATTTAATTTTATTCTTACTATTAAGCTCTATACATATGTTCCAACTTTGATTATCAAAAAATCACTTTTCATTTATTAATATAATGAAATGTCTTATGTGTCTTGAATTTTTTTTATTATGAAAATGAAAAAAATGATAATGATAATTCATTTGAAATCATATGTATTGTTCATCCTTAAATATTTTCCAAAAATTTTGTCGCCACCTACATGGAAAAATCATAAAAAGAAAATTGTAAACATAAGTCTGTGAATAAAAATACATAAATGAAATAAACGGAGAAAAATGCAAACAATAACTTCAATTGAATTGGAATAAACCATAAAATGTAGAATTTAATGGTATTTCATAAGTGAAGTATCATATTGATCTCAAAAATAATTGAAGTGAACTAACCAAGCATACGCTAAGGTTGAAGCATGATTCAAAGATCATTTTCATCTTCTCTTTCATCATATTGAACAGTTACCTAAGACACATATAAGATAAGATTAGCACAACAATAAATTGTATTAATTGAAACTTTCATTTGCATATATTTATTTCACACTACAAGGAAAATACCCTCTAGCGGAGGTTATAAAGGAGCTTTTTGGTGTTATAAAATTGGCCAAAATTGTCAAAAAAAATTTGCTACAACATATGTTTTTGGTAACAGAGGTTTGACAGAACTTCTAACGGAACTTAAACACAACTAAAAACACTGGGTGGCGAAAGGTTATTACGGATGTGTTTCTCATTGGTGCGCGCATCATGTGTGAATGCATCGTTTCACTTTAGTCGGTACACATCGGTATTGTAAACATACCAAGCACCGGGATGGAAAACAAATTTTTGAAGCCCTGGGGCATTTATCAACGTCCTGGTGCATGCCACCAACAAATACGCACTGGGACGATAGAGGGTGCATGCACCGTCATATTCAGATTATAGTTCTAAAGCACCAAGGCATTTAATACAAATTGTACCGATGCATTACAAACACGACTGCATCGGTGCATTCCCAGGGTATCCATCCGGTGGGGTTAGATGACTCTAACCCCCTTTCCCACAACTTGCGAGAGAGTTGTCGATTGAATAAGGGTGATGTGAGGCTCTTTGTGTAAGTGGAAAGGAGGTTCCTCCCTTGCATTGCTTTGAAGCTAGTTTACTAGAAACTTAGTAAAAAAAAATTGTGCTAAAATTTCTATCCCTTCATGCCTTTAAGTAACACTAATGAGGAGGTGATAATTCTTCTTTACAACATCCATGCATACACTATTAAATCTAGACGCTATTGATCGAGGTATTTCAATAAAGTTGGGTATCATTGATCTATCTCCACTCTGTAATATTCCTTCTCTTGATTCGGTCAAAGTGGACAGAATCGGTCCATGGTATTACCATGGTATTTTCCCATGGTATTTGTTGTTGGTTTCTGAGGAAAATAATAAAATAAGGTCCATCAAGCCTATAAAAGGGGATAGAAGCTAGGCATTTAGGATCATTATGGTTTATCTATATTATTGTGTTGGGTTGAGAACTTGGCGTGACTAGTTCTAACATTAATCCCGGGACGAAAACACCGTGGTGAATTTGTCTAGTGGATCCATCCAGGGTCCACAATTGTGATTCAGTATTGGTTTTCTGTTTTAATGAGCAGCCGAGCATGCCACTGCAAAGGCTCAGATATTTTTTATATGGGCATGTATCTTTGTTTCAGTTAATAATATAAATAAAGGGTTGCATTACAGATCCTGTCTATGTTCATGTTTTTTTTCTGAATGAATTTTTATTGAGAACACTAAAATGTGCTAGTTCTGTCTAAATTATTAAGGTTTTGTATCTTATAGTGGTATCAGAGCTGTGCATCCTGCCAGCCTGAAGGCTCTTGACCACAGATCATATTTTTATTTGTGGGATTGAAAATTTTTATTGTAACTTCGATGGGATTTTTTTTTCACCCTAGTCAGCATTTTCCATCTTCGGTGGTACTCGATATCACCCTAGTTGGTCCAGTTAATTAATTTTGTGGGAATTTCCTGCTATGAGTTCAAGGGTTTCTCATGTTTCTTGTAGAACTATATCCGTGAGGTGATAAAGGGTTTCAAGATCTATCCATTCTCAGATCTGTGCATTCAAGTTGTGGGGACTAAAGTCTAGATCTTCCAGCAGAGATCAAGCCATTTTTTTAAAGATTTGGAGAGCTAATCCATTGTTATGATTAGTTTCCAAGAGTTAAATCATTAGTTACTATGAACTCCAATAGAAGGAGACGACGATGCTTCTCTAATGTTCGTGTCGCTCACCATTTAAAAGCCAAACCCACAGAAACCATTCTTCTTGGCGTTGATTGGTTTGATACAGAGCATAACACAATATTACCAGGAGTTGCCAAGATCCTAGTAGGCTTGCATTGCCAACAGTCTTGGCATAACCGTACCAATCCCCTGCAGATCTGAAGAGGAAAAAGGCGCAGGTCGCAGTTAATCAGAGGGCCATGAAGAGATAACCATCACATAGAGCAAATAAGCATCAATTTGAAGACTCATCAAGATATCATCGTCGCAAGCAGGTTTCCTTTGTAATATTGAGGGTCGATACATATCATCAGTGGGGGACCCAAATAGCTGCAATTTTCGTGTTAGAAGATAGGAGACTACAGTAGTTCTGAACCTAGAAGGAGTCGTCGCCCATCTAATTAATGATCAAATAGGTGCAGAGATCATTGGATCATACGGTCATCATACAGGGAGGCAACAAATCAGTGTAATCGATTAAAAAGTGGTGTTTCTAGAAGAATATTGTGGGTGGAGTGAAGTGCCACTTACATAACGGCAGTTGGATATCAGAAGTTGCAGGAGCATTTGTTGGGCAATAACGACGATGAAGATTCTCGTAAAGTAAGAAATTGAATTAGTGAATCATATCCACACACAATTGATTTGTACAGTGATCTCTGTGAGGACCATATATTCCCTACGCAAAAAAACCGTGAAGCGACAAGCCAAGACGCCATTCGTCCATAGCGCAGGGGTTGGGCCCAAATTCCATAAACTTTCGTAGTAAAAGGTAGGTCAAGGACCAGTCATACACGGACCGGCCATTCAAGCCACATATCTATTGCACAACACACAAAACAGAGGGCAACGGACCATTTCATCTGTAGCGGATTGGGCAAGGGAACATACCTACTGCACTCTGTCTCAGCATTTCAAGTAGAGTCGTTGCTTTAACGCAGAATCCATCGAAGGAAAAAAATGTGGGTTGTCTCAAGTACCTCGACGGAAATCTGGGCCAACCATCGGCCTAGCACATTACGCCAAGGAGGAAGACAGAGTCGCTGGAGACTGAGCCACGAAGCTACCGACCTCTCCCCAGCATGCAATGAGATCTTCTCTAAGCCGTTGAAGAGATCAACTGTAACCTCCGCTCCCACGGTGGTTAGCTCGGGCCGTAGATCTTCTAAGCATCAAATTCGAACTCCTGTGAGTGAGAATCAGTGGGGTTTTACTTGAACCAATAGAAAAAATATTGACGCGGCATAGAATGAAATTATTGTAACCCTTTAGTGGTCTTGCTTTGGACAAAATTTATTTTGGTCGAATAGTGAAATTGAGAGCGATCAAGGGGAAGAAATACAGAAGCAAGCCACTGCATATTCTTTCGCTGCCCTTTCCACAATTGCAAATTGAATCCGAGAGACTATAAGCATAGAAAGAGCACCGATCATATTCAGGCGGCTGGCTTGAATCTTGAATCTCAAGTTTAATTTATGGTTTGCGCTTTGACGTGGGCACATCATGAATCTGTGAGATATAAAGGGAAAAGCGATGAATGGATGATAGCGGTGGTGTCTACTGATGTTGTTCAAACAAGGGAGGAAATATGGGATTCCAAGTAGATGGGCATCACCAAAGACATAAAGCTCAAAACAGAGTTAGAGTTTGAGTTGTAAAAAAAAAAGAGGAGTAGGAAGAAAGAAAAGAGGAGGAGGCTTTAATGAGAATATTGAGAAGATGGATCGTCTAGAAGAAATTCTGGAAAACAATCATAAAATCCTTGATGAACTAGTAAGGATATATGGTCCTTTAAGCAACCATATCTCCATAGACCAAAATGATAATCAGAGCAGAAGACCATTCTCAAAAAGGGTCCATGTCATTCTGTAGCAAAAGCAACCATGGGAGTTGAAAGGACAAAGAAGAGGAGCTAAGCTCTTCACACTTGGCTCTGAATTGCAACAAACAAAATCAGTCATATACCTTCATAATTTGGAGGAATCAGACACATGTCTATATAAGGTGGGACAACTAGAATGGAAGAAACTCAGCTGGGCTCTCAAGCCATCCATTCTTGCATTAATACAACCCAAACTTTTGGAACATCCTGATGAAGAAGTCAAGCTCATAGTTTCTTCTTGTCTCAGAAAAATCATGGCTTTAACATCCCCACTACTGCCTTACAATAATGATATCATGGAACAGGTATTGCAGTTGATAGTAGAAGCCCTTCAAGCGTTGAACAACATCATGTGTCCTACTTATCAAAAGCAGTGCAAAATTTTAAAACTCATCGCAGAGTTCAGCTTTGGCACATTCATGCTGAATATGGAATGTGATGAGTTGATCTTTCAGTTGCTCCAAAACTTTTATACCAGTATTACATCAGCGCACTCAAACCAAGTCAAAGCATGCATGTAAAAGATTGTGTCTCTGTTCTTAAAAGGAGATGCTGACATATGTAAGATACTAAGATCCAAATTGTTGACCATTTGGAGGAAGGAACCAAAGGTATCACTAGATGCCTATGATCTAGTCAAGAAATTGGTGAGGCAAAACATAAAATGGTTCAGAAAGGTGTTGACTAAGAAGGAGTTGAGAAGGATTGATGGAGAAAGCAAGAACAAAATCTGCAGCAAGAAAGAACTAAGGAGGAAAGGACTATGATTTATCTGCAAGGGACTTTGGGCCCTTAACCATTCTTGTCCAGGGGATAAGAAGAAGGCAACAAAGACAGAACAAGAGGAGATTACTTCAAATCATGGGGAGTCTTTTGTAGCTGGGTCTATTTATCTTCAAGATGGTGAGCAACATCATGACATTATTCAAGGAGGCTTGCAGGATGACAAGCATTTGGAAGTGCATGAGGAAATTCTACATAATGGCATTGATGAGGTAGACTCCTATACAACTAAGTTCGTAGATCCCCAAGGGAATATCCATAAAGAATATGAACAATCAAGTATAAATAAAATTCCACCAGTGCATCTATGTTTGACAATTGAAAGGGATGAACATATTGTCTCCACAAATGGAGGAGACCAGGGAGATTTGAGTGAGGATCCAACCATAGTGAACTAGCATGATGAGTATGATCATGAGGAGCAACATGAAAAACATAATGTGCAAAATGAACCATTCCTAGAGAGTTGGTCAAAGGCTCAAGCTGAAGCTGTGGTCGTGGGGCATCCGGTGCAGTCAAATACAAAGATATTCAGCAAGGCACTAGAACTGCCAGTGAAAGAATTTTGGGAAAGGATCACGCATTTCAAGACAGATATTATGTTGTTGAATCAAAGAGTTTGGACAATCCGAGACACTATCTTACAGGAGAACAAAAAAATTGAGGAACTCATATGGGTATGTGTCCAATCATCGACCAAACTATCTAGTATTGAGGAACAACTCAAGTCCCTTACAAGGCCGCATGAGGAGTACAATTGGGAGTTCCATATCAGCGCTCTACAGGAGTACATAGATAAGGCTTGCAACACCAACAACCCACCTTTATACATTGAGAAGAGCAGGGCAAAGTTCTCAAAATACATCATGTTGGGTAACCAAGTAGAGCAGCATGCATCGAGCATCAAACAACATCAACATAGTAGATTTACAGATATTCATTATTTCCTAAGTATGGATTGGCGAAAGATTATGAGTTGGTATTCTATTGATGGGTTGATTATTTGGACAATACCCTTGCATCATACTTCCTCAGAGTCACTGAAGTGGTTAACTCTCTTAAAGGACTAGGAGAAAATATTGAAGAAAGCACCATAGTTCAAAAAATCTTGAGATCACTTCCTGACAGATTCGACTCCAAAGTAAGTGCCATAGAAGAAATGAAGGACCTAGATACTCTCAAGATGGATGAAATTCATGGAATTCTTATTGCCTCTGAGATGAGGAAAGGGATCCCAAATTTCAAAGAATCAGCTTTCAAAGCCTCAAAATCTACAAAATAAGGAAAAGGATGGAATTACAACAGCGATGAATCAGATACTGAAAACGAGTTAGCTCAATTTGTACGAAGGCTAAAAAGGGGATCTAAGCTAAAAGGTAAGTACCCTCTTATTTGTTTCAATTGTGGAAGAATAGGTCATTACGCTGCAAAATGTCCTCAAAAACATGAAGGTGATGATGAAAAGGACTCTAAAAGAATGATGTACAAGAATAAAGGGTTTAATAAGAAGAACTTCTTCTCTAAACAAGATGAGTCTGATGAAGATGAATTCTTAGTCATAAAGAGGAAATCAACTAGAAATGTGCATCAGTACAAAGAAAGCGATGATGAATCAGATGAGGAAAGCAATTATGTTGGAAGCAAAGAAACGCTATTCATGGCATTTACAAATGATGACTCCTCAGAAATAGAAGATGAAAGAAACATGGATAGTTTGCTAATAAGTGCCATTGAAGAAAATGAGAATCTACAAAAGAAGATAATTTCTCTCAAAATAGAGAGAGAGGAAGAAAAAAGAAGGGAAGACTTCTTGAACATCAAGTTAAAAGAGAAGGATGATATCTGTGAAAAACGTGAAGCTGAAATAGTGTCCCTAAGAAAGGAATTGGAGCAAATCAAAAGGATTTGGCAAAGCTCTCTAACTCTTGACAACATTCTTAACACTCAAAGACCTCAACATGACAAGTCTGGAATTGGTTTCAAAGGAGAATCATCAAGTACGAAGAATAATGCCAGAAGTTATGCTGATGTACTCTCTTGCCATCCAAAAGAAGAAAAGTCATCTCAAGTAAAAGGTCACATCTCAAAACCAAGATTTGAAAGAGCAACTCCAAGGAAGAATGTTGATTCAAGTTATGGATACCACAACAGGTATCAAACTATTTTTCTTGGGCATTGTTACAATTGTAAAAACTTTGGCCATCAAGCTAAGCATTGCAAGGCTCATAAGAATGAAGCACCAAGATTTAATAATCAACCAAACCAACTGCGTGGGCCTGAAGAGCAAGAACAAATTAAAACTTACAATTCCCTTGATCCTTTGGCTAAGTTTGATCTGTCTTGCTCATTATGTGCTGATTATGATCACACTGAACAAAATTGCCCTCTAAAAAGGGAAAAAGCTAAAAACGTAAACCTCAAAACTGATAAATGTGGCCTAGCTCTATGTGCTCATAGTGAAGAAAATCATTGGTTCGTGGATAGTGGATGCTCGAGACATATGACAGGTGACCAAAAGAAGTTTATCTCATTGAACAAGAAAAATGGAAATGTATCCTTTGGAAGTGGATCTGCTAAAATCACTGGAAAATGAACTGCTACCCTTGTCAATGGACTAGGAAAGGCTCAAAATACCTTGCTTGTAGAAGGGCTCAAACACAATCTCTTAAGTGTCAGCCAAATTTGTGACCAAGGACATAATGTCGTCTTTAGTACAAAAAATTGTGAAATAAGAGACTCGTCCTCAGGAGAGCTTGTGGCGAAAGGAGTAAGAACACCAAATAATGTTTACATTCTCAGTAAAATCCAAGAAGATAAATGTTACTTATGTCAAACAAATGAAAGTTGGTTATGGCACAAGCGATTGGGGCATACAAGTTTTGAAAACCTAGTCAGAATCAGCAAAAATAATGCAGTAAGGGACATTTCAAAAATGTGCAAACCAAATCAAGTTGTATGTGGCCCATGCCAACATGGAAAGAAAACCAGAGCTAGCCACAAAACCAAGGAGTTCTCAACATCAAAACCTTTGGAAATCATTCATGCAAATTTGTGTGGGCCAACTAGAACTCTAGCTCTTCAAGGTGAAAGGTACTTCGCTCTATTTGTTGATGACTATACTAGAATGATGTGGATATATTTCATAAAATATAAATCCGAAGCATTTGAGTGTTTTAAGAATCTTAAAGCTCTTCTTGAAAACGAAAAAGATTCTAAGATTAAATGTCTTAGAACGAAGAGAGGAGGAGAATTCACTTCGAAAGAGTTTGATAAATTCTGCAAAGAGCATGGAATCGAAAGAAAACTTTCTACTGCTAGGACACCCCAGCAAAATGGAGTATTGAAAGAAGGAACCGAACCATTCAAGAAATGGCTAGGACAATGCTATTAGCAGTTGATTTGCAACCAAAATTCTAGGGAGAAGCAGTTGGCACCGCAGTCTATACCTTAAATCGAACTCAACTGAGACCAAATAATGAAAAGACTCCTTATGAATTATGGAAAGGAAGACCTGCTTCGGTAAAATATTTCAGAATTTTTGGAAGCAAATGTTTCATAAAAATAAATGATGACTCACCAGGTAAATTTGATTCTAGAACTGACGAAGGAATATTTCTTGGTTACTCCACTAGGAGCAAAGCTTACAAATGTTACAACAATCGTCTACGAAGAATAGTGGAAAGCATTGATGTGAAGGTTGATGAAGTCCTTCCAAACAAAAGAATTGAAGATCATGAAGTTGAGTCTTTCTTTGAACAAAGTGAAGAAGAACCTGAAAGAAAAGAGGAGAATGAAGAATCCCAAAGTGAACCTCAAAATGAATCTTCACAAACTCCCTCCAAGGTCAAGTTTGTTCAAAGATATCATCCGGAAGAACAAGTCATCGGAAATATAGATGAAGGAATCCAAACTCGAAGAAGAATGATAAGCACCCCAAGAAAAGATGATGTGGCTCTATTATCTTTAATAGAACCTAAAAAAATTTCTCAAGCAAGCAAAGATCCTTATTGGATAAAGGCCATGGAAGAAGAAATGTCTCAAATCGAAAAAAATGAGACTTGGGAACTAGTACCTCGCCCAAAAGATAAAAATATAATTGGAACAAAATGGGTATTCAAAAACAAGATGAATGAAGATGGACAAATCATCAGAAATAAAGCCAGGCTTGTCTGCAAAGGGTACTCGCAAATTGAAGGAATTGACTTCGAAGAAACCTTTGCACCAGTGGCTCGAATAGAAGCCATAAGAATGTTTTTGGCATTTACTTGCTCAAAAGGATTCAAGGTTTATCAAATGGATGTAAAATCAGCATTCCTGAATGGAGATCTCAAGGAAGAAGTTTACATGAAGCAACCAGAAGGATTTGATCTTGCTCAAGGAAACGACTTTGTATGCAAACTGAAAAAGGCCTTGTATGGATTAAAACAAGCCCCTAGAGCATGGTATGCAAAGTTGGATCACTATCTGCAACAAGAAGGTTTTAAAAATGGAGTGGCAGGTAGCAATCTCTACATAAAGATGGACAAGGGAAAACTTCTGATCACTCTTGTTTACGTTGATGATCTAATCTTTGCTAGCAATGATGAAGAAATGAGCCATGAATTTGCTCTAAATATGTCCAAAAAATTCGAGATGTCAATGATCGGTGAGTTGTCTTACTTTTTTGGGCTACAAATATCTCAAACTTCTGCAGGCATGTTTATATCTCAGACAAAATATCTTAAAGACATGCTTAAAATATATGGGATGGAAGATTGTGCACCTATGAGCACACTAATGACCACAGATTGTAAATTAAGCAAAGAAGATGATACCCCTCAAATAGATGCAACTCTTTACAGATCAATAATTGGAGCTCTCCTATACTTAACTGCTACAAGACCAGATATTATGCAAGCAGTAGGAATGGTGGCAAGATTTCAATCAAGTCCTAAACAATCCCATCTAGTAGCTGTGAAAAGGATTCTCAGATATCTAAAAGGAACGACTGATTTCGGTCTTTGGTATCCTAAGATTTCAACTCTTATTGTGATAGTTTACTCTGATGCTGATTGGGCCGGAAGCGTTGATGATCGAAAAAGCACCAGTGGAAATGCATTCTTTATGGGAGATTGTCTTGTGTCTTGGCTCAGCAAAAAGCAATCATCTATATCCCTCTCTACAGCTGAAGCCGAATATATAGTTGCTGCTAATTGTTGTACACAAATTCTATGGATGAGGGAAGCCTTGAAGGATGTCAACATAGAAACTAAGCAACCAATTACTATTTTTGTGACAATACTAGCGCCATCAGTCTTTCAAAGAATCCGGTGATGCACTCAAGAACCAAACATATTCCAATCAAATACCACTTTCTCCGTGAACAAGTTGCTAAACACAATATCAGGTTGGAATAAATCAACACAAAAGAGCAAATTGCAGATATCTTTAAAAAACCCCTTCCACGAGAAGCATTTGAGTATCTTCGCCAAAAGATGGGGGTCATTGCTCTTGCATCACATTAAATGAAGCAGCATGTCAGGGGTACAGTATGTTAAGGGGAGCAGCATGACAGGGGGAGTACTTTGGCACCCCATTGCCATTGATGTCAAAGGGGGAGAGAAGAAGAATATTGTCATCCAATGACAAAGGGGGAGATTGTGAATCCAAGTTGTCATTGATGGCAACAGGTTGATGAAGGAGAACCTAGACTATGACCCTATGATGAATAAGCCTAACAATGAAGATGACCTTGGAGACGGAATTTTACTCTCTGCACATAAATATTCAAGGCCTGTTATAAAGGAAAAACATTTTGGACACCTTGGAGGAATCTTTATACATTAAGTTGTATACCATCTTATAAAGCATAATTTTAGCTTTCCAATGAGCTGTTACTCAGCCAAAATCTGCTAGCGGTTTGAAAGTTATTAATTTTTTAAGTTAAGAAGAAATTTTTTCTGGTCTATGAGCCGACCTCATCCCTCTAGGACAAGTCGGCCTACTTCAAGGGACATGTCTATTCATTGGAGGGTCAAACTTTGTGTATTTATATACGGTCAATCTCCTTTCTTTCAGATAATCATCATCTCAGCTATTGATTACAGAATTCGGTTAAGAAGGAAGGTGTTCATACCTCATGAACACAAGAAGAAAAGACTGAAAAACTATTCTATAATTTTCGGACTGTTGGAGAAGGTTCTTGAACATCGGATCTGTGGTATCTGCTATGGCAACTCACCTCAGTATTCAAACTTCAGACGAGTCACCTGTGAAGAAATTACCCTCGGTCCTATTGCATATTTCAACACAATCACATTTGAACTAAACTCAGTCTAATAAGGAGGGACAGTCACCTATAACAATTTGGTTTTGGCACACAAAATTGTCTTAACATATCTGTAGAGAATGACACAATACCTCGGATTACATTGCCACCTGTAGGAGCTCATTTAAGGCTCCTATCTGTGATAACAGTCGACTATTACTTAAAGCCTGTTCACCTGTAACAACTCAAACAACAGTCACCTATCCTTCAGACCTGTGGATACTTATATTCTCGAAATTGTCATAGTCACTTGAGAGGCTCAGTTTTGAGCTCGGATTAGGTGTTGAAGTATTAAGGAGCAGACTTGGAAGCAGCCCTTCGATATCTCTGAAACGAATTACAAGTAATGTTTGAGGGCAAGTGTTAAACAGTGAAGAACTTGTGAGCCCTCAAGAAGTGAAGAATCTGGAGGTATAAAGAACTTGTGGCCTGGTCAAGAAATTGAAGGCTTGTACAATGAATACTTGAGTTGACTTGAAGAAGCCTCGTGAAGACATCTTTGGAGCCTATCTCTTGACCCTCTTGAGCAACTTGAAGATCCTTGAAGCAGAAGTAACTTGAAGAGAGTTGTTTGGAAGACCTGGTGCAAAACTTGAGCAGGTTATTGAAGACACCTTTGAGGAATTATTGAAGTCATCTAAAGACACTTGTAGAACCTGATCTTGAGACACCATTGGAAACCATGATGCATTGATATCATCATGAGGTGACTTGGAGGACTTGGCTGGGTATTATAAATCTTGTTTAAGACACTTATGTAAGTGCATCTCACATTTTCTCTCTAAAGATTTCTGAAGGATTGGTGTCCTTGGAGTAGGAGCTCCTAAACACAAGGTTGGTGCCTTGAGAAGATAGGGTCGAAGCCCTAGAGGTCGGAGCCTCAACAAAGTCCAAGTTGGTGCTTGGCAAACAGGTTGGTGCCTGTTTCACAAAAAGGGTTGGTGCCCTTCTCTCATCTATTGTATATTATTATTAAAAAGGGATTGAAGTTCTCTTTAATTCTTAATAACATATATATATATATATATATATATATATATATATATATATGTATATATATATATATATATATATATATATATATATATATATATATATATATATATATATATATATATATATATATATATATATATATATATATATATATATATATATATATATATATATATATATATATATATATATAATTGTGAAGAATCTAACCGGAAATAATTAACAATTGAAAAGAAATACTGATTCACCCCCCTCTCAGTATTTCCAACAGAAAAAAATATCTTTAAGATGGTCTAGGTCCCATTGAGAAAGGTTGCCTCTAAGGTGGTGAAAAACATTTTTCTTTGTTACTGCCCTTGAATTATTTAGTGCAGAAAATGATTAGGACAGCAAGAGTTTCTTCATTGTCATATGTCACCAATTTTTTTTTTTGTAAGCGAGGTCTCCTCTTGTTATGTCTTTAATCATCATATGTCATCAAGTGATCTCCAATTCCTACATTGTCCATGTAATCACCATATACGTCATCATGTGTGCCATCAATGTCACCTGTCATCAAGATAGTGCAATGATATGTCATTAAACATATACAGCATCAATAAGAAGGACTCCTTCATCAAGAGTAAGGACATCATCATGATTTCTAGGTCATCTTCATCAAGAGCAAGGATACATGAGGTTATGACATCACAAGAATATTTGCCATCCCAATAATTCCATATTGACATCAATGACAACCTTTACTAACAACCTTAACACCTTCAATATTGACTACAACCTGCAACAGCCCTCCTAATGGAATGATTTTATGTTGATTTTCCATGCGCAATTGAATGGTAAACCATTCCAACTTGGATTCTCCCATGCGCTGCCAGGTTTACTTAGGTAGGACATTTGCATCGAACCCCAGATCTAGAATAATTTGATCCATCTCATAAGCATTGATCTGCGTGGTCATATGCATCTCTTGCCCCGTCCTCTTCTTATTCTTATAGATTTTGTTGACAACTTTATGTTCTACCAGCAATTGTTCCTTTAATGCGCAGTTATCTAACAGGGCCTGAAGGTTTTCTACCGCCTTTTTCTTGCACAATAACTTAATACAAGCTTGTAAAAATGGCTTGATTTCATCATCTACTCCTGCCTCCTTCAGTGGTCTACCTGATGTCGATGCACCTTCTTCTGCAAACCCTTCTCGTGCTTCAACAAAAGTCTCCTTTGCGCGTTATAAATCAAATCCACCTTTGTTCTCAGGTGCCTTACGAATCCAAAGGTCAATATTCAGATTTTCTACCTTATCTTCATTAGTGGCTACACAGCTCCTAGTGACCACATTCACGCTAGGATATTCCTCGCGAGTTTCTTCTCTGACCATCTGAAGATTCAGCATCGGAGTCTATGTCTTTTTCTCCTGCATCTTACCATCAAAACAGGACAATCTTCTATTACATGGTCAAGTTGTCTATAATACCTACATGATTGTCACGCCGGATTTGGACAGTGGTGCGTGTAGTGGCTAGCATCTCTGCAGTTGTAGCAAATAACCTGCCCCCTTCCTTGACCAACTCATCCACATCCTCTTCCTCTTCCTTTGTTCTGAAATCCACCGTGCCTAGAGGGGGCTGCTGGTGAGATAGGTTCTGCCTGCACTCTATATATTTCAACTTTATCCAACATCATGTCAAAAGTGCGACAGCGCTGCTCATAACGTCCTAGTGATGAACATAATCTACAAAAAAACTGCTTCAACTCCAGTTGATACTTTCCAACCCTTAGAAACTTTTCGAATGTAGACCCGCAACTAGACAGATCGTGCACCATATTAGTCCAGTTGCGCTCTTCAGCGGGCAAGGTCCTTTAGCATTCAAATAATCATTCCAGGATAAAGAATAATATTGGTCATGTATCATAGTCACATTTGGACTCGTTGTAATGAAGAAAAATATTTATTTTGCCAATAAAAAGTCATGGATAAGCGCAAGACCAAGTCAGCCCAAGGAGCAGATCAAATTGGCCTAAAGGGAGGGAATTCGACCCTCAAGAAAGGATATATAAAGGAGAGTACTTCGACTCATTTAGCACACTCACTCAAGCAAGCTCGACCTGTAATGGCAAAGAAGGAAGAAAGTAGTTGGAGGGACAAAGAAGAGGATAGAAGCTGAAATATGTCTAAAGATCATATTCTCTTGTTTCGCGCTAGGGCTTGTGAAGTTGCCAATTGCAGGGGGTCGAAGTTTTGTTGCAAGAAGCTAAAATTCTATGAAGCAGTTGCAAGGGGTCGAAGTCACAACATCGAAGTAGCAATATCGAAATTTGTCTCAAGGAAGATCTTGTTGGGGGCTAGCTTGGGGCTTGGAGAGTTTGTTGGCTTTGGTCTTTAGGTCTTGGAAGTCTCTTTTGTAAGCAAATTCTAAATGAGAGAAGCATTTTATGGGTTTTCCCCTTGGAGGGGTTTTTCCCTGGCTTGAAGCCTATATCTTGTGTACTTTGTCGTGTTGTGATCTTCATTGTTTTGGTAATTGCTTGATGAACAAAGATCTAATAAAGTAATTAAAGGCCAACACATATCACAAGTAATTATCAAGTTAAGGAAAATCATCTAAATACATAAGTCTCCTGATTTTCCAACATTTTGGAGATTTGTGATATTATCTATGACGTTATTTCTTAATTTTGTTTTAGTAGCTTCATCTTGGAGTCATTGACAATTTATGTGATGCACTTAGATCGGAACATTCCATTCTTGCATATCACAGTCTTTCAACTTTTTCACCCAAGCCCAGAGAAAAAAAAAAAAAAGAAGAAAAGAAGAAAAAGCAAAGACTGGTAAAAAAAACCAACACAAGTTAGGCCTCTATGGCTCATTATTGTGCTTTGACCCAGACCCAAAAACTTTTCCCTCCACTAACACCCCTATAAAACCTTTAAGGATGCCCAAGAAACATAGTAAGATGTATAGACAATCAGATTTAATTGTTTAATGCTTCAAACAATTTTAAAATACAATGTTTGCTAATTTGATAAAGAATTTGATTTACAAAAAGATTATAATGTGTTTAGACTATACACTCACTTGCATGATATATCTTATTCAACTTCTTGAATCTTGAATCAATTATTCAAAAATCAATGGAAAATCAATGGAATTTTATGTATTATGAACTATACTTCCTAGAAATTACCCTTAGCATCTCAATATTTGACTAATTCACTTTTATCTCTTATAATTATAAATGAGGTTTTATCTAGCTCAACTTGTATTTTCCTTTGGCGACATTCTTCAGACAAATTCCAAATCTTGGTTACACATCTACGGAACACTTGCATTTGCAATTATTAACTTTATTTTCTATGTAATCCCTTAAAAATACCACCATATTTCTGCATTATCTTAAAATATCATATTAGATTCAACATGTGTTGGCTAAGTGACGTCCTTTTAACCTTCATTTACAAACCCTGGAAAATTCCTCAACAAGTATAAACCCTCGGACGATTCCTCAAGAAGTAGAAGATTATGTGAAGGCAGAAACACTATCGCTTGCATGGATAATAGTGTTTTGCTTTATAAATATTATAATATTTATTACCTTATTACCTTTTGAAAACTGATAGCACTCATGGGTTTTATTCAACGACCTTTTGAAAACCGATAGCACTCATGTGTTTTATTCAACTTTTAATTATTACCAAATAGCAGCTTGCATTCTTTAACTTAATTATATGTAAGCTCCCTCATCATTTGTACCTTTTTACAAGACTATAATAAAGGATTGCTGAGTCATGGTAGTGATTTGGGTATTTGGCTTTGAACTATATCTCATCCAAATTCCTTTATCTTGAAGTTTAAATTTCAATTTCCAATGAAAATGATATTGGTATAATTTTCCATATAAAGTAGAAATAAATACTATGAACCACCTTAAAGCGTTATATATTTTCAAAGTTTTTTCATCAAAAACTTTAATACTTCACAAAAATATTGAACTTTCTTTTATCACAGAACTGCTAAGACTTGAAAAAAAAAAATTTGATATAATGTAGAAATAAAAATGTAAGTTATTTATAAATACTTTTCCGAGTTAAAGATTCAAATGCATCAATGAATACATTCATCAATCAAGTTCTACCCAGAAAGGAGGCCCGCTACGTCAACTATAGCAAGCAGCAAGTTGAGTTCAGTTGAGATTTTTGTCCAACTCGCCAAGTCATCAAACCCAACAAATTGAACCAGAACAAAACGAGTCTAAAATAACTTATCGAGATTGCCGCAATAAATCATTGTGCACCATAAAAGAAATTCAGATTCATCTCATGAAATGAAACTTTTTTAAATTTGAATTTTTGAACTTTAAAAAAAAAACTGTGCGTTGAGAGGGAGAATTCTCTGATATGAAAACATTTGGACCACATTAAAGGTTAGAATTTGACATGGAAAAATTCCATCATGCACAGATTCATCTCATGAAATGAAACTTTTTAAAATTTTAATTTTGGAACTTAAAAAAAAAACTGTGCGTTGAGAGGGAGAATTCTCTGATATGAAAACATTTGGACCACATTAAAGGATAGAATTTGACATGGAAAATTTCCATCATGCACCATTTTGTCTATCAAATACGGTTGAAATTTTTATATATCCATCTTCTTAAACCACATAATCAATTACACATCAATTACTGAACGGTACCCAGTGTATACCAGTATTTAAAGTCAGAGCAGCCTAGGGATTTGGAAATTGGACCTCACGGAAAGTAATATTCAGTGAGCTCTTCAACCTTCTACAGCTACATATGCTGACTGTGATTCTGAAAGAAAATTTCACGGTAACCAAAGCCGATTTTCATGTTGCTGTTGATTGGTAAATGAGTAGGTAGACTGTAGACATATACTTAAATTAAGAGTGGTATACTGGTAGCTGCTTTGCAGTGGAGATTATAGATGATGCCTGGTTGGTATGTGTACTGTGCAATGATCAAAGCACAGTGCAATTTAGAATATTAACCAAAGCGATGCAAGCTGGAACTAAATGCTGTCCCCTGCTCTAGTATTTGGATTGCAATGGCAATTAACGGTTCAGTTGGAAATTGATCAGAGATAACTTCTGCTTTTGAAACATATTCAGATTGCCATAAAAGGCCAAACCATCGATCATTTTAAAGGCTCATTTGGGAGAGGAGCATAACGCGAAAGGTTAAGCTTAATAAATATAAACCGTTGCAAAGGCTACGCTGAATAAATTATAAACCATGTAAAAACATTTGGAATCCATGTGGAACTATTTCTAAACCTGATCAGAGTTGGTATTTTTTTTCAATATCAATTAACTACCATAATCCAAAATCTAAAAGGGATCCAAAATGGGAATGAAAACTATCAAAGATTGGTGTTGTACACGAAGTTTGATGATTATTGCCCAATTCTTCTTCAATGTCCTAATTTGAAGTTGTCTTGAACAAAGACACTGAACATTTAGATTTTATGTTTTTGTCTTGAACATTATACGGAATTTGAAATATTTGTGGAAGTTATTTTTTAAATTCTTCCGGTGCCGAAGGAACATGTTGGTTTAAGCTAAATTTTTTCCATTGCGTCTTTTTTAATTTCAACCCTAGAATAGTAATATTTGGAAATTGCATGCTCCAATTCTAATTATTCATTAGAACAGAATTTAGAAATTACATGACCCATTTCTAAATCTTCAATTGGAGAGTCAGATTTGGAAAATGCATTCTCTGTTTCTAATTATTCAGTTATTGAAGGGTAATTCTTTTATCAAAGACTTCACTGTTTTTTTTTTGGTAAGCATGTCAGTGACTTACAGGACTAGGCTGTGGTCTAAGAAACCATGACCCAAGGGCATCTATGCCGGGATCACACCAACTCTTCACATGGTTGGATTTTTTTGGTGTCTTCTCTCGACTACCTCGTGTTTCAAACCTTGGCCACCTTATAGAACAAAACCCTCGAAAATCAATCATGCTAGTGAAATTTTACATCAAAACTTCAATATTGAATGGTACATTTTTAGACAAAATATTCTCTAAAAGGGGTACATAAACCGAAAAAATCAAATAATAAAACACTGATGAGCACCTAAACTAAGTAGTTTCTAGAAAACATTTAAAATTTCCAAATCTAGAGTCACTTGGAAGAAATTGATGCAAATTTTCCGAACATTAACTTCATCAGGGATTATGCAATATTTTGCAGTGAAAAATGAATCTCTGATCACTCGCAATTAATCACGAGTCAAACTCTGCGCTTACATCAAACGATCTGATTCAACTCTGGGCAAGTCAAACTGGCATTGACCGAGTTTGACTCATGGTCAACATGAACTTGACTCGCGACTCACTGATTAATTGAGATTTAGAAGCAAATGCTTCTGGTTCTAACTTTTAGAAGCAAATGCTTCTGGTTCTAACTTCTATGTAGTCACTGGTTAGGAATTAAGAATTAGTATTTTGGATCATGTTTGGACTCATAACATATATGAGATACTTATTCATTCATGATATTTTGGACATCTATTGATATTATGCATTGTTTGGACATGACTTTATTGAATATCAATTAAAATTTATTTATTTATTTATTTAATCCAATATTTGTTTATCTTTATTTATTGAATTCACCGCTTTTTCCCCGATCCGATTAAAACTCTTCACTCTTTTGCCTCACCAATTTATTGTCGATTCCAAGTCTTGTAACATTGATATTTTGGCAAGGTAAGCACCACTAGGGAACAAATACAACATAAAAGAAGCTAGGGAATGCAATATCAAAGGATTTTTTAAAGATTTTCAGCAACTTTTTTCACTCTCTTTTGAAATGCCACAAATAGTCAGCACATTTTTGTCATTTCTCAAAAATCTCATAAACCACAAAAAATACCAATGAAAGATTGCAAAAATGGTGAATATTTTATGTATTTTTCAATAGATTGAGTTTTTCACCAAGTTTGATCAAGAAACTAATTTTAATCTTCATTTTTGGTTAGTTGAATCATTGCCAAACCCAAGTCGTGTGAATTTTCTATATAAACCCATTTAAAAAATAGAAAGAATATTATATAAACATAGTTTTTTCAAATAATGCGTTAAATTTACACACCTATAAAATAAGTATGCGTGTATAACTATAATATAGCAAAGCAAGATGTTAACAAAAATCAAAGAGTGGAAAGAATAAAATTGATACGGTGCTTACAATATTATTGGTTTATAAGCAATGGCCACCATATACACATGCCAGATCCAGATTCCAAACACTAGTTCAGACATCAATACCAAACACTAGTTCATATAGATTATAATTACCAAATCGCTTTACAATCACAGTTCTATACATGGATAGGACTCCTTGAAAGAAAATGCAGCCTTATTTGGATCGTAGTTTGTGTAGTTGGACCTATTGGTTAGGACTCCTCGGAGGAGAATGTAGTCTATCTAGTGCATGAATCCATTGATTACTCATAGTCAATCATTTTTAATAGTGGCAGTTTCTTCCTTTCGCTAAGCAACATTCTATCATGATGTCCATAAGATAAAAATGACGATACAGTAATTTCGTCATTAATGGAATGATTTGCTTAGTAGAATATATATATATATATATATATATATATATATATATATATATATATAAAAGCCAAATAGCTATATATGAATCCACTGATTAGTAAATGTTACTCGTATTGGATCATTTTCAATAGCAACATAATGTCTATAATATAAATATGAAGGTAAAGTAATTCTGTCACTAATGGAAAGATTTGCTCAAGTAGCAACATATATGATACAAGCTGGCATAGTTAAACCAAAGGTTTATAAAAAACATCTGTCATCCTCATGAGATCCAAAAGGTGGTTGATTAATGCTTTTGGCTTTTGGTAAGAATTTACAACTTCAACACTCATTCCTTTTCCCATATGTGAACATAAAGTGCCACCTGCTATCGCTTAGTCAGCAAACCAGTGCCTTAGCTTAGCAAGCTAGCAAAGCGAACTACAATAATATGCCTCCCAACCACCCAGAAATAAAGAACCAGTGTTTTAATGACTTTTGAAGTGACTAACCTAACAAATAGTGTTGCAAAACCTCTTCAATTTGAACAATAGTCTCAAAAATTCTAATCATCACAGGAAAAGCTGCACAAAGTTTGCAATAACTTTGAATTCATAAGCTAAATTAGACAGACCCTATTAATAGAACTCAGGCTTGGAGTCTGTGATTCTACAAGCCAACCATGTTACTTTAACCATAGCATTTATGGCTGCTGCATAATCTTTGGCATATATAACCTTGAGATTGACGTCCAAAACTGCATGGAATATTAATCATTTATCAATATATGTTCAATCAATAGGTAAAACTAACATTTTCTAACATATGACTCATCCTCAGTCTAATATCCAACATAGTTATTAACATAAAGCATCGGTGAACATTTAGATCCATTTATGCTTGATAAATATATGAATTGTGCTGGTTTATTTTATTATAAATTTTTATAGTTATTATGGTCACTTTTTGTTTTTTGTTTTCTAGCATCATGGTCGGCTATTTTTTAATTTTTCATGTTTATGAACTTCAAATTATCTTCAATTTAGTTTATTAACATTATATACATCACACATCTTCCCAGGCTGTAAATACACTTTGCTACTGTCAGTGCAGTCAATGACAAAAACATATGGTTTTGGGGGAATAATGGTCTCCAATTGTTCATAATCATCATGTTATCCACAATTTTGTCAACAGACCGATGAAGCAATGTGCAAAAGTTTTCAAGAATCAAAGTCATCAGCCCGCATAAATATACCATTGTAAACCCAATATCCACAAGTTTTATTGTAAATGATGCTAGTATGACCATTTAATTATGTAACAAAATCTAGGTGAGCCTCTGATTTTGGCAAAGAATTTCATTCTACGAAGTTTTTTAACCTGCCCGAATTATGTGTGTTTGTAAATGTCAGGCCAGGAGGTAACTCCACAAAATGAACCGTGAGATTTGATTGAGGGTGCTCATGAACATATACATGGAAGTGAGACTGTTGGGATTCATTTCCCAATGTCTCTTAGACTTCCTTATTTCCTATTTTACACTAATGTACAATTTCACCCAATCCCTTCGGATTAAATGTCAACATCCCCGCCCCCCTTAATCTGAAGGGATGTTGGTGAGTCTAAGCATCGTTCTGAATTTTTCAAACTTTTCTCTTTCAAGCGCTTTGGTAAAGATGTCTGTAGTCTACTCATTTGTGAAACAATGTCGTAGATGGATAGTTTTGGCCTCAATATGATGTCGAATCAGATGGTATTTTGTATTGATGTGCTTCGTTCGATCATGGAACTTTGGGTTCTTGGCCAAATTTATTGCAAAAGTGTTGTCGATCATGAGTGGAGTTGAATGCATTTGTTTCATTTGCAAATATTCTAGGATTTTCCTGAGCCACACAATTTCCTTTGTCGCTTCAGCTGCTGCCACATATTCTGCCTCAGTTGTGGAATCTGCTGGAACTGACTGTTTGCGTGATCTCCAAGAGACAACTCCTGATCCAAGACTCATAGTATAACCTGAAGTAGATACCCCAGTTTCTTTGTCTCCATCAAAGTCTGAATCAGAGTATCCAATCAAGCTGAAGTCGCCCACCTGTGTATATTTGAGTCCAAAGTATTGAGTCCCTTTCAAGTATTTTAGAACTCTTTTTGCAGCAGACCAATGTCCTTCACAAGGTTTTTGCATAAACCTGGAGAGGATTCCAACAACAAATGAGAAGTCTAGTCTAGTAGTAGTCAGGTAGATGACACTTCCTACAAGTTGTCTATACTTCGTTGCATCCTCAAATTCCTTCCCTTCAATGGATGTGAGCTTCAAGTTTTGTTCCATTGGAGTGGTCAAAGGATTGCATTCAGCCATGCCAAACTTGTTCAATAGATCTCCAATGTACTTCTTCTGAGAAAGGAATATAAATTTAGGATGTTGAGTTACTTCAATACCAAGATAGTAGTGAACATAGCCCAAATCAGTCATTTCAAAACCTTTCTTCAATTCCTTCTTTATGGATGCAATATTACTCTCATTGTTCCCTATCATCAAAAGATCATCTACATACACCACAAGATATAAAACTGATTTTCCAACCTTCTTAACAAACAAAGTTGCATAATCAAGATCAAAATGTTTGAAGTTAAGTTTCAAAAGATGCTCAGTTAATTTCTCATACCAAGCTCATGGTGCTTGCTTGAGGCCATACAAGGATTTTATAAGCTTGCATACTTTGTGTTCTTGGCCCTTCACAACAAATCCTTCTGGCTGGAATATAAAAACCTTCTCCTTTGGATCTCCATTCAAAAAGGCGGTTTCTACATCCATCTGATGGACTTTCCAACCATTCTGAGTTGTTAAGGCAAAGAGTGTCCAGATGGTGGCCCATTTTGTGTGGGGGCAAAAGTTTCCTCATAATCGACCCCTTTCTGTGCAAAACCTTTTTTCACAAGCCTGGTTTGTGCTTGTCAAGTGAGCCATCTGCTTTTTACCTGTTCTTGTAGACCCACTTGCAACCAATTGGTTTGGTTCCCAATGGAGGATCAACAAGCTTCCAAGTGCCATTGTTTATCAAGGCATCATACTCCTTTTGCATCGCTTCATTCCATTAATCATTAAAAGCGGCTTCTTTGAAGGAAGTTGGTTTAAGATCTGTAGACAAATTCAATTAACAATTATAAGCAATATCCATATCAATAGGTGAATCAAAATCATCTACATCACCTCCATTTTTCCTGATGGAACTTCTTGTTCCTGTCTTTCCAACCTCATCGGGACAAACATTTTCCAGTGTCTTTGTCCCCAACCTAATGCCTTTATGAATGCTTGGTCAGAAAGCACTTATAACCTTTATGATAAATCCCTTGCAGCCTCCCTTTACTTTATTGTTACCAACTGGGCACCCTTCTTTATCAACCAGACCCTAGCCCCAAACAGCTAACTTAAGAGCTTTTCCACCGCCTTCCAAGCATTCACAGGAATCATACTTACTTATTATTTTGTACCACTATTCCCTACTGATACGGCCGAGCCTTGCCGATACTCTTATGAATTATCACCAACAGCATTACCAGGAAGATCTCTGCGATCCTTACATTAAAATTTTTTACCAACTCCTGTTTAACCAACCTTAGGATGACTTACCTATCTATGCCCCACATAGCACAGCTTCATTGGCTATTGATAACCTCTCCCCCTCTCTTTTATTGGGGCCCCCTCCCCCTTCTCTGGTCGGGAGAGTGGGTTCGTAACCTAACCCTCTCCCCCCAATAACAGAGAGCAAGCTCCTATCGTCGCTTCCACCTTCCCACAGGTTGCTCATTTCACTGAGTTGAGATTGAATCAAGATTCAGTCTCCCAATTCTGTCAATCACATCATTCAAGGTGTCATCTATGGTTGGTTCTTCATGCGGGGGAGAGAGTGCTTCGGAAGACGATTCCATAGATTGATTTAGTATAGGAATCCCCTCTTCAAGATGTGGAATCTAATTATCAAATTATTGAAATGACTTTGCATGTGTGAATCTATCCAAGCGATCAAGCTGCCGCTCAACAACATCGTCAATCTTGGCAGATTCAAGGAATATGACATCTCTAGATACTACAAACTTCTTATTGACTTCATCATAGAGACAATATCCTTTGGAGGTATTGGAATACCCCAAGAAGATACATTTTCAACTTCTAGCACCAAGTTTATTTCTTTGAATCTTAGGTATCAAAGCATAACAGGTGGAACCAAAGACCCTGAAATGATTTAACGAAGGAATGTGGCCATGCCACATTTCATAAGGAGTTTTATTTCTGATTGTATTAGGACACCTATTCTTTATGTACACAGCACATAGAACTGCATTAGCCCAAAACATCAATTTTACATTCTTGAAAATCATCATGGAGCGAACCATATTTAAAATTGTCCTGATCATTCTTTCAGCTACACCATTCTGTTGGGGATTATAGGGCACGGTTATTTGATGTTTGATCCCATGTTGGCGAAGATAGTTTTCAAATTCGTTTGAAGTGTATTATTTTCCATTATCAGTGCGCAAAGATCCAATATGAGTTTGTGCATCATTTTTAATCCATGCATGAAAATTCTTGAATGTTTGAAAAGCCATCAGATTTGTTCTTCAATAAGTAAACCCAACACATTTTGGCGTAATCATCAATAAATGTCATCATACATTTATTTCCATTTGCAGAATCAACAGGCATGGAGCCACATAAATCTGAATGAATAAGCTCAAGTTTTCTATGTGCTCTGGAATGTGAATCATGAAAGGATTGTTTGCTTTGCTTTCCTAGAATACAAGCAACACATTGCTTAAGTTTCCTAGGAATTATAGGCAATCTAGTAACACCATTTTTTTTCAACAATCAAAGGTTGTCATAGTTTAAGTGTCCAAATCTAGCATGTCATAAAAGACTTGATGGGAATGTACCTTCATCATAGTCAGAACTAAATGCAAAGTTTTGTACATGAGCAAAAGTACCTTGCAGATTTAGGAGTCTTCCTTCTTCCATTCCTCTCAAGAAAAGTGAGCAATCTGATCCTTTTTTGACCTCAACCTTGTCAACAAACATGTGAATGGAGTGTCCTTGCTGGCGAATGTGGACCAAGGACAGCAAGTTTCTCCTCAACTCAGGGAGGTATAGAACCTCATGTAGAAAATGGTCTGGAAGACCAGGCAACTTAAGCTTGATTGTGCCAAGCCCTGATGGCTTGAGTTTAGATTTGTCTACAAAGTATACTGCTCCATCAACCTTGTCAGTAAATTCTTCAAAAAAATATTTTCTAAAAGTCATGTGACATGTTGCTCCTGAATCTAGCAACCAATCATTTCTCCAAGAAGTAAGTGAAGCATTAAACAACTCTTCAGTTACTCCAATGTTACAATGTGCTACAACATAATGAGAGGATTCAGGTGCTTTACCTTTGTCTCTGAAATGAGTTTTACCTTTTTCTTGATTTCCTTGTTGCTCAATTCTGTCCCAAGGCAGCTTACATGTAGATGCATCATGCCAATCTTTATTGCAGTGTATGTAATGATGATCAGATTTTTCACTTTGAGCTTGTCTGCCCCCCTTCTTCTGAAATTTCTTTTTCCTCTTCCTCTTCGGCCACTTCTTCCTCTAGAAGAATCTTGAGCATGATTCTTCTCTCTATGTGCGAAACATTCAGCTTCTTCAGAAGACAGAGGTGTTGTCTTCTTTCTAAAAGCCTTCTCTCTTTTAGCAAACTTTCTCTCAAGGGAATCAAAGGTGATCTTCATGAGGTTTCCACTTGCTTGCAATGACTCAAGGTAGTGTGAGTAAGTGGGATACAATGGCTTAACATAAGCTATGAGAGGTATGTCAACTTCTACACCAGTATTTTTAATGTCATGGATGATACATCTTACTTTTGATGCTAAAGCAAGAGGGTCATCATTTTTCAATTCAAGGTTAAATAGCTTATTCATTAATTGAACAATTTCAAGTTCTGGATGTGAGTCATAGAGTTATTTTAATTTCCTCAAGGCTTCATAGGCATTTGAAAATGGTGTAATATGGCGACTCACCTCTTCATTTACAAAAGCTGCAATCAAGGCATAGACCTTGCAATTCTTATTTTCCCAAATGGCAATCTCCTTGTTTGAGGTGGGCTTTGTCGGTGCCTTGTCTCCTTCTCCTTCACAAATTCCTCTCCACAACTCATTAAAAATGAGTGTGCTTGATTTTCCGAGACCACTCAAGATATTTCTCCTTGCCAAAGAGAACTACTCCCACAATAGATATGAGAGAATGCATTGTAAAAATGTACTGTAAAAAAAATGTTGTCTGCTGGAAAAAGACTCAATTCTGGTGTAAAAAAATGTATTCTGCTACCAAAAAAAAACTCAATTCTGGTGTAAAAACAATTTTTGTAAAAGAGTAAAAAAAAAAATCTGAGGTTTTATCTGGGGGAGGCTGTACCTGGGGCAGGTGGGACTTGAGGATGTCGGATTAGGGGAGGTGCAACAGGGGGAGGAGGGAGCAGGGGGGGGGGGGGTGCCAGAGGAGGGAGCAGAGGGAGCAGAGAAGAGGGAAGCCCATAGGCGCTGCGAAAGGAGAACGCTACGAGAGGAGAGCAGCGACAGGAGGAGGGAGCAGTGACGGGAGGGAGGGCAGCCGGAGAGCAGCGTGAGGGAGCCGGCGAGCAGCGAGCTGCATGAGGTGGCCTGCGAGAAGCGTGAGGGAGCCAGTAGGCGCTGCAGAAGGAGGAGCGACGATGAAGTTATGTGCAGGTGGAGAGGAGCGTTGTGGAGGGCCGAGGGAGGGTCGAGGGAGGGCTGAAACAATTTTTGAACGCAGCAAAACAATGCATAGGATTTTGTAGGAATATGAAAAATGTGTCAGTCTGCAAAAATATGCAAACAGAGACAATTTTGCAGAATGAAGGGAGTTACAAGGGCAGGGAAGCCAAAAATAGAGCTAGCTCTACTACCATGTCAGGCCAAGAGGTAACTCCACAAAATGAACCTTGAGATTTGATTGAGGGTGCTCATGAATATATACATGGAGGTGAGACTGTTGGAATTCATTTCCCAATGTCTCCTAGACTTCCTTATTTCCTATTTTACACTAATGTACAATTTCGCCCAATCCCTTAGTATTAGGTGTCAACAATAAACACGCCTAATCGGCAAAGTTTTTCTTCCAGCTTAAACCCAAAGCTAGGGTGGAATTCGTTGACAAGGTCTTGGGTGAGTCCTAGTGTTTTATCGAGTCTATTGTAAAAGTGTGTTTAGAAAGAATTTTAGTGCATGGTCCCTCGCAGTCAGACACCATGGCTAAATTATTTTATTATAAACACACTTGGTTTCATACTAGATAATACTGTGTCGTAGAATTGGGTAAATTATGGAGGGTCTATGTCTAATGTGTTTTTCCCCTTCTAAGGGTTGAATTAATTAAATTTTCTAGCTAAACTAAATTAAAATCCTAAGCCATTAAATTAATTAATTTTGAGTCAAAAAATAATTATAGAGAAATTAATTTCTCTCCAAGTGGAAAATAATAAAAAATTCATAGGTCAAAAAGAAGACAATTTTTGGAGGCCCCACCAAGGGAAAAATGGATATTTTAAGAAAAATTGCACCCTTGGACCTTGGTGGTTAAATCAAAGTAAAAGTTTTGAGGAAATTAATCCAAAATATTAATTTTTGGATTTTAATAAAAAATGGTTTTTAAGAAAAAATCGATTTTTTCCTCAATTAAAAATTCGACGGTGGAGATTAAAAAGATGATCAAGTTATTTTCGACGACCGAGATCATTTTGACGAGGATCAAGCCAACTAGTCGTTATTTTCCAGTTGGAAGAGTTTCTCTATATAAAGAGGTCATTTAGCTTCTATTCGATATCTTTGGACAATCTTTGGATGAAGTAATTTTGTAACACTGGTATTGAGCAACTGCTCTGCTAGGAACATTTTTTATCATAATAGAAAGACTTTGGGGTTCAATTCATCGTGTTCTTCTATATGTTGATATGTGGTATGTGTTAGCTATGTGTTTATCCTATATTGTGCCGCATAATTTTTAAACTGTTGTTTTATTTGTCGGTGATAAGAACATTCTATTGATACTAGTTATCTTAGGTGATTTGATTCACTATATGAAACAATTTTATCTTGAGAAATTATAGAGATTTACAGGTACGCTAACCCTTGGAATCCAAGTTCACAAACTGTGGGGAAGAGCCGACATTGTTTGGGCTCTAAGATTTTGTTGTGGTGAATAATTTTGCAGAAGGGTTTTGGCCAATCTATCTTTCGAAATAATTCATCCATTGCAATTTATTTAAAAAATATTTTCAAAAAAATTATTTCATCTTGGGGTAAAAGGGAACTAATTTGCTAATGAGAGCTTGTAATTTAAATTTGTAAATATTGTAAATATTTGTACATTAGTTTCTAACCCTTGTTTTGTTTTGTAGCACTTGGGTATTTGGGGTTTTAAAATTTTGTATATATATTTGGGGTTTAGAATTATTTTATTCATTTGTGTAGATGATTAATAGCTCAAGGGTTTGAAGCAGCAAATTATTTCTAGGCTATTCATCCAAGCAAGGAGGGTTGATATAGGTCCTTGGGGGTAAGATCTGGCCTCCCCACAGCTTCCAACAGCTCAACGTCCAGCTGAAGAGGGAAGTCCAATTTTTGAGACCCTAAAGAAGTGGATTTTGGGCATTTTTGTGGAGAAATTTTGTGATTGCAAGGTTCTAATAATTGTTTGAGGCCTCTAAGAACTTGTCGTCTTCTTCTTCAGCCTTGTCGTGATCCCTCTTTCTCTCATCCATCTAGCCGCTAGCCTTTTGGGGCTAGTCATTAGCCATAGAGGCTCTCTTCAGTTAGCCGCAACGATTTCTAGGGCCTTAACCCTAGGCCGAAAACCTTTTTGGGCTTGTCGTGCCCTTGGAGAGGCTCCATACCCCCTTGGCCTCCCTCTCTTGTTTAGCCGCAGCCTTAGGCTACCTCTCTTAGCCCTTGGCTCTCCTCCTCTGCCCTTTTCGTGGCCTCTAGAAGGCCTTTAGCCCTCTGGCCCTCCCTTGGTGCCCTTGGCACAAGCCCTAAAGGGCCTTTCCCTTAGCCACTACCACTCTAGGGGCTTTCCCTTGCCCTATGTCAGCCCTTTAGGACTTGACGTCAGCCCTTGTCGACTTGTTTCCCTCACCCAAGGTATTTTTAGGCCCTCTTCCCTCCGTCATTGCCCTTCTTTGGCCTCTAGCCTCATTTTTTGTGTCTTCTAAACCTAGTGTTGGGGTTTTCCTAGCCTGGTAGCCTTGCCCTAGCCCTATATTCAGTCATATCTGATTTTTGCATTGTTTTAGTGGACTAACATCTTGCTTTACATTGGTTTCTCTTGCTAACATTGTGGTTGCAGGAAGTGGAAATCATATGCAAGTCTTCTAGCCCTCATCTAGGCCCTTAGGCCTCTTGGTTTGCTTCTCTATCCTTCAATCTCCTCTCTGATTTGCTACAGCCATTTATTTAGTCCCATATGATTAAATAAAAAACATTAAAAGTGACCAAATATCATTAAGCAAACACTCAACTTCATTAACTAATCATTAGAGTTCATTTGACACTAATTGTTTGGCACCTTGTTGAAATTTTGGAGGATTGAATCATTGAATTTCTGAGTTAATATATGTCTGATATATGCTCCTTTAAGGTCTGATCTGAATTGTAAAAGTCTGATCTATAGCTTATAAGTGGTCATAAAACTAATTGGCAGTCATTGGAAGGTCTCTTGCTTTGATTTTACGGCTCATTCTTAACATATTGCATCATTTTCTAAGGGTTGATAATAATTTACAAGTCTGATATAAAATTGCAGATCTTTGAAAATAAGATTGCAGCAGTAATAAATTGCATTTAAGGCTCTAAAAGTAACTAAGGAACAAATCTAATTCATGAGCATCCATTTGTTGAAGTGATTTGGGCTTAGCATTTGGTCAAAGGTTCATTAGTGTCTTATCATTTTTTGCATTAGCATTTTGCATTAATAGAATTGGCACGTGTGTTGCTAACTCTTAGCTAAATTGCTCTAATGAACACATTGTGGATTAATGCTCTTTTCTCTCATTGGTAGCTAGCATTATTGTGACATTGGTTCTAAGGAATACTTTCTGCTATCACATTAAGTGGATAATTAAATAATTGGTTACATTGTTTCTTATAGTCATACGGAATAAGCATTTCTTGTGGGAATTTCTTTCGTGACAAGTGTAACTAATACTGTGTATTGCAAGTGAGCTTCAAATCTAAGATTATAACCTTGAAAATCTAAGTCACTCTTAAGGCACTTAAATTGGCAATCATAATCGTGATAAGAGTAATCTTGTTAACCTAAATGAATTGCTAATTGTGTTTGAGATCTCTCCCTTGTGTATCTAATTGACACAATGGCACTCTATTGTTAATTGGAATTCTTGCATTGTTGAGAGAAGAATTGTATTTATGGTTATTTCATGAGAAATTGTCTATCTTGTTCTTGGCATTGTTTTGGCACCTTCTATCTTGTTTCATTAAGTATTTCCTCTTTTAGTGAAGATTGTCATTACACATTGACTTAAGTACATCATTGTTCTGAGTTGAATATCGTTGTGACTTGTTTCTAAGTGCTTAAGACATTTAACAAATCTCACTAAAAGTAATCTCTCATCTTGCATTTGCATCCTAGTACCAGCCTTGTGTTTAATTAATTTACCTCCAAGCATAAAACTGGTTGAAAGACTCTAAGACCACTTTTTTCATCTAGCTTGTGAACCCTAGAACCTCTTTGGTGGTTAACACGGTGACCTTGCAGTCGTCAAAGTCACAGTCTCTGCAGCGTTAGAGGCATTGGGTGGTTAGATTCTCAAGGGAGGTATCGTTAATATAGCCATTGCTATCTTTCCCTAGGCTTCTCTCCACAACCTACTCTAGAGACTAATTTCAAAATAGCTAAGGGAAAGGATTCATCTAGATAGGCATCTAACCTAAAATAAACCAGGATCTTGCATTTCACTTAGTTTCTTAGGTGTTGCATTTCATATAGGATAGTGAAGCACTCTAAAGCAGCAAATGTTCATCCGGTGGTTTGGCAGATAATTCACATAAAGCAAGTATTTTGACACAATTTTGGTCTTTAAAATAATGTAATATAATCATTAAACCTTCTATATTAACCAAGTTGTTAGGCCATTCAGTTGTGTCTCTCGGACTTGTCTGTTACCGATGGGTCTCTCCATCTTCACATTTCATAGAGACTACCACCCATAACCTGTTGTAGGGAGACAACTAGAATAGAGAGAGTGGGGATTAGAGTGAAAGCCCTCGTCTTGATCGTTGTCGCAACCAGCTTGTAAAATTTGAGCGACAACATTTTTACATCGTTGTTGGGGATAAGTTTATCTTTTTCTCGATGTTTTAACGACATTTTTTCCATCTTTTCAATTTATCATCTAATCCAGCAAACGTCGCATTTTTTGGCACTTTGACCTTTCATCTTCATCATCACAACATCCTCTCGCTTCGATCTGCACTTGGACGTTTGGGCTAGTTTCTTGTTTGGGTGGTGACTCCACTTACTCATCCATTAACAAGAGCCTATACTAGATGGTACCTTGTTACCTTAATTAAACATGCTCCTAATCCTGAAAAGGCTCTCATAGTTCATCTAAACCGGGTTGCTTCTAGTAGACAGCTCATCTTTCTCGGATAGGAAGCCCTCCCTGATATCCATTTACTCTTCCTTGATCTCGTTAATCAACCGATCATGGATCTTTTCGCTTTTGAAATTTTTTCAATCTGCAAGGATATCCTCATGACCTTCCAGATTACGGCCTAGATAAGATACCTATTTTTTAGGGGAACAATGCGATCAATGCAAAATCCCATCTCAGAAAGTTCACAACCTTCCTAGTTAAACATGCTAGAGGAGTTGCATATAATCATGAAGATGTTAAGATGAGCCTCTTTGTTCTCTCACTAGAAGATGATGCATTACAGTGGTTCTTGGATAAGCCTGATAATTCTTTCAATTCTTTAAAAGCCCCCATCAATGCATTTAAAGATAAATATGGAGATAAGAGAGAAGGAAGGTACTTATTTAAAGCTAGCAACTATATTAAGAAGAATGAAAATGAGACAGTTGAAGAATTCAACCAGAGCTATGTTGCAGGAAACGTTGGTCTGGAGTGCGTTTCGGCCCGAAACGGAAACAAAACGCGGAAACGCATTTGGTACAGGCTTGAAACGCATACGGGCAAATTTCGCACGGCTAAAAAGTGGTCAGTACGGCCTGAAATGTTTTTCAAGCCCATACGGCCGTGTTTCCGACGAAAAAAAGGTGATTTTTTTTCTTTTTTCATTTTTAAATTTTTTATTTGGCGAATAAAACAACGTGTGGATGTTTCTAGATGTCTCTCACAAGTTATAAAAATACTCTCGCCTCAATCTCTCGTCACACAAATTGAGCAAGTCGTTTCACTTGGAAATGGGTGATTTTAGAAAGGAGAAAAGAGGAATAGAGCAGTGGTTTATCAAAGTTATTTTTGGATATTACTAATTTCATTATGTGATCATTTGTAAGTAAATGTCATGTTAGTAAGTTTATGTATAATTGATAGACTTATAGTTTATGCAATGACATTGGACACTGTAATCATGTTAAATTTGGCAACTAGGGCCAAACTCCATGTTGCACTGCTCATATGATGGAGATGATATTTTTGTTGGATTCCTCTTTCGGAGAGGTGCAAGCTTGATCTAAAGATCATCTTGATCGGATGAGAAGAACATTTATTTTGAATTTATTGTCCACATGTGCAAGGTCACATGCCTAATAGATGTGTCACACACCCTCATTGATGGATATAAATTGGAGAGACTTGGAGGTCATTTTCTCATCAACTCATCACACATTTTCTCATTGTGATCTGATTGGTTTGATAGCCTTTGGAGGCCTTTTTCCCCTCACAAGTGTGGAGCGAAACTGCTTATTTCTGCGAATCTATTTAGGGCTTTCTGCTGCAGCGTTGACCAACGTTGACCGTGGTCAACCCTTGGTCGTTTGACCTCCAACGTCTACCAAAAATCCAATTTTAGGAGGCCGTACTGTTGGGCACTAAAATTGAGGAATTTCAGGCTACTTGACCGAAGCCCTAATTTGCTACGTTGACTTTCTGTTGCTGCCTGCATTGACTTTGGGTTGACTTGTGATGAGTTGTCTTTGAGCGCTGTGGGTGTGACACATGAAGGATTAGCTGACCGAGAAAGACTTTGTTGGTTGAAGCATCTTGTTGACTGTCGTAACGAAACAATATCTCATATCTTTGCTGGACAAAAGGAATTGTAAATCTGATCTATATTTGGCTTGTCTTCTATTGATCTATTATTGTGTTCTATTAGCATTTTACTTTCATGTTTATGTGATTGCTATTTTCTATCGGGCCTAAGAAAGATTGAAGTAAAAGTGCATCAAGCATAGAACACCATGGTTATCTAAATTTAACATGGAATCAGCGCTGAGGTGAAGACAAAGTCCAAGAGTCCAAGTTGGTGTTAGAAGCAATCTCTAAAGAAAGAAATCCTATCAAGGACAAATGGCCTCCTCAACCTACAAGGGTTTCAAGCCTGATGATAAATTGACTGATAAGCCTGATTATCATGCATGGAAGATGTCCTTGGATTTGGTGCTAAAAGATCAAGATGTCAGGGACTATGTGTAGGGGAAGATTCAAGAGCCTCCATCAAATGCAGTTGCTGCCACGAAGACGAAGTATAGAAAAGGGGAAATCAAAGCAAAGATGATTATCCGGGATTTATCAATTTGTCAAGGTCGACTACATTTGTAATGTAGGCTCACAAGCCCCAAAAGATGTGTCACACACCCTCAGTGATGGATATAAAAAGGAGAGACACAAACCTCATTTCGTCAACTCATCTCACACATTCTCTCTCATATGATTGGTTTGTACAGCCTTAGAGGCCTTTCTCTCTCCTCCGCACCTGTGAAGGACAAGCTGGAAATTTCAGACTGTGTTAAGGTTTTCTGTGCAGCGTTGACTTTTGGTCAACCTTGGCTGTTTGACTTCGATCTCTTGGACAAATTGCATTTTTGGGAGGCCGAATTTGGTGGCACATAAATCGAGGTGAAGGGACTTGATTTCACTACTGCGTTGGCCACAGATTGCTGAAGTTTGACTGTTGCGTTGACCGAGTTTGACTGAGGTAATTCAGACTGTTTTGGGCTGACTTTGACTGTGAGAAGAGGCAGAGTTTGATTGGCTTTGACCGAGCTACATTGGGAGGAATTTTTTTGGTTTTACCAACATTGACTTTGTTGGCTATGGCATCCTGTTGACTACTGTAAATTGTACTTTCTCTCTCTGCTGAATTTGAAGAATAATAAGATGATTTGATCAAAGGGTTTTCACCACATTGGGGTTTTTCCCTGGCATCCACCAAATTATAGTGTCTCTTGTCTTGACTTATCTTTTATCGATTTATTTATGTTCTATCAACATTTACTATCAATGTTTATGTGATTGCATAACTGGAAATTGAATTGGGCTAATAAGAAAGATTGAAGTAAATTGCTCTAATAATAGAACATACCATGGTTAACTTAAATTAACATGGAATCAAAGCTAAGGTGAAGACGAAGCCCAAGCAAGAGCGAGAAGAGCAATCATTGAAAGTTTGAATAGACAAGGACCAGGGTCAATGGCTTCCACATCATACTTCAAATCTGATGACAAGATGAATGATAAGTCTAATTATCATGCTTGGAAAATGTCCTTGGATCTGACATTGAAGGAACAAGATGTTATGGATTATGTGCAGGGAAAGATCATTGAGCCTCCATCAAATGCACCAGTTGCCACTAAAACAAAGTACAAGAAAGGGGAAAACAGGGTGAAGAAGATCATCAGGGATTCTATTCATAAGCACTTTGTTGCTTATATCTCCGAGCTAGGCACATCTAAGGAGATGTATGATAAGTTGGTTAGCTTGTTCAGGGCTAGCAATGCTAATCAAATTATCTTTTTGAAGAACATCAAGATGGACAAGGGAGAGTCCATCCAAACTTATTTCATGAGGCTCTCCGAAATCAAGAATGATCTCTTAGCTATTGGAGAGGTCATAGTTGATCGAGAGCTCACTCACATTGCTCATGGAGGACTTCCCCAGCCATGGAATGTATTTAATAACACTATTCTCAATAATAATATAATTCCTCATTTTGATGAATTGTTGACGAGATGCACTCAATAGGAGACAAGGATGATGGACAGAGACCATCCCTCAAATGGGAATGGAAGTGACACTACTGCCTTCACCGCTCATGCAAAGAAGAGGAATAATGTTGGTCCGAGAAATCAAAATCATGGAAGAGCGGATCCCAAGGGAAGGAAGGGAAGATGTTACAATTGTAACAAGTTTGGTCACTATGCTAGAGAGTGCCCCAATAAAAGGGACTCTCCCCGAGATGATGACTACAACAACAACAACTTCAGGGGGGAATGGAAATAAAAGGAACAACAGGTGCAAAGGAAAGAGGAAGGCTCCCTTTGATCGAAATGGAAATGGAAATGGTCAACCTTTCAAGAGGTCAAGGAACTCCAGGTATGATGAATCCAATATTGTTGATAGTAAGAGAAATGAATATATTCTTATATCTCCCCTCTCTGACGCATCTCCTCCCGACACCCTGGATAATTGGTTGAATGATAGTGGTGCCTCAAGGCACTTCACTGGATATAAAGAGGCCCTCTTTGATCTGATTGAAAAGGATACAAATTTGGAAATTATCCTTGGAGACAATGCCTCCTATCCTGTGAAAGGGACAAGGACTCTGATCCTTCCTCTAAATCAAGGTCAAGTCCTCTATTTGCAAGATGTATTTTACGTACTTGACTTGAAGAAGAATCTAGTGTCTATCTCGACAATGGAAGATAAAGGATTCAAGGTGGCATTCATCGATGGAAAGGTACGCATTTGGAAGAGGAACTTCAAAGAAGCATTCACTCTTGGATTCATGGTTGATACACTCTATTAGGTTGGAGGAAGTCTGCTGGGAGCCATGACATGTAACACAACTCTTCAATCTGAGTTATGGCACCGAAGGTTTGCACACCTTCATTATAAAGCCCTTCCCAAAGCAAGAAAGGTGGTCACAGGTATGCCCAATTTCAAAGATGATCATGAAGGTGTATGTCAGGGTTGTGCCAAAGGAAAGCATACAAGGGGACCATTCCCCTCAAGTGTCACTAAGACATCTGATATTTTACAACTGATTCATTCTGATCTATCTGGTATTCTGCCTGTAACATCCTTGGGAGGATGTTTATATTATATCACTTTCATAGATGACTTCTCATGCAAAACTTGGATATATATTTTTTAAGAAAAAGGACGAAGCTTTCAAATGGTTCCACACCTTCAAGGCCTTGGTTGAAAATCAAACAGGGAAGAAGATCAAAATTTTGAGGACCAATAATGGAAATGAATATGAGTCAAATGAATTCAATGACTATTGCAAGGAAGTTGGCATTAAGAGGGAGACCATTGCTATGTATACTCCCGAAAAAAATGGTGATGTTGAAAGGAAGAATAGAACCATTTTGGAAGTTTCCCGTGCCATGCTTTATGACCAAGGTATTCTGAAGTTCCTATGGGGAAAAGCTGCCAACACCACTGTGTATGTTCAAAATAGATGCCCACATTATATATTGGACTTCAAAACTCTCGAAGAAGTCTTATCTGGTAAGAAGCCTGATGTTTCTAATTTTAGAGTTTTTGGAAGTCCCGTATATTTTCATGTGTCAAAAGAAAAAAGAAGCAAATTTGATGCTTCTGGAAAGAAGGGAACGTTTTTGGGCTACAGAGAAACCTCGAAGGCATATAGAATATATGTGCCTGGTCAAAGAGAAGTAGATATATGTCATGATGTCACCTTCGACGAAGATGTTGCCCTAAGGAAGGTTAGAGATCTTCCTATCTCAAAGGAAGACAAAGAAGAAGAAGAAGCAGGAAGGCAGGAAGAACCGAAGGATGAACTAATGCCCGATGTTGAAGGATCGATGGATCTTATAGATCCACCTTATTCAAATAAAAGATGGCCCTCGTGGCTTAGAGACACTCTTGAAGATGCTGAGAGACATGATGCTCCAAAAGGAACATTCTGTGAAAGTAAGAACTCGAATAGGTGCCAAGGGTACCTAACAGCCATGAACACTATTGTACAATCTGAGACTGGAACGTTTGAAGAAGTCGTGAAGCATCAAGTTTGGAAGGATGCTATGAACAAGGAATATGAGTCGATCATGAAAAATGATGTCTGGGATGTGGTCCCTATACCAAAGGACAAATCTGTTGTCACCTCAAAATGGAAGTGCTAAAAAATTCAAGCCAAGATTTGTTGCCAGAGGCTTCTCTCAAAAAGAAGGTATAGATTATGATGATATATTTGCACTTGTTACTCGCTACACCACCATCTATTCGATCATTTCCCATGTTGCATCACAAGGATGGAGTCTATATCAAATGGATGTCAAGACTACCTTCTTACATGGCTCAATCAAAGAAGAGGTCTACGTGGAACAACCCTTGGGGTTCGAAGTTCGAGATATAGATACATATGTATACAGGTTGAAGAAAGCCCTCTATGGTTTGAAGCAAGCCCCCAAGGCTTGGTATGAGAGGATCGATAGCTACTTGATGAAGTTGGGCTTTACACGAAATGATGTTGATCCAAACATTTATTTTAAGGTTGATAATGACAGGCCTCTCATTCTAGTTCTCTATGTGGACGGTCTCTTCCTGACACTTTTTGACCCTCTTATTCATCAATGTAAGAGGGAGCTAGCTTCTAAGTTCGAGATGAAGGACCTAGGACTGATGCACTATTTCCTAGGCCTGGAGGTCTGGAAAAAGTCAGGTGAGATTTCCCTTTCTTAAGGAAAATATATTGTAAGTTGCTGGAAATATTTGGGATGGTGGACTGCAAGTCTGTGGCTACTCCGATGGAACTCAACTTCAAGAAGTTGTGTGGAAGTGTTGTTGGGCCCGATTTGGGAAATCCTATCGAGTATCGTCAACTCGTAGGGGCACTGATGTTCTCAGTGAACTCACATCCGGACATATGTTTTGCAGTGAATACGTTGACTCAATACATGGTTGAGCCTCATCACATTCACTGGATTGGTGCCAAGAATCTCTTTAGATATCTCCGGGGCACAATCAACCATGGGTTGAGATACACTGTCGGGGGTATGAGGCTCCATGGATATACTGATGTTGATTGGGCAGGCAGTGTGGTGGATCATAAGAGCACATCTAGATGTTGCTTCACCTTAGGTTCTGCTTTAATCTCCTAGATGACAAAGAAGCAGAAATTAGTTGCTTCGAGCACTGTCGAGGCCGAATACATAACAACAAGTATGGCCTGTTGTGAAGTTGTTTGGTTGAGAAATCCCTTCAATGAGTTGTTTGGGCATGTGTTGGATACCACCGTGATCCTTTGTGACAACCAAAGTGGGATTTGTCTTTCTGAGAATCCCATGTTCCACGACTGATCCAAGCATATTGATATCAGGTACCACTTTGTTTGGGACATGGTACGACGAGGCGCTATAAGGCTCCATCACATTGGGACTGATGAGCAGGTCGCAGATATTCTCATGAAGCCCCTAGGAAGGTCAAATTCTTAACCTTCCGTGAGAAGCTTGGTAACGTGGACAAACCCTATTATGAGCGTCCCATTTGAGTTGGACTAGGAGCTCTGGGAGCTCCAAGGGGGCTTGGGGATAGCCTCTTGGAGCTATAACAACTACAAGGCTAGGTTCACCTTACCTTGTTGGTGTGCTATTTCCCCACCGTTATAATATTGAGTTGGTTCACCCTCTCTTTAATCTATGCCCCACATGCATCCTACCCATGTAGTCTGGGACTCATGCGAAGTACCTCTCATCTGGCCAATGAGTTGGGAAATGAGGATAGAGACCATAGCATTACCGATGGACGCATAGTGTATTGTCGTACTCTCTATGTCTAGGATGGGATGTGTCCAACAACTTGATCTGGGATCAAGTTTGGTTGAGGTTTTTACCTCTAAACTGACTTTGGGTTAGTGGAGAGTAGCAAGGTCTTTGTGACTCACTCTCAATCATATCTTCTTCATTATTTCTTCTACAACAGAGAAGATCTGGCAAAGTACAGAGACAACAGGATGACACAGGATTGCAGGATGATATATGATAGTACATGATGGTACTGGATGACAGGATTGCACAGGTTGATAGATGGATGGACAGGTGGAGTTCTCCCTAGTTGAGAGGGAGTGTTAAATTTGGCAACTAGGGCCAAAATCCATGTTGCACTGCTCATATGATGGAGATGATATTTTTGTTGGATTCCTCTTTTGGAGAGGTACAAGATTGATCTAAAGATCATCTTGTTTGGATGAGAAGAAGTTGGATTTTGAATTTATTTTCCACACATGTGCAATTTGTCAAGGTCGGCCAGATTTGTAATGTAGGCTCACAAGCCCCAAAAGATGTGTCACACACCCTCAGTGATGGATATAAAAAGGAGACACAAATGTCATTTCATCATCAACTCATCTCACACATTCTCTCTCATTTGATTCATTCATACAGCCTTAGAGGCCTTTCTCTATCCTCCGCACGTGTGAAGGACAAGCTGGAAATTTCGGACTGTGTTAAGGGTTTCTTTGTAGTGTTGACTTTGGGTCAACCTTGGCTGTGACTTCGGTCTCTTGAACAGATTGCATTTTTTGGAGGCCAAATTTGGTGGCAGAAAAATCAAGGTGAAGGGAGTTGATTTGACTTATGCGTTGACCACAACGTTGACCAAAATCCATGTTGCAGTGCTCATATGATGGAGATGATATTTTTGTTGGATTCCTCTTTCGGAGAGGTACAATATTGATCTAAAGATCATCTTGTTTGGATGAGCAGAAGTTGGATTTTGAATTTATTTTCCACACGTGCAATTTGTCAAGGTCGGCCAGATTTGTAATGTAGGCTCACAAGCCCCAAAAGATGTGTCACACACCCTCAGTAATGGATATAAAAAGGAAAGACACAAACCTCATTTCATCATCAACTCATCTCACACATTCTCTCTCATTTGATTGGTTCGTACAGCCTTAGAGGCCTTTCTCTCTCCTCCGCACGTGTGAAGGACAAGTTGGAAATTTCGAACTGTGTTAAGGGTTTCTTTGCAGCGTTGACTTTGGGTCAACCTTGGCTGTGACTTCGATCTCTTGAACAAATTGCATTTTTGGAGGCCAAATTTAGTGGCACAAAAATCAAGGTGAAGGGAGCTTATTTCACTGTTGCGTTGACCATAGTGTTGACCACAGATTGTTGAAGTTTGACTGTTGCATTGACCGAGTTTGACTGAGGTAATTCAAACTGTTTTGCGCTGACTTTGACTGTGAGAAGAGGTTGTGTTTGACTAGCTTTGACCGAGCTCCATTGGGAGGTATTTTGCTAGTTTGACCAGCGTTGACTTTGCTGGCTAGGGCATCCTGTTCACTGTTGTAAATTGTACTTTCTATCACTGCTGAATTTGAAGAATAATAAGAAGATTTGATCAAAGGGTTTTCCCCAAATTGGGGTTTTTCCTTGGCATCCGCCAAATTATTGTGTCTCTTGTCTTGGCTTGTCTTTTGTCACATTTATTGTCAATGTTTATGTGATTGCATAACTGGAAATTGAATTCGGCTAATAAGAAAGATTGAAGTAAATTGCTCTAAGAATAGAACATATCATGGTTAACTTAAATTAACAAATCATAATGTACTAATGTATCATGTATGACTATGATTTATGATTTTACATAATACATAATACATACATACATATATATATATATATATATATATATCACGTTTCCCTATTTCCAAAATTTGGGGGGGTCATGTTTCATACTTGTACCCGTTTCCCCATATCGTGCAACTTAGAACCAGAGATTCAATGGCATTGTTAAGGATATGACTCAAGATTATAAGCCACCTGACAAGTCATTATTAGAGTAGTATCCCGAGCTTTTTGTGTCGATACTTCTTATGAGATAAGGCGTGCTAAGCCAACCATGGTTGTCGCTCAATCTGTAGCCATGGAACTGGAAAAAGATAAGGCATTAGGAAAGTTCGAAATTCCTGGCTTTGAAAGAGGTCTAGTTAAAGCTAAAGGGAAGGAAGTCAAAGAGATAAAGCATGATCCAATTAAAGAATTAACTCAAATGATTAAGGAAATGAAGGTTGAACATGCTAGAGAAATGAATTCCATACAAACTAGGTTAATTCAAATGGAAAGAAATCAAGTTCAAAATATGCAGCCTAAAAACAACAACAATAATCGGGGTAATAATTATCCCTGGTCGAGAAAGAATCCTCTGAATGAGCAGAGATCGCCCGACCCGCTTGAATTCACCAATGTTGTTGATCAACCTATTCCATTTTGCAGACCTTGTGAAGCATTCCATGAAGAGAGTTCATGTGCCATCGCCAGAAGACTCCTAGATGAAGGAACTAGTGCACAGATAAATAATGTCAATCAAAATTATTCAAAGGAAAGTCGTTGCACAGATATGTTCTCCTCATCTTTCACCATCAATAACTTCAGTGATGAAAAGGATCATATCACACAAATGTATGGTGAAACTCCATCTCAGGAACAGATTCTAGAAATTGCTAGAAGTAAAGGTTGCATGTATCAAAAGAAAGGAAAATATCAAAATTAGGATAATCAACAGGTTGCATCTAAGAGTTATCAATCAGGACTAAAAATTGATTGGGAGGCGTGGATAAACAGTGCTAAAATCTTTGTTCCAGTCTTAGAACTCTTAAGGTTCCTTTGCAAAGAGCTGCATTTTTTAAGGCTTTAGGCATATCTCAGCAAGATAAGTCTGATGTGCACCATAAAGATGAAAAAATTAAGTTAAAGGATCTAAATTGCTACATGTTGAATGAAGATCATCAGCGTTTCTTCCTGAATTTAGAGGTTAATGATCATTTTATCCACAACTATATGTTGGATTCTAGGGCCTCAACCAATTTCATGACTAAGAAAGTCATGGACCAGTTAAACTTCAGAATTTCAAGGCCATATCACAACATTTACTCTATGGATTCAAAGAAAATTGAAGTTCTCGATGTAGGTAAAAACTTGCAAGTAGCCTTGGCTAATTACCCATATACGATTATCACCATGGACATAACAATCATTCATGTGCTTGATGTAATGAGAATGCTTTTATCCAGGACGTTTGAAGTTGATCTAGGAGGATGTATTCAGTTAGACTTGTCATACACCATTATTCCTACAGCAGCTAGTGTTATGTTCAGGCTATACAAGGAAGTGGAAAGAGGGTATCATGTTGAAAACCCGAAGAGGCCAGACAATGAAGAGGTTGAACCACAAGGGCATCCTTCATAGTAGATGAATTCTTCCAGCCTTTCCAAACGAGAAAAGAAGAAGGCATGAATTTGACAAAGAGGTGCATCACAGTGATAAGATCCTTCATCAACCTAAAAGGGTCAGAATTCAACAAGGAACATCTGACAAGCAGCCTATGGATCTAACTATAAGAAAACAGATGTTCCAAATTGTGCCACAAGGATGACATCTGATTCCATAGTGCATCCTTTGTATAGTATCTCTAATCCTTTTACCTTAGATAGGATTTCATTTATGTCATTAGATGGTTTTTTTTCATGTCTTTATATGTTATAATAGGATTTATATTCCAGCATATGTGCTTTATGATGTATACATGATGATTTTGATTTTGAGTGGATATCTATTTGATAGACTTTTGTTTCCTTGAATATAGGATTCTGGATTCTCACATTCCTTCAATGAAGAAACGTGTCCCCATGTGGAGCCAGATGTTATCCACAATTTTGTCAACAATCCAAGGAAGCAGTGTGCAATTTTTTTCAAGAATCAAAGTCATCAGTCAGCATCAATATATCATTGTAAACCCAATTTCTACAAGTTTTATTGTAAAAGATGCTAGTATGACCGTTTAATTATTAACAGCAACTAGGTAAGCCTTTGATTTTGGCAAAAAATTTCATACTAGGAATTTTTTTAACCTCCCTGAATTATGTGTGTTTGTAAGCATGCCTAATTGGCAAAGTTTTTCTTCCAACTTAAACCCCAAATCTTGGGTGGAATTCGTTGACAGGCTCTTAGGTGAGTCCTAGTGTTTTATCGAGTCTATTGTAAAAGTGTATTTAGGAATAATTTTAGTGCATGGTCCCTCCCAATCAGACACCATGGCTAAATTATTTTATTATAAACACACTTGGTTTCATACTAGATCATATTGTGCTGCATAATTGGGTAAATTATGGAGGGTTTATGTCTAATGAGTATTTCCCCTTCTAAGGGTTGATTTAATTGTAATATTCTGATGTAAAAATATTTTAGTGCATAGTCCCTCACAGTCAGACACCATGGCTAAAATATTTGAGGGTGGAAAAATTATTAATCCCCTCTACAGCCAATTAAGTAATTTATTTGGCTAAATTAAATTAAAATCCTAAGCCAATAAATTAATTAATTTTGAGTCAAAAAACAATTATAGAGAAATTAATTTCTCTCGAAGTGGAAAATAATAAAAAATTCATGGGTCAAAAAGAAGTCAATTTGTATGTGGATGGAATGTAGACCTCTTTAACTTCGTGTCCATCTTCTCCCACAATGTAATCCAGAATGCAATGAGAAATCTTGTGTACTTGTTTAAAATGATACTCCTTGGTATCCCAAAGTGGCACCCTGACCTATCCTAAGAACAAGTTTGTTGTTTCTTGCCCACTGAAAGTCTTTTTACAAAGCATCAGAACAAACATCTTGCTAAAACTATCAACTACCACGAACAGGTAGTCATGTCCCTTCCTAGTTGTTGTTAAACCTATCACAAAGTCCATGGAAATACTTTCCCAAGGACGAGTGGATACAGGTAAGGGATGATATACACCTTATTTCTTATGACTATGCTTGCCAGTACAACCAAGCATGCATCCTCTTATGAACCTAGCTTCCTGCTCTTGCATCTTGGACCAATACCTCTGCAAGTTGGTCATTGTCTTCCCTAGACCAAAGTGCCCTGCAACCATATAAGTGTGAGCCTCTCTAATCAATTGTAATCGTTCAACTTAGGAACACATAACTTATCTAACCTATAAAGTAACCCGTCCTGGAGATGGTAATAAGCTCGTGTTGTTGGGATCACAATTTTCATTACACCAAAACCCATAGGTGTTAGTAAACAAACGCATCGCAGGGTTAATGGATCCTCGAGAGGTAGTCAAGGACATGTCACGAAACACACGGGGAGCACTGCCAAGTCCAACAATCTCCCCCTTAGCGTGAGTCGGAGGTATTTAGAACTCAAGACCTTTAACTCTGATACCAATTGTTGGAATTACGATTGACATTACACCAAAACCCGCAGGGATTAATAAATGGACGTATTTCCAGAGTTAACAGATCCTCGAGAGGCAGTCAAGCACATATCGTGAAACACACAGGGAGTGCTACCAAGTCCAACACGTGCACATGAATCTGGTTTTGCAACTTCAGAAACACCTCCTTGAAGTCTTCATCCTCTTAATATGGCTCTCTATATGCATCATGGGTGAATGGCTCCATGTGCATAAGAGTTCCCAATGTTGTGATGTTTGATGTGGGTGGCCTTAAAAGCATATCGTCCAACTTACTTGTGTCATCCTTATTATACTTGATAACTAAATAAAACTGTTTTAGAAACCCCATCCATACGTAATGCCTCGTCGATTTTAGCTTACTCTAAGCCTATAGATATTGTAGTGGTTGGTAATCTGTGTGGATTATTGTCTCATTTCCCATCAATCAGTGTTCTCACTTCTTCACAGCGTGCACCAAAGCATAGAGCTCCTTGTCGTAGGTAGGGCAGTAAAAACTACCTCATGAAATACTTCAAAATGGTATCATATAGGCCTTCCTCCCTACATCAAGATCGCTCCCATAGCATACCCACTTGCATCTATCTCTACTTCGAAAGATTGTTGCAAGTTCAGTAATGTCGGAACTTGTGTTTAAGTGATCTTCTTCTTTAGCCCCCCAAAGGCCCTCTATTGGCACTTTCCCCACTGGAAACTCTTGCTACTTTTTATGGCGTAGAGTGGTAGTGTTGTTACTAAAAAAGAGGCTTTGAATTTCCTTAGGTATTGTGTTGCCCCAACAAAACTACTAACCTCAGAAACATTAGTAGGCATTAGCCACTTCATGATAGCCTCCATCTTGGCAGGGTCTATCTTCAGCTCTCATCCACCTATCACATACCCTAGATACACCAAAGACTGTTGTGCAAACTCACACTTCTTGAGATTTGCTAGCAACTGGTGCTTCTTTAATGTCTCCAACACCTGCGTCAAATGTGAGATGACCTCCTCCCAAGTAGCATTGTATACCTATGCATCATCGAAATAGATGAATCTATAAAAGGGCATTCATTAACCTAATAAACAAAATTGGTGCATTACATAAGTTGAATGGCATGACTAACCACTGAAACAAAACTTGCCTGGTTTTGAAGGAAGTCTTCCAGGTATCTTCTTCGTTGACTCAAACCTGGTGATACCCAAACTTTAAGTCCAACTTGGTTAAGTATTACACTTGTTGCAACTGATCTAGAAAATCATCTATCTATCATGCGTACGGGGTATTTGTTCTTAAGTGTGATCTTCTTCAGCGCCCTGTAATAAATACATATCTGCCAAGTTCCATCTTTTTTTGGCACTATGATGATGGGTGACCCACATGGTGATGTACTCGATCAAATGACACCATGTTCAAGTAGTTGTTACAATTGTTTCTTCACCCCACTTGCTTCTATAACAGATTGTTTGTATAGCCCAATGTTTGGCAATGGGAAGTCTGGCAATAACTAGATCTCTGGAACACATCCCTATATGATTGTAACAACTCTTCCAATTATTGTTTTTGTTTCTTAGTGTTAGAAAATGTAACTAGGTTCGGCCTTCATAATTATCATTGTACTTGTGTCATTGTATATTTCATGTAGAAACAAAAGAAGAAAAAATATTTTATTATTATTATTATTATTTCATTAGTCAAGCATGTTCTTCATGTTTCTAGAGTTTATTGAGTAAAAAAAATATTTGTCATGAGTCAGTCTATTGTACTTGAGTCAAGTCCCATATGGACTTTCGAAATAAAAAGGAAAGAGAATTTCATTTGAGTCAAAAGATTCAATTGTCCCCACAAGACCAAGTCAACCATTCCTAGACAAGTTGGCCCTAGAAGGGACCTATTTGACCTCCTGGATGTGTATATATATATAGTGCAACTCGACCTCAATTGGAATATCACACACAACTTCAATTTTTGTGCCAAGAAGAGAGAGAAAACTAGCGAAGGACGAGAAGAAAAGAAAAAGTCAAAGGAGAGAGGGCGAAGGTCAAAAGAGAGAGAATTCTACTGCATGTGCGAATTTTCTGCCCTAATTTCTATCACACGTGCAAATTTTCAGACTGTTGCAAGGGCCGAAATCAAAGTTTGACCAGATTTGAAGAGCTTTGACCATTGTTGACTTGGTTTTGGCTTGGTTGAGGAAGGTTGGAAGGAGAGCTGACTTGGATCTTGTGGGAGGTCTTGGTCTTAGTTTTTTGGTCTTGGATTTCTCACTTTCATCTGATTCTATAAGAAGAGAAGACTGTTTGGGTTTTCCCCCTTGTAGGGTTTTTCCCTGGCTTGGAGCCTATATCTTATGTTCAATGTATTTTGTGATCTTCAGGGTTTATGTTTTTGGTAATTGTTTTATGAAGAAAACATAATAAAAGTAATAAGAAGCCAACATATATTCACAAGCAATTATCAAGTAAGAGAAATCATCCCTAATTTGTTGCCCTAGTGATTTCTCAACATGGTGTCAGAGCGAAGTTGAGGAGAGGGCAACTTGAAGATCACTTTTGTTGGTTCATTTGAAGACATTTACATCAGCTACTTTGGAGGACATCATTTGCAAAAGGGCATAAAGAAGAAGAATTAAAGACCATGATTCACATTTGAAGAAGACTACTAAGGTATATCTCTTTCTTATTATTGAAGGCTCTTATCATCATTCATTAAAGAAGCCACCATAGCAGCTTGAAGATCTCTCTATAGAAGACATCTCTCAAAATCATCGTTGAAGATCTTTAGAAGCACTAAGATTTTGGGGAACATCATCTACATTCTTGAAATTATCATCATTCATCATTAAAGTAGATTGAGGATACTATTGTACCAACCATCCTAGAAGTCATCATTGTAGGACATCTTTGAAAGATTCTTCGAATCATCAAAACCCTTGGAAACATCAAGAGACTTGAGGGCATCATCATCAAGCATTTCACTCCTTTGACAAGTAAGTACTTTATTACACTCCATGTCTCAATCTTCAAATCAAATGGCATCACTTTGAAAGGAAAGCAACAAACTCGATGGGTCATCAAAGTTTCAAGCTTGGAAGAAGAGAATTGATTTCGCAAAGTTTCAAAACCAGACAGAGATAAGACTCAAGAATTCGCCAAGTACAATAAAGGAGAAGTTAGGGCTCAAAGAGTTCTCATTGAGTCCATCAAAGAACATCTTATCCCATTTTTTGCAAATTTGGGCACATTTAAAGGAATCTATGACAAATCCATAAAACTATATGTTGTCAGTACTACAGGTCAGAAAATATCTTTGAGGAACCAAATTTACAAAACAAGGTTGTCAAAAGATGAAGACTTGGCCTCATACCTTGTGAAAATCTCAAAATTGAAAGATCAACTACAAGGGATTGGAGAAATTATATATGGTTTTGAATTAACCGCTTGTGTACACAAAGCTCTACCTTCAGATTGGAGTAGTTTTGTGATTAGCATCTATTCAAGAAAGGAAACTCCAAACTTTGATGAGCTACGAGCTTTGTGTATATTCTAGAAGAATCAAGATTGAAAGCAAAAGAATGACGTCGGACCTAACAATGAAAAGTCTCAAGCTTTTGCTGCTAGATCAAAGAAGTTTGGAAAATTTGGAAGATTTCAACCTCGTCGAAAATAAAACAACAACAACAATCAGCCATGTGGAGGCCCAGACATGTCCAAAGTACAATGCTTTGGGTGCAATGAATATGGACACTTTAAAAGGGATTGTCCCAAGGATCCTAGAAATAAGAAGAACAACAAGAGGAAAGAAAAAAGTGGAACTCATTTGCAGAAGAAGAAGAAGTCGAAAAGAAGCCTAAGAATGAAGACAATAAAGGTCAAAGATCTCTACTATTGATGAAGTTGATATGTTAAAATTGGCAACTAGGGCCAAAATCCACCTTGGACAGCTCATATGATGGAGATGATTTTTTTTTGGATTCCTCTTTCCGAGAGGTTCAAGATTGATCTAAAGATCATCTTGCTTGGATGAGCAGAAGTGAGATTTTGAATTTATTCTCGCATGTGCAAATTGTCAAGGTTGGCCAGAAGTCTAATGTAGGCTCATAAGCCCCAATGGATGTGTCTGCACTCTCAACAAAGGATATAGCTATGAGAGGCCTATTCTTCATTTTGGACTTCATCATCTTAACACATATCTCTTTCTCTCCTCTCATACTGGTTCGTACAGCACTTGGAGCTTCTCTCTCTTCTTCACACGTGTGGCAAAGTGATTGGGCAAATCTGAAATTTTCAGATTTGTTTTAGGGAAAAATTGCAGAGCGTTGAGCAAGGGTCAAACACACTCCAATTGTTGCGTTTTTCAGGTAGGAGCTTCGATCTCGCTAGGCCGCATTCTTTGGCACATAAATCGAGGATTTTTGGGCACGTTGACCAACATTGACCACAGCACTTTGACCACAACGTTGACTTTTTTGTTGACCGAGTTTGACTGAGAATTTCGGATCTGTTTTGGGTTGATTTGGACTACTGTTGGAGGCCACATTGACTAGGATTGATCGAGCTAATTTGGAGGAGTTTTCTTGTTGGTTTGACCAGTGTTGACTTTTTGGTTAGGGCATCCTGTTGACTGTTGTTTGACTGAAATATTGGGCAGGTGTATTTTATATATTGTATTCTCTCTCTCTCTACTGAACTTTTGAAGAATAATAAGAAAAGATTGAAAATTTGCTCTAAAGCATAGAACATACAATTGTTATCTAAAATTAACATGGTATCAGAGCCCAGGTGAAGACAAAGCCCAAGAAAGAATGACAAGAGAAATCACTGAGATTTGTTGGACAAGGACAAGGGTCAATGATATGTCTGGTTATCATGCATGGAAAATGTCCTTGGACTTGACTTTGGAGGAGTATGATGCTATGGACTAATGTGCAGGGAAAGATTGTTGAGCCTCCTTCAAATGCACCAGTTGCCACTAAGACAAAGTACAAGAAATGGGAGGTCAAAGCTAAGAATATCATCAGGGATTCTATTCACAAGCATTTGGTTGCTTACATCTCTGAGTTGGGCACATTTAAGGAGATGTATGACAAGTTGGTTAGCATGTTCAGGGCTAGTAACGCAAATCAAATTCCTTTCTCAAGAACAAGCTGAAGGACATCAAGATGGATAGAGGAGAATCCATCCAATCCTATTTCATGAGGATTACAGAAATCAAAAATTATCTTCTATCTATTGCAGAGATTATTGCCAACCAGGAGCTCACTCTTATTTCCCTTAGAGGTCTTCCCTGAGCATGGTATGTAGTCAATATCATTATTCTTAACAATGATAGGATTCTAGATTTTGATGAATTGTTGACTAGATGCACTCAAGAGGAGAAAAGGATGATGGAGAGAGACATGCCTTCAAATAGGAATGATCCTACTACATTCTCCGCTCAAGCTAAAAGAAAGAACAATGTTGGTCCAAGGAATCAAGGACAAGGAAGATCAGGATTCAAAGAAGGAAGGAAGGGTAGATGTTTCAATTATAACAGGTTTGGCCATTATGCTAGAGAGTGTCCTAATAAAAGGGATACACCACGAGATGATGATTACAAAAACAACAATTTCAAGGGAAATGGAAATCAAAGGAACAACATGTTCAACAAAAAAGGAAATAGAAAGGCTCTTGCTACGCGAAATGGAAATGGTCAACCTTCCAAGAGATCGAGAAACCCCACGTATGATGAGTCTAATGTTGTAGATAACAAGCAAAAAGAATTTCTTCTTATATATGCCCTCTCTGTTGCCTCTCCTCATGGTCAACCTTCCAAGAGATCGAGAAACTCCAGGCATGATGAGTCTAATGTTGTAGATAAGAAGGAAAAATAATTTCTTCTTCCATATGCCCTCTCTGTTGCCTCCCCTCCCGACACCTTGAATAATTGGTTGATTGATAGTGGTGCCTCAAGGCACTTCATTAGATACAAAGAGGTCGTCTCACATTTGATTGAAAAGGAAACCAATTCAGAAATCATACTTGGAGACAATACCACCTATCCCATGAAAGGGGCAGGGATTGTTACTCTTCATCTAAATCAAGGTCAAATCCTTCATCTACAAGATGTGTTATATGTACCTGACTTGAAGAAGAATTTAGTGTCTATTTCGGCGATTGAAGATAAATGATTCAAAGTGGCTTTCATTGATGGAAAGGTATGTGTTTGGAAGAGGAATTTCAAAGAAGCATTCACTCTTGGTTTCAAGGTTGATACTCTTTATCAGGTTGGAGGAAGTCCGTTGGTAGCCATGACATGCAACACTACTCTTCAATCCGAATTATGGCACCGGAGGTTTGCCCACCTTCATTATAAAGCTCTTCCCGAAGCTAGGAAGATGGTCACAGGTATGTCTGATTTCAAAGTTGATCATGAAGGTGTTTGCTAGGGTTGTGCCAAAGGGAAATATACAAGGGGACCATTCCCCTCAAGTGATAGCAAGACTACCGACATTCTTCAATGGATTCATTCTGATTTATCTGGTATGTTGCCCGTAACATCCTTGGGAGGATATTTGTATTATGTTATTTTTTGGATGACTTCTCTCGCAAAACTTGGATGTACTTCTTGAAGAAAAAGGACGAAGTATTCAAATGGTTTCGTTGTTTCAAAGCCTTGGTTGAAAATCAAACAAGGAAGAAGATCAAAGTATTAAGGATCGATAATGGAACCGAATATGAGTCGAATGAGTTCAATGACTATTGTACGGAAGTAGCCATTAAGAGGGAGACCACTACTGCTTATACTCCCGAACAAAATGGAGTTGTCGAAAGGAAGAATCAAACCATCATTGAAGCTACTCGTGCCATGCTTCATGACCAAGGCCTACCAAAGTTCCTATGGGGAGAAGTTGCCAACATTACCGTGTATTTTCAAAATAGATGCCCACATCAAGCTTTGGACTCCAAAACTCCCGAAGAAATCTTCACTGGTAAGAAACCTGATGTTTCTCATTTTAGAATTTTTGTAAGTCCCATATATTTTCATGTGCCAAACGAAAAGAGAAGCAAGTTGGATGCTTCTAAAAAGAAGGGAATATTTGTGGGCTATAGTGAAACTTCAAAGGCATATAGAATCTGTGTCTGGTCAAAAGGAAGTAGAGATAAGTCATGATGTCACCTTCGATGAAGATGTTGCCCTTGGGGAGGTTAGAGATCTTCCTATTTCAAAGGAAGACAAAGATTGAAGATGCGGGAAAGCAAGAAGAACTGAAGGATGAACCGATGCCTGATGTTGAAGGTCTGATGGATCCCATTGATCCACCTCTTGGTGAGCCCTCTTCTTCAAAAACAAGACTCTCATGGCTTAGAGATACTCTCGAAGATGCCGAAAGACATATTGCACCAAAGGGGACATTCCGTGAAAGTAAGAAGTCGAACAGGTACCAAGGGTACTTAGTACCCATGAGCACCATTGTTCAATTTGAACCTGCAACATTCGAAGAAGCCGTGAACCACCAAGTTTGGAAGGATGCTATGAACGAAGAGTAGGAGATGATCATGAAGAATGATGTCCGGGATGTGGTCCCTAGACCAAAGGACAAGTCTGTTGTCACCTCGAAATGGATTTACAAAATCAAACATGGAGTTGATGGGAGTGTTGAAAATTTCAAGGCCAGGTTTGTTGCCTGAGGCTTCTCGCAGAAGGAAGGTATAGACTAATATGAGATATTTGCACCAGTTGCCCGATACACCACCATCCGTTCAATTATTTCCCTTGCTACCTCACAAGGATGGAATCTACATCAAATGGATGTAAGGACTGCCTTCTTGCAAGGCTCACTTAAGGAAAAGGTCTATGTGGAGCAACCTATGGGGTTCGAAGTTCGAGATCGAGATACACATGTATGCAGGTTGAAGAAAGCCTTCTATGGGTTGAAGCAAGCCCTAGGGCTTGGTATGAGAGGATCGATAGCTATTTGATGAAGTTGGGCTTTACAAGAAGTGAAGTTGATTTGAACCTTTACTTCAAGGTTGATAATGGCAAGCCTCTCATTTTGATGCTCTATGTGGACGATCTTTTTCTGACAGGTGCACACTCTCTCATTCATCAATGTAAGAGGGAGTTGGCTTCTGAATTCGAGATGAAAGACCTAGGACTAATGCACTACTTCCTAGGCTTAGAGGTCTGGAAAAAACCAGAGGAGATTTTTCTTTCTCAAGGAAAATATATTGTGAAGTTTCTTGAAATATTTGGGATGTTAGACTGCAAGTTTGTGACTACTCCGATGGAACTCAAATTTAAGAAGCTATGCGAAAGTGTTGTTGGGCCCGATTTGGGAAACCCTTCCGAGTATCGTCAACTCGTGGGGGCCCTGATGTTCTTGGTGAACTCTGGTCCGAACATATGCTTTGTAGTGAATACATTGAGTCAATTTATGGTCGAGCTTCATCACATACACTGGATTTCTGCCAAGAATATTTTGAGATATCTCTGGGGCATAATCAACTATGGATTGAGATACACTACCGGGAATTTGAGGCTCCATGGATATGTTGATGTTGACTAGGCTAGCAGTGTGGTGGATAGTAAGAGCACATCTGGATGTTGCTTCTCTTTAGGTTCTGCTTCTATATCCTGGATGAGCAGGAAGCAAAAGACGGTTGCTTTGAGCACCGCAGAGGCCGAATACATTGCAACAAGTATGGCCTGTTGTGAAGTTGTTTGGTTCAGGAAGCTCTTTAGTGAGTTGTTTGGGCATGTGCTAGATACCATTGTGATCTATTGCGACAACCAAAGTGGGATTCGACTTTCAAAGAATCTCGTGTTCCACGACCGCTCCAAGCATATTGATATCAAGTACCACTTTATCTGGGATATGTTATAATGGGGCGCCGTAAGGCTCCATCACATTGGGATTGATGACCAGGTCATCGATATTCTCACTAAGCCCCTGAGGAATGTCAAATTATTAACCTTCTGTGAGAGACTTGGAGTTGTCGACAGACCCTCCTATGAGGGTCCCGCTTGAGATGGACATTGAGCTCTGGCAGCTCTGGGGCTTAGGGTCACTTCTTGGAGTTATGAGCGACCATAGGGTGAGGTTCACCTTCCCCTAGTGGTGCATTTTGTACAAGGTGAATGGTTCGCCTTCCCCTGTGATACCCATTGTTGGTTGATATATGAGCAGGCTCACCCTCTCTTATTGATGCCCCAGCATACATCCTACCCATGTAGTCCGAGACTCATGGGAAGTACCTCTCATCTAGCCAATGAATTGGGAAATCAAGGTTGAGAGCATAGCACTCCCGATGGACGCATCGTGTACTGTCGTACTCTCTATGCTAGGATGCATGGTGTCCAACAACTTGATCTAGGATCAAGTCTGGTTGAGGTTTTTACCTCTAGACTGACTTCGGGTCAATGGAGAGTGGCAAGGTCTTGTGACTCACTCTCGATCAAATTCTTCTTCATTATTTCTTCATAGTTCAGCAGAGCAGAGTAGTGCAGGGATGACAGGATGACAGATGGATTGACCAGTGGATTTTTCCCTAGTTGAGAGGGAGTGTTAAAATTGGCAACTAGGGCCAAACTCCACCTTGGACAACTCATATGATGGAGATGATATTTTTGTTGGATTCCTCTTTCTGAGAGGTGCAAGAATGATCTAAAGATCGTGTTGTTTGGATGAGCAGAAGTGAGATTTTGAATTTATTCTCTCACACGTGCAAATTGTCAAGGTCGGCCAGAAGTCTAATGTAGGCTCAAAAGCCCCAATGGATATGTCTCCACCCTCAACAAAGGATATAAATATGAAAGGCATATTCCTTTTTGGACATCATCATCTCAACACATATCTCCCTCTCTCCTCTCATCATTGGTTTGTACAGCACTTGGAGCTTCTCTCTCTTCTTCACACGTGCGGCAAAGTGATTGGGCAAGTCTGAAATTTTCGGATATGTTTTAGGGCATAATTGCAAAGTGTTGACCAACATTGACTAAGGGTCAAACACACTCCAATTGTTGTGTTTTTCAGGCAGGTACTTTGATCTCCCTAGGTTGCATTATTTGGCACAAAAATCAAGGATTTTTGAGCATGTTGACCAGCGTTGACTTTTTTGTTGACCCAGTTTGACTAAGAATTTCGGATCTGTTTTGGGCTTATTTGGACTACTGTTGGAGACCGCATTGATTGGGTTTGACTAAGCTGATTTGGAGGAGTTTTCTTATTGGTTTGACCAGGGTTGACTTTCTGGTTAGGGCATCCTGTTGATTGTTGTTTGACTGAAATATTGGGCAAGTGTATTTTGTATATTGTACTCTCTCTCTCTCTCTATGTTAAACTTTTGAAGAATAATAAGAAAAGATTGAAGTAAATTGCTCTAAAGCATAGAACATACCATTGTTATCTAAAATTAACATGATAGATACCAAGTTTGCAAGTAATTTGTTTTTATTAGAAAATGACACTTAGAGTTGCAGTTACTTTAGAAACTTGAGAATTTTGCTAAGGAAGCATACAGTTTGAGTCATCAAATTGTCTACACTACAAGTAGTCATCATAGCAGTTGCAGCTACACTTACGAAAAAGTCTTGGGGTTTACAAATTATGGTATCATGGAAAGAAACATATATAATTTGAAGAGATAGAGTCTACATTCTCAGTTGCAACTTATCAAAAGGATGGAAGCAGTCATCTAGACATCTAAGCAAAGCAAGGATAGAAGGATTTGGACCATCTAGCATTGTCTCATATTGATTTAGAAGTAGAACCATTAGCAAGATCTAGGACATTATGCAGCAGTATAGAAGTTTCTTTGGTGTATGGAAGAATCATAGTAACATGGCAAGAAGATCATGGAAGTAGCTTCAAAGCAATCTAGAAGTTTGAATGTATGAACTTTGAAGATAATCTAGAAGTAGCATAAAGGCATAAATGGAGCATTTCAAGGAAGGAATCTCATTATTCATGGACATCATCTTCAAAGAAAGTCAAAGAAGCAGTGCATTCAAAAAAGAAGTTAATCAGATGGCAATATGAAAGGAAGAGGTATGCATATCTTTAGGAAAGGGCTCTTCATTAGAAAGTAGATTCATATCTCCAGAGAGTATTGAAGGAAGAGTTGGATGCAGAAATATACTTGGAAGCATAAGCATGGTATGTCTTGATTAGACTGGAAAGTCAAGAATCTTCCATATGGTTATTTGACATGTAGTAGCATGACAGATGGGAATAACACATGTTGATATCAATCAACATTCAATTTGGTCTCTTGAGGAACACAAGGAAGATAGTAATGACAATTTCAGAGAGAGCTAGAAGCACGAAGTGGCTTGAAGGAACTTACAGCTTGAAATTTGAAGTAGCTCCACTCGTTTTGGAAATTCTAATGATGAGAAAAGATGTTTGAGATATCATATGACTTTCCAGAAGAATAAATGGCAGAAATGTGTACACTATAAAGGCAGGAAAGACGAGAATTTGATATGGCAAGTCATGAGATAGTTTGTTGACCACTTGATGATGGATTTGATATTGATCTAGAAGTTCACTTTCCCATATGGATAGAGGGAGCTATAATTGGTTCTACATTGATTGATTTGACAAATACTTTTGATGAAAAATATACTACCAATGGTTAATGGAAAGTGATATAAAAGGATGATGCCAAAAACCCTGTCACGAAGATAGATTGTGAAAGTGTTTGGCTCCATAAAATGTTTGACATCCAATAAGGTCGAAGCTCAGTACGATGTGATGCAAGATAGGAGCCCTGCAGCTACAACTAGATCTCTACAGAATAACAAGTAGTTGATGATTCAAACAAGTTGAGGCTTGTGGTTTTGTCTCCCTGGATGAGAGGGAGTATGGATCTCCTCCCTGGGCGAGAGAAAGTGATAATGGACACTGTATTCACCATGTGTCATGCACTAGACCAGGGCTAACAGACGTAAGTCTAGTGAAGGCACTAGTAGGGAGAATGGAGGATTGGATAAGCATTTGGGACCGATACTCTTTGAGGATAGGACAGGGTATTAAACATAAGAGTAGTCGAAGAGGACCAATATTCTTTGAGGATTGGGAATCCAAGATAAGAATAGTCCTGTAAGGACAAACTTGGTGAACATCCAGATGGGGTATGTGCCTTGGAAGGCAGTGATGGTGGTGTCCAAATGTATACCTCCCAGCATTGTACTCTAATCTAGTCGAAAGTTAGAGCTTGTCAGTCAAGGCCTTGTTATTTGCAATTGACAATGTTGATTATGATGTTGATGCTTGATAATGCTTATCAATCTGAACTCTTCTAATGAGAATATTTCAATTTGAGAGTATCCTTGAATCCTTACATGTAGTTATTAATACCTCCCTAATTAAGAGGGAGTGTAGGAAAATGTAACTAGGTTCAATCTTCATAATTATCATTGTACTTATGCCATTGTATATTTCATGTAAAGCAAACGAAAAAAAAGAATTTATTATTATTATTATTATTCTTATTTCATTAGTCAAGCATGTTCTTCATGCTTCTAGGGTTTATTGAGTCAAAAAAATATTTGTCATGAGTCAATATATTGTACTTGAGTCAAGTCCCATTTGGACTTAAGAAAAAAGAGGAAAAAGAATTTTATTTGAGTCAAAAGAATTTGTTGCCCTATTGATTTCTCAACACTTAGTACACTCCTCCAGGGATGCCTTTGCTCTACTGACTCTTCTACAAACTTATTTTCTCTTAAAAACAATAAAACAAACTTCTTGCTAGTACTGATCAGTTTCTTGGCTTAGTTGGCACTTACCAGTGAAATTTCCAACTTTGTGTGCACTAATAATGAACGATTTTCTATCCTTGACAAGCCAATACAAGTTGGCTCTCCAAATGAAGATTGCATCTCCCATGTACATGTAGGGACTTCTAAACACCACTCCACATACATCAAGTGGAACTACATCCAATTCTACTTCTTTGATAAAATCAACACTAATAGAAAATATAATTTTTTATTGTTTTATTACCTTTATCTTTGTATCCCTGTTTACCCATGTCAATGGATATGGACTTGGATAATCACAAACTTCCAATCCAAATTTATTGACCAACTCTCCTACAATGAGATCTACCTGTGATTCTGACTAAAACAGAGCATCAATCTTTGTGTTTTTAACTTCTATCTTTATGTGGAAAAGCATAGTATTTTTGTTCTCTTCCTGTTGTTGAAGGCTACTTAGATTCACCTCCTTCTGCACTGATGTACAAACGATCTTCTCATCCAAGTCCAAATTTCTTTCAACCTGGTTGCTCAAATCAGTGGCCATATTATTCTTCTTATTATTTATCTTTTTGTTCTTCAGGTTAAGCTCTGAATGCAACTTCTAGCGCTTCTCCCCTATATGACCATCAATGTTACAGTGCAGTGGTTACTAAGACCTTTGCACTAGTGTTTTGTGGGCATTGTCCTTTTATATTTTCCCCTTTCCACTTCTTCCCCTCCTTACAAGTGTCTTGATGCTCCTACTCTGATCCACTTGATTTCTCTTTTTTCAAGCCCATGTTCTCCAGGTACTGTGCTTATACACAAGTCGCGTCCACCAATATGGGCTTGAACATCACTTGCTTCCGCAAATCATTGTGTAGACCCCTAGATACTTGACGAGTACATATGGGTTATTTGGGGAAATACACAGCATTATGGCCATCTTTGTAAATTTTGTGGTGTACTCCTGTACACTCTTCCCATGCTTCTTCGTAAAGTCACTGGTCCTCTACATCCGTGATAGGGTAAAATTGTGACATTATGAGGGTTTTAAATTCCTCCCACTTAGTCACTAGAGGATCTCCCTCCAACCTCAAGGTCTCTGTGTGGCTTTCCCACCAAGTCAGGGCATGGCCTTCTAGTTTCAACCGCACAAATGAAATCTTATGTACTTCCTCTATATGATGAACTCTAAATTAAACTTCTAATTGTTGTAACCAGTGATTTAGCTTCAGAGTGTTGATCTTACCTTGATACGGCTTGATGTCAACTTTTGCTTCCATTTTGAACAAGGATTGTGAATGGTTCACGGCACTAGCACTGGGTTGATCTTTTTCGGGTTCTTTCTTTAGTTCCTCCTCAGATTCTTCCCTATCACTTGATCTCCCCTCTGATCATAACTCTAAGTTAAAACCCCCACCTTCTCCGACTAGCCTGACCTTATTGGTCAAGGCCTCCATGAAGAGATTCACATTACGATCTATATTTGCAACTTGTGCTTCTAATCGTGGAAACCTCTCCTCTACAGGATCACAAGGGTTATTCATAGATTTGTCTACCATGACTTGGTTTTATGACTTTTGGCTTAGTCGATCTAGATCCCCTGCAAATCTTCACAATATACCCAAAGAAACCTACTTTGATAGCAATATGATGCGTGAACTATCATGGATATTCCACTTGACAGTTCATCACAAGAGATTTGATAAATTATACTTAAATATCCAAAATCTACACTATGAGGGTTTATTTCTATTTAGATTTCATGAGTTATTAATGAAATTAGAAAACTGATTTTTTTTATTAGTTGACAAAAAACAAAAAAAAGTTAGACTTTGTTCATAGTTGATTACATAGTGAGGTGCTTTACAACCCAGTATGGGGGAGATGTTGTCATGTAACATTACATGACAACAACAACAACAAAAAACTACGTATGTACATATCTACATGACAAAAAAATTAAAATTAAACAAAAAATAAAAAAATTTATACGTACATATGTACATAACATGTTAAAAGAAAATCGATGTAGATCCATCTTATACCCGGATCTATCAAACACCGAGAGGGATCAAATTTCTTAAGAAGTTTTTTTTTTATCATTTAATATTAAGGAATTAATATATGACATGGAATTGAATGATAGAAAATTTTACACCTTAAGAAATTTGATCCCTTTCGATGCTTGATAGATTTGGTTAAAAATGGATCTACACTATTGTAAACACTAGTATCCACATGCAAACACTAAAAACCTCATCCTATCAAGTACCTATCAATCAAGAAGCACTAGAGGATTGATTCAAACCATAGAAACCACTCTAAAATCAGCAAACCAAAAGTTTGTTGCTCGGTTTCACATATGCTTCAAATTATTGCAAGGATATCTTATCTTTGAACTCTCCATTGAGGAAAAATGTTTTTACAACAAGTTGGTGCACATGTAGATCTCGCAAAGCATCAAGTACAATAAGCACCCTAATAGATGATGTCAAAATCACAAGTGAAAAGGTTTCAAGATAGTTGATTCCTTCAACCTGCAGATACCCTTTTTGTTAAATTTGGCAACTAGGGCCAAACTCCACTTTGCAGTGCTCATATCATGGAGATGATATTTTTGTTGGATTCCTCTTTCGGAGAGGTGCAAGATTGATCTAAAGATCATCATGTTTGGAAGAGAAAAAGGTGGATTTTGAATTTATTTCTCACACCTGTGCAATTTGTCAAGGTCGGCCAGAATTGTAATGTAGGCTCACAAGACCCAAAAGATGTGTCACACACCTTAATTGACGGATATAAAAAGGAGAGACTCAAACTTCATTTTGGACATCATCTCATCTAACATTCTCTCTCCTTCTCATTGGTTCGTACAGCCTTAGGAGACATTCTCTCTCCTCCGCACATGTGAAAGGGTAGCTGAGTATTTCAGACTGTTTAAGGGTTTCTGCAGCGCCGTTGACCAACATTGACCTTGCGTCAACTCACATGTTTTGACTTCGATTTTTTGGGACAGAAACCGACTTTTGGAGGCCGAGTTTGGTGGCATAGAATTCGAGAATTTCTAGGTTGTTTGACCGCAGACTTTGACTGCAATGTTGACCAGGTTTGACCGAGGATTTGCATACTATTTTGGATTGACTTTGACTGTTTCTTAAGGCCGAGTTTGATTGGCTTTGACCAAGCTCCATTGGGAGGAATTTTGTTGGTTTGACCAGTGTTGCCTTTGTTGGCTAGGGCATCCTATTGACTGTTGTAAATTGTACTTTCTCCCTTTACTGAATTTGAAGAATAATAAGAAGATTTGATCAAAGGGTCTTCCCCACATTGGGGTTTTTCCCTGGCATCTGCCAAATTATTGTGTCCTCTTGTCTTGGCTTGCCTTTTGGTTATTTATTTATGTTCTATCAGCATTCTCTGTCAATGATAATGTGATTGCAAAACAGGAAATTGAATTCGGGTAATAAGAAAGATTGAAGTAAATTGTAAGCAGAGAACATACCATTGTTAACTAAAATTAACATGGTATCAGAGTTGAGGTGAAGACAATGCCCAAGCAAGAGTGAGAAGAGAAATCACTGAAAGTTGATTAAACAATGACAAGGGTCAATGGTTTCCTCATCATACGTCAAATCTGATGACAAGCTCAACGATAACTTTGATTATCATGCTTGGAAAATGTCCTTTAATGACATTGGAGGAACAAGAAGTTATGGATTATGTGCAGGGAAAGATCACTGAGCCTCCATCAAATGCATCGGCTGCCACTAAAACAAAGTACAAGAAAGGAGAGGTCAAAGCGAAGAAGATCATCAGGGATTCTATTCACAAGCTCTTGGTTGCTTATATCTCCGAGTTGGGCACATCTAAGGAGATGTATGATAAGTTGGTTAGCATGTTCAAGGCTAGCAATGCTAATGAAATTCTCTTTTTGAAGAACAAGTTGAAGAACATCAAGATGGACAAGGGAGAATCCATCCAATCCTACTGCATGAAGCTCAGCGAAATCAAGAATGATCTCTTAGCTATTGGAGAGGCCATAGTTGACCAAGAGCTCACTCTCATCGCTCTTGGAGGACTTCCCTGGGCATGGTATGTATTCAATACCACTATTCTCAATAATAATATAATTCCTGATTTTGACGAATTGTTGATGAGATGCACTCAAGAGGAGATAAGGATGATGGAGAGAGACCATCCCTCAAATGGAAATGGAAGTGAATCTATTGCCTTCATCGCTCATGCAAAGAAGAAGAATAATGTTGGTCTGACGAATCAAGGTCAAAGAAGAGAGGGAACCAAAGGAAGGAAGGGTAAATGTTACAATTGTAACAGGTTTGGTCACTATGCTAGAGAATGTCCAAATAAAAAGGACTATCCCCGAGATGATCACTACAATAACAATAAAAACTTCAAGGGGAATGGAAATAAAAGGAACAACAAGTTCAACAAAAAAGGAAAGAGAAAGGCTCCCTCTAATCGAAATGGAAATGGAAATGGTCAACCTCTCAAGAGGTGAAGAAACTCCAAGTATGATGAATCTAATATTGTTGATAAGAAGAGAAATGAATATATCTCATATTTGCCCTCTCTGCTGCATCTCTTTCCGACACCCTCGATAACTGGTTGATTGATAGTGGTGCCTCAAGGCACTTCATTAGATATAAAGAGGTCCTCTCTGATTTGATTGAAAAAGATACAAATTTGGAAATCATCCTTGGAGACAATGCCACCTATCCTGTAAAAGGGACAAGGACTGTGACCCTTCATCTAAATCAAGGGAAAGTCCTTTGTTTGCAAGATGTGTCGTATGTACCTGACTTGAAGAAGAATCAAGTGTCTATCTTGACAATGGAAAACAAAGGATTCAAGGTGGCATTCATAGATGGAAAGGTACGCATTTGGAAGAGGAATTTCAAAGAAGCATTCACTCTTGGTTTTAGGGTTGATACACTCTATCAGGTTGGAGGAAGTTCGATGGGAGCCATGACATGTAACACAACTCTTCAATCCGAGCTATGGCACCAGAGGTTTGCAAACCTTCATTATAAAGCACTTCCCAAAGTAAGGAAGGTGGTCACAGGTATGCCCGATTTCAAAGATGATCATGAAGGTGTATGTCAGGATTGTGTCGAAGGAAAGCACACAAGGGGACCATTCCCCTCAAGTGTCACCAAGAATTTTGATATTCTACAATTGATTCATTCTGATCTATCTGGTATGTTGCCTGTAACATCCTTGGGAGGATGCCTATATTATGTCACCTTCATAAATGACTTCTCTCGCAAGACATGGATATACTTTTGAAGAAAAAGGACGAAGTATTCAAATGGAATGGTTTTGTATCTTCAAGGCCTTGGTTGAAAATCAAACAGGAAAGAAGATCAAAATTTTGAGGACTGATAATGGAACCGAATATGAGTCAAACAAATTCAATGAATTTTCCACGAAATATGGCATTATGAGAGAGACAACTACTACGTATACTCCCGAACAAAATGGTGTTGTTGAAAGGAAGAATAGAACCATTCTAGAAGTTGCTCGTGCCATTCTTTATGACCAAGGTCTTCCGAAGTTCGTATGGGGAGAAACTTCCAACACCATTGTGTAAGTTCAAAATAGATGCCCACATTCAGCACTGGCCTCCAAAACTCCCGAAAAAGTCTTCACCGGTAAGAAACCTGATGTTTCTCATTTTAGAACTTTTGGAAGTCCTGTATCCTTTCATGTGTCAGAAGAAAAGAGAAGAAAATTGGAGGCTTCTGGAAAGAAGGGAACGTTTGTGGGCTACAGTGAAACCTCGATGGCATATAGAATCTATGTGCCTGGTCAAAGAGAAGTGGAGATATGTCATGATGTCACCTTTGATGACGATGTTTCCCTCAGGAAGGTTAGAGATCTTCCTATCTCAAAGGAAGACAAAGAAGAAGAAGCAGGAAAGCAGGAAGAACCAGAGGATGAATCGATGCCCAATGTTGAAGGTCTGATGGATCCTATAGATCCACCTTATTCAAATAAAAGAAGACCCTCATGGCTTAGAGACACTCTCGAAGATGCCGAGAAGCATATTGCTCCACGGGGAACATTCCATGAAAGTAAGAAGCTGAATAGGTACCAAGGGTACTTAGTAGCCATGAGCACCATTGTACAATCTGAGCCTGGAACGTTTGAAGAAGTTGTGAAGCACCAAATTTGGAAGGATGCAATGAACGAAGAATATGAGTTGATCATGAAAAATCATGTTTGGGATCTGGTCCCTAGACCGAAGGACAAATTTGTTGTCACCTCAAAATGGCTCTACAAGATCAAGCATGGAGTCGATGGAAGTGCTGAAAATTTCAAGGCAAGATTTGTTGCCCGAGACTTCTCACAAAAAGAAGGAATAGATTATGATGAAATATTTACACCTGTTGCTCGCTACACCACCATCTGTTCGATCATTGCCCTTGCTGTATCGCAAGGATGGAGTCTACATCAGATGGATGTCAAGACTGCCTTCTTACATGGCTCAGTCAAGGAAGAGGTCTATGTGGAACAACCTTTCGGGTTCGAAATTCGATATAGAGATAAACATGTATGCAGGTTGAAGAAAGCCCTCTATGGGTTGAAGCAATCCCCCAAGGCTTGGTATGAGAGGATCGATAGCTACTTGATGAAGTTGGCCTTTACTCGAAGTGATGTTGATCCAAACCTTTACTTTAAGGTTGATAATGATAAGCCTCTCATTTTGGTTCTCTATGTGGACGATCTCTTCCTGACAGGAGCTGACCCTCTTTTATTCATCAATGTCAGAGGGAGTTGGCTTCTGAGTTTGAGATGAAGGACCTAGGACTGATGCACTATTTCCTAGACCTGGACGCTTGGCAAAAGCCAGGTGAGATTTTCCTTTCTCAAGGAAAATATATTGTGAAGCTGTTGGAAAGATCTGGGATGGTGGACTACAAGTCCATGACTACTCTGATGGAAATCAACTTTAAAAAGTTGTGTGGAAGAGTTGTTGGGCCCGATTTGGGAAATCCTACTGAGTATCGTCAACTCGTAGGGGCCCCGATGTTCTTAGTGAACTCACGTCTAGACATATGTTTTGCAGTGAACACGTTGAGTTAATACATGGTCGAGCCTCATCACATTCACTGGATTGGTGCCAAAAAACTCTTGAGATATCTCTGGGGCACAATCAACCATGGGTTGAGATACACTGTCGGGAGTATGAGGCTCCATGGATATACCGATGCTGACTGGGCAGGCAATGTGGTGGATCGTAAAAGCACATGCGGATGTTGCTTCACCCTAGGTTATACTTCGATCTCTTGGATGACCAAGAAGCAGAAATTGGTTGCTTTGAGCACCGCCGAGGCCGAATACATTGCAGCAAGTATAGCCTGTTGTGAAGTTGTTTGGTTGAGAAAGCTCTTTAGTGATTTGTTTGGGCATGTGTTGGATACCACCGTGATCCTTTGCGACAACCAAAGTTGGATTCGACTTTCAAATAATCCTATGTTCCACGACTACTCCAAGCATATTGATATCAGGTACCACTTTATCTGGGATATGGTACAGCGAATCGTCGTAAGGCTCCATCACATTAGGAATGATGAGCAGGTCACAGATATTCTCACGAAACCCCTGGGAAGGTCAAATTCTTAACCTTCCGTGAGAAGCTTGGAATCGTGGACACACCCTCTTATGAGGGTCCCGATTGAAGTGGAATTTTAGCTTTGGCAGCTCCACGGGGCTTGGGGATAGCTTCTTGGAGCTATAAGCAACCACAGGGCAAGGTTCGCCTTACCTTGTTGGTGTGCTATTTCCCCACCGTTAGGATATTGAGTTGGTTCACCCTCTCTTGACCTATGCCCCACATATATCCTACCCATGTAGTATGGGACTCATGGGAAGTACCTCTCAACTAGCCAATGAGTTGGGCAATGAGGATAGAGACCACAGCATTATCGATGGACGCATCATGTATTGTCGTACTCTTTATGTCTAGGATGGGTTGTTGCCAACAACTTGATCTAGGATCAAAGTCTGGTTGAGGTTTTTACCTCTAAACTGACTTTGGGTCAGTGGAGAGTGGCAAGGTCTTGTGACTCACTCTCGATCTTATGACTCACTCTCGATCAAATCTTCTTCATTATTTCTTCTACAGTAGAGAAAATTCGGAAAAGTACAGAGACAGTAGGATAACACAGGATGACAAGATGATATATGATAGTACATGATGGTATTGGATGACAGGATTGCACAAGTTGACAGATGGATTGACAGGCAGAGTTCTCCCTAGTTGAAAGGGAGTGTTAAATTTGGCAACTAGTGCCAAACTCCACTTTGCACTGCTCATATGATGAAGATGATATTTTTGTTGGATTCCTCTTTCGAAGAGGTGCAAGATTGATCTAAATATCATCTTCTTGTTTGGATGAGCAGAAGTTGGATTTTGAAATTATTTCTCACACGTGCAATTTTTCAAGGTCAACCAGAATTGTATTGTAGGCTCACAAGCCCCAAAATATGTGTCACACACCCTCACCGATGGATATAAAATGTAGAGACTCACACTTCATTTTGGACATCATTTCATCTCACATTCTATCTCCTTCTCATTGGTTCATATAGCCTTAGCAAACATTCTCTCTCCTCTGCACATGTGAAAGGGCAGCTGAGTATGTTGGATTGTTTAAGGGTTTTTGCAGCAGCGTTGACCTTGGGTTAACTCACATGTTTTGACTTCGATTTTTTGGTACAAAATCCGACTTTTGGAGGCCAAGTTTGGTGGCACAGAAATCGAGAAGTTCTGGGTTGTTTGACTGCAAACTTTGACCATTGTTTCATTAGGGGAATTTTGAGGTCTAAAATGGGCCTCCTAAGGAAATAATAAAATAATAGCTAAATCAATAAAACAATATTTATGAATTGGCAATTCACTTTTTGCACCACAATCCATGTAACCATGGTTAAATTCAATTCAAAAGTTGTACCAAAATAAAATTAATAAAAAATTTATATTGATGTGACTATAAATAAGAATGAGTTTTTCAAGAAAAGTCATTATCATTGAACAACTAATGCATTTTTCCTTTGTACTTAAATGACTTAAAATAAAATATAAATATAAATTCATAAATTCTTAATTATATAATATGTTATTAATTAAAATTTATATTATTTAAATTGTATAATAACATGTAATTAATGTACTATATAAAAATAATATAATAAATGTAATATATTATTTTATGTATGAATTTATTCAAAAAGTGTGAAATGACATTTATTATGAGTACTTTACTTTGACTTTAAAAGTACTTAGAGCACTACCATGGTTAACCATGAGTTTTAGTCCACCATTGAGAATGTGACAAGTAAGTACCTCTAACTCAAGCAATGCCACCTCAACCATTAGGGATGATGCCATCCCCTAAAATGTGATTGGTTCTCATAAAGTGAATTTTGATTGTCCATTTTCCTTAGGAGGCCCATTTTAGACCTCAAAATTCCCCTAATGGACCGCAAACTTTGACTGCAGTTTGACCACAACATTGACCAAGTTTGACCAAGGATTTGTAGACTATTTTGGGTTGACTTTGACTGTTTCTTGAAGCCAAGTTTGACAGGATTTGACCAAGCTCCATTGGGAGGAATTTTTTTGGTTTGACCAGCGTTGACTCTGTTGGCTAGGGCATCCTCTTGACTGTTGAAAATTGTACTCTCTCTGCTGAATTTGAAGAATAATAAGAAGATTTGATCAAAGGGTTTTCCCCACATTGGGGTTTTTCCCTGGCATCCGCCAAATTATTGTGTCCTGTTGTCTTGGCTTGTCTTCCAGTTATTTATTTATGTGTTATCAACATTTATTGTCAATGTTAATGTGATTGCAAAACAGGAAATTGAATTGGGCTAATAAGAAAGATTGAAGCAAATTGCTCTAACCATAGAACATACCATCGTTAACTAAAATTAACACTTTTTCCACCAAGAATGCTTTATACAGATGAGTTGAACCATCTTGCTTATATTTCAGCTTGAAAACCTACTTGCAACTAATTCCTCTCCTTTGGGGAGACAACTGCATAAGTCTCCAAGTATAATTCTTCTAACAATGATTCAAATCCTTACTCCATGATTATCAAGTACTATGACAATAACATGATCCAAAAATCACTTAACAGTATAGCAAAATCATAGAAACATTGTGGAGGTATTTGAACTCTAGTTGATTTCTTGAGTATTGGTGATTCACGATTAACACACCCTACTTTATGGGGTTCCACGGGTCTAGAATGTAACACCTTTACAATATAAGTTTCCCCTTCTCAACAAGTTTTTCCACCTAAATATCATATGAAGATAGAATCTCCATATCAGTTTTGATGCTTCCAAAAGAAGAAACACCAACACAATCACCCCTAAAGTCAAACATTGGAACTAGCTTCTCGACAGCACTATCCATGTTCACATCTCCCACTCCTTTAACCAACAATATCTTTTCATCAAATATAGCATCCCTCCTAACAAGATTCTTGTTACTAGATCATAGAGTTTGTAGATACATGAATCACCATCACATCTTAACATGACACCCTTCATATCTAAAACATGTATAGGCAAGGCACTCAAACACCTTCAAATGCAAAATGCTCAACTTTCTCCCACTCCATGGCTCGTAAATCTATTCATGTATTCAACCATCAACATGTATTCATGTATAAATAACATATTTACTCGCGCAGATATAACATAAATAAAGTGATCTTAAAGTAATATGAGCAAACAGATAACATAGATACATAACACATGTGCTTCGCCAAAAACAATCTATAGATTAGATTCAACAATTCAGTACAATCAAACTTTCCCCTTACAATTACCCTTTTCACACACACAGCCAGCAGAGTTTGCACATAGCCAAGACTAGGTCTCCACGCACACAACCAGCAGAGTCCACACATATTCAGGACTAGGTCTATGCGCACACAACAAGCAGTAGCCTTTCTACCCAACCCAAACTTACAAAATGTATCACAGACGCATAAACGTACTTAGATCAAAACATGAGTGACTGACTTCTTACTTAGACTCGATCTATCTATTTATATCCCCATCTTAACGTGAAAATACTATGGTCTCAAACCATGGTTCGAGGCCCACAGTTTACTTGACCTGCCCCAAAGCCCCTTTACCTTTCCGCGCAACGTGCATATGCAAAATTTATACAAAAAGTTACTCAAAAATGTACCCCAGGGGACCCCGCTCGAACAAGCCCCCAACACAAACCTGTGACTCGTCCCGAATCACTATGGGGTATGCTCCTTCATCTTGGCTTGCAGCGCAACGACAGAAGTTTTCAGTGGTAGTACCACCTCAAGACTCTGCGCAGCAGCTCCCTGCGCTTCAATGACCAATTTTTATGTGGTTGGACCTTCAGTGGCCAATTCAATGCATCTTTGCGTCTGTTGAAGAGTCTTCAGCGTAAAATCAAATATCTGCCACTGTTGTAGAGCCTCCAGGGCCCATGGTTTCATCCTTGTCTCAAGCTATTGTTCTCTCCAGCGCAGGTCCTCGATTTCTGTATGAATCACTCGGCCCTCTTGTAGGCGGGCGAGGCTTTGTGCAATGACAAGGGTAGGCATCGCCATCCGAATATCAGTAAATTATTGTTCCTTGGCGCACAACTCATTGCGCAGCTGCTGTACCATAGGGTCATTTTGAACCAAAGTCCAAACACCCATGACCTCGTCCAAGAGATGACCGCACCATGTGACTGTGGCAGCTATACTATCGATGGCTTGCTTTACTTCGGCAACCCTCTTCGCTCTGACTTCTGGTGGGGTCTCTAGCTGCAATTTTAACTGTAAGTCAGTGATCTGATGCTCGAATTTGGCCCAGACAGTTTGAACTTCTGTGCACCAGGCCTTCAATGCAGCAGCCAACCCTTCTAACTACTTTGTTGGGGCTGTTGTGGTTGGGATTGTTGGCACGTCGTTGCACACTTGATTGATATTTTCTTCAAGTGCAGCGTGCTGAGCCACGACCGCTCGGCATGCTTCCTTTGTGGTCTGCTATTTCTGGTATACTTCAATAGCCTGTTGTTGCGATTCTACTGCAATGGTGTGAGCACGGGCTTCGTGGAACTAGAGCTCATCACAATCATACAGTGGGGCATATGTAATTTTCCTGCAGGAAAAACAGATAAGTTATAATTTATATCACCGCAACATCGTAGTTGCGCGCGCCGGCTGGATGATTCGACATGGATGACCAGCTCAGGGATTTGAATAAGGTGATTGTCCCTGGTTACAGGTAAGACTATATTGAGCGGCTATGCACTAGTGGCATCCATGCTCGCTTGCATCTGGCTCGCTTGTACAACAATCGCCTGAATCAGACTTGCTTGAACTTTGAGCTCGTGAATACCAACATGTACTTCATCAAGCATAGCCTTCTACTATGTTTCCATGTTCGTCCACATATCCTCAGTGGTTGTTTTGACCGTGTCGGCTATTTGGTTGAGATCGTCATCGGTCAGCATCAGGACCTCGTCTCCAGTGACTTTGGAGCCTTTGCGCTTCTTCCTAGAACCTTCTGCGGCCTGAGAACCACACGTTGTGCCCTTGGAAGTCTAAACTTCCACTTGCGCCTCAGTCTCTTTATGCGCGGCAACATTCTTCTCAGGTGCAGTGTCTGTTTCTAGATCAATCGTCTTGTCAGTCGTAGTCGGCGTGGCCTCTTTTTCTATTGTCTTCTCAGTTGTTTGTGTACCAATGCGAGGCTTGGTAGGCGTCTTTGGAATAGAATTTGATGCACTTGGCTCCAGCCAAGCTGGCGGCCACTCTACAGTGATGCGCAGCAAATCGTCCTCAGTGATGAGATAGGGAAATTCATACCAAACACCTTCAACTACGCCCTTCGCGCGGATGTGAATATTGTGAAAGGTGGCTTTAAAATCTGTGATCATCGTGTACTTCGCGTACAAAGTCGGAGACATCCGGCTTGGATTGTACTTCCTGAAAGAGTAAGGCATCGAACAATACCCAAAATATCTTATTCTCCATGATGTGCGTGGGGACGAAAGAATTCCACAATGTGGTGTATGGCATTGCTTTGCACATTTGCGGCTCTATCTCAGGAAACCGTGTATCCTCTAGGCTCTTCGAGCCAATAAGGGTTATCAACAACAGGAGCCAAGCATAATAAAAGTGTTTGCCCTCCTCTTGTGCTTCGCGCACATTTTCCGAGAACTCTTTGCATAAATACTGAGACCAATTATAGATCACTCATTTTTCGCATTGTCTGGAAAGTGCAATGACTTGCAGAGGAACCTCCTTAGGTCTACACTTCTACATCATCTTGCAGGCCAAGATAAGCGTCCCAAACTGAACAGCAGGATCATTGATATCGCTGACTATGAATCCTATGCTATGGTGTGACACTTGGTACTTTTCTTTGATTTTGTTTGCCACCTTATTTTCATGTGTCTTTCCTCTAAAGTCTGCCATGGGATCTGCGCCTTGGTCAAGTAGGCCAATGATCTGGTGGATCAGCGCGACATCAATCGGTATGTGCTCTCCCAACCATAATGCTTCATCATGTACGAGCGTGAGCAATTGGTACACATCGATATCATTTATCGGGTTGCGCCCGAAATGTGGGACCTACAATAAGTTTAGGAGCCCTGCCTTGTGCAGGCCCAGCACCCATCGCTGTGGCTCAAGGCGCACAAGGCCCCCCTCATAGGGCACGTGATCCAGATAGCGCTCACGTGCAAGCTCAGGAAACTTATCAACATCTGCGATGTCCCAATCCTCCATCTTCAGCTATGGCACTTTGGCGAACATATCGCCTTCAATCGGGACATTTTTAGGAATTAAGGGCATGTTAATGTTCAACCGCACTTTGTCCAGATCCTTTGGAACTTTGACAGACGCCTTGCACAGTGCGACAGGTTGGTAACTGCGAGAATGGGGCCACTTCGACCACATCCTCCTCCTCCTCCATGATTGTCTCAAAGAGCTCTGCCATGGGTCTCTTCTGGCGCTCAGCTGCAGTGGAGCGCGGCTTTGGGGTCTTCCAAATCCCGATTTCTCTTTTTGTCTTCTTGTCTTGCACTACCATGGGACTCACCCAATCAGACTCTTATATTGGCTCTATGATGCCTGCAGCAACCATCTTATCCAACTCATCATTGCTCTTATGCTTATATTTTGGATTCAATCTGTATGGGCGTTGCTTCACCGGGCGCGCATCAAGTTTCAAAGTGATCTTCATAACTCCAAGTTCTCCAATTATTCCTTTCAATTCTGAGAACTTTGTAGGGAACAAGTCCTAATATTATGTCAGTAGTTCAGCAACCTTTCCTACTGTGTCATCATCCCAATAGTCTCCAATATTTTCCAACTTTGGTTGTTATTCAAATCCAATATTCACCTGTCGAATCTTTAGAGGTTTTGTGACATCCAGTGAAGTGATTGAGGGCCCAACAACTGCGCGTTGTCCCTCAGATTCTGAAATAACAATATTCCTTGGATCTTCTTCATTAACTTCAACCATCGAATTCCTGCAATTAACAATATCCTTCATCTGTGCATCCCATGTTGGTTAAGCACGCTCTATTGTTGGCTTTGTGGTGTCAAAGATAACTTCTTAAATATCATGCAATTCTTGACCAATATTGACAAACCCACTCTCAAAGATGAATGTTAGAATGAAACTCTCTGTCAGCACAGACCATTCACTAGTACCTTGACACAACTTCGTCTCCAAATACCAATCAGTAGGTACCTTCCCCAATGTATGAATGAACATGTGGACCCATTCAGGTTTTGGTTCTATGCCCCATACCTCATTCAATTTACCTAAATGTCTACGGGGATCATCCTTTCCAGAGTAGACTTCTTCCATTCTAAAAGTTGGACATTCAAAACGTAATCTCATCATGCGTGCACATTCCTCCCAGTTGCCCATGTTTTCTTTATGAGTCTCCCACCATCGTGTTGGAGTAGCGCACAATCCGAGATCCAGGACATGGAATCTTTGTCCTTCTGGAACAGTTCTTTCCAGTTCTCCTAAAAAAATATTTACATCAATTAAACCATCATAATGTGGTAATTCACGTACCTCAGATCTGGTCACTCGATTGCAACGCAGCGCAGATACTTCATGCAACTAATTTTGCAAGTTTTCTAATTCTTCATCAGAATCTGAGAAGCAAGAGTTGTCATTTTCCCAATTAAGACTTCCAACAGCCATTGGGTTAATCCAATCTTTATCGCGCAAAATCAACTTATAGATATGGTCAATATCATCATCACCGCACACAGGCTCTGTGTATCTCTTTCTCTTTCTTTCTGCAGGATCTAGGGGAATTATGACTCTGGTCCCATTGCTTTCAAACTCCATTCTTCGCTTCTTGCAAGAGTTGTCATTTTACCAATTAAGACTTCCAACAGCCGTTGGGTTAATCCAATCTTTATTGCGCAAAATCAACTTATAGATATGGTCAATATCATCACCACCGCGCACAGGCTCTGTGTATCTCTTTCTCTTTCTTTCTGCAGGATCTAGGGGAATTATGACTCTGGTCCCATTGCTTTCAAAATCCATTCTTCGCTTCTTCAGGTTTATGACACCATCCATATCAATAGCCCAGTCTAATCCTAACAGTGCAAGATAAGGATCTGTATCATCCATGATTTGTATAACTTCGAAATATGCAAGTACCTTTGTAGGAAATACTGATAGGGGGGTGAATCAGTATTTATTTTCAATTGTTATTTTTACCAGTTAGATCCCTTATAATTAGAACACAAAATTAACATTAGGAATAAATACTTTTATTAATTTCTTCTTTATAATAAATTCAATACAATAATGTGTAGGACTCCAACCCTAGATGAAGACACCAATATTCAATCCTTCCAGGCACCAACCTGTACTTTGCCAAGCACCTACTTGGACTTCACGAGGCTTCAACCTTTAGGGCACCAACCCTATCTTCCAAGGCTCCAACCCTGTCACTTTGAGGCTCCAACCCTATCTCTGGTACAGGCGCCAACCTGGTCTTCTTGAGGACACCTATCCTCTAGGGCTCCAACCCAATGCTTCAATTTGTCAAGATAAGTTTGATGATCTTCAAGGCTCCCAATGTCTTCTTCAATGAGCCCTGACAATCTTCATCTATTCCCTCGCTTAGTCTCCATGTCACTTCATCAATGACAACCTTGGTCTTCACATGAAGGTGCCTCCACAGCTCTTCATGGCACCCAAACTATTTCTCCAAGGTCACCTCATGATGGCATCAACAATGCATCCTGATCTCCAATAATATCTCCAAGTTCAGTTTTAAAGTGTCTTCACAAGATGCTCCGAGGGTCCTAATATTCCGTTGTCTAAAGCCTTCACTGCTCCAAGGCTGCTACAATGTATTTTTCACAAGTTTGGTTTAACACATCACTTGTCCAAAAGCTCCAAGGAAATTAGTGCTTTCACTTTCCAAGGTTCTTAATCTTTACTTCAAGGTTGATTGCATATACCCTCATAGCAAGCTTGATGATGTCCCCATAGTCATTCCATTTCTGAATCACTAAACTTCTCCAAAGGGTCACTTGTCTAGCAGCAATAGGTCTGAAAGATTGATCTTAAAACAATGGACTGCAGGTGTAGCAACGACTGTAGATAACCTAATGATGGAGTCCAAACTTCTGTGGCTCACTCAAACTTTGTTCCTTTATTCAACTGAGATTCTTTGAGATTTGTGACTTAATCTAGGCTTCAAATAGTGAAATAGATACTAAGTTGAGTTACTAGATAACAGGACTTTTCAAGTTTTAGTTTATAAGTAATATCACAGAAAAATGGAATGAAGGTTACAGTCACAGTCACAGTCTGAGCTATTGTCACAGTCACAGTCCACAAAGAGGATCTGGGCCACAAAATCCGAGCTGCTATCACAAAATTCGAGCCTGCTGTCACAAAACCAAGCTGCTGTCACAAAAACAAGCTGCTGCAAACTGTCTATACTGGTTCTTCTGTAGGCTGCTTCAGACCTGCAGCTAGGCTACTTCTAAACAAGGGAAATATTCCTCTCGGCCTCCTTTAAATTTTGCCCAAAACAGTGATCTTCAAAAGTCCTCCTCGACCTTCTTTTTGAACTGTTCTTCCTGTGGTATATGTCTGTAATTTTTGACCGAAAATTGGTGATTGAAATGAGGATCTACAATCTTATATTTATAGTGATTCGTCTTTATGAAAAGACCTGTATGTTGGGCTGGAGGGCCGACATGAATAAACAGAGCATAGGTCGGCTAGGCCTTAAAAAATATTATTTTTAAACTTGAAAATTCATTTTCTCACAAACTACTGGGAGTTTCGGGGCATGTAAGGGCTCATTGGAAAGAGGAAAATGTTAATCCAAGTTGTCATTGATGGCAACAGGTTGATGAAGGAGAAGCCAAACTATGACCCTATGATGAATAAGCCTAACAATGAAGATGACCTTGGAGACAGAATTTTACTCTCTGCACATAAATATTCAAGGTCAGTTATAAAGGAAAAATATTTTGGACACGTTGGAGGAATATTTATACATTAAGTTGTATACCATCTTATAAAGCATAATTTTAGCTTTCAAACGAGCTATTACTCAGCCAAAATCTGCTAGTGGTTTGAAAGTTATTAATTTTTTAAGTTAAGAAGAAATTTTCTGGTCTGTGAGCCGACCTCATCCCTCTAGGACAAGTCGGCCTACTTCAAGGGACATGTCTATTCATTGGAGGGTCAAACTTTGTGTATTTATATACGGTCAATCTCCTTCCTTTCGGATAATCATCATCTCAACTATTGATTACAAAATTCGGTTAAGAAGGAAGGTGTTCATACCTCATGAACACAAGAAGAAAAGACTGAAAAACTATTCTATAATTTTCGGACTGTTGGAGAAGGTTCTTGAACATCGGATTTGTGGTATCTGCTGTGGCAACTCACCTCAGTATTCAAACTTCGGACCAGTCACCTGTGAAGGAATTACCCTCGGTCCTATTGCATATTACAACACAATCACATTTGAACTAAACTCGGTCTAATAAGGAGGGACAGTCACCTATAACAGTTTGGTTTTGGCACACAAAAATGTCTTAACATATCTATAGAGAATGCACAATACCTCAGATTACATTGCCACCTGTAGGAGCTCATTTAAGGCTCCTATCTGTGATAACAGTCGACTATTACTTAAAGCCTGTTCATCTATAATAGCTCAAACAACAGTCACCTATCCTTCAAACCTATGGATACTTGTATTCTCAGAATTGTCACAGTCACCTGAGAGGCTCAGTTTTGAGCTTGGATTAGGTGTGGAAGTATTAAGGAGCAGACTTGGAAGCAGCCCTTTGATATCTCTGAAACGAATTACAAGTAACGTTTGAGGGCAAGTGTTAAACAATGAAGAACTTGTGAGCCCTCAAGAAGTGAAGAATCTGGAGGTGTAAAGAACCTGTGGCCTGGTCAAGAAATTGAAGGCTTGTACAATGAATACTTGAGTTGACTTGAAGAAGCCTCGTGAAGACATCTTTGGAGCCTATCTCTTGACCCTCTTGAGCAACTTGAAGATCCTTGAAGCAGAAGTAACTTGAAGAGAGTTGTTTGGAAGCCCTGGTGCAAAACTTGAGTAGATTATTGAAGATACCTTTGAGGAATTATTGAAGTCATCTAAAGACACGTGTAGAACCTGATCTTGAGACACCATTGGAAACCATGATGCGTTGACATCATCATGAGGTGACTTGGAGGATTTGGCTGGGTATTATAAATCTTGTTGAAGACACTTATGTGAGTACATCTCACATTTTCTCTCTAAAGATTTCTAAAGGATTGGTGTCCTTGGAGTAGGAGCTCCTAAACACAAGGTTGGTGCCTTGAGAAGATAGGGTCGAAGCCCTAGAGGTCGGAGCCTCAACAAAGTCCAAGTTGGTGCTTGGAAAATAGGTTGATGCCTGTTTCATTAAAAGGGTTGGTGCCCTTCTCTCATCTATTGTATTCTATTATTAAAAAGGGATTGAAGTTCTCTTTAATTCTTAATATCATTATATATATATATATCTTTTATTGTGAAGAATCTAATTGGCAATAATTAACAATTGAAAAGAAATATTGATTCACCCCCCTCTCAGTATTTCCAACAATTGGTATCAGAGGGAGCTTCTTCATTATCAACCTAACAGTTGGAAGAAGGATTCTTAGGCACAATGAAGAACATGGAAACAACAAGGAAACTCCCTATATTTGATGGAACAAATTTTAGTTTCTGGAAAAAGAGGATGTCCTACTATCTAATGTCTCTTGGCCCTGAAGTATGGCACTTTGTTTTGGATGGATACAAAGCACCCGTCAGTCTTCCAACTGATCCAGATGAAAGAAAAGCCTACATTGCTAATGCCAAAGCTTTAAATTCCATCACTAGTGGAATCACCGATTCCGAATTTACGAAAGTCATGAACTGTGACTCAACCAAAGAAGTATGGGATAAATTGGTTTCGCTATATGATGGGGACTCCAAAGTTAATAAAGCAAAGCTTCAAACCTATAGAAGACAATTCGAGAGTCTGAAAATGGATGATGAAGAAGATATGCCTGTTCCAAAAATTACAATTTCCAAGTTGAGTAAAACCATTGCATCACACTCGCTCATATTTTTTTCCCTTTAGTCATATTCCTTTCTTCCGAAGGGACTTAGAGCCTCTAAATTAGTGAATTTTTCAATCATGATCCTCTGATTTTTATTTTCTCGAGATCTTTCCTCATAATTTCATATTTGTTGGCTTATTGGACTCTTAGGTTTGTATTATGTCAAAATAATTTAAAAACAAATTCCGAGATTTACCTCTTTGAAATACACTCATTTTCCTTCACTATCATGTCCATTATACTTAGTAAAGGAAATGTCACCTATTTGACCGTCTTCACATAAATTTTGTGGTATCAGAGTTTTGTAAGCTTATTTTTTGTTCAAAAAGTTTTTCAAGATCTTTTACACCCGACTTATTCTCATATTTATTAAATCTCAGACTCCTTTCCTTGGAAGCTTATTTTACAGACAAATGTAAGTATTCTTGCATTAATTTTTACAAAGCTTCAAATTATCTCATTATCACAATGAAATTCATCAAAAACTACTTTATAAACTCTTACGAAACTTTTACCTCTCATATGTGAATGTTTGATGTACTAGAAAAATAATGTTCAATATCGGCCATGATTAATATCATACATTTTGTTTGGAAAAATTACACAAAAAAATGTCTTCCAGGATATTGCTTTCATTTAATATTCTAAATACCGAGACTTCTTGTATTGAATCTGAAATTTAATTAAACTTCCTAAAACAAATGTCGTCTGAAACATTATGAAGCAAAAATTTGTTTATAAGAATTTTTCCCATTAAGATTTTTTTGAAAACTTGAGCTCTTACCTTTTACTTTAATCTTATCGGAAACTCATAACATCAGAATATCGAGTTAAGAATCTTCATTAGTCTCTCATCAATTCATTTTGATATTTCACTATGTTGACATGAAGTCTTACTTGATTATCTTTGTATATATATGCTACTTTCATGTTATCATGGTGGTACATAGCTTGGATGTATTTTAATCATCATTTCATCAAATCCAAGTATTCATTCATCTGGATGACTTTGTGAATATAGTGATATACATTCTTCATGGTGTATGCACATGTGCCTCTTTTTACTCTTCTCGACAATTTTCTTGGCTAATGAAAAATTTCATCACATGGTTTGTTTACGTTTTTTTGCCTTTGACTCATTACTGGATGCACATTTTATTATCTTGATCATGTTTTAGTGAGAGTCGTCATTTTCTTTCCAATGAACTCTTGAGAAACCACTATGGTAATGGAGCAATTGATATAAAAATTGGAACAAGTAAAGGTAATGGACCATGGTTAATTCATTTTTTAATTCTCTTTTATTTGAATTTTTGATATTTCGCTCCATACTTATCATATAAAGATTCAAGTCCTCTTCATATACATGATTGCTACATTATTTGAGATTTTGAATCGATTTCAATATTTTGTGGTTGATATAAATTCGGAATGGAAAAAAAAAAAAACAAAGAGAACATTCATCATTGCGAATCATAAATAAGCATATGTTCATTCTCATTTCTGATGGATTTGATTTACTTCCGATCCCTTAAACATTAAACATTCCTTTCTTCTATTTTACTGCTTACATTAGTTAGATTCCATAAATAATGATTTTGGTTTAATGAAATTTCAAAAGAATTCAACTCCTTCATTATTTTAATTCGATTTGAAAGAAGAGGTTATCCTTCATTGGAGAAAATCCATACCTTTCAGGTAAGATTAGATGAAACTCTCCAATGGTAAGTTTCATACACCCACTTTCATTCATTTTCATTCCTTATTTTTTGGGTTTCAGTTTTGTTTTTAGTTTTTGCTAGTATCAAAATTTATTTTTCAGGTTTTCATGATCCTTTTTCAGATACTCGATGACTCAGATTTTGAGTTCATTCTCTTTTTTGTTGCCTTTGAATTTTGGGAGAAGCAGTAATAATCCTCATGAAATCATCTAAACTAGGGAGCTTCAGAACCTTTAATATGTTTCTTAAGCATTCCTTTTATTTGAAAATGGTTAAGATGTTTTTATGCAAGATTTTTCTTTGGAATAAGAAAATATGTCGGAAACATAAACTTCTCATTAGCTTGTCATCTCTCAACATTGTTGTTTACCCTTTTCATTTTGAGAGCATTATTTCTTATAACTCCTCGGGATAAAATTTACTAGATTCTCAACAAAAGATAAATGCTCACATAATTATCTTCTTTTTCTTCTTTCGTTGAAACATTTGTATAAATAGTCTTGTTGGGGTTTATCTTTTAAAATTTTCTTTTAGTTTTTCTTTCGCTTTCTTCACTTTTACATTTTTTTAGAGTTTGTTGATTTTTTTTTTGGAGTTGTTTTCCTTTTACTTTTGGTTTTAGGTTTGATTTAGGTGACTCTGCCATGATTTATGTGGAAAAATTTTTCCTCACCCAACAATGGTTGACATATATGGGAAAACTTTTAACTCTATATATTTCAGTGAATTTCATTCATCATTAAATGCATATCGTTATGGAATCATAATGTCCTCTTGTTTTAAATATTTTTCATGGAGGAACACACATCCTTTCTAAGTCATAGGGTTTAACTTTTCATGGAAATAACTAACATGAGTTTAACTCAATGAACCCCTGCCACCCCTCCACTTTATAAAAGAATCTCTGATTGATAATCGCGAGGAAATATTTTTGGAGTCAACATTAGGAAAGTATTATATCCATCAACATAAGTCTCTACTACCATCTCACCTATTTCACTCATATACATCATAAACTAAAAGCTCGTAAATGCACTTATCAAAAGGGTGATTAAAAGAGGAAGCATGAGAAATACAAGTAAACCCGCCGAGGTTGTGGATGCTCGCTAGCAGCAGGGCTATGCTTATATGACATAAAATATAACATTGTTGGGGTACTATTCAGGTTCGTCGGTAGCAAAGTGATGTCAAAGTCCATTCATAACAATGGATATATTATTTATCAAAAAACTCCTATATGGACCTTCTTCTATTTCTCATGCAATGTAATATTAAAACATTTTTTCCCAAATTTTGGATTCATGATTTTTTTACTCAAGTGTGTTGTTGAGTACTCTTCTTTTCAAACTCATATTTCTTAATATATTTATGTGGAACCCATGGAAATGTTTTACTGTTTGATGATTTCTTGAACTCTATTATTTTTAACCTTTGGGTAAATCAAAAATCATTATCTTTAACCAGAGATAACTAGTTCTTCCCAATGTTTCTCCATTGTTGTAAGGAAAACCTAGCACCGCCCATTTTTAACTTATTTACTTCAAATAATGGGGATCGTTTCCATTATTTTTTGGCTAAAGCACTTTTTATGAGTTTCATTTAGTTAATTATCCTACAATTTTACTATTTTTTTGTTGTCGTCGGATTTCTATTTTGATTGTTTCATTGAATTTGAATTTTAGCAAGTTTTCCATTGATACTTGTTTCGTCTCATGTGGTTATCCAATTTGGAAATGGCACTCCTTTGAAGTTTTATAATTTTGTCGCTTGGGTTAAAAAAATGTATCATATCTTAATTTTTGGAATTAAATAGTGATTCATTGTAAATATTAACTCCTAGTTAATTTTTACTATTTTTCTTTTTTCACTAACGATCTTATAAGATGACCCAGCCAAATTATAGAACAGTTAAAAACATGTTTTCCTGATCTCGGTAATTTCTTCCAGTTCCTAATTTTAAAAGAAACTACAAGACCAAAAATATCAAAATTACAAAGTGGTTGTAATTCATTTTGTAGCACTGTTAATTTCCAAAGTGTCTGTAGTTTATAATTGGAGAACCCACTTTAAATGGGCCCCACTTTACCCCATCTTCATTAATTTAATAATTTCCGAGACCAAAATCCTTGAAACTTCTCATATCCAAAAAAAAAAAAAAAAAAACCTCTCATAGCACTCTAAAATGTTCTTCCGATTTTCAATTTTTTCATATGGTTTTGGACCTGATCTAAAAATTTAAAAATAATTATATATATAGGGTCCGCTCCATATCATAGCTTCCCAATACTACAAAAATAATAAAGTGTGCATTTCAATGCGATCGTTGATGCCTGATTTTAATTTTTTTTCGATTGGCTATTTCGGTTTTATTATAAAGTTTGGTATCACTTATAACTCCCGACCTCCATTTCCCTGTATCATGCTCACCTCCACCTTCATCTCCTTATCTCTCCACGTAATCTCACACGCCACCTCACCTCCTTATCCCTCCACCTCACGTAACCTCATACTCCCCACCATTTTCAATTACCATGATCATTAAAAGGTTATTGAATTTTGATATATTGTATGTTTTTTAATATAATATGTATCATGTTTATATTATAATCAATTATATTATAATTTTAATATAATTAAGTTATAATATTAATATAATATAATTATATTTTAATTAATTATATTTTGTTTATAATTAATTTGTAAATAACTAAGTTAATTTTATAATTATAATTAAATTAGTATTAATTAATTAATAATGAATTTAATTTAATTTATGATCAGATTATAATTTAAAATTTCTCTTTTGTTCTCACGCAACAAAATTTCTAGAATTTTAGCAGTGTTCATTTTTCAACTTTTGAAGCTCATAAGTTGAGTTTTACTTTGCCAAATGAAGCTCAAGATGGCTCTTTGGATTGATAAAATCATGGAAAATATTTATGAAGTGGTCGAATAATCAGATTTGATCATTTAACGAGTCTAAATTTCAGCAGAATATTAAGCTCTAAATTTTTAAACAAAATTAATTTTCTGAGTTTAATTTTCTACATTATCATTTGCTCCTAGCCTCTATTGGGTGCAGATCCATTCAACTATGTTTTCCTTGACCAATTATATATTTACAGGGATCAATGAAAATATCATATTTTTATTTATTTATTTAAGTTTTGATTGAAGATATTTTATTTTCAGATTTGATATTTTTTATTTTAATTTGTATTTTGATTGGTTTTGACAGGAAAACAATTGAAGAGATAGGCAAAAGAAAACTTCAATCAATGAGATGACTCCAACAATTAAAGAAAAGGAATTTGGACCAATGAAAATGGTTGAATTAGAATTACTATTCAACAACTCTCCTATTTTGGATTCTTTTTGTAAATTGTAAATATGGGTTTGTAGAATGAAAAAGGGGCTTCTCCTCTCTGCAATTATGGAATTCTTAAGAGTATTATTGTAATGAGGATTTAGAGTTGTAGGTGAGAGGAATCCAAGAGATGAGACATAATAATTTAGAAGCTTTAAAGTCTGTTTGTAGAGGACTTTCAGTGCTCATTTGCATTATTGTAGTGGGATTAAAGTTGTATTTGCATAAAGAGATCCACTTTTCGATAGTGACAGATTTGCATTAATGCAATATTTTGAGGTTCTGTAACTTGATTCGTATACATAATGAAGTTTATTTCTATAATCATTGTATGACATTGTTGTTTTCATCTATGATTGAAATAAATGTTTTCAGTTGTCAATTACATTTTTGTTGTATGAGTTATTTTTTTGGCTTAAGTACTATTATTAAATGTTAATTGTTAAGCCCATTTAAAATTCTGATCAAGCTATCTTGCATAATTAATCAGAAATTCATTTTGAAAACTAGAAATTGTTTTAGAAAAAACAATTATTTTCTTAGGCTAGCTAGCTATTTAACAGTTTAATTTTATAGATGTTTTTATTTTCTACATGTCATTTTATTTGAAGTACTTCAGTACTATGACATTAATTTCTTGTTCTTATAAATATTTCTATTAAGAGTTGGGGAGATTTAAAGTTAAATATTTGGTAACTATTTATTAGACATTTAGTTGTTTATATTTGATTTAACAAGGATTAGATCTCATGAAGTATTCCCTTCGTATATTTCCTTTATCTAATTTCAATTCCCACATGCCTTTTTTCGAGTCATTTTAGCTTGATATCGATTGAGAGAAAGACTATTCTTTCCTTCAAACGAGATAGGATAAGTGCGTCATAGCTTAATTTTGCATATAAATTCTTGTTTCTGCATATTAGAAGTCCTCTTCCCAAAGAGGACAACTTTAGTTGTGGCTTGGATGAGCCTTAGATCATCTTAAGGATCACTCTCTTGCCCAATCTGATATCTCTTCTCCATTAGTAGGTCAAAGTCATATTTTAAGCTAGTATAGATAGAGAGAATGTAACTGGACGTAATTTAACCAGTCATAACCACCATTTCAATGGAAAAGGAGCTTCTCTAAGGTCCAGACTGGGTGGTCTCCCTGATAATGTTGAGGAAAATATTTTCGAGCCTTCAATAAGTTGTTGGAGGGACATAATAATTTAAGCCTTCTCTACTATCTACAACCTGAGTTGAGGTCATCTCTTATGAAAATTTGGAATATTATGGTCATTGCAATATTCAACCATTTCGACTCTCATTCCTAGAAGATGTTTCCACAATTTTATGCACAAGTGGAAAAATTGGAACTCCAAAGGGAGAAATATTAGCCAATGTGATTCATATTTCTATTATCATTGATTCCCTTCTTTCTTTAGTTTCTATTTTTCTACAAATGTATATATCTCTTATATTCCATTAGCCGATATTTATGAAAGTTTAATATCCATTGGCATGAAACACTATGGAGATGCCATGGGAGTTTAGATATGGGGCAGTGTGAAGCTAATGGATGGTATTGTGTTATTGACACTGATGGTATTTTTTAGTGTACCTAGACTTTACAATAAAACCTATTCAGGAATTTTGAGTGTTCTGAAGATGTTTGTTTCTATTTGAGAAAGTTTTTTCACTATTGAATTCAATGCTAATAAGTAGTCAATTATCAATGGGAAAGTCCCATCATCTATATGGGACACACTATTTTTTAATAAAATAAATGTTGAAATTGGGGGTCATGGTTGCATGATGGTTTTTGGGGCGTCACCCTTATCTACTGAGGTTATAAACTTTTTGAGATTTTGTTTTGGTGGTATAGTTTCTGAGGGTTATGGGATGATAGAGACATCATGCATGATTTTCCTGTGTGAGGAGGATAAAATTTAATTTGGTCATGTTGGAGCACCTAGACATTCTTGTGAGGTAAAACTGGAATATGTTACTAAGATAAATTACACTTTCGACAATGGACGACATCCTCAAGGAGACGTTTGTGTGAGGGTACCCATTTTTTTAAGGGATACTTCAAGGATGATGTGAAAAGTCAAGGGATATTTAACGAGGAGGGTTGGTTGCACACTGGAGATACAGGGCTTTGACTTCCAAGATGAATATTGAATATTATTGATCAAAGGAAAAATATTTTTATGGTGACACAAAGGGAGTATATTTCACCTAAGAAAACTGGAAATGTTTATGAAAGATGCAATTTTTTTGGACAATGCTTCATTTATGGTGATACCTTGAACTCAATTTTAGTGGTTGTTGTTGTGGTAGAGCCTGATGTTTTTAAAACATGGGCCATTTATAAAGGCATCAAGGTTGAAAAATTGATTCAACCATGCTTTAAACTAAGAGTAAAAGTAGTTCTGTTAGCATACATGGATGTTATTGGACATGAGGGACAACTAAGAGGCTTTGAATTTTCAAAAGAAATTACATTAGTTGTAGATAATTTCAACATGGATAATTTACTACTATTATGATTGAAATGGAGGTGTGATTTGTGATATAGCATGTGACTCGAATAAAATCACCAGTCATTTTTCTAATCCACAACTCTATGATAGCCAATTGCGACTTGCACTAAAGTATGAAGTGCAAAAAAAATGAAGTCACCAATCACATTATCGGTCTTGACACTATGAACTAGATACACGACCAATGGTGTGATTAAATAATGTCTTATCTATGTGAAATAAATTAATGATAAGGTCACCCCTTTTCTCCCCTATCATCGTATATCACAATTTTATTTTTTAGTGAAAGACTAGATATGGAATGAACCTTTCTTTGTCTCATGGAATTACAACTTGATTTTTCTTTTAAATTTGTTACTTTCACAACATGCGACTTGTGATATCACTTAAAATTACAACCTAGTAGTTCCTAGTGCATACGATAAGCATAATGCACAATTATGAGTTGTGACATCTTTCAGATAACCAGACTCAGTTCAAAATAAGGGAGGTTCTAGATATGTTTTGCGTAACTACAAAATTGAGAAATGAATCACTTGGATATTATGTTATTTCAATGGATTTAAAGGCTAGTGATACTTTAGTTGTCGAAATGCTACAGAAATATGCACATCTAGCCGTAAGCGAAGAACTAGGATGACCTTGCCTTGATAACACCTTGCGTGTTGTGCCCATATTTGAGACTGTCGAAGATTTAAGAGGTGAAGGATTAGTAATTAGAAATTTGTTAGATCTAAGACTTTTGTGATCCATAATGTAGAATAATTTCTTTCGGATTGACCAAATCCTAATTATGTGATTAATCCGAAAGACATTATTCTAAATTAGAAAGTTATTATCAGTATATTGGTATCAAAACCATATTATTGAAAATGATAAAGGAAACCAGGAGGTTATGGTTGGTTATTCTGATTTAGGAAAACACTCAAATAATTTCACTACTGCATGGGAATTACATAAAGCACCAAGAGATGCTTGTAAATATTTTGACATTAAAGTTACCCTATTCTATGGCAATGGAGGAAGTATTGGGCATGGTGTTGTACTTAAATTTATTTCCATTCAATCTCAACTGCCTAGTTCTATCATGGGAACTCTCTGATCAATAAAGGAGGGATAAATGGTCGAGGAAAGTCTTGGCTTAGCACAAGCAACACTGCGACAACTAAAAATATAAAGAACCATTTTTTTCTTGCAACTTTATATTCCCAAGATCCACCTTGTAACAATAATGAATTTCTTAGAGGTACTAGAAAATATATCAAGAATAAGTCGGTAATATTATTGAAGCACTACTTATGAAAATGAACACTTTTTGGAGTACTTTTGTGAGGTAACTCCTGAAGTAGGCCTTGGTAATCTAAATATTAGAAGCCATCCAACAATGAAGGAAAATTATTTTGGGATTGGGAAAATCCGTGTAATTATTTGGATATTTGCAAGACACAAACCATATCTTTTTTTACCTGAATCACCTGGTGTTGGATAAGGCCTCAAAACAGGCTATGCAAAAGGATACAAAGAAGAATTATAGTAAATGTATAAAGAATGGCCATTTTTTCAATACATAGTTGATTTAATTGAAATGGTACTTTAAAATTCATATGTATCTATTGCTAAGCACTATGATGAAGTTTTGTTGTATCCTTGTAGAAAAAATTTACGTGAAAAGTTTCAAGAAGCCTTTTGCATGATAAATAATTTTGCGTTGCTTGTGAGTGGTCACAAAAATGATAGAAAACAACAAAAGTATGAATCATTTGGTTGAAGGTATACTTCCCTTCTTAAATCCCACTAACATGATCTAAGTGGAAATTTTGTTTCGTCTACGAAGAGATGTGAATAACCCCAAACTTTGTGATGCATTGCTTATCACCGTCATTGAAATAGTTACAAGCATGAGGAAAATGCGGTTGAGTAGCTTTTTTAGGGATGCCACTATTCCAAATTTTTATATTGTTTAATGATTCAAATGATTTATGACTGATGCATTGTAGTATGCCTAGGGGGGATAATGTACAAAAGAAATTCCTGATGCTCTGGTATAAAAAGAAGAAAATTACATTGCATGATATTTCCATTAGAAACCGGGCAGAGAATGGGGAGGAATAAGAAAAAATCTCTAATGACATTGAAACATCAAATGAAGAGCCTTTGATGGTTGACAGACACACATAGACATGAAACCAAGTACCAAAAAAAGCACCAGACACCACTCAGGCACCAATAATAGAGGAATTAACGAAAGGTCCTCCATCAGTTCAATCTTCATCATATCACCACCCGCATCACCCAGCAAAACAACAACCAGTAAGATGGCAACGAATTAGCAACAAGGACAACAACCGACGACCCACCCACAACACATCAATGCATAGGAACCACTAGAACCAGCGTCCATCTCAAGCAAGCGAGGCACTGGCTATATTGAGTGTTCACCTTTCGCTAGGATGGCTCGATGCATGTACATGGTACCAGTGCACTACTCTTTTGAGTAAATATTATTATTTGTGTTCTTCTCATGTTTCAGGGATGAAACATGTTTGAGGGGGGTTGAATGTAGTATACCTAGGGGGAATAATATGGGGTATACCTAGGGGGATAATATGGGGTACAGAGGAAGGTACCCATGGAAATAATGTAATGTAAGGATAATAAATACACGCGCCATAATTAATAAATAAAGTGTTTATCCCACATTATGCAAGGGACTACAAGTAGTTAGGAATTAATGTAATAAGCCCATGGTATTGGATGTATGACCCATGGTAATTACCCATGTTATTGTAAATATGAAGGCTATATAGAGGCTAGAGACTCTCCATTAAGAATGTCAAGGAATATTGTAATGGCAAGCATATCGCTTGTGGAGTGATCTCCTTCCTTAAGGACTAGTTGTATGGTGTTGCCCTACCTTAAGAGTTTTGATATTAATAAAAGGTTGAAGCTCTATATATTTTTCTTGTGTTTCTCTTGGATTATTTGAAGCTATTGGGTATATTTTCTATTTTATTATATTTGCAGGTTAGAGCTATTACATGTATTTATAAGGTACATAAAGCAAACATTGTGGTGCAACATTTCTTCAAGCAAAAGCATTGGATTTATACTATCTGGTTGAGTTTAAGACAACTTGAAAGAAGATCTTAAACCATCTAATGAGGTAGCAGGCACATAGAAATTTAATATAAAAAATGAATGGCTCAAGTATATTCATTATCTCATGCGAGCCTCCATCACTTTGCAACAACTTTGGGAACAATTTATTTAGGTTTTCAATAACCATCTCTACTCTCCTCATAATTCCTCTTCTCTCATAGTGTAAATACTTCTTATCGTAATGTAAAAAATAATGTAGAGATTGATTTGGGAATGTATGAATCATTAAACCTTAGAGAGTCGGGAGGATAGGCAAATGGTCATGGTAGGTGAAAAATCACCCCACTTTTATAAGTATACCATTACGCCTCATTCAATTGGGACTTTAGAGATTAAGCTAGGCTAGCTTTAGATAGTGTTTTTATGCTTAAGGAGCTAGAGGCACTGAGCTCTTGGAAGCTAGTAGGGTGAGTTATGGTGAGACTAGGGATTTTCTTTCGAAGATGGTATGAGAAACACATGTTTCACTACCAGTGTTTCATGGACTTATTAAATCTGTACCAAATTTGTAGAAAGAATAATGAGAATTTATTCACTTTCGGAATGGATTCCCATGCATATTTATGGTGGTTATATTGGATATCCTTTGTCTCCATTATGTTTGTATGTGTGCTTTCATCTAGGTGGATGTTAATGTATTCATTCATGGCTTATGGCTTGCATGTCTTCCTTGAATCTATGCTTTCTCATTTCACGCATTGTAGGTAAATTAATATGAACTAATTTGAAATTAGCCTTTGACACTTTCATGTTCATGTATGTTTGATATGGTTTAGCTCGCTAATCCTTCTTAGGCCATCCTTCTTCTTCTTGTTTTTCTATTATATTCCTATATGTCGTTCTGCAAGTTATCAATAATGGGTTTACCTAATTCCCATTAACCAAACATTTATTTCTTACCCTCACTCTAACATCTCCACATTGAAAAACCAAGAGAAAAACCTAGATGGTGAAAGCTATGCCCACATACTAGATAGATCTCCCATCCCAAACAGTGTGAGTTTTTATTGGGACCTCACAATAGGAGACCTCTTAACTGTGAGTAGGACGTTTCCCCCATCAACATATTTTTGGCAAGGAAGGATAGATGAGAAGGTGAGCCCATGGAGCCCATATTTCAACATCATATATTCAAATAGATCCATCCCAAATATTTATCCCATATTTTTTTTCTAAAATCCTAGATATTTTAGTTCTCACAGAAATAATTCATGACTTGCTGCAGAGTAAATTTGTTGTCAAGGGTGAAATATATATGCTCAAACATACACTTCCATTTCTTCAGTTTTGTGCCTCTAATGAAGTACACTTTGAAGATGCTTCTTGCAAGATATTCACCCTTACTCTTAGAGGTCATGTCAAGGAATGGTACAAAAAACTACCAACTACATCTATCCATTCTTTCGAACAATTTGTTAAGGAAATTCATTGCAATTTTTACGTGTAATATTGTCAATTTTTATTTAAAAGGATTAGATGTAAACCACATAAATCATTGAAAATTTTGTTGATATGTTTGTTCATATTTTTTATCAATTTCCTGATAGAGACGTGGATTCGATGTACCTGGATGAAAAAATTCAGTGATTGGTTTTCCATTCCCTGCAATAATTTGAATCTGAAATGAATACTAGTTCTGGTGATAATTTTGGTAATCAACAAGCTACAAATCAAACAAATATTATCCTTGAATTTATCTTATTATCCTTTCTGATTCATAAAATACTCAAGCCTATGAGGAGCAAATTACTGCGTGTGAAATTCCTCATCCTCCTACAACTTATTTTCCTATTAAAATTTCTTTTATTAATAATATATGTAATGAAGAGAAATTTGATCGAAAATAACAATGTTGCGTTTATTTCATAATTCCCATAAATCAAGTTGAAATAGGACAACCTTAAAATAATGTTGTTATAGTGTCTCTTCCTGTTAATGAGGTCTGACTTATTCCTGCTAAAAATCTCCTAGAATTTATTCATGAATATTATAACAATATGCTCCCACCTTCACCTAAAGTTTCAATTTACTACACATAGCATAACATTCATGTTGGTTCGCTACTTCCTCAAGATGAAAATAATGTGCAAGATTTGAGTTGAATCAATTTTTGTTCGAATTGATGCCTCTTCACCTAAGTATTTTAATCTTCTGTACCCAGATTTATTTGATGAGTCCGCTACAAAATTGGTTTCTCCAAACCCTTCAAGTATTTATCCTATTTCTTTTGTTTGCAACCATGTGCATAATGGTGTTGTCTCACATTCAGAAGATGAAAATACAGAATCCCATGTTCATGATATTTTCAATTTGGAATCTTTAATAGGTGAAGAGGAAGGTTATAAATCTCAAAAAGTTCAAGAAATTCCTCTGATCAATTTTTATTTTTTCTTATTCCTCAAAGAGTCTCAAGTGTTAAATATCAAATATGATTAAATTAGTGGCTTTGATAGTTATAATACTATTGACAAGGTATTCACCAATACATATATTGATAGTTGTTCATATTCACTTGTTGACCTCAATAATACACCAATATTTGAGGAGCCACCTTCTGAGAGTTTAGGAACTTATCAGGAAGTTGAGTCACTTCAGCTTCTACTGATGGTTATGTTAGGTTCTCACGATCCTAGTGAGATCCCTAAACAAGGTCATATTGGAATTTCACCACGCGATTCTCCTTTCAACATCATCTCACTAGATGAAATCTCATCTTTGAAAGATTGTGATCCAAGTGATGTTTCTTCAAGAAAATATTTCATCTTCTATCATTTTTTATGCACCACTCTTCGTACTCTGGTATTTTTGTTGAAGCGAGTACATCGACAATTGTTTCAAATCCTATAGATTATTTCCTAGTTGGTGCAGATTGTGATCAGGTACAAGTTGGTGCTATATTACCTTCTGAAGAATAAATGAATAAGAATCTTTCCCATCTTTCCTCCAATTGGAAATCCATTTTATGTAAGGAAAAAATTCACAAGATTAATCTCTTTCAGAAAACTCATTTAGTTAGCTCATCGACATTTTTTACCACAAGAATCTTATGCCTTGGGTAACCAGTTTGTAAATGTTGTAGCATCTTATCAAACCAATGATATGGTCGATATTTGTTTTGGGGTCACAAATTATGGTGGTTGTATGCATTCATATGTTTATCTTATAACGACACCAATATTCGATGATCTACCATTTGAGGGTTCAAAAATATTTAGGATGGTGAGGCACTCTAGATCTTGTTGATGGATATGTTAGGTTCTCATGTTCTTGGAAAAATACTTAGGGTTTTTGTGCTAGATTATTCTCATATCATAGTTGCACTAGATAGATGACCATCTACGAAATAATTTTAGTGTTTTCAAGTTAATCATTTTGAATATCATGATCATGTTGCTAATTGTTTGGAAGATTGTTATCTATTAAAACTCCTCTACAAGCAGGCATCATCTCATCTCCCTTATGTTGGATTTAGGGTTAAGAAAAAAGGAATGTATGCCATGGTGTATTACTGAGGGATTTCAAGTTTATCATTGTAGTTACCAGGATATAATTGTATTCCGATTGGAACAATATTCTTTGGCATGTTAACATGCCAATAGGTGTGACCTTCTTGCTTTTTTGCATGATTTAGAGGTAGGTATATTTTTTTCCACACAATACTTTATACTATTTATAATCGTTGATATCTTTGTCTTTGCAGGCCGGGAAGAACTATGATGGTTACATTGGAATTTTGACATCATATGACCCAATCTCCTCTTTGGCTAAATTAGGCTTTTAGGTTTTGACTAGTTAAGGTTTACTTATTTGGGTTTTATTGTTAGGGTTTTATTGCTAGGGTTTTAGGCTTACACTAGGTATGGTGTAGACATGATTTTTCTATATTTTCTTTATTGTAGGTAGTTTGGTTTGCTACATGAAATTATGCATTTATATCACATTCGCATTCCTACATTACTCTTCAATGCATTTCATTTACGAGTTATCTACACAAGAATTACATGTCCCTTTTAGTTTAGTTAGCTTAATTTTCTTGCAATACATTGCACTTCACTGCATTGATTTCCTATTTTACACATAGATTTGTTCGCTACATTTCTTCATTCATTAATTTTGAACTTAGCCTATCTCCTCCTTGATATTCATTTTCTTGTTGTTTACATTGCATTTCATTTAGCCTTATCTCCTTTGCCTCATTGAGCATATTTCATCCCGCATTTACTTCCTTACATTTTTCACTGGTCTTTCATTCAAGCCTTGTTTTCTGCATGTTCCCTACAAACATTTGATGTTGTGAAGAGATACCCTTATGCTTCTTTTCTCATGCTAAAACCATAGAATATATTATTTGTTCACTTTGTCGTAATGTTGAAAATCTAATCAAATGGTTGTGTGGTTGTGATGGATGCTCCAAGAGGTGGCCTCTCATAGATATATTTATCAAAATTGTGTCCCCAACATACTTGCTATGAGTTTGACTCATTAACAAGGAAAATATGAATAAGTGTTTGTGGGGAACCCTAACCAGTTCATATGACCTATATATTTACCTTGAACCCTATATTTGACATATTCTTTAATATTTAAATGATATGTTTTCATTGTGTACTTGTGAGTTGGAGATATGATGTATAAATATGGCATGAAGAAAAAAGAAAGTAAGAAAAATCATTTAGTTTTTTTTTAAAAGGAACAAACTCTCTTCCCTATAAAATAAGTCACGATCCCTCATCATCCCTCGTAAATAAATTCCCAATAAATGATGGCAATTCCAATGCAAAAGAAAAATAATTAAATAGAAGGTAATGGAATGAGAATTGTTTCCCATGCAAAGAGGTGATGCAAACAACTTCGCCAAGCCTATTAGTAGAAAAGAAATGCTTGTTATTCCTTGGGTGACTCTGCTGAGGTACTAAGTCATGTATTCTAGTAGTAGAGCAACACCCAAAATGTACTCTAAATAGATGAATACAATGAGCATATGACAAGTGAGGGAATACATATATACATAGTAAGGTATATGACAAGTGGGAGAATGTTGGGAAAGGTGTCATATACCTAGAAGTGCTTTGGAAAATTTTCACATCACTATAAGTAATGTTACATTGTTGCAGACAAATTTTGCAGTTATATTTAGAACATTACATTGTTGCGAAGAACATTCCATTTCTACACAACACTTTTATAGTGTTGTAGAGAACCTTATAGTTATACATAAATTTTGTAGCACCATAGTGTATATTTTACTATTTTTCTAAAGAATAGGTTAGCAACCACACAAAGATAGTTGAACTATTGTGCAAGAAATATTTCAGTTGTTGTGCATATAATATCTTAGTTTTTATGTAGGGAATATTTCAACAATTGTGAAGTGAATATTCTAGCGATCATGTAAAGAATATTTCAACTATCATGCAATGAATATTTCAGCAGTTATGAAGGGAATGTAGTTATAAAGGGAATGTTTTAGTACAATTTATAAGGGAATAATTCCACATTATGAAAATAAATATTTTAGCAATGAATGATATAGGTGGTTTTCTCGATGAAAAAAAAAATAAAACAAAAATAAAATAAATCTATTGAGTATTCAAAAGAGAGAGCATATTTTCCTTATTATTATGAAACATTTTCTCCATAATTAAGCCACTAATGAACACTCATGGAGAGAGCACATGGATATTTTTTAACCATTTTGTTAATAAATAATACAAATATTCTTTAGAGTATGGTTTTTTCTCCCATAATTTTTTTATCCATAATATGTTATTGTTAATGTTTTATCGTTCATTTGATGCGTTTGCGGCTTATTTAAATTTAATTTCTTTGCAAATTATTCCCTTAATAGATAAGTGTAAGAAACCTAGTTTGCAACTTAGCTTCGTTTCAATATGTTCATGATAATTGTTATCTAAAGGATTTTCATTTTTTAAGTTTTGGAATTATATATTTTTTCCTTAATGGTAAATTCAATTTTGAGAATAAGAATTATGTGAACATCTCAAGTATTAATAAATTTAACATTAAACAAATTTTTTTTTTCTAATTCATTTTTATATTTATTTAGAGTCTTTGTTTTAAAATATAAACTTAAATTTATAATATTGTATTATAAGATAATAAAAATCAATTTTTTCTTAAAATTAATTAATAACATCTATGGGGTTTTGGATAGATAGTGATTGGGTGCTTTGTTAAGGCACTCTTTTATGTGAAGTAGTCGGTTCAATTCCCTGTCCCAGTCACGGTGATATATTGGACATGTTGAAGATGTAGTCGTGCCAAAATTACACAAAAAAAAATAATTAAATACACTTTTTAAAAAATCTTGAATAATAAATATTGGAGAAAATTTTCAATTTTCAATTATAAATGAAAGAAACATTAATTTTTTGATCCGTAAATTACGGTAAATATTTCACTTGAGAGTTAGCCACAACAATTAAATAACGCAAATGTAACACACACAACGTGAGATAGAGCTCACACAACTTGTTATTAGCTCAATGACAACATTACATTTTTATAGCATAGGCACTCACCTAATCTTCCTAAGTTTGGGGCAACAATCCCGAACTGGTGGAACTAAACTCTAATTATAAAAATCTCGTTCAAAAAAACATAACCATTCCTATTTCTACATTATTCTAGATTATTCTCACATCCTCCCTTAATGGAGAAATGGATTTTCTACAACCACTAATTTACTTCTAAAAACTTCAAACTTGAGTTTACCAAGAGGCTTGGTAAAGATATCGGCCATATTATCCTTGGTATTACAAAATACTAAATCAATTTCATTTGATTCAATATTCTCTCGTACAAAGTGGTATTGCAACTCAATGTGTTTTGATCTGGCATGATATATTGGATTATGTGCTAATTTGATATCACTTTGATTATCACAATTTATGCATGTTGAACCACTTTTCTCCTCTTCAAGATCTGCAAGAATTCTCCGCAACCAAACAGCTTCACAGGTGGCATTGGTCAAAGCTTTGTACTCAGATTCTGTTGATGATAAAGAAATAGTTGGTTGTTTCTTACTACTCCATGACACAACCCCCGATCCTATATGAAATGCATAGCCAGAGGTAGATCGTCTGTCATCAGGATTCCTGCCCAATCTGAATAAGAAAAAACTGTCATTGCAACATCAGATTCATCAGTATACATAATACCTAAATTGATTGTTCCTTTTAAGTATCGGAGAACTTTCTTTGCAGCGTTCCAGTGATTTCCTGAAGGCTTAGCCATAAATTGACTAAGGATATTGACTGAGTATGCAATGTCTGGTCTGGTAGTGGTGAGATAGTTCAAACTTCCCACCAACTGACGTTATAAAGTTCCATTTTCCTCTTTAGTTCCATATTCTTTGTACAACTTTGCATTCTGTTCTAAGGGAGTTGACATAGCTTTGCAATCACTCATATTGAATTTTTTAAGAATTTCCTTTGTGTATTTACTTTGAGTGATCAATGTTTTACCAGGCTCTCTCCATACCTCAATTCCTAAACAGTATGCAATTCACCCAAATCTTTCATTTCAAATTCCTGAGACAACTGAATTTTAATTTCTTCAATTAACTTGTAAGCACTTCCTATGATAATGAGATCATCCACATATAAAGATATTAAAGCAACATTTCCTTTTTCATCTTTCTTAACATATAGGTTAGGATCATTTTTTCTTTTCACAAACCCATTCTAATAAAAGAAGGTATCAATCTTTACATACCATGATCTCGGTGCCTGTTTCAAACCATATAAGGCTTTTCTTAACCTGCAGACTAGATGCTCTTGTCCCTGTTTGACAAACCCTTCAGGTTGAACCAGAGAAACTTCTTCCTTTAAATCACCATTCAGAAAAGAAGATTTGACATCCAATTGATGTATATTCCAATTATGTTTTGTAGCCAAGGAAATCAGTACTCTAATTGTATTCAATTTAGCTACTGGTGCAAAAGTATCTTCATAATCAATTCCCTCCTGTTGAGCATATCCTTTTGCAACTAATCTCGCCTTAAATTTATCAATGCTACCATCTGCTTTAAATTTAGGTTTATACAACCATTTTCTTCCAATTAGAACTTTTTTTTTCAGGGAGTTCAACTAATTCCCATGTTTGATTTTTCATAAGGGAGTCATATTCATCATTCATAGCATTTCTCCATTGTTCATGCTCTTTAGGTTGTTCATAATCAACTGGTTCTACAACATTCATGATATTAGACATCAAGGCATAATCTCTATACCTTGCAGGAAGTTGGGTTTGTCGGGTTGACTTTCTTAGTTCTACAATACCTGTTGGAGTTCCATCCATGATTCTCTTGCTTTGAGGTGAATTTTCCTCTCATGATGAATCATTATTGCTGGATGTGCTCATGCTGCTTTCTTTCTGATCTTGAACCTGTACCTGTACCTGTTCCTGTTTAACCAAAGTATCAATTTTGACATGATCATCATTAGATATATGCCAAGCAACATTCATTGTATCACTTTATCAGCATTCTCATGAAATACCACATCTCAACTTGCAAACAGTTTATGTGAACTGGGATCAAATAGTTTATTTGCTTTCTAATCTGTATAATACTCAATAAAAACACACTTGATTGAATTTGCATCAAGCTTTCTTCTGTTATTCTTAGGAATATGTGCAAATGCAGTACATCCAAATACTCTTAAATGACTGACATCAGGTTTATGACCATAAAGAATCTCAAAAGGAGTTTGAAAAGCTAATTTCTTAGTGGGACTTCGATTCTTCAAATAAACAACAGTATTAATGGCTTCTGCCCAAAAACCATTAGAAATGTTTTTACCTTAAAGCATACTACAAGCACACTCCACCAGTGTTCTATTCCATCTCTCAGCAACACCATTTTGCTGAGGAGTATGGGGTACTGTGAACTGTTGTTGGATCCCATGAAATTTACAATACCTATTAAATGCTCCTGATTTATATTCGCCACCCTGATCTGATCTGAGAATTTTAATGTATTTGCCTGTTTGCTTTTCAATCAAAGTTCTGAATTCTTTAAAATACTCAAAGACATCACTTTTTCTTCATATGTAATAGACCCATGTATATCTATATCTATCATCAAAACAAATAAGAAAGTAGGAAGCACCACCAAGTGACCTAGTTTGCATAGGTCCACATACATCAGTGTGAATTAATTCAAGTATATCATATTTTCTTTTCTCTGTATGAACGGGAAACTCCTCTCTATGCTGCTTACCAAGTGAAGAAGCTTCACATGGTAAATATTCACACTTCATAACAGGAAGACCTTCAACCATTGTTTTTCTTTGCAACAACAATAAATCAATGTAATTTAGGTGCCCATACATGTGATTCCATAACTCTGCTGTTGACGTTGCTATGGATGTCAATGAAACATGATGCTTCATCGTCACATCCAATTTATACAATCCACCAACCCTGGTACCTATGGAAACAACCCTGTAGCGATCCTAAACATCTTTCACAATACACCCCATTTTACCAAATTCCACTTTTAAATTATTATCAGTGATAGTTGAAACAGATATCAAATTCTTTTTAATACCAAGAACATACATCACATCATGAATCTGTCTCATTTTTCCATTAGGTAAGTACACACTTATTACGCCATAGCCTTGGACTTTATGTGACCTGTTATCTCCTAGGTAAATGTGTGTGCCATCAATTTTCTCGTAATATTTATCATACCATTCTTTATTATAAGTCATCTGAGCTGATGCACCAGAATCTATGAACCAAGCAATCTCATCATCAGTTTCAGCAGACAATGCAGCATCAGAAAGAAACAATTTAAGATTTTTAAATCCATCAGTAACTGAGGTGTCTCTGTTCATGAAATTTCCATTATGCCTTCTATGTCTCTGATTTGATTCATGATTCTTTCTTCTATAGCAATCTTTAGCTAGATGTCCAAGTTTTCCACAATAATCACATTCAATATTTCTCTTAACATAAGAATCAGGATGTGTCATACCTTTCTGCTTTGCTTGAAAACGGCCTCTGTTCCTGTCCCATGGTCTCCCTCGGAACAATCTTTTACCTCTTGCAATCAATGCTAAATCAGAATCATTTGAATCCAGTTCAAAAAATTTCATTCTCTCTTCTTCTTGAAGAAGAATTCCAGCCAATTGATCAAATGTAGGAGGCGTTTGTCTAGCTGAGAGTGTTGAAATAAAGACTTTATAGTCTTGGACTAAACCCTTCAAAGCAACAGTTACTAAATCGCTACTAGACACTTTTTCACCAATGTCACCAAGCTTATCACTTAAGTCTTTAATTCTAGAAACTAAGTTGCTGATGCTTTCATTGGATTCCATTTTGATAGATAGTAGTTTCTTTTTTAAAAATAAAATGCGGTTTGCATTAGTAGTTTCGTACAAACCTTTGAGAGTTTCCCACGTGTGCTGTGAAGATGTACAGTCCCGAATGTGAGGAATGATGTTGTCCTTTACAGACATGCGCAACAACACTTTCGCTTTCATTTCTCGCTTCACCCAATCTGGAATCGCGGCGGCAGCAGCGGGCTTGGGCTCGTCACCTTTGACAATCGTCCAGAGGTTGTATGCCTCGAGAACGGTGATCAGCTTAAACTTCCAATTGACGTAGTTTTCGCCATCAAATTTGGTGGATTCATTTAAATATGAATCGGCAAGAGGATTAGCCATTGTTTTCAACATCAATGACCAGATTCAATTGCAAGAAATTAATTCATTACAATGATCAAGAAGAGATTAGCACATTCACTTTAGATTTAATGAGCTCTTTAATGCACAAATCCACGAACAGGACATTCACGAAACGAAATCCTCCACCTCAATCCTCTCTCATGGACTTATACATCAATTGTGACTTTGTTACAGGTTTCAACATTGGATTCATAGCAGCTGGCTACTATAACCTCAAATTTCAATCCACACTGAAAAGTAGGTGTCTAATCAGTACTATCAAACTTTACGCTTGATCCAGCTTCCCGGTCAAGGATTCACAGAAGAATCTTTAACACAGAAAACCCTGTATTTGTGGATTTAAAATGGAGACGCAGCAAAGGAGGAAAGATGGTGCACGTCATTTTTTTTTTTACCGTAACTGTGGGAAGACGTTCAAGAAGCCTCGACGTCCCTACGAGAAGGAGCGGCTGGACACAGAGTTGAAATTGGTTGGAGAAAACGGGCTGCGAAACAAGAGATAACTTTGGAGGGTTCAATACACGCTGAGCCGCATACGAAATGCAGCGCGTATGCTTCTGACGCTGGACGAGAAAAACCCTCGCCGGATATTCGAAGGAGAAGCTCTGCTGCAACGTATGAATAGGTATGGTCTCCTGGACGAGACTCAAAGCAAGCTTGATTATGTTCTAGCTCTGATACCAAATTAAATAACGCAAATACAACACACACAACGTGAGATAGAGCTCACACAACTTGTTATTAGCTCAACGACAACATTACATATTTATAGCATAGGCACTCAACTAATATTCCTAAGTTTGGGGCAACAATCCTGAACTGGTGGAACTAAACTCTAATTATAAAACTCTCGTTCAACAAACCATAACAACTCCCTATTTTCTGCATTTATTCTAGATTATTCTAACATATCTGATAGCATTATATTAAAAATATAAGATTCTACACTGTTACAACTTTATTAAACTTTAAAATATGTAGGTTTAACTCTAATTAGTGCATGCATGCGAATGGAAATTATGGAAAAAATAGAGAACAACAAAATAAGGTCACACAGACACAGAAGACACAAGATATGCTCTCTTGGAAACCCTTTCAGGCAGCTGGAAGGAGAGGTTGTTTCGCTTTGTTTCTTTGTCTGGAAATATGGATGCAATACAAAGAGGTAATGCCTGTGGCTGGTGGGCTGCTATAGTGAACAAATCATATCTGTGTGATCTACCTCCAATATCTCTTGGTTATCTTTGTTCAACTATGAAACAAAATGCTCTCCTTATAGCCTACTAGTAGTTAAGTTTGACTACATCAAATTTTAATTAGAGTTACAATATAGACTCTTTTAGAGTCTTTTACATCAAAAACACGTTGCTAGTCCCTTTTCCATGAATAATGGGGGTTGACGCAACATCCTCCCGAATTATAGGTGTGAAAATAGGAAGGTCAACTTCTCAGTGGCATAACTTTTGCATAGAGACTGATGCTTCTTTTCCACCGTTGGAAAGATATTTGTGGGTAGAACAACATAACTTTTGCATAGAGACTGATGCTTCTTTTCCGTCGTTGGAAAGATATTTGTGTGTAGAACAACATGAAATGGTATTGCAAGTTTTACCTAAAAAAAGGCCTTTTGATATCTCAAAACACTCCCAGGTGGGTCTCGCTAATAAAAATAGCCCCTTGAATTGATTCCTTCATTTTTTTCCACTCCAAATACATCTAGATGGATGAAAAACAATAAAGTGATTCAATCCAAATAATTTTTCTATAAAATTAAAAAAGAAAAGAAAAAGATAAACATTTACGAATTTATGGTGTCTTTATTAATTAAACTAATTATAAAATTAGAAAATTATTAATTTATCTAATAAAAATAATTAATTGATTTGATTGAATTTTAGGAAGGACGTTGATCATACGAGTTCGTTGCTTATTATATTACTCCATTATAGTAAAAATTGAAAAGGTATATGAATAGTAGCAACATCGGTGAGGGGTTTAGAGAGTGTTAACTTATTCGCTTATTATATTACATCATTATATAAAGACTAATGTTCCAATCTTACGGAAAAATGTAATACCAACTTTGGTGAGGGCCACATGGAGTCACAAGTTTCAATTAGCTTTATATATATATATATATATATATATATATATATATATATATATATATATATATATATTGAAAAAAAAATCTATGTAGAATCTACTTTTTTTTTTTTTTTTCAACAGATGGAAAACCTATCATAACTCAGTTGTCAACCAGCAGTGAGGACAACCATCATTGGCTGCTATCGAAAAAATCAGGCTGACTCATCACCGTTATTCAAGGAAAAACCACGCCACCTGTAATAACCCACTGGTGGTCCGTAAGGGGGCAGGCTATCACTCCTGCCAGATGCCTCTGGGTCTTGGGCTGTTAACCTGTTTCCTTACGTCCGAGGAAGACGAGCTCTTAGCCAAGCAGAAGCAGTTTTAAGGCATACTCCAGGCCTTTAGAATCTACTTTGCTCTGTTATATATAAATAAAAAAAATAGCGATTATTAAAAATAAAAATAAAAATAAACCTATTTGAATAGTAGTTATAAGTTTTTTTCAGCTTATTCACTTATTATATTACATCATTATTATATTCACTTTATAATAATAGCATAATATTACAAATGACAAAGTCGAATATAAGCCTTAAGATAATAGAATATTCACTTTTTATATTACACCATTATTATATTCACTTTATACCAATGGTGTAATATAACAACTATTATTATATTCACTTTATAATAATGATGTAATATAACAAGTGGAAATTGAATCTTACGATAATGGAATATAATAAGTTAACTGACATAAAGCACAGTGTGGAGTCTTGGTCACAGATAAAATGTCCTTAGCATTCTAGCTTCCAGCAAATACAACGAAGCACCGCATACATCCTGAAATTCTTACAATAAACCTCCAAAATTGACCCACATAAAATAATGATTTATTATTTTTCTTTCCTCCATTCTAACTGTTACATCCGCCCCAGAATAATATATCACCATTTACCTGCACTGAAAATAAAAGAGATGGTTTCGGGGCAGACAATCAGAAGGTGGAGGTACGATCTAAAGTTCAGGAGCAGGAATTCCTCGGATTCTTAACTCCCAACATGGATAGCAAAAGAAAGGCCTTAACAATGGAGTATTGATTTTTAGTCCAGATTTATAATTAATTTAAAAAATTAAAATAATTTGTATTTTAAAAAATCTAAATTAAAGTTAAATGGTGTTTCATTTGTTATAATAATAATAATCCAATTTTAAAGTCACCGCTAAGCTAGAAACCAAATTGGTGTATGAGACCTCTTTGTTTGTGGGACAAGGGACTCACTACCCCGCAACAATTTGACTGCTAAGTCTAGCGAGGCATACATACTCTACCCCCTTTGGTTGTAAACCTAAGACCTCTTAGGAGGAAACACATGCTCTTAACCATTAGGCCCACTCTCTTGAGTGGGCCTAATGGTTAAGAGCATGTGTTTCCTCCTAAGAGGTCACAAGTTCAAAACCAAAGGGGGGTAGAGTGTGTATGCCTATTTGTTGTATGCCCTGGATTTGACGTTAAAATTGGATATTAATAATAATCCAATTTTAAGGTCACGGCCAAGCGAGACACCAAATTGGTATGTAAGAACCCCTTTTTTGTGGGACAATGGACCCACCACCGCACATCAATTTGATATATATAACTAATGGTTAAGAGCATGTGTTTCCTCCTAAGAGGTCATTCAAAACTAGAGGGGGTAAAGTATGTATGTCTTCGTCAAAATTCCTCCTAAAAGGTATATATAACTAATGGTTAAGAGCATGTGTTTCCTCTTAAGAGGTCATTCAAAACCAGAGGGGGTAAAGTATGTATGTCTTCGTCAAAATTCCTCCTAAAAGGTATATATAACTAATGGTTAAGAGCATGTGTTTCCTCCTAAGAAGTCATTCAAAACCAGAGGGGGTACCAGAGAAGGTAAAGTATGTATGTCTTCGTAGACTTAGCAGTCAAAAGTATGTATGTCTTCGTAGACTTAGTAGTCAAATCGCTACGCAGAGGTGGGTCTCTTATCCCACAAACAAGAGGCTCTCATACACCAATTTGGTGTATGATATATATATATATATTCAATTTTTTGTTATGTTATATTATTAAATAAGTATGAATGGTTTAATTACATTTTGTCATATATATAGTAAGTATAAATTATAATGAATATAAATTTATTTTGACTGTGCATGTAATTAAGTAGAAATATATACTTTTAAAAAATTATAAATTTAACAAAAAAAAATTGAACTTATTTCGAATTAAAATTTAAATTAAATTTAAAGATTAATTTGTATTTTAAAATTTTAATTTAAATAATTTAAACAAAAATAACATGTTTGAATCATTGGATGAATTCAGATATGAGCTCTGCAACCGAGAAAATGTTAGGGTTTAGGTAATGGTTCAATCTTAGGGTTTTTTTTCAGCCTAAGCAGCGAAGGAAAGGTTGTATTGCTGGTCCTGAGCACGAAGTATGGCGGAAACATCGGGGGGGAAAGATCCCCTCCTACAGAAATGTAACGACAGGAGAAAGTAGCGGACAAAATCGATCGGTGGGTGCAGGACCAGTTCTTGGGGCACAATGGCAGGCACAGCAAAGGGGTCGATGTTTGCCTAAATCCTAAAAAAAAACCCGTTTTATTATTCCGCCAAATAAATTAGATCATTATAGAGGTTATATGAAAGATCATGCTCTTATTTGTAAATTTATAGGAATTTGCCCCACTGAAAAGGATTTAATTAAATGGATTCGCATTAAATGGAAACCAAAGTGGCATTTAGATATTAAAATTGGTGCCAGAGGTTTCTTTACAGTCATTTTTACAAATTTATTGGATAAGGAAAGGGTTTTTGAAGGGGGGGCCTATTTTTACCAGAATGCGGGCCTATTCCTGCGACATTGGGAAGAATGTTATAACCCAGATAAGGAGCAGTTTCTTTCAGCCCCAGTGTGGGTTCGACTGTTTGCTTTACCCATGGATTTCTAGGATCCAGAAATCTTGGAAGGGATAGGGAATTCGTTGGGTAGGTTTGTAAAGATTGAAGAAATTACCAGAAGGGGTAGATATACTTCCTTTGCGAGGATTTATGTTTATATGAATATATCTGAACCTCTTCCAAAATCAATTGAGTTAGAATATGCAGGGGAAATCTGGCAGCAATTACTTGATTATGAACACATCCCATTTCGTTGCAGAAGATGCCATGAATATGGGCACTTGTATAAAACTTGTCCCCTTAACGATGTAGACCAGGTTCAAAAGCAGACAGTGGCAGAGACAGAAGAAAACAAGGAAGAAGGGTTTCAGACGGTTACTAATAGAAAAATACAAGGTCGAGCTCAAGGTAATCCACAAGTGCAAGAGAAGAATTTACGACAGAATAAAAATTGTTGCGAGATATTACAAGAACAAGTACAGGAGGATAAAGAAATGGACGTGACGAATGAGGAAATACAGCCTCCTCTGCCTACTAATGTAGTAACTGTTAGAAAATTAAATATTACAGAGCAATGCAACACATAAAATATGTGGAAAATAAAAGCACACAAAACACATAAAACTAGAGAGACAGTGTAATCGCTTGATTTGAGCTCGATCACGACGACACGGTCTTTCCTTCTATTATCCAACAAAAATGAAGAGACAAAACCTACGGCGGATGCGCAATATCCTCTGTTCTCTCTCATTCCCTCTAAAATTTTCCGCTCCGAGAATACACACATAATACACAACCGCAATACAATACCCTCATATATACAAGGGGGTTGCCTTCTAGGGAAAAAAAACCTAATCTAAACATAACTTCTACCGTCAGATCATTTGCCTAATGAACGGCCCAGATTGACTAGAAATTACTATACTTTTACAAGGCAATTTTACATCTGTTTTTAGCTTTGGGGGCACTGCCCCCGAAAACCCCCACCAGGGAGGGGCTCCGAAAAGCGTTGTTGCCCCCGCTGGACCCCCCACGGCAGTGATTAATTACGGGCGGCGTTGCCGCCCCTTTTAAGGTACATGGGTCCAATGCTGTGATACAAAGTAAACAAGATAATCAGGCTCCACACCCAATAGTAACTGCTAAAAGGAAAGCTCCTTTAGAAATCTCGGACCAGGGGGAACAACAAGATAATAGAGAGCAAGCAAAGATGGAAATAGATATGTTGAAGGACGACCTTACTAAAGAAGAATTACTCATGAAACAATTACTGCAAGAGTGGAGGAACCTAGATGATAGGTTTATCCTTGAAGATCAAAAAGTATTATACAAGGAGACATTTGAACAATATCTTACGATTCAGGAACGAAGAGAGGTAGAAGCAGCAAATCAGCAGTTGTCTCAGCAATTAGTTGAAGCAATAAATACGCAGTCATCTCAGCAATCAATAGCACAAAAAACAAACCACGAACATCACCTGAAGACAAAATCTGGAAATAAAAGAGGTTGAAAGACCTTACAAGAATCAATCCAATTGGTTGGGGAAATGTTGGTTAACTCTGGACACATCGTTTCAATTTCAACGATGTTCCAGAGAATAAATAAACCTTCTTAATGATAATAATCTCCTAGAATATAAGAGGCCTTAATAGTAAAGGCAAACAGAGACATTTACAGGAAAGAATGATAAAGGAAAAACCCGAGATAATTCTCCTTTAGGAAACCAAATTGTTTGGGGAAAGATTAGTTGAAATTGTTAGTAGATTAAAACCCCGCTATGAAATAATGGCTATAGATGCTAATGGGAGTGCGGGGGGTATTGCAATATTATGGAACCCAGCAGAGATGGAGGCAAATGGTTGGATTGGACTGCCTAGAATTATAACCGGTAGATTTAGGCTGTTAGATACTAAGGAATGGTTCTCTGTTTCTTTTGTTTACGGTCCTACCATTCCAGGAGATAAACAAGATTTCTTTAGGGACTTTAGAAATCTTAAACTCATTAATCTTGACAAATATTGGGTTGTTGGTGGAGATTTCAATATGGTGGCAAGTTTAGATGTAAGGAAAGGGGGCTCTGGTATATTTCATCAGGAAATGTAGGACTTTACTGATCTTATAACGGACACACATCTGGTGGATGTTCCGACTAATAATGATAAATTCACATGGAATAATAAAAGAGGGGGGATACACCAAATTGCATCACGTCTTGATCGATTTTTGGTGTCTGAAGATTTTGTGAGTTTGGACCTATTCTATGAAGCAGCTATAGTGCCCTGCCTAGGTTCAGATCACTGACCTATTCTCTTGGAGGTGGATGTGAAACAACAGCAAAAGAAACAGTCGTTCAAATTTGAAGGGTTTTGGATTAGAGATACTTCCTTTATACAGAAAGTTTGTGGCTGGTGGGAGGAGAGTATATTGAAAGGAAGAAATAGAATGCACACATTTCAATTGAAATTAAAGGAATTAAAGCAAAAAATTAAGAAATGGAATACAGTTGAATTTGGTAACATTCATAAAGAGAAGAATAAACTCCAAGGGCATATGCAACAAATTCAACATCAAATGATTGTAACAGAGAGGGAAAATGATTTAATTAAAGAAGAGGGAAAGATTCTTAGTAAACTAGAGGAGCGGAGAATCCAAGAAGAAATTTTATGGAAACAAAAATCACGGATACATTGGCTTTGAGAAGGGGAGAAAAATTCTAGATTTTTCCATAAAGCTATGATTCAACGCAGGCAACATAATCAAATTTTCTCTCTTAAAGACTCAGAAGGGAACCGAGTGGTTGAACATGAAGATATGGAAAAGGAATTGGTAAATCATTTTAAAGGTATCCTTATAGAACCTAACCATAATATATCTGTGGCAATTGATCGTATAAAACAATTTATTCTGAAGTTGGTTAGCGGGGAGCAAAACTTAGCACTCCTTAGAGAAATTACTATGACGGAAGTTGAAGAAATTGTAAAGGAAATGCCAAGGAATAAAGTGCTTGGTCCTGATGGCTTTACTATAGAATTCTATCAAGCATCTTGGCATTTTTTAGGGAAGGAAATTGTGGAAATAGCTGAGGAATCCCGACGGCTTCATCAATTATTCCCTGGTTTAAATCCAACCTTTCTCACTTTGATACCTAAATTTGATAAGTGTGATACCTCCTCTGGGTTTCGCCCTATTGCTTTATGTAATGTTATTTATAACATTATGTCTATGATTATGGTGAACCGCTTGAAACCAATTTTTCCAGCCCTCATTTCACCGGAGCAAATAGGGTTTGTAAAGGGCAGACAAATTTTAGATGGTATTGTGACTGCTCAAGAGGCTATTCATTCTCTTCGCCGTCTTAAAGCTAAAGGTATGTTGATTAAGTTAGATTTGGAAAAAGCCTATGACAGCCTTAATTGGAAGTATCTTCAGCAAATTTTACTTTCCTTTGGTTTTGATGATCGTTGGGTCCAGTGGGTGCTATCAGCCATTACCTCTGCTCACTTTTCTATTTTAGTAAATGGGTCTCCATCATTTTCCTTTAAAGCTTCTCGAGGCCTTCGACAGGGTGACCCCATTTCTCTGTTCCTCTTTATCTTAGCAGCTGAGGGGTTGGGCAGATATATTAAGCAAAAAGTTCAGGATGGAGTGGTTAAAGGTCTTAACTTGTGGGGTCTGAATCTAAAGTTGTCGCATCAGCAATTTGTGGACGATATTATGTTGTTTTTTCAAGCTACACTCCATGAATGTAAAGTGATCTTGGAAATTTTAAACTTGTTCATGGAGGCTTCAGGTACATAGATTAATAAAGGAAAATCAAATGTTTTCTTTTTTAACACAACTCCCCAATCAAAAATATTTCTCACTAGGACTCTTGGTTTTAGTATGGGAGTACTACCCTTCAAGTATCTTGGGATGCCTTTGTCTGAGAATTCTGTTATATCCAGTGGTTGGAAAGATCTCTAAAACAAAATCCAAAAGCGCATGCTTAATTGGTCCTTTAGGGCCTTAAATTTTCCTAGTCGAGTTATCCTTCTAAGATCTGTTCTTCAAGCTATCCCTATCTATCATTTTTCAGGTATGGCTTGTCCAAAAAAAACCTGTGAGGATATGGTTTGTTTGTTTAAGAAATTATTATGGCAAGGAGCCCAGGAGAAAAGAAAATGGGCTCTTCTTTCCTGGGATAAACTTACATTACCGAAGCTTAAAGGGGGGCTAGGTCTTAGAGATCCCTATACTCTTAATCAGGTCATGGGGGAAAAGTTGTGGTGGCGGTGGTTACAAGGAGGTGTAGGGTTATGGCAGTGTATATGGGAAAGGAAATATCATATTCCTCAAACGGAAAAGGAAAGGTTTAATTGCCTTAATATTCAAAAAGGTTCAGGGATCTGGAATCTTGCAGCTGAAAATAGACATTTGATAAGGATTCATAGTTTCTGGGAGGTCAGAGATGGAAATTTGGCAGGTTTTTGGGAAGATTCCTAGCAGCAGCGGGAAAAGTTGTTCACAAGATTAGATTTGGCAGAAATCTTTTTGTTTACACGAAACCCCCACAGTAAGGAAGTTCAAAACTATTGGGAAGACCAGAATGATCAATTTTGGTGGAGATGTAAACAAAAGCAGCAGTGGTAGCAGGCCCCAAAAACGCAGCAATGGGAAAATTTTGCAAAAGAACTCCACACTAGGAAAATTCCTATTTATGAGGGTAATGATATTTTGCGATGGGGTTATAGGCCGAGAGGAATTTTTACAATTCAAGAAGCCTATTAGTTGCAAGCAAATCAACTTCAAATCCCGGAAAATTGATTATGGAAGAAAATTTGGTCTCTAAAGCATTGGCCGAAAATAGAGCATTTTTTGTGGCTTGTAGGGCATGGGAGGATCCTCACCTGGGATCAACTACAAAAAAGGGGAATGAATGGGCCGTCAAAATGTGTGATGTGTGAAGCAGCTGAAGAAACTGTGGAAAAACTTCTAAATACTTGTACAGTGGTTGATCAGATGTGGTCAAATCTTTACATACTATTCCAACAAATTGATAGAAATAATAACAGTCTTCAGCAAACAATTGAAAAGTGGCGAAAGGGAGGATACAAAAGCCTTGTGGTGAACAGAGCTTGGATACTTGTAATGGGATTCTTACTTTGGTCCCACTGGAAAGAAAGGAATAGAAGGATTTTCCAAGAACGCAAGCTCAGCAATGAGGAAATTTGGAACATCACTAAGCAAGGAATTCGAGAAACAATACTGGCTGAAAAATGGGAGCATGAGGATTGGGTAGTTCAAGGACTGGAAGGGAGAATTATTCAGAATTTACACTTGAAGGAAGAAATGGTATCACCATCTTCCTGGAAACAATTACCCCTTCCATATCAAGTGAGAAATACTTTTGACAGACCGTGATCAGGCTTTGTAAAATTAAATTATGATGGCGCATCGAAAGGAAACCCTGGCCAGGCAGGTGTTGGTGGAATCTTCAGAGACTGTACAGGAACAAATCTAAGAATTTATGCCATAGATTTATGTTACACTATGAATAATGAGGCAGAGTTAGCAGCAGTGAAATTAGGTCTGGAAATTGCTAACTGTGAACACTATAATAGGCTGGAAATCGAAGGGGATTCAGCAATGGCCACTAGTATTATGAGAAAACTCTTACAAGGAACAAATTGGGAAACGATTACTAAGAGTTTGAGAATGGCAAGGCTGGTACAAGAAATTCAACAAGCTCTGAGTAAAATTGAATACATCATACCTTTGCATGTGAGAAGGCAAGGAAACAAATTGGCAGATTGTCTTGCAAACTGGGCATGTCAAACTGACGACGGATTCCTGGATCGACCATGGCAATGGGAGGTGTATGATTTGGTACCTAGACTTCGGAATATTCTAATAGAGGATCAGCACTCTGGAAGACAGGAACATATTATTCCCCGATCGGGGTGTATTAGGGGAAGAATGGTGCTTAACCAATGTGACCGGGACCATAGTCTGCCACGTGGGGAGGACGGCCAACACGTGGAGGCAGCATGCAAACGCCGGGAGGATAATGAGCGATGGGACCTCCGGTACCAACCGTAATAAATGCTTTGTACACCCATGCGATTCCAGCTGGGTCAGCCAGCAGGGATGTCAGGAAAGTTTAGGAAAAAGAGCTGGGGGCGCAGTGATATGGATGGTAAGGTTATTTTGCATGAGAATGTTTGGATTTTTGTTCTGTGGTTTTCTTTAGAAGCTGGTTGCACTTGCAGGGGTTTTTTCCAGAGAAGGTTCAGGGTGACGGCTCGGGTAGATAATTGGTATGTATCTCCATATTTACCCTCTCAGCCACAGATTTTTCTCTATCGTCGTTTGCGGATAATGGTAATGGTCTTCTTAGATTATTTGTCTGAATGAAGGTTTGGTCAGTTCTAGTATGAACATATGCAGAAGGTTGATGGAGATGGTTGTATGCTCATTCTTCCTCAACGGGTTTCTGTTCTGTTACCCAAATCTCTGTCTGGAACTTCGTCTCGTTCTTTGTTTCCTCTTTCTGATCCTAGTATTGCTAGAATTATGGCTATTGAATTATGGTATAATTTTAGGTTGATGCAACTCTGTAATGGGTTCGTTAAATGGTTTAATGGTAGACTGCATTTGGGTTTTAGATGGGTTGTTTTCTCTGATAAAAACTCCTCTATAGCTAAGCAGAATGGGTATGGCTTGGTCCTTGTCTTTTTGTTGGGAAATTTACGGAGCCTGTTGACAATTCGATTACATTGCCTTTGCAAAGATGAAAGGACTCTCTTGCAGTCGATTATGCTTCTCCCCTGTCTGTTTAATTTTTGCAATTCCGCAAATAGGGTTCTGAAGTTTTTTCTCCCCATGTTGGTCTTCTATATTGGCTACAATATTTGGGTCTTCAGTAATGAATATAGTCTTTGGGTTGTGCTTCAGTTATTTCGAGCTAGGTCCAGTTATAGTAGTGTTTGGACTTTCCTTTTATCTCTTATCTATCTCACGGAGCTTAACTTGGGTGATGGAACTGCTCTACGATCTCGAGCTCAAATTTTATCTACGAATCTGACTGGTGTTTTTGTTTGGATGGTAGCTTTAGCAGATTTGTTAGGTTTCTTTAACATGGTTAAAAGAGGAAGGAATACTACTAGAGGAAAAGGCAAAAAACCTACTTCTTAGCTGCATCAGAAAAGAGGAAGAAAGTCTATGCAACAACATCTGGAACCGTTGGTTCAAACCTTTATGTCAGAAATCCCAAATTCGATACGCTCCCGCATTTATGGTTGGGAAACAAAGGTTTTAAATAACATAGATAGGGAAGATGATATGGCTTCGGAGGATATGCAAAATGTGGTTAATGACCCTGGGCACACTCGGGGCCGAACCTCTTTGTTTCAACAATCAGTTAGAACTTACTGGTTAATTAAATTCCTGTTAGCTAGGGCAATTATGTCGATAGCAGAAACAAACTTGGAATCAACTTTGGCAGATATTAATAGGAACATTCAGGAAATCAATCTTCGTCAATTGCATCAATATGCGAGTCTTGGAAGGTTGGAGAAGGAAATTAAGTCTATGCAACATGTCACAGTTGACTTACTAGGGTCTACTGCCAAAGATCCAGCACCAGTGGAATCTAAGGAAGATTAAGGTTATCATGATCAAATGTCTTACTTTCTTTTTAGTGGCTAGCACTTTTTTTGTATATGTTGTTATCTCTAGACTTAGATATTAAGTATCGTCATATATGGTATAGACTGTTAAGGCTTTTCATGTTTTGGTTGACATAATTTGAACTTCGATGGCCAAAATACCTGGTTTCCTGCGGGTAGGTTGAGGTCTAGTTTTGTATATTTTTGCCCGACTTTTATTAATAGAAAATGGAAGGAACCACCTAAGCTTACAAAAAAAAAAAAAAAAACATGTTTGAATCACTAAACATGCCTAATTTTAGGGTGATCATTTGAGAAGATAACATGTCAAAATTTCATCTTAATGCATGTGTCTTATCTCTCATTTTTTAAAGTCATATAAATTACGCCTAATTTTAAGGTGGTCATTTGAAAAGATAAGTCAAAATTTATTTTTTTAAACGAAGAAAACATTGAGCTTTGTATTAATAAAAACTAGTACATAGAACATCATAGACTGTATATATGCCATTATTCAAATCACTACCTCGGTTATATGCACAAAAATCAGAGGATGATAATACAAATAATAGTGGATCCACATAATATTGAAGCAATTAATTTTAAGCATCCAACATGTAGACATGCTCAGTATGTAAGGAAGTGGAGTAGAAAGAAGTATATACTGAAAAAGCCATATAGTTCAAAGAGAAATAAAAATAAATAAATAAATACAAACAAACATATCCAGTAGATTCCTTATGAATTTTTGTGTCGATTTAAGGGAGATGGATTGAGCTTGCGGTGTGTTGGAGGATGTTCTCAAAGTACTCGTACTGCATGGACCCATATACATTGTTTAGGCCCTATTTTGAGAGATATTTTTACATCATGTTAGATTCCCGATAGATGCGTTGCACTGTTGTAAGTTTCATATTGGTGAGGAAGTGTTTAACGCACTTGATCCAGTCTGCCAATAATGGTGGCCCAAAGGAATTTAACCAATTTATGCCATCAATGAGAGTCCTTGGATCTCCAAAAATATGTAAAGTCTTTACCTGTAGATTGTTGGTGAACCATAGTAAACCCCATAGATCCATAATCTCTTCCTTTGTGTTGGTTCCACACCCATCACTCCAATGTAGTTTATAATGTTGTCTATTGTTCAGTCTGATCCATGTGTCGCCTCCATAGTATCTGTGTTGTTCTGCACCATCAAAAAAATCTGCACGATAGGTGATCTGAGGGGGAAGAGGACAAAAAGGTAGATATTTTTCTTTCTGAACAATACTTGTGGTGTTGCTAAACCATGAGTTGATGTTGTAGTAGACCATATTGTTGATAATAAACGCTCCATCGAAAAGGAATTGATTTCTAGCCTTCCACACCTTCCAAAAGAAGGAAAAAGGTAATGTGCTATATTTTGAATCTGCTTTATCCCACATATTTATGCATTGATAAATGTTTTGTGGAGGGACGCAAATCTAAGTTTTGAAAGAACTTAGGAAAGAAATTCTAGATTGTCCTGATGGAATGACAATGAAAAATAGATTATAGACAGATTTTGTTTCTGACAAGTAAAAAGAGCACCTTTCCGGTCCCTGATAGCCTCTCTTCAAGAGGTTGTCCTAGGTGAGAATTTTATTTCTCCAAACAATCCATGTAAAAAGTATAATTTTGATAGGGATGGGATTATTCCAAAAATTTTGAAACTAAGAAATATCCATATGTTGATGTTTCAGGGTGATATTAGACCTGTATGTTTCCGTAACCACAATGGCATGTTTTCACATATTGCCCACCCATACAATATTATCACCTCAGTTAGTGATGCACAGACCTGCCATGTGAAGTTTGGTAGTGAAATCTTGTCATGCCAAAGAAATATACCCACTCAAACCCATCTAACAAGCATTCTTCCAAATTGGGCAACCATGTTTCCATTGTGTAATGATCTAGCATAGGAAAAAATATCTCTTGTTGTGTATGACTTGTAGGAGTTGTTCGTCAAGCATCAGTTTCAGAGAGGCTCCCTTTATACTGTCAAGACCCAACAAGATCATATGTTTGTTTCAAAATTCCCAAGTCAAACCCCTTATAAAATATTTCATGATCATGGAGAAACCCTACCATATGTATGAGCCCCTCAACATCGCTTGTTTTTGTGTTATGTATAGGTGTGTCAAATTTAGACCATTTAATTATTTTTTACTGAAAAATGTATTTCCATATGCCATAACCTCTCATAAAATTATAATGTATTGCAGATCGTTAAGCCCAAGTAACCGTACCAAATGTGAGAATGTCATCAACAAAGAAAGAGTGATTGATGTCCACCTGAGGAGAGATATGTAAGCCTCCAAATATACCCCTAGATTGAGCACTTCTTATTTTTAGACTGAGACCATCCATAATGAGAATAAATATTAAAGGAGAGACAAAACATCCTTGTCAAAGACCGTGACCAGCTTTGAAAGTTTTTGAGGGGAAAGCATTAATGATTACAACATACCAAACTGTAGTGATACATGCCATTATCCACTCGATGTTATGAGGAATGAAACCAATCTTATATAGAATAAGTCGAATGAAAGACCAATACAAAATGTCATAAGCTTTATGTAAACTGACCTTCATCACCAGTGCCTCCATCTTCTTCGTATGAATTGAATGTATGCATTCATGGGTAGTGGAAATTGCATCATGTATCAAGTAGTCACTTATAAAACAATATTTCTCCCGAGAAATATGGGTACAGAAGATGCTAGAGATCTAAAGGGAAATGACCTTTGAAATAAGTTTGTAGACTATGTTACAGGGATATATTTGCCTAAAATCTCTAAAATATCAAAGAGAGTAAGACTTGGGAATAAGGGAAAATGTATGTAGATTTGATATTTCCTAAAATATGCCCTAGTCTCCTTAATTCTTCGACCACCTCCAAGAGACTCAAACCCATCAACTCAAAAAAATGGTAAAAAAAGGTCCATCATCCAGCCGCCTGGTCCTGGACACTTTTCTTTTGCAGAGGATTGTAGGACCTTCTGGATTTCTTCTCGAGAGACAAGACTGAATAATGTTTAATTATATGCTTCATAAAACATAAGTTGGTAATGTTATAGTGCCCATGACTGATTCAAATAGTCGACCCCAGTTCTGTATTTATAAAAATATTCAAAATATATGACCACTTCTTCTTGTATATCTTGTGTGGCATATTTGTTTGTCCCATCCACCGATTCAATATGACAGATAGAATTTATATCTTTTCTCTCATTTGCATAATGGTGGAAAAATTTTTGTTTCGATCTCCAACCTTCATCCAAGTGGCTCAAATCTTTAATTTCCATGTGATCTCATGTATCCTTTGGATCTCATTTTTTCTTTTCTCGAGGTCCCTGAGATAACAATAATCCTCTTATGAAGGACAACATCTTTCTATAGATTTACCAAAATTTTCTATCTCATGGGAAGTACTTTGTAATTCATCTATCAAACATTTTTTCTTCTTCTTCTCCCACGTGTGAGTCCTGCTCTTTAAAATACCGAGTTTCTGATAAAACACCGCCATGGCCAAGGAGCCTTCCCTGTTGGGGAGATCCAACCCCACATTCAACACCAGTGTATTAAAATCCACATCCTCCCTGTTGACCCTATTAAATTTAAAAGGTATCCCTTTACACATATTTTCCAATCGCCACTATAATCTGATAGGAAGATGATCCGAAAGGAAATTCCTGAGAATTGGAGATTTAATATTTCCAAACACTTCAACCAAGTTCTTGTGGATCAAGAATTTGTCTAAGTTCTTACTAATGTAATCATCCCTAGTCCCGTGGTTACTCCAAGTGGGGGACAATGGGTAAGGACAAACATTGACGAAATGATGCTCTGCAAAAACTTGAAAAAGTCTGGCATCCAAGGTGTTATCACCAAAAATTGGTCATCTAACCATTTATAATTAGATGGATCAAAGTACACCATGTAAGACCAATTTTACCATAGTAAAATTCCTTTCACTATAAGGAATAATTTAATACACCATATTTTATAAAGAAATTTGTGGTTTAAACAAGAAACCCCGTGAGGAATAATTAAATAGATCCTTATTTATTTGATTTTCCTCTAAGAATAATTAATTAAATCATTTTTTAAATAATATTCCTGGTCATATTTAACCCAGTTATGAGAAATAATTAGGTAAATCATTATTTTTCCTATTTTTCTCTACGAATAATTAATTAAATCATTATTTAATTATTATTCCTTGTTAAATTTGACTCAATCACCTAGGAATAATTAATCAAATCATTATTTGTTTATTATTCTTTAACCACATTCTTGAAATGATAAATAAATCATTTATTTTTTTATTATTTCTAAATAAAGGTATTTAACCAATTTAAATACCTTTTCCCTCCAACAAAACATAATAAAATATTTCAAGCGGTTAGATCTAGATATTGGTTAATAATATTTTATTATTCGCCATTATCGAGCATAACTCAAAATTTTTTATAAATAGAAGGGGTTTGCCATTCACTCTTGACTTTGATCCTTTTCATCATCGCACTTTGATCATTTTCATTGTTGCTACTATTTTCTTTTGCTTCTTGAGTTCCCACTTGAGTTCAACATACATTTTGGATTTTCTACACCATTGAGAGAGAGAAACTTTTGGAACTTAAGCGTTGAGGAAAACCAAGAACCCATCCCATTAAGGGGGACTGGTAACATTTATTTGTTCCCCTCACAAGTGTAATAATATATGAAACATTCTTTAAATATTGTCTTATATGTTGGATGCATGGAGTAATTACAATTTATTTTCACTTTTTAATTGCTTTTACTCCATAGATATGGTTTCTTGCAACATTTGTTCTAACTATTCATTGCAGATCTAACGAGTTAAGCAACCATTTCTATTGTTAAGGTTTTTTGTCACACAAACCTAAAGTAGGCTCTTTTCGTACACTTGAGTTAAGAATTTACGCTAACAAATTGCGGCTGCACTGGTTTTTTAATCACACATTGGCGTCAACAAATGGTGACTCCAATGTTGTAATTCAGATTCATGCATGACCATCAAATTCAGCAATAAGGGTTTTTTTGCAGCTGTTTTCAGTCTCTTGATGTTGTTTTAAAACTTTTATTCCCTAATTAAGTCAACATTCTAAGCTCCAGATGTTTTTTGATGTTTTTCGCAAGTAAGAGTTATCAGTCACACCAGAGACGGAAAATTTTCCGTAGCCTGCCACCTAAGAAACTAGGAGAAACAAATCGCACTTTTCATCTAAAATAGTCTGAGTTCCCCATGAACTCGCACTTTTTTGCCCATAAAGTGCAATTTCATTTGTCCACAAGTAAAAAACTGCAATCTGGAATTTTTTCCTGAATTTTTTCTGCAATTGTCAGGTTTTTCTGAGGGCACTGTTTTGGGTTGTCTGACCTCTTTCTGAGCCCATATTAGGCCTGGATATGCTCAGTTTTTCTCCTTGAAGTAGAACCAAGCCCCCTAGGTTTTCAGTACACTTCCACCTTTTTAGGAGGATTTGAGTTGAGTAGGTAGTCTGAGATTTGCAATGCTTTCAACCATTATTTCAGGGTTTGATCCATCCTTTCTACAGATCCTTTATGATAGGTTATTATTACATCCAAAAATATCTCTTGAGTTTTGTTTTGTCTTTGCCTTAGGGTATCTTTGTTTTCCCTAGGTTTTTAAACTTTAACCTTATCTACTGCAACAATTTTTCCCTCTAGTTTCTTGTTGTTTTATGCCTAATTTCCAACAGTATAGAGTCATTAGATTCATGTCCCTTCGACATTAGATATCTTGTCCATTTTAGTGTGTTTTGAGTCAATTTCCCCCCCTTGTCGTCTTGTTGTTTTAGAGCCTTCTTTCGATTTGGATATGTGCATGATTGGTTGTTTATTTTACTGTCATTTTAGTTCTATTTACAGTACTTCAACATTATTTCTTTTTCTTTAAAAAACCATATGTGCTTGATTGAAATTAACACACAACTTGCACAAACTAACACCTAAAGCGAAGAGTGATTGGTTTACACTACCAAGCCAAGACATAAACATCGTAATTAATCAATCTGCCTCACAAATCCTTTGCTTATCACTCTTCAACCTTTTCGTGTCATCTGTGACTTGTCATCATTGTGCCTCCAAGGCCTTTATCGTGGAGACTCTAAGGCCTTCACCCTAAGTTTCCATTAGGACATCTTACTCACCCTGTAGGGTCTGAGTTATTCCTCCCCTGAGTCCCCATACCGACTTTGATTCTTTTTCATCAGGTTCTTCCTCTGATTCCAACCCCGGTTCTCCTCACCCTCATACCATCACCATGTCAGGTGCTAATGCAAGTGCATGTCCTCAAGTTGGTGGTGGCCCGGGCCCTAATGCTGGAGCTACTACTAGCAGAACTGCTACTGGAATTGTTATGACTACTCCTTTGCTACATTTTATGGCATGTTGGCTTGAGGGGTCCTGGCCCAGGTTCGGAGTTAAGGTTAACCAACAAAACCTTCTTATAACTGGCCCTTTCGGCAGTGACCTACTTGTGCAGGTCAAAGTATCACCCAAAGCAGTATGGGGGGGTGTTGGAACTAGGTTTCCACACCATGAGAGAGAATTAAATGATGTGGGTGCCTTCAGATATGAAACAATGGAGGTCTAGCCTTCACAATAGAAGCCCTAACAAGAAACCCTAAGTAGGCAGATTCAGGTCAGTTTCTGCAAGTTATCCTGCCCGCGCATAGATAAAGTTCTGTAATAACCTTAATACATAGCATTCATGTTTAGAAGCAATAGATCTATTTATTTAGCATTCATCTAAGTTAAAAGATAGTTGCACAACTAATCCAAACACAAATAATACAGTAAACGAAAATAACATACTGAAACAGATCATAAAGAAAAATACAGATGCATTTGATACTCATATTTCTTCCAAAACATTCCTTTATTCATTCACGATTCAAATCTTCTATACAGTACTTTCATTCTACCCGTGCACATAGCCGGTGGAGTCCACACACAACAAGACTAAGTTCTCTGTGCACACAACCAGCAGGAGCCTTCTAAACCCATACAAGTTCGCCTTTCAGCTCAGAACATCATATCAAAACTTAGTTCAAACTTACTACTTATTACTCGACTAGATCTAGACTCTTATTTATATCTTTAGCCTGTGCTCATCTAAGGTCCTCAAGTTGTGGTTCACGGCACCTAGTTCTACCCTTTTTCCCATTACAACTCATGAGGGGCTTTGGCCTGCCCTGAAGATCCTTGACCTATGATTTTCTTAGCGCGCACAACTTAACGTACAAAAAATACAATATTTTTCTCCAAAATTCAGTCCTAAGGGACCCCACTCCAATAGGCCCCCAACACAATCTTGTGACTCATCCGGAGTCACAATGGTGTTGGGTTCTTCATCTTGAGTTGAAAATCCTCGATGGAAGCGATGAAGGGTGCTAGGACGCCCGCGCTCTTATCAGCTGCACTCTGTGTTGTGTCCACCAACTTCTAAGACGTTAGCCCTTCTGGGGCTAGGTTGATGCTTTGACAGCTATAGTTTAGATTCTTGACAGCGACATCCAGATCATGTGACAACTTCATCGCCTCGTCAACCCATGGCTTCATGTGCTCCTTCACGATATGCTTCTTTCTCCATAGCTCTTATATGTTGTCGGGCAAGATCTAGCTAGTCTGCAAGTGGACCATGCACTGAGCAGGGACAAAAGTAGGTAGGGCCTCCTAAAGGTCATCGAACGCCTGGTCCTTAGTGCACAATTATTGAGAAATATTCTTGAATAGTGGATCTGTCTGAACATATGCACATAGTCCCATAGCTGTTTCGAGCAGCATGGAGCCCTTGTCAACGATGGCGGCGATACTTTCTGATGCTTCCTTGACCAAGGTCGCCCACTGCACGTGCACCTCAGGGTGAGTCTCTGGTTGTAGCTTAGCTTGCAATGCTATGATCTGTTGCTCGAATTATCCTTTGACTTTCTACACCTTTGACCGGGAAGCCTTTAGTCCTGCGACCAAACTCTCAACTTTTACCTGCAACGCGATGAATGTAGGGATGGCCACCTCTGTTAAGTCTCTGACAATCTATCAATCAAATGCTCTAACTCTGATCGCTGAGCTATAGTGGCATGTTGCAATATCTATGCTTGGAGTGATTCTTCAATCTTTGCTGCAACCTTTTGGTCAGCTTCACTCAACTACTACTACAAGCACGCCTCCTTGCACTGTAGCTCATCCATGTGGATGATCTGAATTGCATGAAACTTCCCACTATGTAGCATGGATAAGTCTATCCCGACGTCTGGGTCGCTCTGCACCTATGCGCACAATTCTGGCTACTCAAGAGTGACTGTTGGGCCCAGGAAGGGGAAAATCCTGTTGTTCGTTGTGGTGATGATCATCATGGCAGGTTGGATCGCTTGAATCAACCTCACTTGATTTGCACTCGCCTGGATATTGTCAGTCTTCAATTGTATTAATTGTAACGATTCGAGCATAGCCTTGTACTGCTCTTCCATAGAAGTTCATCTATCTTCAGAGGCAGATGTGACTGCATCTACTATCTTGTCTAGGTCATCTTCTGCCAGAGTGACCTCCTCTATTCCTCCAACCTTAGAGCCTTTCCTCTTCTTTCGCGGACCCTTGGGGGTTTCTGTCCCACGCTTCGTTCCATGCGGAGACTCTGCGCCAGTGCCATCCAAACCATCAAGACCTCCAATGTCCAAATAGGCTCCTCCTCCAAGATCTTGCTCTGTGTCCTTCTTTGATTCCTACTCTTTATCTTTATCAACAAATTTTTTGGGGCCCATCTCTGCATATTTTTCGGTGCGCTCCTCTGCTTCTTTTTCTTTGTCTCCTGGCATTGTCTCTTTTCTAGATGTGGACGTTGTAATGGGCTTGGTGGAGCTGAGCCCTTCCTTCCACGCTATTGGCCAGGTCGCAATGACCTAGTTGATCTCTGCTTCAGTCATCATAAAGGGAAAATTATACCAGACAGGGTCATTGTGCGCCCTGATTTGCACATGGGGCATGGTAACCTAAAAATATGTGATACTTTTATACTTCGAGTATGTTGTTGGGGATAGTCTGGGCCACGAATGTATTGCTACCGCCAACGCACCCTCAAATAGAACCCAAAATATTTTGTTCTCCTTCACTCGCTTGGGGTTGGTTGAATCCTAAAGATTGGCATAGCGCACACCTTCGCATACACCATGTCCAAATCTGGGAGGATTTCACCCTCTTGAGTCTCCCATGCTACCAACGCAATTAGTAGCAATATCCATGAGTAGTAGAATTTCTTCCCTTCTTCCTGCGCCTCGCGCACATTTTCCAGAAGCTCTTGGCAGAGGTATTGGGACCAGTTGTAGCTAACCCCCTTCTCACATTGGCCTGCCAATGCAATCACATGCGTAGGGACTGTCTTCGGGTGACACTTGCGCATCAATTTATAGCTCAGGACTAAGGTTCCTAGGCACATACTCGGGTCTTCAATCTGCTGCACCAAGAATTCCCTGGCGTCCCATCCAACGTGGCAGTATTTTTTCACCTTCGCAACAACCTTGAGTTCATTACTCTTCCCAAAACTAGCCATGGGATGGGGCCCCTTCTTGGGCATGCCAGTGATCTGGTGGATCAGTGCAGCATCTTTTGGAATGCATCCCTGGATCCACAGCCATCCCTCGTGCACTAATGCCAGCAGCTGGAGCACAAAGACAATGGTGATTAGGTACCTTCCAAAGTGAGGAATCCTCAGTAGATTGAGGATCCCAGTGTTGCTCAGCTCGCGTGCCCACGACATAGGCTCGACCTTCACTACATCATCATAGAACATGCACTCTAGGTAATATTTAGGCGCTAGGTCGGGGAACGTTTACTCATTCTCCATATCATAATCATCGAATTTGATAAGGGGAATATTTCCAAACATATCTTTAATAAGGGGGACGTCCTACGAGATAAGTGACATCTGAAGGTAGTCTAGAACCACGTCTACATTCTTCGACATGTGTATGCAGGGTTTGCGCGGCTTGACATACTGCGACCACCATGACATGGGCTCAAGGAGCGTAGCCTCCTCAATGGCGCTCATCGGTCTCTTTGTAAGATCACCCATAAGCGACCTATCCTTCGTAGCTTGGCGCGAGGATGTAACATTTCTAGGAGAGGTCCGCGGCTTGGAGGACGAACCCTTGGTCATATTACCCTTCCCTTAGCTAGCGTAGACACGAATTTTTGAACCACAGGCACTACTTCATGAACATCGACCGACCCTAGCTCTATCGACGCTGTGAGCAGCATAGAGTGCTCCTCGGATGATGTGCTCTTTGGATTAGTGGCCTTCATCCTTGGTGAAAGATAAATTTCGGGTTACTTACGTCGGATGCAAGGGTCTTTCAGCCAAACATACAGTGCTCAAAGAAAAATTTACGGTGCAATTCGCAGATAAGCTCACGACGCAATATACTTAGAAAGAAAAGGAACCAAATGTGACCCGCACCCTTCCTTTTATAGGCGATCCAATCTGAAAACAATCGGATCTCTATTAAACGCAACTTACCTCTGCCAAAAAAGTCAAAATCTTGTAATATCACCTCATTAAATGCAGAAAATTGGCTCCATCCAACGATAAAATCACTTTTTCACCCAGTTTTACTATTCCAATGGCTAGTTTCTCCTGTTGCACACCACCTTTGTGCTCCTGCCGCACCTGTCTGTGCCTTTCCCCTACGTAGCGCTCTGAAAAATGGATTCTTATTCTCCGGCCATATAGTCATTTGGTCGGCACAGGGTTGTCCCTATATGACTTCGGTCGGCTTCCATTGAAATACCCGAGAATATTCTCACCGCGCAATGTGGCCAAGCACACTGCACCTCCATCAGTGATATCCTTCACAATGTATGGCCTCAACCAATGTTTCCTAAAATTCCCTGGGTGGCGCGCAAACTGACTGTCATATAACAAGACCAAGTCTTCCTCTTTGAACACCTTCTGCCTGATGTGCCTATCATGCCAGGCCTTTTCACGCTCCTTCTGCACTTGCTGATGGAAGTTAGCAATGAACTAATCCTCCTCTAACGTAACCAGTTGCAAGACGTTCTTCCATGATGTCAGGCTCGACCATATTAGTGAATGTTGTGATGCACAGGCTTGGGACGATATATTGCATTGGCATGATCACTTCTTGCCCATAGACCATCCTAAAAGGTGTTTTCCTAGTCAAATTTCCCATAACACGGAAGGGATGTGCATGTTCCAATCATTCTGATTGGCATTACAGATCTTCATGAGTGCATTCTCCAAAAAAAATTTGAAAGCTTCTACTGCACCATTGGCATGTGGGTGATAAGGGGTACTCTTCTGGTGATGGATCTGAAATTCCTCCATCAGAGCTTCAGTGGTCTCATTAATAAATTCCATACCCCTATCACTCATCAATATCTTCAGACATCTAAACCTAGTCAAAATATGTTCAAAAATAAAATGCACAGCAGTATCTGCAGTACAATCCTTGACTTCCTTAGCTTCTACCCATCTGGTTACATAATCTGTGGTAGTGATGATATAGTGTGCGCCATTCTTCTTCCCTGGAGGGTTGATAGGTCCAAAAAAATATATATCCCATTTATCAAACGCTTGCAGGGCCATTTGTGGCTATAGGGGAATTTCATCACTGCATGAGGTCTACCTCGTTCTATAGCATGCATCACAAGCTCAACAGTATGCATGCTCATCATTATGCAGTGTGGGCCACCATAACCCAACACGTAAAACCTTCTACGCAATAGCCTTCCCTGCATACTGACCTCCTTCCACCCCTCCATGAGCCTCATCCAAGATATATTTTCTCTCATGTTCCAAAACGTACCTTCGTAATACTTCATATGCTCCTAACTTATATAATTGACCAGCAATCAGAGTAAAATCAACTACACACGAAACCATATCCTTCTTTTGTTGCACCGAATATTCAACAGGCGCACTTCCAATGGTCAAAAAGTGAATAATATCAGCAAAGTGCTCATCAACCTCTTTGATAGCAAAGATCTATGCATCTGGTAATCCCTCCTCCAGATTGGTTGGTTCTTCTCCATTTTCAATGCGTGACAGATGATTAGGTCTAGCATTCAACCTACCAGGATTCACAATGATTTCAAAATTGCATTCCTGAAATAGCAGCAGCCATATGCAAATCTTTCCCCATAACACAGGCTTATTGACCATGTATTTCAAAGCAGAATGTTCAGTGAAAATTTTGAAGTGCCCTCCTAGCAGATAGTTTCTATGTTTTTCCAGAGCATAGACCATGGCAAATCCTTCCCTTTCAGTGGTTGAGTAGTTGCGCTCTACACTGGAGATATTCCTACTGGCAAAAGCAACGGGGTGATCAATGTCTCCCTCTCCTGGCTGCACTAAAACATCTTCAAGTGCAATACCAGATGCGTCCAAATGTACATGGAAAACCTTGGACCAGTCTTAGAATATGAGAATAGGAGCATTAAGCATCTTTTCCTTCAGTAGCTCAAAGCTCTTTTGACATTCCTCATCCCATAAAAATGACACATCCTTCTTTAGCAACTTCTCCATAGGTGCAGTGATCAGAGCATAGCCCTAAATGAACTTCTAGTAATATTCGATGTGTCCTAGGATGGAGCGCAGCTGTTTTTCATTAGTGGGGACTTCTAGGTTAATGATAACTGCTATCTTGGCTGGATCTACCATAAATCCTTGTTGACATACTATATGGCCCAACAAAATTCAAAAAGGCACGCAGAATATACATTTCTTCAAGTTAAGATAAATTTGGTGCTTCCCACAAGTTTCAAGTATCATGCACAAGTTTGACACATACTTCTTTACCAACCCAAACACAATCCAGTCATCAAAATACAACTCCAAGAACTTGTGCATGAATTCTTTGAACACAGCTACTACTACGCGCGAGAAGATCGCAAGTGCATTCTTCAATCTGAAAGGCATGCCAATGTATTGGAAAGACGCCCATTCAGTTACAAATTTTGTCTTGCTGCAGTCTTCAGACACAATTCTAATCTAATGATACCCTGAAAATCCATCAATAAAATAATAAGACTCTTGTTCTCCCACATTATCCAAGATCTCATCTGAAAATGGAGTAGAGAAGGGGTCATGTAGACATGCATCATTCAACTTGCGCAAATCTACAAAAATCCTTATCTCTCCTTTGGTCTTCTTTTCTTGAACAACCATTGGGCTCACCCGATGAGATTGCTCTACAGGCTCAATGATTCCTGCAACAACCATTTTCTGTAATTCCTCTTTTACTTTCTACTTATACTTTGGATTTAATCAGTATGGTCGCTACTTGACAGGGCGTGCATCTGGTTTCAAAGTGATCTTCATAACACCTAAGTCTCCTACAATTCCTTTGAGCTCAGAGAAATTTGTGGGAAGCAGGTCCTGATACTCTATCAGCAACTCCGAAACCTTCCCTACTATGGCATCATCCCAGTAATCCCCGATTTTGGCCAACTTGGGTTGTTCTTTTGTCCCAATGTTGAATTCCTTTAACTTAAGAGGCTTAGTTAAATCTACCATTCCCAATGAGGGCCTTGCAATAGCACACTCCCTTTCGTACTCGGGGATGTTGATATTTCTTAGATCATCCTCATTATCTTCTACAGATAGGTTCCTGCAATTGACAATATCTTGCATCTGTGCTTCCCATGTTGGTGTAACACATTTTATCCAAGGCCGAGAGTGATCGAAGACAAGTGCTTCTATATCTTGCAAGGCTTCATCTAATCCCTTCGATCCCCCGACCAAGCCAAAGGTTGATAGGAAATTGTCAGTCATTTTAATCCAATGGCGAGTCCCTCGGTGCAGCTCTATTTCAAGATACCATGTAGTAGGTATCGGTCCCAACGAATGGAAAAACATATGAACCCATTTGTTTCAGGTCTTTTCATTCCAAACCTCCATCCACATGGCCAGTTGCTTGCATGGGTCTCCCTGACCATAGAAAAGCTCAGTGCGCGGGGTATTGGGTGGCTCAAAGTGCAACTTCATCATTTTTCTACATTCCTCCCATTCCTTAAAAAAACCCTTGTGCATATCCCACCAACATGAGGGGGTTGCACGTATAGCCAGATCAAGTGCCTAAAACCTTCGTTCCTCCAGGACGACCTTTTCAAATTTTTCTAGAAATACTACAATACTGCCAGAACCATCAAAATAGGGTAATTCATTTACCTCTGAGGAGATGCATTGGAAATTTTTAGTGGTCTTGAGGCAACGCAACATAGAAACATCATGCAATTGATTCTTCCAATTCTCCATTTCCCCATCTGAATCTGAGAAACACAAACTATCTTTCTTCCAATTCAGCATTCCATTAGCTATAGGATTGATCAAATACTCAACCCGTGCAGTTAGCTTGTAGATATGGTCGACATCATCTCCTTCACGCAATGGCTCTAGATATCTTTCTCCTTCATCGAGTCCAGTGGTACTATCACCCGTGTATCATCATTTTCAAATATCATGCTTCTATGATGCAGGTTGATGATGCCTCCCATATCAATGGCCCAGTCCAGCCCTAGCAGCACATGGTAGGGATCTGCATCATCTAAAATTTGTATCACTTCAAAATTTGTGTGTACCTTTACTCAAGCAATGTCTACCAGAACTTGTGGAATTATTCCAAGTGGAATGACCTTCTACTGATTGGCCATGCGTAACTAAATAGTGGACCATTCCAGCTTTGGTTATCCCATATTCTGCTTAGGTAGAACATTTGCATCGGACCCTACATTCAGGATGACCCGATCCATCTCATACTCTCCAATTTTCACGGTCATGTGCATCTCCCGACCAGTTCTCTTCTTGTTCATAGCCTTAGTCTCAGTATGAGGCACTTCATTGTCTGCGCAACTGTCTATCAGGACCTGAATATTTCCCACTGCTTTCTGATTGTGCAATAACTTAATATTGTCTTGTAGGAATGGTTTGACTTCATCATCAATCTTTGCTTCCATGATAGACTTCGATGTGGATGTTGTTGCATCAACAAAATCCTTCATGGCTTTTATAAAAGTCTCCTTTTCCTTCTGCAGTTTGAGTCCTTCCTTTTTTTTAGAGGCCTTTCTAGTCAATGGCTTTGCATCAACCTTTTTTTCCTCATCTTCTTAGTGGCAGCACCAGTGTGTGTAATTATGTTTACACTTGGGTCATCATCGTGTGGTTCAGCTTTAACCATTTGTATGTTTTGTGTAGGTGTCTGTTGTTGATTTTCTTGCATTATGGAAATTAAAACAGGACAACCTTCAATTACATGATCAAATTGTCTACCGTACCTGTAATATTGTCATGCAGCATTCGAGAAGTCGTGTGCATAGTGTCCAACGTCTCTACAGTTATAGAAAATTAATTGTCCTCTTCCTCGACCTGCGCCTCCACCTCTCCCTCCTCCCCTTCTTGTTATTGGGGATCCTCCTCGTCCAGAAGGAGAGGCTGGCGAGGATAGATCGACCTGCACTCTATAGAGGTTAGCTACATGGAAACCCAAAGATAGTTGTAAGTGACAGAGATCGCATTTTTACTGGAAATTTTTTGACTAAATTGTTTTCTTGTTTAGGTACTCAACTAGATCATAGCTCATCTTATCATCCTCAATCTGATGGAAAAATTGAGATAGCGAACAAATGTTTGGAAGGATATATTTGTTGTTTTGTATTTGATAAAAAAACACAATGGGTCAAGAAGTTACCTCTCGCTAAATAGTGGTATAACACTTCCTTCCATACTGCAGCAAAAATGACTCCATTTATGGCACTTTATGGATATCATCCACTGTTCATCACATCATCTTTAAGATAAAATTCTAAGTTTCAAGCAGTGGAACATCACATCGAGCATGAACAACAAGTTCTCCAAATCTTAAAGGATAACCTAATCTTGGCACAAAATCGAATGAAACAACATGTAGATCAATATCGCAGCGAGAGAATTTTTGAGGTAGGAGACTGGGTATTTTTACAGCTACAACCATATAAAAAAATGTCCCTCAAGCAAGCTAAGAAGGATAATAAATTATCGCCAAAGTACTATGGTCTTTACAAGGTGTTGCAAAAGATTGGTACTATGGCATACAAATTGGAGCTTCCTCCTTCTTCTCGAGTGCATCCATTTTTCCATGTTTCATGCTTAAAGAAGGCTATATAGGTGACAAACTTCCAGTTCAAACAATATTTCCAGAACTTTATGAGAAAGGAAAAATCATATTGGAACCTGAAGCAGTCACAGAAACAAGAACTTGACAGCTACGAAATCGATCAATTTCAGAGTATCTCATCAAGTGGAAGAAATTACCCACTGAAGGTTCTACATGGGAGGATGATAATTTTATTCAAAAGCATCCAAAGCTACTCAAGTGTTGAGGACCACACTATTTTGAAGGAGAGGGGCATGTTAGGACCATATATTACTAATGTAGTCCCTTATTGCTATTGGTGTAGCCCCCATATTGTTATTGTTGTACCCCTGTAACCCCCATATTGTTATTATTATGCCCTTACATTATTATTGTTAGGTCGAATAGGATTATATTGGACCCCATGGACTCCTATATATAGAAAGAAGGTTTTTTCATTTGATCATCGAATAATTGTTCATCTATGTAATTTAAAGGAGGTTTCCCCCTCGAAATGACTTATTTCTAAGTCGTTGATCTCTCTTTTCTTCTATTTTTGGAGCTAGTTTCATAACACCATAGTTACAGCATGGATGGTGAATCTAACACAAACAAATCAAAATCCTTCCGAAATATTATAATAACCTTATAATTTAAGTTATAATTGATTGATCATGAAGGTGAATTATAATGTAACATATTTCTAGCAGAGAAAATAATTTTTTAGGGTAAAAATTATAAATTTATAATGTAATGTAATGGTTGTATATATATGTGTGTGTCAAAAAATAAGAATGAATAAATACTTTAACATACAAGTATACAAACCAAAGTTCAAACCCTATTTTTTCGAAAAATGAAGAGTTTTTCTCAACTGAGTTTAAGGTAAGCTTGGGAATTTGTTTGAGCATAAACCATCACATTTATACATATATGGTTGTTACTATTTAGCCTTCTCAAAGAAAAAGTAACTTACATTGTGTAAATTTTCTTGTTGTTATATGAAAAAACAAATTTCACTTCCCATGGAATTCGAATGGGTTAATAAGCAATTTTAATGAGGGATGTTATTCTTGAGAGGGAGAGACCAAAGGAAAGATGAACCAGAACCATCACATGTTACAAGGAATTCAGAGAGCAGATTGTCTCCCCCCACTTAACTAGGAAATGCTTCCTAAAATATTTGTTTTCGTTACCTAACACAGGATCTCTTATTTTCTCCTCAACACGACACGATTGGTTCCAGTCCTTCCAATCCTTGAATTCCCTCGTCCTCTCATTTTCAGTTCCATTACTCTTTCTTGTCATCATGCTCTAGCATAATCCGAGATACATGTATAGGATTAGGGGCTTGTCTTCCATTAAGTCCACACTCTTCCTCAAAACCAACCATTAATTTTGTAGTCAGCTTCATTAAACACAAACCATCCAGACCATGTATGTCATTAAAGAAATTGCCAATCAATCTCCTCCTCAAGGAAACTAAACTTGTGTCCCTTTCTCAGTGAGTTCATTTTGTTCATATTTTCACAATTTGATTACAAGGCTAGGATTTAAACCAAAAAGGGTTGTCATAGTAAGCTATATGACAAGTGGGAGAATGTTGGGAAAGGTGTAATACACCTAGAAGTGCTTTGGAAAATTTTCACATCACTGTACGGAATGTTACATTATTGTCGAGAAATTTTGCAGTGTTACTTAGAAAATTACGTTGTTAAGAAGAACATTACATTGCTACAGAGCACTTTTATAGTGTTGTAGAGAACATTATAGTTCTACATAGAAATTGTGTAGCACCATAGTGAATATTTTAATATTTTTCTAAGGAATAGTTTAGCAACCACACAAGGGATATTTCAACTATTGTGCAAGAAATATTTTAGTTATTGTGCAGAGAATATCTTAGTTGATATGTAGGGAATATTTCAACAATTGTGAAGTGAATATTCTAGCGACCATGTAAATAATATTTCCACTATCATGCAATGAATATTTCAGTAGTTATGGAGGGAATATTTTAGTACAATTTATAAGGGAATAATTCCACATTATGCATATAAATATTTTAGCAATGAGCAATGGAAATGAATGAGTTATAGGTGGCTTTCTCGATGCAAACAAAACACACACACACACACACACACACACAAATATATTGAGTATTCAAGAGAGAGAGAGAGAGAGAGAGCATATTTTCCTTATTATTATGATGAAATTTTTTCTCCATGATTAAGCCACTAATGAATGCTTATGGAGAAACCACATGGATATTTTTGTAACAATTGTGTTGCTAAATAAATCAAATGTTCTTTAGAGTGCAGGTTTTTCTCCCATAATGGTTTTACCCATAATATGTTATTGTTAATGTTTTGTTGTTCATTTGATGTGTTTTCAACTTATTTAAATTTAATTTGTTTGCATTCTTCCCTTAATAGATCAATGTAAGAAACATAGTTTGCAACTTAGCTTCCTTTCAATATGTTCATGATACTTGTTAGCTAAAGGATTGTCATTTTTAAAGTTTTGGTATATATATTTTTTTCTTAATTCAATTTTGAGAATATGAATTATATCAACGTCTCAATTACTAATAAATTTAACATTAAACTATTGTTTTTTATAATCCATTTTTATATTTATTTAGAGCCTTTGTTTTAAAATATAAACTTAAATCTATAATATTTTATTATAAGATAATAAAAAACAATCTTTTCTTAAAATTAATTAAAAAACGTTCACGGGATTTTGGATAGATAGTGATCAGGTGCTCTGTTAAGGCACTCCTTTATGTGAATTCATTGGTTCAATTCCCTGCCTTTATCGGGGTGATATATTGGACATGTTGAAAATGTAGCCATGGCAAGCTTACAAAAAAAATTTAATTAGATACACTTTTAAAAAAATCTTGAATAATCAATATTTGATAAACTTTTCAATTTTCAACACAATTATAAATCAAAGAAACATTTATTTTTTTATCCGTAAATTACCATTGGATATTCCACTTGACATTTTGTCACAACATATCTAATAGCATTATATTAAAAATATGAGATTCTGCACCATTACAATTTTATTAAACTTTAAGATCTATAGGTTTAACTGTAATTAGTGCATGCATGTGAATGGAAATTATGCAAAAAAATAGAGAACGATAAAATAAGGTCACACACACACACATAAGACACAAGATATGCTCTCTTGGAAACCCTTTTCTAAGAAAACCCAACTCGAAGGAGAGGTCGTTTCACTCTCGTTCTCTATCTAGAAATATGGCTACAGTACAAAGAAGTAATGTTTGTGGCCCGTGGGCTGCTACAGTGCACAAATCCTATATCTTTGATTTACCTCGAATATCTCCTGGTTATCTTTGATCGCCTATGAAACAAAATGCTCTCGAGAGAATGGAATGTGTCTTCCCCCTAGTGGCTCGGTTATAACACAGCCCGATAACCTACTAATAGTCAAGTTTGCCTACATCAAATTTTAATTAGAGTTACAATATAGACTCTTTTAGAGTCTTTTACATCAAAAACACGAGGCTATTCCATTTTCCATGAATAATGGGGGTTGATGCAACATCCTCCCAAATTATAGATGTGAAAACGGGAAGGTCAAATTTTGAGTGGCATAAATTTTTCATACGGACTTCAATTGACGTGCTTCTTCCACCGTTGGAAAGATATTTGTGTGTAGAACAATATGAAACGATGTTGCACTAAAGCACCAAAGTTTTACCCAAAAAAATGTCGTTTGATGCCCAAAGCAATTGCAAAAGGTTTCGAACCCCCGTTTTGCCAAATTGAGTCCAGCTAGGAAAAATGACCCCATGAGTTGATTCCTCCATTTTTTCTACTCCAAATACATCGAAATAGATGACAAACAATAAAATGATTCAATCGAGATTTTTTTTTTATTAACTTTTAAAAAACGATTAAATTTTTAAGAATTTATGTTGTCTTTAATAATGAAGCTCATTATAAAATTACGAAAATTATTAATTTATCTAAGAAAAATAATATTATGCATTATTTTTCTCATGCATCTCGTTTGTACATAAGTTTGTTTTTTCCGTTTTGTACTTTTTTGGCTTGGTGTTCTTTGCGAGAATTTTTCCTGCTTATTATGTCTTTTCTTAATGTGCAGATGTCTATCACTCCTTATGTTAGTTTTGTTGATGACACCTCATATAGTACCCGGAACTTATCCTCCGCAGCTTGGTAATTTATGATCCTAACGGTGAGCTAGTAGACCTTGAAGGAATTTGTATATGATGTAAAAATAACAATTTCGTTGAATACAATGCAATTATCAAACTTCTAACTGACGGCATTCGTGAATTAATTGTAAACCTAGACTCTCATCTTATTGTTCTCTAGCTCAATGGGTGTTATTCTGTCAGAAACCCTTAGATTTTAAGGATGTATTTACGTGTTCATTTGTTAGAAAGGAATTTTGATTATATTACATATCAATATATTCCCATAAGAATGAGTACGTTAACTGATGCAGTAGCTAATCTTGTATTAGATAGACATTTGCGAAATTTTTAATAGAAACCATCATCACAAAGTAAGATTTAGACAAGAAAATAAGCACACACACACACACACACACACAAATATATATATATATATATATATATATATATATATATCGAATTTTTTTCATTGGCTTGTACATCATAGTTCAAAAAATGCGGAAATAAAGCCTAGGAGTCTAATCAACATGGTGCTCATGATAGCACGTCACTGCCCGTTCGACACTTCTCAGAAGTCAATGAATGTGGTTACAAAACCCCACAGTGTGTCACTGGTAAGGACGAGGAATGTCCTCAAATATCACATACTCTGGTATCCTATTCGTGAGTCCCTACAGGTTACGTGCAATTTCTTCCTCGTTATCACTTCCCTCGCCATGAGGGGCCACTTCGAAATCTCTTGGGACCCTCCGAGATATCAAAGACATCCCCGTGGGTCTCTCTGGTCCAAAATCTGCAATACATGAAAAAATATCAATAAACATATATATAAAAACAAAAAAAATCATAATACTCATAAAAATCCAAAAAATGATTTTACCTCTGTCCTCGTCCCAGTTGTCCCCTTCTGGAAGTGGAAGATCTAGGTCACCCCTGAAATCGGTACCGGTATATGGCCAGTCCTCCACCATGATGAGCTATTGGTTTAACCAATCAAAGAAATCTGGTCTCCACGACGTATGTTTCCCGCCCCCTGATCAAGGCATCAACTCAGCCCAACGGACCATCTGTGGCTCTCGTGATGGTGGCCTAGGTATAATTACCTCCTGAAATTGGAATATTGGTAACCATTCGAGGATGAATGGTATCAAAATGGACCCATACCCAAACTACTTTAGCTTACCATTTTTCACTTGGTCAAGTGACGTTTCATGTTTATTGTCACTACTTCTACCCAATTGAATATTGTTAGAGACATGCAATCTATGGCTAATTGGAGTTGAGTCTTTGTGGCTTCATAGGGATCTTGAGATCCGGCAGCCCAAGTAATTGTATGCAACAGTACCCTCAAAGGTAAGTCCTGCACTATATGGATGTCTAGTTTACCACTCTTATGTGCTTTGCGTGCTTCAGGACATGCTCTCCCTATCAGCATGGCCATGCTCTCTCCAAGGATCCGAGTACTTGTCATTCGTGCTCACTCTCCCCTCCAGGAAAATCTTGTTATGAAGTAGATATCATAGACTTCTATCTCCAATTCTTGATCATGGATGATAAATTTCTCTTGGTCAATGTCCCATACACTGATCAAGTATTGCAGCAACTCTAATTGAGCTCTCAGGCATGGGGTCATGAAAAATTTAAGGAGCCCACAGTTCCTCAGAGCATCTAATAATGCATCATCCTCCATGGCCTGTGCATCTTCTTCCCCATGCTCCCACTCTTTCCATTCTATTGCCATTACAACTGTTGATTCTTTTGCAAAATAAAATACAAATCTCCATAAGCCATATTATTAAAAATTGAATTAATTTTGACAAGCATTTTTGGAGAAAACTTTGAAAATATTTATGCGCGGCGTTCGGCGTAGCTTTTTTTCAAATAGCAGTGCCGAGCGGTGCTTTCCCTATGTAAAAATCGCAAAGGTCAGCACAGCTCCATGCTAAGAACTGGCGCCGACTGCTGCGGATATGAGTTTTAAAACTCTTCCATGAAATGCATCAAGACATGAAAACATATGAAAAATGGATGAAATTGTAGGGGAAGTTCATGGCTCTTACCTGGAAGAAGCAAATTCATCAATGGCCTCCTGGATTTCCTACACTCAGCTCCCTAAATTCATAGTGAAAATCGCTGAAAGTGCTCACAGGAAAGTGAAAAGGTAAAAGTAAATTATTTTTTACTATTGAGTTATTTTATAAACTTTTCTAGACCTAATAAGGTTTTTTGACACATTTTCAGTTATTTTTTATTATTTTTTCTCGAAAATGGGTTTTACGTTTGTTTCTTGTGTAGCAATAGGTCCTAAAACTAGAAACAATAAGGAAACGAGTTATATTTTATTACATTTTTGGAATCGGTAAAAGCACAAAAAAGTCACCCCCTAGAGTTATCTTTCATCTCTTTTATGACTCTCAATATATGAAAATATTGTCGATTTATTGTCGTTTTGAACTCGGTAAAGGCTCCAAAATGTCATCTTACTAGTATACGTATACCCCTTTTTCGGGCTGGGACAGATTATTTACAAAAAAGGAATACCTTAGTCGAAAATGGCTAAGAGGTTCTCTCAGATATTGTTTTTTACCTTTTCGGATTTGAGAGACGACCTATGAAAAGGGACCTTCTAGATTTTTATTTTCTACTTCTTTTGAAACTAAAAATGAAAATACACTGAGTTTTCCCTTTTCAGACTCGTTAAATCTAGATGAAATTGGAGCTGTTGCCGTGATGTTACCAAGTTCCTCCTTATTAGGGCTCGAAAGATGTACTAGGGTGGATTTGTCCAAAGGAAAAACTTACATGACAAGCATATGCTATCCCCTTCAAGATTGTTTCCAAAAATAATTGGGGTACTCACCAGAAATTGTGGGGAAAAATGGAACTAGTTGTCAGTTGCATTGAAAGTATGTCGCTCTTGAACATGACACTTGTCTGTAGTTCATGTCGGGTTGGGGACATCCCACATTCTTCATTTTTCCCCTATCGGTTTGGATTATCTGTTTTGACCTCTCATCTGCTCTTTTCCTCGTCACCATGATCTCAGATCCCTTGATGTCAAATACATAGAGATTCTGAAGTCGTGTTGCTAATATTTTCAAGAGAAGTCCCTTCTGTAGTTTTCAACCCCTGATGCTCTATTCAGTCTTGACTCACTATCATCTTATTCCTCTATCTTGTGTCGATGATGTGGGAAACATTATGGCCCTCCTTCGAACGATCACTTCCTGTCGACTTCAACTCATTATCTAGGAATTTGATCCAGAGACTCCCTTATAGTACCTTGAAGCTTGCATTCCTCAATGGCAAGTTCTTCACATTCGACGATAGGTTCTCATCATTGGCCTTTGATCTGGTGATTTCATGGATGTTTGACTCCAGTTCATTTTTTACATTTTGTGGATTGTACTAGAAATACCTTGAGAACCATTGTCATTATTGGTGGTTTCTCTCACGCATGTTAACAACTTCCATCATCAGCTGGTGATCAGGCGACTTTCTTGCATGTTTGACTTCAGCTCATTAATTCACAAGCATGAATTTATACTTGTTCGGGTCGGGACGGAGCACAATACCCTAGGTTTTGTCTGATGAAATACAAGCTGTGGGATGATTTAATTTGTCATGAATGTATACGCGACTCTTCTGAATGGATCGCTGTGACCATACCTGATTCTATTTTATGATCCTTCTCAATGGATGGTTGTGTCCATACCATGGATCTTATTACATGTTCTCTATTATGGATGTCTATGCCCATACCTCGTACTCATGTATCAGAGATTTCAGTCGTACTTGATCTTGCAGGTCCTCCGACGATGGCACTTTGGTTTGGGAATGTTCTCATAAAGCATTTTCCAGGAATATTGTGAGTATTCCATGCTAATAATTCTTTTTCATGATCGATAGCTAGTGGATTTATAGACTTTCACCCCTCCCTCTCTCTCAGAATTCATGCTTTAGGGGGCATCTATTACACATCATTTTT